>OX438921.1:5790500-7037500 GCA_949316025.1 Lapara coniferarum
ACAATGTTTTTGCGTGTTAAGACACCTCTATTGTATAAGTTTTGGGTTATTAGTTGCGATTTAGCTCTAATCGAGGTGACTTTTGTCCTAATCAGCGATTTACTTAAATGGTTAATGTTTAAATTCGTTTGTAATTGCGTGTACTAGAATGAAATTACCTTTATATTAATCATGTTTCTATAATTATTTTTCTTTACTATGTTTCTATAATTAGATTCTAAGTGGTATTCATAATTTGTCAATGAACACAAAATGATGATATTAATCATCTACAAATTTATCTTTTAATAACTTCTTGAAATTAATCATGCCAGGATTGAATAATATGAAATTATATAGCGAACCTTCTAATTAGATTTTTGAATGCTACGGATTCCCGCCAAATAAGCTAAGTATAAATTACGTGAATAAGCAGTCTGGTATCGGCCCGTATAGTGGTCACACACTAGGTTAAAGCCGGCCATAGTGGCCCATAAGTGTGTCGAGTTCCGGGCTCAGGCTGTGTATATCCGGTTCAAACAGGCCGGCATAATAGTGGCAACTGGCGAGGGACGATCATCTCTTGTAAGTCGGCACTCTATCTGTATCCCATTTAATCCCACGATGTAGTGGGGTCACTTTACCGGGCTCGAGTAAGTATAAAAATTATGAAATGACGGATACATTGCAATAAGAATACAGGTAATCTCGTAACTTCTTGCTGAGCTGTTGGTGTTGCCAGGTTTTAGTGGCGTTATTAAATAAGACTAAGATGTTATTAAAACCAGATACTTATTTTAAATTATTAATATGAGGTTATGTTTTGTCACTGTCTCTACTACCCACAAAAGCGTGTCAAATCGGCACACCCGAACCTAGTCATTACCAATTTGAATGCATCAATAGTGTATGTAATCGTCACTTAGTTTAATGAGTGAGTTAGTGTAATGGCGCGAAGTGACGGCTAAGTGGAGACGTCGCTGCGCGGCACCACCGCCGAGTGGACGCACCATTACGCACCTATTGTCACTGGCTGTAGGCACGATAAATGCGACGGATGACGCGTTTGAATTTCGAATAGTTTTCTTTTTCAATTATTCATAGTATGTTATGTCAGCCAGTTTTATTATTCCTTTTCTAATATATTTTTTTTCTTTTATTCAATTTCGTTACATCTTTTCAATAGCCCTATGACCTAGATTCTAAAGTCAGAATCTAAACTCTACATAATACCAAATTATAGTCGTAGGTCGCGTGCCTTGTGTGATTTACTTAAATCTTCTCACAGGGAGTTCATGAGCACTTAAAATGTTACCTTTGCACTAGATGTATTAAATAAGATTTTATAAACCTTTCCAGTATCAAGTGCAAATATTTCATATATTATCATTTGATAAATGTGCTTGTTTCTTTTATTTAATAATATATTTTAAAGATGAAGAGGTCACAAATGATTTATTTAAATAGTATCGCTCTACAGGAAGCTTTGAATAAGCTATTTTACTCATATACATTAACACGTTCATTAAAACTTAAGTCAATTTGAATTGAACACAAAAAGGACAATTAAAATCCGATAAAAATCAACAAGAAGAGAAGAACAGAGCCTTTAATCTTTTGGAAATGCTAAATGTAATAAAACGAAAAAATACCTATGATACCTAGTGACGTCATCGGGTATTAAGATGCACGCGAAAGAAAGGGTTAGCGCGCTATCCCTACTACGCACTCATTTAAATAATTAAAATAGGGCGCTGGAAGCCCTATTTCTTAAACTATTTTATGGTTGATTCCAATAAAAATACTTTTTAGTATTATTATTGCAAACACATTCGTAGTTTTTTTTAAATTGAATAGTAAGGTAATTGTTAAAGACGTTTAAAATATCCTTGTAATAATATAATAATAATAATACCAGCCCTGTATTATATACTGCCCACTGCTGAGTACTGGCCTCCTCTACTACTGAGAGGATTTTAGACCTTAGTCTACCACGCTGGCCTAGTCCGGATTGGCAGACTTCACATACCCTCGAAATTCTTATGGAGAATTCTCAGGTATGCAGGTTTCCTCACGATGTTTTCCTTCACCGTTAAAGCGAACGATAATTGATAAACAATACACACATAACTTCGAAAAGTCAGAGGTGTGTGCCTTGGGTTTTGAACCTCCGGACACAGTCTCGGCAGACCGTTCCATTCCCAACTAGGCTATCGTCCACATCCTTGAACAATCCTTAATCTATATAATTTAAATAACAAGTACCCTTAATTAATTTAAACATTATCGTAACAATTCGAGAAAAAATAGGTTATTGAATTATTTTCCTATCATAGTTAGGTACATGTTTCGTACAAATACCAAGTTATTGCAATTTTTTTCATTAGGTTACCTAGCTTCCCATAACTATTGAACACACACAGACACACACACACTCACGCCGTTTATCCCCGAAGGGGTAGGCAGAGGCGCAACTAGTGCACCCACTTTTTGCCGTTAATCCGTCCCATAATGTGATAGGGGCCGAGCTTGTCACCATATCGGGCACAAATTCCCAGACCCCGAGCTGATACTGAATAGAAAAACTCAATATCACTTTGCCCGACCCGGGGATCGAACCCGAGACCTCAGCATTGCAGTCGTAACATAATACAACCACGCCACCGAGGCAGTCGGCTGATGATATAACGACCATAACTGATGAACTATAATTATTATAATATATTTCAACTTTATTTGATTATGAAACAATTTAAGAATAGGACCATAAATTTAATTAAAATGGGCTTTTTATAGATTAGTTTATTAATGTTATGATAATATAATAAGATGTTAATTTCACATTTTTCTTATCTCTAAATAACACTAAGCATTCAAAAAAGAAGTCCATGAGTCATGACACCAATATTATGTAGATAATTTGTTTATACCATTTACGAAACTGTTCTTTTAAAACCATTATTTACAGTAAACAATTTAGCAAAATAAACTCAACACACCTGATAGTTCCGTGACTGGATAACTATTCTTCCTCGACATATCCAACGCGCCATCTTCTCCATAATCACGGTAGCCGTTACAGTCGTCATAGTACTTCATCTTCTCCAATCCCTCCTTCTTCACACACGATTCTTCCTTACAACACGCGGATTTACTCAAAAAGTTCCCGAAACTGTCCGAAGAATACATCGCATTTTCAAAATCGCATTTTTCATTCTCCTTTGTCAAAATATCGTTAATAGAAAACGGCGTTGTCAATGGTTCTTTATAATTTTTAAACTTATGTTCCATTTTAAAAATTTAAACTTCGAACTGACCACCACCGCGCGACTCGCCTCACCACAAAAGCGTTCCTCAAACGAATAAACTTTGCGTGATAGATTGCCCGCCTGTTTGACGTGTTAAGCCTTAGAGCGAAACAGGTATAGTAATGCTTGGGCGTACTTTATGGGCGTTAGAAAAAGGCAGAGATATTTTGGGGCGGTCGTTTTTAAAAAAAGTCACCGAAGTAGCGTAAGTAGTGGGGATCGTTGAGTTTTTCTTGAAGATGTTTACGTGATTTCGATTTGATCGCTTAGCTCATGCGGATTGTGAGGACGATGTGAATTGGCGTTTTACGACTCGCCTGTTTATATTGGGGCAATAAAACGCGTTATTATTTGGTGTATATGAGAATATTAAAACTTGTTGAGTATTTCTCTAACCTTCGAATGGTTTGCAAATTAAATTGTATTGAAGTGCAGATTTTATTAACTGAAGTCGGTGCTCTAGAAAATTGTCGTAACTTGCACTTTATTTATATTGTAATCAAATAAATCTGGAACTGTTTCGTAACAATAACTAACAGAGCGTCCGTCAATTCAATCAGTAATCGTCAATTGAATAAATAACTATGGTAATAGCGTGTGCAAGTAGGCTCGGTTATGCTCAAATTTCACAATTTATTTTCAATTTGTAGTTATGTACTCCCATACAAAATAATAATAAACCAACCAAACGAAACTAATCAAGTTCTCAACTAAGCTCAGGTGTAAAGTTAAAATACCTACGCAGAGTAAGAACAGTACAAGCCAATTTACATCGAGTCCACAGCAATATTACACCGACCCATAACAACCGACTTCCTTAGGCGCTCGTCGTTAACACGACGCTCTATCGGTAAGTACTTGACAAGTGTCTATCTGTCCCTTTCGCACCTGCAGCTTCCGTCCTAATGCTAGCCTTTTCGTCCTTTTCCCCCACATAGTCCAATTTAAATCGACCAATAGCGAGCGCACACCGATTACAGTGGACCAATAAAAATAGTGGGAGAGTGGAAGTGTCAACATAAATTTCCTTTTTAATTTTTAACTTTGGAAAATTTTGCTTCTCGCCAGTTCGTTTTAAATGCGTCCGTTCCACTTTGTTGGATTATTGGTTTATATTTAGATTTGTTTTACTTGCCGTAGTAATTATTAATGTTCCATTAGTTAAAATATTGCTAAGTATTTTTTTATATTACCTAAGACAGACTGGAAATATGTACTTCAAAAATAAGAAAAACATGAAACCTCCGTGATATTATGCATCTTCCAGACACTTATATATGGGACCTATCAACTATTTATTTTACTCAATCAGTGTGATTACTTGTTATGGTGTATAACAAAAAGAATACAGCAAGTACAAATAATTATTTAAGATTATAATACTATTTAATACAGAAAATAAGTAACCATTTTTGACATAAGGATTAATAAGTAAATTTTTCTGTCTCACCTTTTCGTTCACAAGAGTCACACTGTGTTCACGTTTTGCGCAGTCTAATAATATTAGCTTAAACTATAATGGCTAATAGAAATACCTAACTGAAAGCGAATATGTACTTAGCGTAATGAATATAATGATAATTACTATTTGCTTGTTGACAAAAATAAGAACATATAGCTATTGGTAGGGAACTTGACGACTTGTGTGGTAGAGTCGTCATTGATTCTTATTTTATTTTTATAACAGAAATGAAAAACGAAAATTAACAAATTGGGCCCTGTGGACATAAACTGTCTCCATATTATAATTGTTCGTAAGTCATCATCATCATCATCAGCCTTTATCAGTCTACTGCTGGACATAGGCCTCCCCTAATGAGCGCCATAGCGCCCTGTCTTCAGCTTGCCGCATCCAGCATCTGCCTGCAGTCTTTCACAGATCGTCATCCCACCTGGCTGGAGGGCGTCCTACACTACGTTTGCCCAGTAGGAATATAATGGGAACCGAAGGTGCGTTGCTTTTGAGGAAAGTAAAGGAGATTATAACTTTCAGGCAATTCGTCTAGCCGTTTTAAGCTACACAAAAGCTATATACAAATTGGTTTTGGCAAGACAACGATGCCACCTGGGTACAGTAGACTTTTATATCAATGCTCTATATGGTAAAACAAAAGTGTACAGGTATATGTTTACACTATTTTGTTTATTTTTTTTATGGCGTTGAATGTTGAGACGAGCATGCCGTTCGCCTGATGGTAAGCGATACGACCGCCCATAAACAGTAGAAATACCATACAGCACCTTGAGTTACAAATTACTGTGTGGAATTTCACTGCGCTCGTCATCCTGAGACATAAGATATTAAGTACAGTAGTTACACTAGCTACAATGTTTTTCAAACCGAAACACAACAGTGCATGCACACTGCTGCTTGGCGGTAGAAATAGACATTGCGGTGGTACCCACCCAGACGGACTCTTACATATGAAATACCTACCACCAGTAAACAAAGAAACTGGATAAAACATTACTCTACCATTTACAATACGTTAATAACATTTCGTTCCACAACAGACTCAAGTATGTGACTTATTTGAATACTTCAGCACCTGACTTTTCAAAATCCAACCATCTATATAGCCATCCATAATATTTTGACATTTTTAGTTTATTAACTTCCGCCGCCCAACCGCGGCTGTAACCTAGATGCGTTTCTATAAGCGTTTAAAGCCAATAGAATAGAATAAAATGTATGGAAATGACGTATCCATGCGCGAGACCTGTCGATGTGTCATTCGCATACATTTTTAACCGACTTCAAAAAAGGAGGAGTTTCTCAATTCGACAGTATGTTTTTTTTTCTATTATACTTATCGTCGTCCGGCATTCAGTACCGCGAATGTAAAATTGGGGCACTTTACAGGAGAGACAAAAAACTGATTTTATTATAATGTACACTTTACCTTCTGCTAAACTATTGTTTTAGAATGCTAAATAACAATAGTTTAGAATGCTAAATAACAATAGTTTAGCAGAAGGTAAAGTGTACATTATAATAAAATCAGTTTTTTGTCTCTCCTGTAAAGTGCCCCAATTTTACATTCGCGGTACTGAATGCCGGACGACGTTATTGTCTTTATCGCTTGTGGAAATACTTCTTGGCTATAGGCCCTGGTGTGTATTCATTTGATTCTCGTATGAATTGGTTCTTCTTCTTCACCTTAGAAGTCCACTGCTAAACATAGCCCTCCCCCAAAGATTTCCAGACCAACCTGTCAGAAGCGGCCTGCATGAAGTGGTTACGGGTTCGAATTTTCTAATTCTTACATATCCATACTAATATTATATAGCTGAATAGTTTGTTTGTTTGAACGCGCTAATCTTAGAAACTACTGAAACGATTTTGAAAATTCTTTCACTAATAGGAAGCTACTTTACTCCTGAGTGCTATAGGCTACTTTTTATCCCGGGAAAATATTTTTATCCCGGAAAAACTTTCTCACGCGGGCGGAGCCGCGAGCACTACTAGTTATAAAATAAAGTTCCCCGCGTCTGTTCGTCTGAACGCAATAAACTAAAAAACGACCAAACGGACTACTATGTTCGGTATGGGATATACTTTCAGGCCCTGGCAGGACAACGACTACTTCTTATACATATACACTCACGCCTTTTATCCCCAAAGGGGTAGGCAGAGGCGCAACTAGCGCACCCACTCTTCGCCATTATTCCGTCCCATGATGTGATAGAGGGCGGGCCTATCACCATATCGGGCACAAATTTCAGACTCCGAGCTGATACTGAATAGAAAAACTCAATATCACTTTGCCCGACCCGGGGATCGATCCCGAGACCTCAGCATTGCAGTCGTACCATAATACAACTACGCCACCGAGGCAGTGACTACTTCTTATACCGGGAAAATATATAACGAGACTTTTATTTCGGGAAAACTCTTTGACACAAGCAGAGATGTGATCAAAGGCTAGTAGTATATGATGTGGAATATGGAGTTTATTATTAGATGACGTAGATCATCAACATGTTATGGACTGCGGAACAATTTTTTAGGCAAATTGTTGAATGGCCTCACGCCCAACGTCTATCTAATTTCACATAAAATCCTGTTAGAATCCATGACATCCTTTATCTCACCATGGCATGATGACCAAGCTTTTTATAATTTCCATAGAGAAACGACAAAATCAATGACCTAGTTATTAGTTTTAAAAGTGTGTGCACTAAATAATAATTCCTTACGGGATAAAGAGTGCTCTATCGTGGTTTTATATTTCATTAACTGATGTTCGGTTGAGATGAGTGGATATCAAACGATATCGAGTGGTCCATAGACATAATTACTTTTAGAAGTGATCCTGGTTCTGTCATAGACAATTTTTTTGAATATGGAATGTCAAAATTTGTTTATAGGTATAATAAAAGAAATGACGATAAAAAATAATTGTGATAAATGATGACTGGTGATTATAAAAAACTTTTATGAGTGAAAAGATAACTCTTAAGTTAGAGTTCCTTTTTAGGCCTGTGCTAATATGTAGACTTCGTAATGTCTATTAATTTTGTGTTGATAACAACTCC
This sequence comes from Lapara coniferarum, assembly GCA_949316025.1. Classification (NCBI taxonomy): domain Eukaryota; kingdom Metazoa; phylum Arthropoda; class Insecta; order Lepidoptera; family Sphingidae; genus Lapara; species Lapara coniferarum. The sequence continues at coordinate 5,798,327 of OX438921.1, forward strand.
CCTCAGACAACAACCGAACTCAATGACAAATCGAACGGGTTATCCGCTTTTAAACTGCATTTAGTAAGCTAAATTATACTTTCAAACTCCGTGCTGGCCGGCACATCTGTACTTATAATAATGCATTACAGTAAACCGATGAAGGTTAACCTCTTTGCTAACCTATCTATTCAATTTGCCGTATCTGTACGAAGTCCAAATCTACGGAAGCCCCGAGTGTCCGCTGTAAGTGGTTGTAAGTGGCATGTTTGCGGTCTACTGAGCCACATCCATTCAATGTACGTCATAATGAACGTTTAATAACGATAATCTATCAAGGGTTTGGATTCAGTTCGGTCTTGTTCATTTGTGTTATGACGGTTTTTTGGCGACGAGTTTAAATGGTCGTATCTATTAATGTTTTAAGGCACATTATCAAAAAAGAGATAGAATACGGAATTTGTAATTGAACAGCCAAAGGTAGGTCGAGATAGCTCAGTTGGGTGAGCACCGACACGGTACGCTGGAGGTCCCGGGTTCCAATCCTGCTTTCGACTGTTTCTTTTTCAATGTTTCCATAAAAATAAAAACATTGTCCAGGCACTACATGGCCATTACTACGTATAAAAATCATAATTTATATAGGATTACACATTATGTTTTTTTTTTATATTGAACGTTGATGTTGTGAATTGTGTTTTTTTTAATTACGCATACATTATTAATTGGAATTGGATGTCATTTAGCATAATAATAAATTCTACAATAAAATATAACCATAAGGTATACCGTTGTTATGAGATTTTTTAAATAAAATCATTGGGTGTTAAAGTCACGCAAAAACTTATTAGAACGATATTGCTTATATCGCCTTCTACTAATATTTTAACGCGAAAGTTTGTAAGAATGTACAATATATGCGCTCCGCGGCTCCGCGGGCAAAAGCAAGTCAGTAAATACCTAATTGAATCAGAGAATAACTAATTTTTAAATTATTGGATACATTGCCGTGCGTCGGAAAACACCTAAAGCCGTTGATCCTGCCCGTGGTCCCTCTCCAGTCATGTCGGATTGGTGTTGCCAGACGGATGCAGTAGAGTAAAGTCGTTTTAATCTTGTAGCCTGTAGGAAGACGAGGGGCTAAAAAAGCTAAAAATGACTTTGAAAGTCAGATTAAGACGCAAGCCTTTCATGGTAACCTAAATGGCGAATGGTCGTCATTTGCAATGATTTGTTGCCCCAATACCCCCTCCGAGGTAGATAACCTAATTGACGAAGAGTCGCCCAATTTGACAATACTGTGGCGGATTGCTATCTCTTCGGATTATGAGAGTGTACGAACAAAGAGAGAGCATCCGTGTATTGCGTACTAAACTTGTGCATTAATAACATTTTCTCCTGAGTAGGTTGGCTCATATCGGTTCAGAATGGTCGCCGTTGCCAAAATTCGGCAAGGGGGATTTATTTTTATTTTATTTTTTTTCATTGACGCGCATGTAAAGAAACGTTGACCAGTACAAACAGTTATGGGTCAATCGTTGATCAATGATGTTTTCCAATAATTGTACAACATCAATAAAAATCTGTTTTCCTGGCGGAAGCTTACCGTCATGATAAATAATTATTAAAATTATATTTGAATGAACGTCCATTACAATAAATCCTTACGGAATACTCAATTGTAAACTCCATTTTCCTTTGACCTCATAGTGCAACTATTGCCTACGTGATTGAGAAAAAAAAATAATGCTATTACAACCGCAGTGGTGTGGTGTTTAAACTACAAAGCACAAAGGAAAGATCAACACAATTGCCTAATAGAGTATTACCTCATTTAATTACCATCAAACGGTTTCCGAATTAATTTCGAAAACTCAATATCTTCGGCGGGCTTTGTTCTCGAAGCGGTTTTTATTCCGTAAACACTTGTTAACAAAGAGCTCATAATTAGCTAAACGATTTCACCCCAGAGCAACAGTTCGAACGGCGTGGTTAATGCATTTCCGATTTTAGTATGATCCAAATTCGGATTTCATAAAAAGGGAACAATCTATTGATGTAAGTATAAAAGTTTTTTACATATCAATGGAACAATCAGATGAAATTTAAAAAGAGAATCTATGGTGACTTAATTAGTATTATGTACTTAGGTAATTTTTTAACGAATTATAATATCAAAAAATATATTTATAAAGATATTTGTTTCATTTGGATGAAAGCTACAAAATTTATTATTTATAGATTTTGGCAAATCATTGTCATCCCTTGTTTCACCGTAGTCGGGTAGATAAAAATCTTTATTTTTTGTAAAGAAATGACAAGACGAGCAAGCCGCTCGCCTAAATATACTTACATTGCGCTCGACTGACGATAAGCGACATGACTAGGTTTTTTCTGTGGCAAAGGGATGTGTCCATAGGGTTACGTAGATATTAGTAGAAAAACAATGAAATAATTAACATAACTTTACTTTTATTTGAATTCACTATTCGCATGAACCTATCTATCAAGTTGCGATTTAAATCCCTCGTAGGCGAAAATGTGTCGCGTAACGGGATCAGCCTGTGTGTATTTGATTCCGAACAGGACGGCATAATTATGTCAACCGGCGAGGTAATCTATACTAATATTATAAAGCTGAAGAGTTTGTTTGTTTGTTTGTTTGTTTGTTTGAACGCGCTAATCTCAGGAAATACTGAACTGATTTTGAAAATTCTTTCACTAATAGGAAGCTACATAACTCCTGAGTGCTATAGGCTACTTTTTATCCCGGGAAAATATATTTGTTCCGGAAAAACTTTTTCACGCGGGCGGAGCCGCGAGCACCACTAGTCTTTATATAATAGGTAATCTTTTGTCAGGCGCTAGGTAGTCTAGACGCTACTCCATCGCTACCATCAGGTGCAGGAACCACTTCGCTGTGCCCGTATAAAAAGCTATAGAGATCAAACACAGAAAATATGAATAATTGACATACAATAGATACAAAAACCCATTTTCAACTTAATGTTTAGAAAACTAATTAAGACTGATTACTAGGGTTAGCATTCAGTTGAAAATGCTAGCGAAGAAAACATAAACGTGTCCGTGACATTTCCAATACCTATGCCAAATCAATCCCGCAACACTCGGGACTGGAAAATGACGTAGGATCCCGGAATTCCGGGATCTCGGTATTTCGGGATTGGAAACCCTTGATGTAAATTCCTAATAATCTTTCTTCCCTTTGTCAGTCGGCGCGAAGCTGGGGAGGGAGCGAAAATAAAAAAAACCGTCCGCGATTACAATTTCGTTGAGATGATATTGTGTTGATAATAAGATGGTGACCTAAGCAAAAGCCTTCAGTTGGAGGCGTGAAGCCTTACTAAGCGCGCGGTCTCGGGCGGTTGTCTAGTTCGCCTCCCCCTAAGGCCTAAGTCCGCCACTGGTAAAAATATAATTTAATTTACACATTAAGTAGGTACAGTGAAATACCTGTTTTCTTATATCGCAATATATTTCTTATACTTATTGCTAATTTTTCCTGTGTCATTCTATGGTCATTTTTCTTTTTTTATGCGACAATCACTGGTTTGATGTAGGTATAGTCCGACCAGGAAAAAATAAACATCTCTACATGTTGTAATAAAATACGGAACTAAATTCCTGTTCTAAAGTGTTCTTTTTTATTTATAAAAAAGTGCCATCTATTAACAAAAACAACATAAAATCGTCAGTTGTTAAACAGGTTACCTTGCATACAAGTTGATTTAACTATTGGACACTAGATGGCAAATCCATAAAATTATATTGTAAGATGTCATAAAAATAATATAATTTATATATAAATACGAACACTTCAAATTGTATATTTAAATATAAATTCCGTATCAATAATATAATAACGTTACTTATAGAATTATTCAATAATTAAAGTACTTTAAAGAATATGAACCTTTCCTACTAGACGATAGATGGCGCTGACAACGTTTACGGTAATATTATTTTCCGCAATTTTTTATAATTTCTGTTCTATGACATTAATTCTGCTGGTGCTCTGACCTCAAGCCACAATTTTGAAATTAAGCATAATTTAAAATAGGTACTAAATTAATAAAATACCTCTAATATTTTTAACATTCCATAATTATTCTCCCTAGTCAATCAGTATGACGTATGAAACAAACCACATGGTCGGGGCTACGTCACGTATGACCGGCATATTATTTTGTGTGTAATTGATACGATAATCGCCCTCTGTTTTATTATACGCACGGATTTATGATCCATTTCGGTTAAATATTGGGGTGCGTTAACGTTAGTCAAATCTTTAAAATATGAACCTATGTATTTTGTCAGGGCTTATGTTGTATCTTCCCATGTTTACTATTATCTTCATCAATGATCTTAAGGGTATTTTCCCTCAAGTTAAAGGAAACCATAACTAACAACGAATATACGTGTAACATAAGATCAGAAGATTGTACCTATGTATTTGAACTTTAGACCTGCTTCATGAGTAGGTATGTTAATTGACTATACCATAACGCCCTGTATTATATATTGCCCACTGCTGAGCACGAGCCTCCTCTACTACTGAGAAGGTTAGTCCACCACGTAGGTCTAGTGCGGGTTGGCAGACTTCACATACCTTTAAAATTCGTATAGAGAAACTTCTGAGGTATGCAGGTTTCCTCACGATGTTTTCCTTCACAGTTAAAGCAAGCAATAATACACGAATAAAGAATACACACATTATTTTAGAAAAGTCAGAAGTTCGTACCCTTGGGGTTTTTAACCTGTGGAAATTCGTTTCGGCAGTCCGTTCCACTCCCAACTAGGCCATCGCAGCTTATTTTAGTATACTTATGATAAGAAAGGTTGCATGAATTTCATTATAGGTTCCCATTATAGTGGCTATTTTGAAAATACATAGATACACACTCACGCCCTTTATCCCCGAAGGGGTACGAGGAGGTGCAAATAGTGCCCCCACTTTTCGCCGTGCGTATTCCGTACCATGATGTGATGCGGGGTGAGCCTATTATCATATTGGGTACAAATTCCAGACTTCGGGCTGATATTGAGTAGAAAAACCCAATATCACTGACCGACCCGGGGATCGAACCCGAGACCTCACCATTGCAGTCGTACCTTAATGACACTACGCCACCGAGGCAGGCCATATGAAAATACATATATACAAATTATGTTGAAATTAACAGCAATATTAAAGCAATGATAAGGTAGTTCAACCATAAAATACGTTTACAATGTATTATTTTTTATTAAACAAAAGGCATAATACAGAATACAATCATTAACACTTAAGCACTATACTATATTAAGTCTAGATTGCCTTCCTTAAATCGGCTTCTTTTCTGCTGCACTAAAAATTACTCATGATAATCCAATATTATTACTGCTGGCGTTTTTAGTGTTTCACATCTTGTTGTAGTGTAGGCTTTCTTTACTTATATCAAGTCATTTTTTCCCCAATCGAGGTGTTAGGTCCATCTTTCAAATCTAAGTAAAAAGTAATTAAATTTATCTCACAAAAGGTTTTAATTTAAAGGCAATATTTCTTGTTTCAATAAGACACGGCTCCATACGCAAATACGTGCCACATTCGTTGCACATTGGCATATTTTTTGCAGTTGGCGCCGACCCCGATCGGCCCCGCGTGCAAGCAATAACTCAGTGACAAGCATCGAACCGGCGTCCACACGCAACTGACCTCGCCTTTTTTACATAGTTTTTACATTTTGGCTTGAATAATAAAATAATTTTAAATAGTAGCTTTTTCTAGGAGTGGTTTGATAATTTTATTGGTTGTAAACTGTAATTGATGTTATAATTTGGTGTAATAATAAATAAATAAAAAAAATCTATTCTTAGATTTTTTAGTTACTTTCGTCGGGAAGCAATGAAGTTACCAAAGATTTTTATATCATCTAAATCGCGTTAACATTATAATTGGGTTAATAAATAGAGATTTGCCTATATGTTTTCCGGCTTTGGATCCTATTTAGTTAACAGTATCTACATTACCAGTCACAGGATGTGTATTGCTGAACATAAGCCTAACTCAAAAACTTTAGACGGACCTGCTTAGATATTATTTTGCGTGAAAACCAATGAATATAGAAAAAAGAGAGATTCAAACTTAAGAGTGTGATACTCCAATAAAAAAGTTTTACATATGATTTTACATATACTCCAAAGACTTGAAATCCCGTAAGGAAATAAACTGGCTGAACCATATCGATTTAAAATTAAATACACACTACTTTTACGTACATAAACATGATATACTTATAATTATGTCTACAATAAACAAAATTTAGAATCTACCTAATGAGGTCAAATCGATATAAACATAATCATGCAACCTGGTTATTCGCAACCAAAAAAGCATATTTTCTAATGTCAAAGGGCGTTCAAGGGCGTGCGGGGGCGTCGTATTGACAAATGCCAATATAATTTATTGGTGTGTAGGCGCCGACGCGTTGTATTTTTTGCACCGCGACGATGGATGCGGAGTCGTGATAAACTGTCTCGCGGATGGTTTTTACGCTCACCACCTATCTAGTGAAGATCTGTTTGACTCGGCGGTGTTGTATGATAACGGGATACGGATTATGCAAAGCAGTCTTTCCAGAGGTCTTTTTAAATGTCTCTGTCATCCATGCTAATGTAGCCTTATTCCAAAAAAATGATACACCTGAACCTATCTACATTTTTTTTATGGTAAGCGATACGACCACCCATAAACAGTAGAAACACTATCCAGCACCTTGAGTTACAAAGTACTGAGTGGTATTCCACTGCGCTCGTCATCCTGAGACATAAGGTGTTAAGTCTCATTATTTCCTGTAGTTACAATGGCTAGAATGCTCTTCAAACCGAAACACAATAGTGCATGCACACTGTTAACAATACGTGGTAGAATTCTAAAATTCAATCTTTCAAGACCCTCGAAAGGAATTTTTACGTATGTTTACATTTGTGCTACAAGCCTATGAATAAACTTTATACGGAATCTTTTTGAAATAGTATAATCTGCAATTATCGCCATAATATTGGTAAAAACGTGGTCAAATCTTTATAATAAGATATTAGCTCGAAAAAGGCAGTTATTTCAGGTCAGACAACGCTAGTTCCCTCTTGGCTCTACGAAAACTACTATCGTAATGGTCCTCTACCCTGGAACCTAACACGTTACGGGAACAATTTCGACTAAACATGAGTCACCTTGTCAGATGTGATATATTGATTCCGCGAACGTTCGTCATACATCGATACGTGAGTAAGATCGCGCAATGATTTTATTTTACTCATGTCGGCCCGTCGGGCAGAGATCAACGGGGGCAATTAATTGAATAAAACAGAATGGGAACATTAAACTGTGCACATGTACTGAACACTGATAACGCTGAGAAATATCGCGCTCTACACTGTCGGCCGGGAGGAGTGCATTCTTGTTTTTTTTTATTGTATCGAATGACGAGACGAGCATGCCGTTCGCCTGATGGTAAGCGATACGACCACCCATAAACAGTAGCAACACCATCCAGCATCTTGACTTACAAAATACTGTGTCGCATTCCACTGCACTTGTGTCACTATGTCCAGTAGTTACACTGGCTACAATGTCATTCAAACCGAAACACAACAGTGCATGCACACTGCTGCTTGGCGGTAGAAATAGACATTGCGTTGACCTAGCCAGACAGACTCTTACATGAGAGACCTACCACCACAAGTAAAAAAGTTGTGCTTTTTATTTTTGAAAACATTTCAACTTTAAATATTGATTAAACAAAAGGCAGTCGACCTGGACGGTTGCACCTAGTGATCTTTTTATAAATAATACTCATTTACGTAGCCAGTATGTATAAGGTATCCAGTTGAATAGGGACTACAGTATAGACGATCAAACACACACACACTCACGCCTGTTATCCCCGAAGGGGTAGGCAGAGACGCAACTAGTGCATCCACTTTTCGCCGTTATTCCGTCCCATGATGTGATAGGGGGCGAGCCTATCGCCATATCGGGCACAAATTTCAGACTCCGGGCTGATACTGAATAGAAAAACTCAGTATCACTTTGCCCGACCCGGGGATCGAACCCGAGACCTCAGTTTTGCAGTCGTACTGTAATACAACTACGCCACCGAGGCAGTCAAAAGATCGATATAGACGATCAAAATCACGCTATAATCACACATTCCACGAGCGTTCTAAGTTCATTCGGTTGGTGTGGAATATGTATATGCATTAGTAAGACAGGCTTGTAAATTTTGGTCACTGTGTCTAATGACAACTCTTGAAGGTCGATGATTGTATTTGTAGAGAGTAATGAAACAACTTTGCCGTCAGGTTCAGTTGAATAATTTTACTGCACTTTTCTGAAAACTTAATAACTCTACTATGCTTGTCTGATTTTATTGTGCCTTTGTTAGATACATTTTCTCGTTTTTGAAAAGTTAAATTCGATTAAGACTTTTTATGTTTTTTAAAGGCACATGCAGCAATAGCTGAACGAATTTGGTTCATGGCATTGGCACACAGGTAGCTCATGTCCTGGTTTACTTACAGTTTAATGTTTATTCAACAAAAATAAAAACCGGGCTTTTACTCCAGTAAAGACTTTTTACGGGCGCGAGATTTTAATACAAAAACGATGTTGTTATCTACAAATGTATGATTTTTTCGGCCGCGAATGTAGGCTGGCGTTGGAACAGGAGTCCGGCGTCCAAATAAAAGCTAACGAGCGCGCACTGTACGCACAGTACGGCGGCTTAGTAATGGCGTACCCACGCACGGCAGATTGGATTTATCGTAAATAAGACTTTTTTCTAAAAAATATAGAGTCAAACTGATTTATACGCAATCTTGAAAACAATACCCAACGAATTTCAACTATTTTGGTTGTACTCAGATACAAATTTAGTGTTTTAAATGTAGGGTATGAGAGGTATGCATAATACGAATTTAGAGACTAATTATATTTGGACACAATCATATTTTGTTTCAGTATTGCTCGTCATTTTGCAGCTGATTGTCGGGCGATTGGATTTTATTTCATCAGGATATTTTGTTTAATCCATGTACCATGAGTAAAAAATATTCTATGGTTGAAGATTCTTCAAAGCCTTAGGTAAAATATGTAATACATCGGCTCGTCATCCTGAGACATAACGATGTTAAGTCTCATTGTGTCCAGTAGTTACACTGACTACAATGTCCTTCAAACTGAACCACAACCATGCATGCACACTGTACCCACCCGGCGGACGCTTACATATGAGAGATTTACCACCTGTATATTAATGAAAACACATACATTAATCATCATTAAATTCCACTCAGCCGTATTGATGGGTGAACAAATAAACAGACTATACTATAATTTATAATTTGCGTTACACAATTTTAATAGTACTAGGATGAAATCTGTCCAACAGTTAATAATACGCGGGTAAATTAACAAACTTTACCTTCTTATCCGTTAAGGTTAGTTTTCCAAAATAACAATCTAAAATACCATGCTATAAAGTTTATTTTCGATCAATCAATAAACAACGATCCCAAACATCTTGTGGTGGTACGGCGTGGCCGCGCGGCATCGGTCTATCGGGCCAGATCACCTTCCACCCAGCGATAACCTTAAAAGCCGCCCAATATTAATACATCAAACACCCACGTGTTCCATACATCACTCCCCGCCCCGCTCGCTTCACGTCGCTCCACGTCCGCTTACCGTTCTATTCATATACTTTCCATATTAATAAATGAGTTTTTATAAAGGTTTTTGAATGTATTATAATTGCCTTATAACAGCAATATATATGATCACCTAATGTACTTTGACTACAGGCTATTAAGATTTGGCTCCCATTTTCAGAAACATTAATAGAACAGTGAGATTTTATGTACAGACATACATAGCATTACGCCTATTTCCCTTTTCAAGGTAGGTAGAGATGTATAAAAATGTGTAAAAAAAATGTATAAAAATGTATAAAACCCACATTTCGCGATCTATGTTAGCTCTCATGTGATAGGGGATGGGCCTATTGCCATTTACTGGTCACATTTCCAGACTCCGGGCTGATAATAAAATAATAATACCAGCCCTGTATTATATACTGCCCACTGCTGAGCACGGGCCGCCTCTACTAACTGAGAGGGTTTAAGCCTTAGTCCACCACCCTGGCCTAGTGCGGGTTGGCAGACTTCACATACCCTCGAAATTCTTATAAAGAACTTCTTAGGTATGCAGGTTTCCTCACAATTTTATCCTTCACCGTTAAAGCGAACGATAATTGATAAACAAAACACACGTAACTTTGAAAAGTCAGAGGTTATGTGCCTTAGGTTTTGAACCTCCGGACATTGTATCGGCAGACCGTTCCATTCCTATTATCAGGGCTGATGTAGTAAAACCTACTCGTATATCACTTTACCTACCTTTATACTTTGTCCGACCCGGGAACCTCACCCAAGACCTCAGCGCTACAGTCATACCGTAACAAAACTACACCACTAAGGCAGTGAGAATTTTATAAGAATGTGATTATTCACTCACGTTATTCTTATACAAAATCCAGTGCGGATTGCAATTTGTAACGGCCATATCTAAAGTATTCGGCTGTATGGCTGTATGGTGCCCAGTATATCAATAAGCTCGCATACAGGATAGAAATATCTACGTAATTTCAACGAACTGTAAGACATATGAGCGCTATGACATGCGCCTCTACCTAGCTCTTAGGAGTAAAGGCGTAATTACATGTACGTGTAAACCTACTCCTTTTTAAGTGACTTAAATAGGGGGAATTTACTCTATTTGTCGTAAAATTGTTCAGCGATAATTTTCTATAATTTCTCATGTTTAGTTAAATTTACATGAAAATCATAAATCCAGACCCTTGTGAGACGCAACAAAATTGGCGTAGTTAGTCATTTTCCAGTGTCCTAAACTTAAAATATAAAATGACTACTTTGTGCATGCTAATATAACATTTTTATTAGTTTTAAAAATGTTAGTGGACACTAGCCACTAGCACTAGCAAAGTGGACGATAGCCTTGTTGGGAATGGAACGGTCTGCCAAGACAACGTCTGGAGGTTCGAAACCCAAGGCACACTTTTCGAAGACACACCTCTGACACACACACACCTCTGACTTTTCGAAGTTACGTGTGTATTGTTTATCAATTATCGTTCGCTTTAACGGTGAAGGAAAACATCGTGAGGAAACCTGCATACCTAAGAAGTTTCTTACAAAAGTTTCGAAGGTATGTGAAGTCTACCCGCACTAGGCCAGCGTGGTGGACTAAGGCCTAAACCCCTCAGTAGAGGAGGCCCGTGCTCAGCAGTGGGCAGTATAATAATACGCCCCGTATTATTATTATATTATTATTTAAAAAATTATAGCAGAAGTAGCCTGCCTCAAAATCCTTGGGGTGGGCACCAAGAAATTCTAGTTTGTGTACGGGTTCGAATCCCGGTTCGAGCCAAAACCATTGTGACTGGGTTTTTCTATCTTAAAAATTACTCAGTCGCAGCTCGGAGTCAGGAAGTTGGCGGTGTGATACCCCCGTGCCTCGGAAAGCACGTAAAGCCGTTGGTCCTGCGAATGTTCTCTCCCAGGTAATGTGGGATTGCCATCTCACCGGACTATGAGAGTGAAGGAAAAGCGAGTGCACCTGTGTATTGCGCACACACTTGTGCACTATAATATCTCCTGCGTACCTGGCTGATCTCCGTCGAGATTGGCCGCCGGGGCAGAAACTGTCTAGGAAGATTATAAATTTATATAAGAGCCGAATAAATGATTTCCGTTCTTTATTTATACACAAATACATACGCACGCCTTTTATCCCCGAAGGGGTCGGCAGAGGCGTAACTAGTGCACCCACTTTTCGCCGTGCGTATTCCGTCCCATGATGTGATAGGTGGCGAGCCTAACGTCATATCGGGCACAAATTCCAGACACCGGAATGATACTGAAAAGAAAAAATATCTAAATAAGAAAAAATAATCTAATATTACTGCCCGACCCGGGGATCAAACCCGAGACCTCGGCATTGCAGTCGTACAGTCGTATCGTAATACAACTACGCCACCGAGGCAGTACTTATTTATAGAGCATTATAATTTCCGATAAACCTAGCCAATGGTTGTATCCTTTGTGTAGAAATGTGGAATGAATCTGCGTTGATGTCATTCATATTTCGAGCTTTAAACATGTGCTAGTAATTTCAATATCTGTTATGATTGTAAAATTGTATTGTTTATCGCAACTTACTTGGAAACTCTTTCTACTTTTGTACGAAGATGGAATACCTATAGTTGTTATTTGTTAAGCAAGTACAATGTAGAGTACCAGTTAAAATATGCTACTATGTATTTGCAGTTAACTCCAATTATGTGCTATGAAAATTATGATGTTTTGAGAAATACAGGACATCTGACTTTTAGAAGTTACGTGTGTATTGTTTATCACGTATCGCTCGCTTTAACAGTGAAGGAAAAAATAGTGAAATCCACATACCTGAGAATTCTCTATAAGAATCTCGAGAGTATGTGAAGTTTGCCAACCCGCACTAGGCCGGCGTAGTGAAGTAAGATCTAACCCCTCTCAGAAGAAGAGGAGAGACGTGCTCAGAAGTGGGCAGTATATAATACAGGGGTGATTTTTAAGATGATTTAATTGCACTTTAACCATTAATCTTTTTTAACCGTTAACATTAGCAATATTTTGTCTGACTCTGACATTATTATTCATAATATATTAGAAAGTGGCTAAACGCTAATTAATTAATATTGTCTATTAAACTTTAGGGGAATTTACGATGTGCCAAAAACTATATATAAAGTAATTAAAAAACATTTATTGCCCACTGAAACTCCCGCACGCCCACCTCATAAAAGCAGACGAGCGTTTTAAGAACAGGTGGTTAGGTTCCCAGAGCAGGTCCCATGCATTCGACGCAGGGACACGTGTTATGGGCCCTGGCTTATCAACTGGCGCCGGCGCCTGCCCGGCCAGGCTATTAGGGATGGGCTGCACAGACTAGCGGGAAAATAAACGCGGTTGAGACAAAGGTAACTGTAATATTCTTAAGGTGCTTTGATGATTTTGAATGTCTGTTGTATGATTTCAGTCATAAATAATTAACATTAATAAATTTATTTCACAAGAATATAGTACATTTTTGGGGCAGAAAAGCAGTAAATGTAATTAATACAAGTATTAGATTAGTTCATTGAACATACCTAAAATAGTGTATTATGTTAATATATATTTTTGAATGTACTTTATCACATAACTTTCCTAACTTGTCAATTGATTGTAAAAAAATCATTTGTGCAGTTAATAAGGCACATAAAATGTACAATAATATATATCCTTTTAAATCTTTAATATCCACGTTTAAATAAACGCAGCGTATAAAACGTTTCTCTGTGACGTGCAACCCTCATGCGGGGCGGTATGGTAGCAATTTCAGATAAAAGCGATCCTTACAAATTGAACTGAAAAAATGTTGAAATATTGCCCAGAGAAAGCTTTTTTATGTGCGCCTTTTTCATATAATAACTTTATGGATTTTTCATGTAACTCTTCAAGGATTTTCTTTGAAAAAAATACGGTTACTTTGTTTGATTTAGATTTTTTATGTATAAAATATTAAGAAGGCTATGGAAGGTAGAAAGTCGAAAAATAACATTTATTATACCTTTCAATTATTACAAGTTTGTTTTGAATTAATTATAACCAATTGAGGTACATACTCCCTTGTATGCAAGATTATAAAGTGTTCCTAAACTATCGACATAAGTTTAGTACTTCTTATTTTTCTCTTCTATTCTCTTATTACTTCTACCTGTAACAATTTGCTTTGTGTTTCAAAAATCTATACCATACATACTTTTGTTACTTTCTTATATTATAATATTATGTAATAAATTCTATTAAATTTTCTTTCTATTTTGAATACTGCTAAATAGTACCATGATAGTAAATTTTAGGAAATTATAACACGACGTATATTTATCCTCGTTTCATCAATAAAAATCATGAAAAATAAGCTAATTTCGTTTTAAGACATACGTAGCTGTTTAGTGATACGTGTAGATCTGGTTTATCTGGATATTATGAAAATAAATTGAGCAAACTGATAACATAGGTATTTCTTTTATTATCCATTATTTTTATTATTTCTAAAGATAACCTCAAAGCTTTTAATTAATTGTTCTCATAAACACCCATAATTAGTTCATTATTTAAATAAAATGCATCACTGTTCTAACTTCTTTTTTATTGTAATTTGTTTTAATCAAAATTTCATAGTCTCAGTAACATTCATAATATTAAATGATGAAATTAGCAGTGAGATCTAAAATGTGTAAAAATAATTCGTATATAAGGATTCGTAATAAGGAATGGGAAGATGTTTCGTGATGCGGCAACAAAAATAACTATTTATAATGCATATGTGAGAAGCATCCTCGAGTACTGTTGTATCGTATGGTCACCCGGCTATAGCATACATAAATTGCGTATAGAGCGAATACAGAAGAGGTTTATGAGACATCTTGTCGCGGCCGGTAAATTGCAAAAACGCCTTCTCACATACGCTGACAAATTGAACTTTTTTAATATGGAGAGTCTAGTGACCCGTAGAAGCCTTCTCGATATGACATTTCTGTACAAACTACTTAGAAACGAAATCGACTGCGCTGAGTTGTTGCAAACTGTTGAGCTGCGTGTCCCACATCGTGTGCCCAGAAGTGCGATGCGTGATGCACTCGGCCTGTTACGCCTGCCTCCAGCCCGAACTAAACTTAGACAGTTTTCTCCTCTGTACAGAATGTCCAACCTATATAATTTAATTGGTGGTGAAGTGGATATATTTCGTTTGTCCCTAAAAGAATTTAAAAGTCTAACACGACAACAGTTGACACAACAAAATTTTGCCTCTTGCTAAATTCATGGTGATATAGTTGTATATTATTTTTGCTTTTTTTTTTTTTCATATATTCCTTTCATAGTCTTTATATAGAGTCATAGATTTAATTAAATTTATTATATTACATATATTTTTCTAATAGCACTAATTTAATAGTTGTTACTGCTACCTCTTTTTGGCGCATGATGTAGCAACCTTAAAAAGTAGTGCACTCAAATTTTGTTAATTTTTATGGTTTGTGTAATTATTATAATCAAACAGTGTAACTACTACTGGTTGTTCATAAATAAATAAATAAATAAATAAAGATTACATGATTTTTGGACATTATTGTAATCAAATATGTTGCTGAGGAGTGTGTTCATTGAATTTAGGTAGTTTGGGATTACGCTTATATGAAGTTGCTTAAAATAACAAAACAAAAAGTTTTAAGTAACGTATAAAATTCAGTTTTAATACTTTGGTATAAAGCTGTACTTCACTTATCCAACATTGCACGTACATGCAAAAATATATCTTATTATAAAACATAAACTAACTCTATATAATACTCTTTGGACAATCAGTCTAATGGCACGTGTGTTTAACAATAACATCAACAAACAAAATTCATAGGAAAATATTTTTTCATATCAGGCTCATACATTTCTTTACTAGTGTTCATTAAATTATCATTATAAAGGTTCTGTAGTTCAGAATTAGATCCTACGTCGTATTTTTCGTCTATAACTAGATGTTTTTCTTCATTATGTTCGTACGTTAAACTATCTTCGAAATAAATAGTTGAAGTTAGTTGATCGTTATATGTTTTATCAGTATCAAACGGTCTATTTTCAGCTTTAAATATTTCATAATTAGGTATAGGCGTTACTCCGTCTTTCTTTTCGGGCTTGTAGAGTTTTCTCCCACTTAAGTTCCGGCTGGGCTTAGCATCAGTCGACGTGGATACTTCCGGTGACTTAATCCTCTTACTTTTGTACCTTCTATTTTGAAACCAAATCTTGACTTGCGTTGGAGAGAGGTTTAACGTGACGGCTAACTGTTCCCGTTCCGGCGCTGTGAGGTACTTCTGGTTCCTAAAGCGGACCTCTAGAGCATGGACTTGGTTCTGGGAAAAAAGGATCCTGGGTTTCCTTTTTGTGCTCCTGTCCTTCTTCTCTGACTTGGTGTCGTTTGTCGGCGTTTCTGTAAACAATGAAAAGGTAGATTTAATATTTATCGCAATAGAAAGAAAGGTGGATTTATAATTTACTGTTTGGTTCATAATTTCTCTATAAATGATATGTTTGTAAACACTAATTAAGAATGATACTCACTACTTTTCCTAGACGCCAGAGAAGATTTATCTATAGATTCTATGGGAATAAATGATGAGCAGTTACTTCTCTCGCTATCTCTAGCTGGCTCTGATATAGGAGGTGTGGGGAGATGCGACATTTCTCTGTTTTCCATTTTCGGCACATCCATTATCGGATGCGAAGGGGTCACATCCACAAAGTGGTCGTAATTCTGATGATATAAATTATGGCAATACGGATTATAGTTATAATATTCGTCAAACTTTTGGTCGTGATGCACTTCCTGGTTCCAATAAGCCTCGATGTTTGTGTGCACGGGGATGTTTGGGTACACTTGTCCGAAGTACTCCGGCGGGTAGTAACCTTGACTTTGATGATAAATTTGCTCGTATTCATGGCTCCTTCGTTCCCGTTCATTACATTTCCACAAGTCGTTTCGTTCGTAATTGTAATTTGGTTGGTTGTTTAATATGTCCTTCACAGAAAACGGCGTGTTGTAATTCTGGTTGCCCACAGAGTCCTCCAACTTGACACGATAAGCTTTCTCTTCTACAAACGCACTGTAATCTTTGTTCGCTTCGACTTTATCTACGTCCACCACGTTGAAGTAATCGTTGAAGTTGTGTTTAATGTTGTTGAAAGACGTGGACACTTCGTTATTCTCCGTGTAGCTGTCCATCATAACACTTTTTCTTCACAACACTCAGTTCATTACTCAAAATGACTAATTGTCGAGGGTGTCCGAGAGTTAATTAAGTTGTGGTTTTAAAGGCACGCGATGGAAGACTGATGGTGTTTAGATTGCTTTCCGAAGCCAATCCACGAGGCTTGGCGTGTTATGGGCGGAGTTATGGTGCATATTTTGTCTCTCTCGTTCTTGCGGGGGTTGTGTATTGCTGTCTCGTTCGATCCCCTCTGCGTGTTTACTACGCAACGTAAATAAAGAGGATGATTTCATTCGGGTGTTAAGAGGCGCCCTTTTGGTTTTGCTAATGATTGTATAAATTTCGGATTTAACAGTTGCGATAACCATTGATGTTTTTTTGCCTGTAAACGTTTTAATATCTCAATAAGTATATTGTATTAGGTCACTGTGTTACATTTTAAATTGGTTGTTTGTGAATAAATGAGCTTGGTTTGGTTTTTAGACGCTATGCAGGAACATTACACTTTTGTATGCATTTTGGCATTAGTGAAAATTTGTATTAAATATGCCAATGAATTGCAATACCAAAATAATAGTGTGTTACTTACTTAACAAAAGAGCATAGTACCTAATATCGCAAAAAATACTCCAAGAATCATTTAAAAGTAATATACCACCTACATACACACATTATTATATTATGTACATTGGTACAATTCGACAATGTATTTTTTTGAGTTTTTCCCAACACTAAGAAATATACCAAAACAATATAATATTAGCTGTGCACGCACAGACGGCAACCAACCATAGTACAATCGCTGAGTACAATCAATTTCTCTGTAAATGAAATACGTATTAGGAGGTGAAGAAAAATGTTCATAAAAATACATAAAAATTCCAAATAATATTTTTAAGGATATACGAACTATGAAGTGTACCAGTCCAGTTTAGGCCAGCGTAGTGAACTCAGGCCTAAACATTTTAAAAAGTAGAGGAAGCCAGTACATAGCATGGGAATACAATATAGGTCATTCGGGGCAACAGCACGCAGTGGGTAAAATTTCGCATGGTCAATATCTCGGAACCTATGAGAGGGCTCAGACACTTTTTCGGCTAAATTAGGGGTGCGTCAGGGATGATGTCAGAGCCCAAGCTATTTCACCAAGCCTCACTTATTTAGCGAAAAACGGCGATCAACGTGATTTTGTTGATTAGTTATCAACTACTTTGTGCTGGGAAAAAATTTATGGATAGACGGTGCATCAGTTTACAAAAGACCGTTGATTATGTTAAGTTAACATGATTATTATAGTATTTTTTTAGTTACTAATTTTGTCCTAAAAAATAACTGCGTCTCAACTGACGTGTGATTGTTTAAAATATTCCCTATTGGGTAAAAGTACGGGATTAAAAGTACTCACGCTGTTATAACTTCATTACAATGAAAAGTAACATCAAAAGTTCCTAAAATTACAGTGATCGTTAAATTACAAAAATAACTAAAGTTTATTATAAGAACAGTCTAATAATTATGATTTTGGTGCCTACAATAGGTGTACATTTAATGTTTATTTTTACAATGTTTGTACCAAGAATAAAGGAAGTTTAATATATTCCATATGATTCTATGTGTACTTATACAATTTGTAATTATATGCATGTAGTTTACCTGCGTGCGAAGCTTACCCAGTATGCGAACTATTAACCGCATCTCTGCGTAGTTTTACCCACATGATGGGTCAAGAGTACGAATTTCTCCCGCTGCACTTAAACATATTGTATTGCAAAAAAACCGATGAAACAATGTACAAAAACTGATTAAATAATGAAAGTAGAATAAATTTACTTTAAATAAAGTGTTAAAACGTTTATCAGCACCTATATTTTTGAGTGTGTAGACGATAGAAAAAGAAGTGCGTACTTTTGTGCTGAATGACCCTAATAATGTTATAATTATTATTATTTAAGGTAAAGTCATTATAAAATTCTATATTATGATTTATATACATGTTAAGGGCCATGTAGTGCCTGGACAAGGATTTTATTTTTAATGGAAACATTGAAAAAGAAACCGTCGAAAGCAGGATTTGAACCCGCGACCATTTTCAATTAAAAATAAAATCATTATAAAATTATTTATCCCCTGTTTAAAATGTCTTTCATTGTTATTGTTTAATATTATAATGAGTGTGAAAGTTTTGTTTACGTCTGTACGTCGACTCTTGACGGCAATATTGATGGTCACGAGATACAATTTTTTGTTTTGTTCAAATTTCAACCTTAATTACAATATAATGTAACGTTAGTTTCGCTTGAAAACGTATAAATCCCTTAACTTGTATTGGATAGTAGTATGATTAGTTTTCTGTTAGGTATTTAGTTTTCTGTTACATAACATTTTTGAGACTGGTAGTCCATAAATTGATATGTAAAAAAGTAAAAAACAAAATGTAACAGCCAAAGTAAGATTAAGACTAAAATTATGGTCACCACTCACTCAAATTATTTTACTATGCGAATTTCGTTTCAAAATTAATTGTAGAGACAAATATAGGGTCTACAGGAGTCTTAAATTTAGATTTTCAGAAGTCATTTAGTACAGAATTTAAGAGATTAAGAGCAGTGCAACTTTGTTTTTCGGGTATAATAGTTTGTGGAACATAGAGAGTGTCATAACTTGGCATTTAGTGAGTATATAATGTTTCTTTCAATATTACATATTTCTACAGGTAATTAAAAGTTAAAACTAAGATCTGTCGATTCGCAGTTAACTATAATATTATATATTTCATTTTCAAGAAACTTCGTCTACTTATAACAGTCAGAACCAAAAATACCTATTATAACCTTACTCACTAACAAATACTTAAACATATAATGTAGCTGGTCTCTTATGTGGTACCTAAAGGTCCTACTGTCCATCTTCTAATAGCCAATTCATTGTATTTTTATACTGTTTCTAATATCCGGAATAGTAGCAAAATGTTTCAGCAGTAAATCTTTTTAAGGTCCACAATGATTTTTATGTGAACTACCGGAACATAAGTAGGGACGTAAAATTTTTACGAGGTCTTAGTTTTTCGCTCCAAGAACACGAGTGATACTTTAATGAGTTTTGCCAGTAGTTTATTGTCGTAACTCAGGAGTCGTATTCAGGAATAATAAGCGATAAACTGTGTTTTAGGTAATCACTTCTTAGTTAAGTAAAATATTTTAAGAGTTAGAGATAAACGAGAAGAGCCACTGGCATAGCTAGTATTGAAAGTAACACAAGAAATGATGTACGAAGTATTGGGTCTTTACCTATGAAATTGCTGTTTAGTATACAGAAAGTTAGTTATCTTTTTACAAATATTTTTTATTTCTATCAATCAAAATATGCACCTATGCTATCGATGCATCTCTGCCAGTGGTAATTTTTCAATGCCCTTCTTGAAGAAGGCAGGTGTACGGGAGTAATAAACTCTTCAAAGGCATTTTGTACTGATTCAAAAATTACTGTTTTAAAGCCAGGCTGCGCATCGATAGGTGTATTATACGCTCTTAAATCTGAATAAATGAAACTCCTTTTTTATGAAATTCGAATGGACATATTATAGAATAGTTTTGTCTGTATAGGAAGCTTGTGACGTCCACACGTGCCAGACAGAACGGAAATTGTACAACAGTTTTTGTTTTTTTTCGGGGTCAGTCGATACCCAGGGGTAATGTCACGGCTTCACGCTGCGCTGTGCCAGGCGCCAAATTTTTGGGTCCTCTAGTTTTTATAGTCTCATGATGATGAGTCAATATTAATTAAGTATTAAGACATTCTCGTTTTAAAAGTTTCTCAAACATAGTTATGACTCAATTGTAATGAATTATATAACAATTTTTTTTTTAAGAAGTAAATTTACGGGTAACTGGGATAGTGTGAAGTGTTGATCACTGATGACCTCATGATTCTGATGTTGTTGGAGTTTATGGATGGTTGAAGAAACTGTAAAATAGCTGCTATATCCCATCTGCTTTACTGGCTTATGATATAAACCAAAAAATACTGTATAATGTATAAATGCTTCGTCGCATGCCGACTGCCTCGGTGGCGTAGTTGTACTACGGTACGACTTCAAAGCTGAGGTCTCGGGTTCGATTCCCGAGTCGGGCAAAGTGATATTGGGTTTTTCTATTCAGTATCAACCCGGAGTCTGGAATTTGTGCCCGATATGGCGATAGGCTCGCCCCCTATCACATCATGGGACGGAATAAGCACGGCGAAAAGTTGGTGCACTAGTTGCACCTCTGCCTATCCCTTTGGGGATAACAGGCATGAGTGTGTGCCTAATGAATAAATCTCGGCTCCCTCGGTGGCGTAGTTGTATTAGCGCGTGGAATGACCGCATTGAGGTCTCAGATGCGAATTCGGGGTTGCATAGTGATATAACTGGTGGTAGGACTCTCATATATAAGAGTCCGTCTGGGTGGGTACCACCGCAATTTCTGTTTCTACCGTCAACCAGCAGTGTGCATGCACTGTTGTGTTTCGGTTTGAAGGACATTGTAGTCAGTGTAACTACAGGACATAATGACACTTAACATCTTGTCTCAGGATGACGAGTGCAGTGGAACACAGTACTTTGTAACTCAAGGTGCTGGATGGTGTTTCTACTGTATATGGCCGGTGGTATCGCTTACCATCAGGTGAACGGCATGCTCGTCTCGTCATTCAATGCAATAAAATAAAATAGGTTTTTTATTCAGTATCAGACCGGAGAGATGAATTTGTGCCCGATGTGGTGTAAAGTGGTGCGCTCGTACCTCTGTGTATCTCTTCTGTTTGTGTATAAATCCATGGTAGGTTAGCTAGGATAAGGCCTGTATTGTCCTCATCGGTGAGGATCGCGACGCGTTCCTCCTATTATTTTTTTAATAAAAATGATAAAATCTGTTTTTTTATATCCCCTTTCCTACCAGTCCGAGCTGGCTTTTTCGTTTATTTTTCATCATTGGTTTTAACCCAATTTTATTTTATTTTGCGATGGGTCGGAAGTATTGCAACAACTTGTCAAAATTATATTAAAGTTATCCCGAGAATCGAACTGTATATAAACGCTACGCTCACTAAACCACGGGGTCGTGACATCAATACACTAACATGATTTATGGATATGTAAATTCATTTAAAATCGATTACTGAGCAAACATAGGGGAGTACAGTCTACACGCACACACGCGTAAGCTACATCGTACATGTGTGCGTTTGTGTTTTCATAACTAAATAATCGTAACAAGATAATTTATGTTTTTATATATCTGCATATAATTATGACTACCCTTATTAAGTTCAATTAAAATGACACAGACCTTTTCAAAAGAAATCACTGCATAACGTATTAGTAAAGTGATTGTCTAATAATTACGGAAATAGTTACCACGCTATTCGCGCTTGCATGAATAAAATGCTACAAGGACCGACGGGTATTTATAATGTAGCCTCAATGGTCTGAACATTAACATTGAATATTTAGACCCGGTTTTTTCAACTGTTTAAGTTAATCATCGGTGTTATTAAGCTGGACCCGCTCGCAGAGCTTAGAGTGCTCCAGGTGCTTCGAGCGCGTGTAGCTTAATAAGCCCCGAAGAAAAAGATAGCTACAGTTGAAAAAATGGGGCCTTAGAATCGTTTCAATGAAAATTTTCTCAATTCTTGAACTTCTTATTTTTAGGTAGTTGAAGTATAACGGATCTACCTCTGCCTCGGTGGCGAAGTTGTATTACGGTACGACTGCAATGCTGAGGTCTCGGATTCGATCCCCGAGTTGGGCAAATTGATATTGTATTTTTCTATTCAGTATCAGCCCGGAGCTTGCAATTTGTGCCTGATATGGCAAAAGGCTCGTCCCCTTTCACATCATGGGACGGAATACGCGCGGCGAAAAGTGGGTACACTAGTTGCGCCTCTGCCTACCCCTTCGGGGATAAAAGACGTGAGTGTATATGTATACTATACTAAAATCAGATTACCTACTTACTTATTTGCTCACCCTACTATACTAAAGAAACAATGAACAATTGATGACAAAAAAATAAGCCCGGAGTTTCTTTCTGCCTGTCTTCTTCGAGTTGTCATCGCTGAGGTAGCTAGTGAAAGGCTGGTAGGTTAGCTAGGCTAGGGCCTGTAGTGTCCTCACCGGTGAGGAACGTATGCGTAAGTATAAGGGGTAGAAATGGATCGATGGTGGGAAGACATAAAACTGATCTGTGATTATTACACATATGCATCAACCGGTGTTGGCTAGTGCTAGTGCTTGATGATGGTAGGACATATCTTGTATCAGCATGTGTACTATACTGGTTCCTACAGGCCGGCATAATTATGACTACTGGTGAGGGAGCTATCGCTCGTCAGTCGGTATTTTATATGGATCCCATTTCACTTACCATCGAGTGCAGTGTTGTCCCGAGTCCAGAGCACGTGGTAAAAAAAAATAAATGAATAGCACAATTAAGGGCGCAATAAAAAAAATGTGAATGTCTATGATTACTTCAACATTTTATCGTTGTCTACATACATACGTATTTCCTCCATTTTACGGTACCAAAGTAAGAACTTAAAAATTTGTTTACACGTAATTTACATTATTTATTACTTTCAAGTTTAAACCGTGTGAGATGGTGTATTTGATAAAATATTCCAAAAATGCATTCGAGCGGTCACACGGCACACGTTGTCAACTTTGGCAATAAAACGTAGTGTTTACGATGAAGGTAAAAGGTTAAAGTGGATCCAGCTCACTTAAGAATTCGCTGAGAGCTACTAATTATAAGTAAAATATGGCGTTTTAACGTGGTCCATGTGTTTTAGATATGTAGAGTTGGTGGCAAACAAAGTTGGGAATTAAATGAGAAATTATTGTCTAGTAGGTATAGAATTGCTATAAGGCAATTCGAAAGCATGCAAAATATTGTTATTACTCGTTCATTGATAAATTAGGTGTCTATCGATTCGTATTTATTGCACAATGGACATTGATAGCGCGATGGACAACGATATTTCATAACTAGCGATGGATGTTAAGGAACAACTTGGCTAGACTGATAACCATAACTTATGTAAAATGCATATGTATTTTGATTTTTCGTTCATGTATATATTCTAAAAATAAGTAGGTATATTTATTTGCATTTATATTTTCAATCGTAGTAATATTATTAAAAGCGGAATAAAACTCACTGAATGTTAAGTTAATTGAGTTAAAGGTAGAAACTTTTTGTTTCAGATTTCTATATTGGCTCGCGGCTCCGTCCGCGTGGAAAAAGATTTCCGGGATAAGAGTCCCGATTTTTTATTTTCCTGGGATAAAAAGTAGCCTATGTGTTAAACCAGGACATAATCTACCCGTGTGCCAAATTTCATCGCAATCCGTTAAGTAATTTTAGAGATGTGCAGTAACAAACAAACAGAAAAATAGACAGACAGACATAAAATAATTACAAAAATAGCTGATTTGTGTTCCATTACTCTTCTTTATTCACCCCCCTTTTTTGTAACATTTCTTTAAATGTACAGACACGCCGGTTCTGCTGCTTTAGATTAATTATACATACATACATACACCATCACGCCCTCCATCCCTGAAAAGGTAGATGCGTAACTAGTCCACCTACTCCTCACCGTGCGCGCTCCGTTCCACGATGTGATAGAGGCTCATAGAGGGCGACTCCATCGCCATTCGCCATATCGGGCACAAATTCCAGATTCCGGTCCGCTACTGAGCAGAAAACCTCAATATTACTTGGCCCGATCCGGGGATCGAACCCGAGACCTCAGCATTGCAGCCGTACCGCAATACAACTATGCCAACTAAGCAGTTATTATTTAGTTACAGTTATTGTACCTCGATTATGAGACTAAATATTATTTATTTATTTAAAGAGACCTAGTAAGCATAAATGTTTAAAAATTCAATTAAAGGTGCTACCAAATATCACTTTGCCCTACCCGGGGATCGAACCCGTGACCTCAGCATTGCAGTCGTAACCGTACGTAGGTTTTGCAGTCTTGTACAATAGTGCATATGATTTTTTACCCGATATTACATAGAGAAGCGGCGAGTGGGATTGGAACGGACTGCAGCTACGATTGTCCGCAGGTTTAAAACCCAAGGGCACACACCTCTGACTTTTTTAAAAAGTTATGTGTGTATTTTTTGTGAATTATCGCTCGCTTTAACGGTGAAGGAAAAACATCATGAGGAAACCTGCATACCTGAGAAGTTCTCTAAATTTCGAAGGTTTGTGAAGTCTGCCAACCCGCACTAGTCCAGCGTGGTGGAGTAAGGCCTTAACCCTCTCAGTAGTAGCGGAGGCCCGTACTCAGCAGTGAGCAGTACCTATATAGGTAATGGGGCTGGTATGGTACGGTAAAGTTATGTTTATTTCAATGTTGTGCCAACAGCCGTACGATATAAAGTTCCCAAGCATGAAATGTATTCTTCTAATTTATGTTTATAAATTTCTAGACACCACAAATATTTTTATAATTATGTACTTGAATCACTACGTACAATAACACAGATGTCAGAAATCATGATCGCTACGAATTTCAGAAAATTTGTTTACTTGGATTACTTAATATTCAACGAATTAATAATTACTTTTTAGTGAGTTGTTATACGATTCATTTCTTATTTGCATCTATTGTAATAATCTGCTTGTAATGGTAGATAGCGACATCTTTTATCGAATAGCAACATTGCAATGATTCCAAGAATGTTTCTAACATAATGTTTTAAAGTTGTTCATAGATGGCGTTGTATTCAGTTCGTAATTGGACGTTGAATTATTACTACATATTTTTTATAGATGGCGTTGAACACACTTTTCACTGTACCAAGATAAAATAATAATTATAATTATGTATTAATGAATTTATTAATCACAATTACCAATAATAGTAGATAATAATCTTCATTTTTCATATATTCAGTGAATTATATCTTCCTCAATTAAATTTCCTTGACATTACTAAGATAACAATCAATTTATTCTCTAATTAAATTCGAAATCTATGATGCAGTCTTGAAATTCCTCGGTTAAACAATAAATAAATATCAGATTAATTCAGTCCCTAATTGACTAATCACGTGGTATGGCCGCACGCGCGTTTTTTCCGCCTAATCATCGTTTATCATAAAGACAATCACCGAATCGATTCACCCGAGCACAATAATTGATAGGTCGTGTCACATTTACCTATTTACAGAAGAGGAAAAATAAACGTTACTATTTCTTATAACTAGATATAGTTAAAATATTATATTTTGTAACATTGGTGTTTGAGGCCAAATGTGTGAGCTATTCTTAATTCTTACAATGCTGTTAGAAATTAGAGTTAAAAATCTTTACAGAGTTTAAGTAGAGCTGGGGTGTAGAGCCGTCGATTAGTGTTCGTTATAAATTGAAATATTGCCATTGATCATTGTATTTTATTATAAAAAATATACTTTATTTATCACTCAGGCGAACATAGTTGCACTTATGATAAGTCAAGATACATTAAATTGATTACATTAATAACTACCTGTTGCCCTCGGCTCCCCCCGCGTCAAAAATGTTTTTCCGGGATAAAAGTCCCACTTTACATTTTCCCAGGATAAAAAGTAGCCTATGTGTTATTCCAGGATATGATCTACCTGTGTGCCAAATTTCATCGAAATCCGTTCAGTAGTTTTTGCGTGAAAGAGGAACAAACATCCATACATCCATACATCCATACATCTAGACATTCTTACAAACTTTCGCGTTTATATTATTAGTAGGATAATTATTAATACCAAAGGTCACTTATACAACTACCGACATTTTAATAGGGAGTAAAATCAATGACGAGAAATAAACAAGCTCGGGCTGACAGGAAAGGGCATATAATAAGAGAACATTTTTTTTGTTAAAAATTAATGGGAGGAACGCGTCGCGTTCCTCACCGGTGAGGACACTACAGGCCCTAGTCTAGCTAACCTACCAGCCTTTCACTAGCTACCTAAGCGATGACAACTCGAAGAAGACAGGCAGAAAGAAATTCCGGGCTTATTTTTTTGTCATCAATTGTTCATTGTTTCTTTAGTATAGTAGAGTGAGCAAATAAGTAAGTAGGTAATCTGATGGTAAATTATTGTCGTCGTTTATAAACTTGAGCTACAATACCAGATAACCATGAGTGTTTGCGAAACGTTGAAGCTTAACGAATCAAACGAAAGATAATAAAGACTCTAGATTCAATCCATCTTTGGGTCAATAATTGTTTGTACAATTTTATACTTATCTAAACATACATGTGCGTTGTTCCATTTTAAATATCTTAATAGCGTCCAATGCTATGCAAGTACTTGGTACCCGTGAAGTGTACTCAAGCATTAGAACTCTAGCAATATCTAAGCGTAGGAATATTTAATTAATATTACTAAACTCCTATTCATCTATTCCGTGGGCTATGAACGAACCTACGTCGATGGAATTATTCGATTGTTGTAAGTTCGCGGTGGGTGGGCGCTGCAGATCGATTGCCTGCTACGATCGCTAATAGATAATTACATAACGTGTTCCGTGTTCCGATAATTATGTTATTGTATCTAACATTCATATTTGTTGTCCGCCGATTAATTCTCTAGCGGACATTTGTTCTTTTTTTTCTTAAATGATAGGTACCAAAACCGTTTTTGTGTCCTCTTGATCAGGACTATAAGTTTCCGCAGTATTATAAAGCTCTTTGACTATAAGCATCTTTATTCTATGCTCTTGATCAAAGAGCATTATAATACTACTGAAACTCTTGATATTGTATTAATTATTATCTTTGTCATTGTCTATAGCCAAGAAGTTTATATATATCTATTATTTTTGGGTATAAGGTCATAGAATAAAGACTAGAGCACCTTATTCTGAGTATAAGGTTCTTGTCTATAGCTGTCAACCCACGACAATAATAATACTCTTTACACGACATACATCAAATGAGCGAGAAGCGACGTCAACGCGCCCCCATAATGTCCGGGATCCTTACAAAGGTTCTGCACATACCAGCTCAGTTTCCGCTCGTGCGGGGCATGGTCTCCTACGCCATCATCTGGCCCACCTGCAGCCTCACTCAGGAGTATCTGGCCCACGGGACTTCCATAGAAAACGCCGACTGGGCCAGAGCTGCGCGGTACAGCTTCTTTGGCACTTTCTTCATGGCACCATTATTCTATAACTGGATGAAGTTCTCAAGCAGGTTTTTCAAGCGCAAAACATTATTGGAATGCGTAAAAAGAGCGGCGATTGAGCAAATATCCTACGGGCCGTTGGCAATGGCGTACTTTTTCTTCGGAATGAGTTTGTTAGAAATGAAGCCGGTGGAAGCGTGTGTGAATGAAGTGAAAGAGAAGTTCTGGCCGACTTACAAAATGGGAGTTCTGTTTTGGCCGACAGCGCAGACTATTAACTTCTACTTCGTGCCCGAGAAGAACAGGATTGTGTTTATAAGCCTCGCCAGTTTCATTTGGACTGTTTATTTGGCTCATATTAAGGCGCGGGATCAGAAAATGAAAGAAGAAAATAAATCATGACGTGATAAATAGCTGGAATGAACCCGGTGATCACGGCGTCACGTTAAACATTGTATAACTGTTCGAAACTATTAAAATAATTATTTATGTTCATAATACTGCTTTACAATGTTATATTTTTATATTATCTATACTATGAGTAATCATATAAATATAAATCGACGATGAATTATAAATTGATTCAGTGTTAACAATTTAGGCGTGCCTTTTATCATCTAGAATACAATAGAAGTCTGATACTTAATTTTGGAATATACAAAAGCAATAATAATTAGTTTTATTGCTTATCCTTTTCAAATAAAATATTTCAATCCAGGAATTATTGGGATTAATAAAATCAAGAAACTGATACGTACAAAAAACGAATAGTTGGCAATTTATAAGTATTTTTTGTCGAACATCGAGTGTGGCTAATGGTTTCCAACGTCAATAAATTATGAATTAATAAAAACCCATCTTGTACGTCACCGTGCGTTCTTAGTTTTTTCTCACGAAATCCGAAAACTTCCTTGAATATTAGAATTAATAATTTTTAGAAGTTTTGTGATGTATGTTTATTGTCTTTATATTGTCAACACTTCTTTTGATGTGTTTATAGGCACATTAATTTATATGAAAAAGAATAATAATTTTGTAGGAGATAGGATAAAGGATCCTTACGCGAGTAATTATTGATTATTATAAGACTGAATGTGTAATTACTGATTATTACGAGACTGAACGTGTAATTTCTTTCGATGATGAACGCGCGGCAGTGCCATGTAAGTACTATTTTATAATCGAGTTTTGTTGGTATTAATTACGCGGGGAAATCAAAGTCAATATGACATCACAGAAAGGAAAAGATATACCAGAGTTATATGAGATTGGAATATGTGCCCGATAGAATCTTTATCTCCTTATAAAATACGCCTTGCAAAGTTCAATTGCGCCTCCGCCTACCCCTTCGGGGATGAAGTCGTTTTGCGATACTGATTATAGTCAGGTAAATTGGCTCTTGTCATTCGATCACTTAAAAACCTCTTAATTGAAAAAAAAATCTGTCCAGACTCCAGACGGCGAGCTATAATGTTTTAGGCAAATGATATATGTATCTTTTTGTTCCCATTAACAATAATCACGTGTTATATTTAGTACAGTGACTGTCCCTATTTATATGAGTTCGAATATTGTAGGTGTTCACATAGATACGTCACATTTTCGCCAATTCCACCTCCACGTTAATAGATGCCAATTGACGAACACATCCGAACCTTATATTGATGAACAGGAACTGGTTTTAATACCTCTATTAGGATTGGCTTGGCTTCGATTGACTTGGCTAATGGAGGATTAAGAACTGACCACTTCAACTTGACCCCTGTATTATAAAGATGTAGGTGTTATTATTTTGTTCAGAATTTAGCCCGAGAGTTCTTTAATATGGACGTTTCATGTTACGGTAAGTAGTTGAAAATTATGTTGACCATATTAAATGGCTCACAAATTTTACAAGAAAATACACAATCAAATACACAAATTTTACTGGTGGATAGGACTATAGATATGGATAGGACTCTCATATGTAAGAGTCCATCTGAGTGGGTACCACCGCAATGTGTATTTCTACCGCCAAGCAGCAGTGTGCATGCACTGTTGTGTTTCGGTTTGAAGGACATTGTTGCCAGTGTAACTACTGGACATAATGAGACTTAAACATCTTATATCTCAGGATGACGAGCGCAGAGGAATGCCACACAGTACTTTGTAACTCATGGTGCTGGATGGTGTTTCTACTGTTTATGGGTGATCGTATCGCTTACCATCAGGCGAACGGCATGATCGTCTCGTCATTCGATGCAATAAAAAAAATATGAATCATGATGTATCAGAGTTGATTCAATCAAATTTGAATGGAATCGATGGAAACAAAAGCGATAGTACCAACAACCAATCGCGTAATAACTAAGTACGTTTCATCATTTAATGTTTTTACGTGATGGTTAAGCAAACTTTAAACATGATATTGAGGCCTTGGTGCAAACACGCAGATTACATGTCATAATTGATCACACAATGTTATTAATAAAAGGTCATTACTGATATCGCGTAATTTGCTATATTCCAATGCTATACCGTACCCTACTTGAATAATCCGGTACATTAACAAAATCATAAGTCACCAAGCCGAAAGATTCCCATCTGCACTTTGTATCTTAATATAAAATTGGCCTGTGAAAAACACAACGATTAATTAGTCAGATAATTCTATGTTGTATCGCGGGCTACCGTCCGAATTTAAACATTTGGCTCACAAAAGAGCCGAAACAGGTCCTTTTTCATTTAACGATCTCGACTCGACGTCGCTACCAAAAAAAATATAAAAAAAGCATCCCTTTTACCTGACCCTTGTGGAAATATATGGAGTTTTTAGTAACATATTTACAATATATCGTTGATATGGGATTATGATAGAACAGATTTTTTTTATCTAAGTGCATATTTTGAATAGTGACTTATGATAGTAATTTTCTAGGTCCGTAGGTACTTTGAAAAGTCTCAGAATAATGTCCTTTTTAGTCACTGAAAAATACGGTCTAGTCTTTACTATCGGGTGCTTAATTTATTTTGTTGTAATGATGATTAATTAAATTTTCCATAAATTGAAAGAGTTTCTTGTGTAGTGTATTAATTAATTATATTTTATAATATTATTCCTAATCTAAAATAAGCACAGTTTAAAATCAATTTCAATACATGTTGCTATATACAAATGTCATGAAAAAAATGAAAGTTGTTTGTAACAGCTTCATATAGATCCCAAGGTGAACTATTTCACGCTACTCGATAGGACTATATTTTGTTCAAAGATAAAACTGACCAAAATCACAAAACATAAAGTGAGCGTTTTTTTTACAACTTACGAACTATAAAAACGGCATTTCTTCACCTGCCGCGCGGCATTATTTATGGTTATTCGATTTTTAAAAAACTACAAGGGACCGGGTCACTAATAATTGATTCAATTTCAGACGTTTATATAATTAGTGTGAAATATGGTTTTCGTTTGCCATTTTTACGATTTTCTAAGAATTTACTATCGTCGATTGTATAGGTATATTTATCTTTTTGCTATGCTTGAGGACTTTATGTCGATTGATGTTACTTGTCAAAGATGAATGAATGTGATATAAAAATAGGCAACAAAAAGAGTTATAAAATACAATATCCATATAAATGGTGTTATAATATTAATATAGCACGAACTGTCGATATCCGTGTATGTAACACAGTGTATTACATATTTTCTGAATACTGTGTAGTGTATGTATCGTGCATTATGTATGTTATGTATGGTAAGTTTGTAATTAGTAATAAATCGTTACTCAAGGAAAGCGAACGCCTTTTAATGACATCGCCATGTTAACCTTATTATTACTGGATAGCATTAGAATTACTAGTATACATCTAAATTTTACTTATCTATAGCCCACGTAAAACATCTTTGCCAGAATAGGCCTTGAAGATATTGTCTTTGTCTGTGATATTTCATCACAATAAACTTCCAAACATCTTCAGAATATTTTCATTATTAGGAGAATGACTTTATTCATTCTGTACCAGCTTATGCTTCCGAATCCGCTTGCGTGAAAAAGTTTTCTCTGGGATGAAAGTCCCGGTATATATTTTCCCGAGATGAAAAATTGCCTATATCCTACCCAGGGTCTCAAATCATCTCCATTCCAAATTCCATCGATATCGGTTCAGTAATTCAGCCGTGAAACTGTACCAGACAGACAGTTACTTTAGCATTTATATTATTATTATTATGGATGGATTCTGCAACAGCATTTTGTTGTCCTGCTGTAATGGAAATGCTAAAACGGAGAACTTTAGAAGATTTGCGACTGGATGCAATTTTATCATTCGTTTATGAAATTGACACTCCTGCGCAGCTCCTTAGAGTAGTTAATTCGTTTTACAGCTAATCGCCACCATTTCATCTACCGCCGTTTCCCCGAACAGCGCGAAATCATATTAACAAATTTTTTTAAATTTTGGTTTTATTTTAAAATTACAACTTTATCAAAGTTCGCTCTTTATGTCCCTGACTGAGGTAACATTGTTTGTTTAACGGTTATCTTAAAGTGAACATTTAAGACACAAGATTGCCACTTTCACTGCGATGGGTACAGTAATGAGAAATTAAGAAATTGTTTGATAAAAAAAATATTGGTGTTTATTGTTATTTGAGAATTGCCAACAAATAATAACAATCATAGATTAAAGCTAATTGCAACTCCAGACTACGGGCAACCACAACGTGCGTAATACAGTTTTACAATATTATTACTTTATTAAACATTATAAGGAACTATACAAAAAAGGATAGATTTATCAGAATGTTAGGGCCCCAGTTAATCAATCTTACCTAAAACTCTATCAAGAGATTTAAGCATCTGTGTAAGGGATATGTTCTAGTATAAGCAATAAGCTATATTTTTAACTAGCAAAGCTCTTGTCTATTATAGATAATAATTTTTTGCACTAGCTGTCCAACGTAAATAGACTTATCAGGGATCCTCAGTGTCAGTAACCAAGATGATTGATTGTAGTGGTTCATAAAATACCCAAAAGCCTGTTCGGTACAAATTAGTAGTACCAGTTGATGTCAATAATATTAGCCTAGCGCTAGAAAGCCAAATGTGCAAGGAAATTTTTAAGTGGCTAAAGTACAAAAAATACATCCTGGACTTTAGTGATGCAGTGGTAAAATTCACAAACTCTGTACCTACGTTTGGAAGAGACTACAAAATCTCTAATCGCTTTGCCCTCTCCTTTCATTAAAATTCGCCAACGCCTAGTACTATTCTGTCCCGTGAGCTTAGAATATGGTAAAAAAACGCAACTCGTAAGACGATGCCGTTTAATTTTTATGTTTGTGACTGATTAAGAGATCAATACGTCAGTCACGTGTCAGTCTCTCAACCAATCTCAATATAACAAAACGAAGTCATGACATCGCGTTTTTTGCCAAAAAATCTAAGCTCACTGGTGACTATAAACGTAAACTGTTAAAAATTAAAAATATCAGCTTTTGTTAAATATATATGGTCCAACCAAAACAAGATATCTCCATCGCTTCTATTACAACTGCGACTTTACATAAATATGGTGTTCTAAATGTGAAAGTCTGCTTCGGGAATTCATAAAACGCAAAATAAACAGTAAAGTAAAATTTAAAGATCTCGTAAAAACGCAAGGATTTAATTGAAACCAGTACGTATCTCACTTCGAAACTACTGCTGTATTCGATATTATACTCTTATTTTTTTTGTGTGAATTAAACTAGTGAAGTATCTGTTATTATATACATACAAACTCACGCCTTTTATCCCCAAAGGGATAAGCAGAAGCGCAACTAGTGTACCCACTTTTCACCGTGCGCATTCCGTCCCACGATGCGTGTCTATTGTTGACTCTATATTTTTGTTTTATTTCATAGAACTGACAAGGAGCATTTGGGTTGACTATGGCCCCTATTGCCTATAAACAGAAGATACAACACATCACGAATGTGTTACTGAACTTATAAGTGTAGAATAGAAAAGAGAGATTAGAGAGATTTGGTCCATCTATTTATGCCTCAAATCAGTTGGGCACTATGTAACTTAGCGTCTTATGTTTCATAATGCTTTGGGCAGTTCAGCGCCATGTAGAGTACTCAAACTTCTTGATAGTGTTGTTATTCTTTGATAGTTGTGGGTACCTACTATCACGCGGGTAACTTAGACCATTGAGAATTGGAAAACAGTGGGTCACTTTCTGGGCCTCTTTTAATGACGCCTACAAAAACGAAGCTTCTTCAGGTCGGTTTTTGGAATCCAGTGATCGGGGACACAATTAATTACAGTGTGATTCTACAGTATAAAAATCAATGATATTATAACCTCATGTATTTCTTCAATACATCGAGTTTATCGAAAGTGTTCAAGTCATTCCGCCGCGCCGACGGCAATCGTCGTGTTTACGATCAATTTAGCGAAATTCATACCAGATTGAGAAGTGGTTCTGTATTGCATTATGCATATCATAACACATTTTATGATGTATTTACTGGGTGATCGAAAATATGATTGTATTTTGAATTTAATTTAATCGATTATACATTATTTATTATTTTGATAGTGTTTGTATATGAGATATGAAAGTTATAGCTTATCAGATTTTTTAAATTGCTAATAATATAATATGGTTCTAAAATTATATATGCGATGCAATGTAATGAAAACAGCCCTATATTATATACTGCCCACTGCTGAGAACGGGCCTCCTCTACTATTGAGTGGGGTTAGACCCCTCAAGAAAGAAGGTTAAATTATATTTATGAAGTGTATTTAAGATATTTAACCCGTCAAGCCCCGCTTATATATGTAGATGTATGGGAAAACCCTATAATATATATGGACACCGGCGTCCGTCGCGGGGCTTGACGAGTCATAAAGCAATATTAATGAGTAGTGCGTCTTATATGTCAAATGGCACTGATTAAGAACTAAAGAAAGATTCTTCTTTTAGGACATCATTGAATCAATGCCATTTGAATGGAACTGATGCCAAATATCGTACAAATGTCTTCACATTATAGCCACTAAATTGTTCCCAGTCTGAACTCGAATCTCACTTCAATGATACAAACTGAGCTAATATTAATTAACAATTAATAAAATTAAATTACATTTGTAACATTAATTAAAAAGCTTGGATTTTTTTAAATGTTACTTTTGCAGAATTATCGGATCATTTAATAATAAGTTAATTTAATAATAAAAATTGTAATTTATATATTTACTGCCTCGGTGGTGTAGTTGTATTACAGTACGACTGCAAAGCTGAGGTCTCGGGTTCGATTCCCGGGTCGGGCAAAGTGATATTGATATCACATCATGGGACGGAATAAAGACGAAAAGTGAGTGCACTAGTTGCGCCTCTGCCTACCCCTTCGGAGATAACAGGCGTGAGTGTGTGTGTGTGTGTGTGTAATTTATATCAATACAAAATTAAAAAGTAGAATCTATTTTGAACAATAACTACCTATGAACTCAATGATATTTAAAAATTACCATTTCGAATATCTAATACTGGCCACAAATTAAAAATAAATTAAATGCCGTTAATTTATTTTCCAGAAAAACAGTGTTACTATACTTAAGGTTAAAACGTGGAATCTACCTGGCCACTAAATAATTTATCGCCGGACCTAATTCTTCCACTTAACTCCATCAAATTATAAAGATTGCTTCCCGAGCGGCGCTCCTGAACAAACGGTGATCGTATTTAAAACTTCAATATCTCAATTAGGGCCGAAGAGATTTGACATCTCAATTTCGAAATCGTATTGGGGATTTTATTACAATATATTAATCTTATGTTAATTACGTGGACTTTAAGTGTTTATATAAGTTGCAATTCTGGATGCTTTGATTAGCAGTATGCTAAATTGGGTGTATTTAACTCTATATTATTTCGCTTTATTGTAAAGTTATGCATCCATGAGTATTGATTTACAATAGAAATAAGTTAAGTACCTACGTAGTGCTATTCTTAGGTTTTCTGTTGTAATTAAAAATTGCGCCCGCATTTTGCTATTTCCTAATCTCTCAGCTATCCGATCAACATGATAAGAGAGTTTTCTGTCGTCAACAATTCTATATTGAAAAACTCCATTTGGAACTTTTATTAAATTAACTCACATTCTCAACGTTTGCAGAAGTATGAATATTCTTAATATACTTTTAGTTCCCGTGTCTAAATATATTATACGTTTTTTATTACTAAATGAGGAGGCGGTAGTTTAGACTTATCTTCCGGCAATCTTATAAAAGATATGATAATTAAGATGTTTCAAAAAAATAAAGTTTAACATCTTCTCATTCATGGTAGGCGGGTCCTCATAGCAGGGGTCCGTCCATTGTTCCTGACAAATTACATTTTTGTAACTGGCCTTATTCTTTGACACTTATCAAAAATATAAGCATTTAAAAATGGACTATATTCTCTTATAGAAATGTCTTAATTTTCTTATTTAAAATTTAAATTAAGAATCAATTTAATTTTCGTTAAGCCAAAAAGATTGCCTCGCTTAGTTTTGTTTGACGTGAGGTATAATTAAATATAAAAATTATTGTGATTGCTTTTGGCAAATTGCAAATTGGTCCTTTATAAAGTTGGAATGTGAAAAAATGAGCTGGCCAGTTTTATTTTTATGTCGAAATTATTTTTATGGGATTATAATGGAAAGAAATTTTGTGACGCATCCTGATTACATTGGCGTGGGTTATGCGTATTATATTGTTGATTGACTTATATTGACAATGAATGATTGATTGAATATGGACTAATATGTACGTATCATACATTTTCAAGTCATTCGCTGTTTCATAATATTTGTAAATATAGAGTTCTGAACCTACAAAATGCTGTTTAGAAATAAATAAATATAGATCTAGTATAGTAAGTAAAAATACATACATGTTACATAGGTAAACTAATTAGCTGTTGCTTTGATAATTTTTGAAATGAGAATTTTCAGTAGATTTTTGTAGATATTTATCGAATTTTTGTGATGTTACAGATCTTATTCCGGCTTCCAGAAATTGCTACAGAGGCAGTGGAACATACAGACTGCATTCATGTAGTCTTTTATCATAGTGTTCAAAGGTTTAAAAAAACAGTATCTAATGAAAAAAAAAATGAAATCCTCCTAGCCAGTTTCGGCCACGGCGGCCAATCTCAACGGAGATCAGCCAGGTACGCAGGAGATATTATAGTGCACAAGTGTGTGCGCAATACACAGGTGCACTCGCTATTCCTTCACTCTCATAGTCCGGTGAGACGGCAATCCGACATGACCGGAGAGAGATCAGGCGCAGGACCAACGGCTTTACGTGCTTTCCGAGGCACGGGGGTATCACACCGCCAACTTCCTGACTCCGAGCTGCGACTGAGTAATTTTTAAGATGGAAAAACCCAGTCACAATATTTTTTTGGCTCGACCCGGGAATCGAACCCAGGACCTCAGCGCGCAAATCGTACTCGTAAACCGTACGCAATACGACTACGCCACCGAGGCAGTATCTAATACGATTTCTATAAAGGCCAATATGCTTAATTTACGTTTTCACATAAATGAGATCTTTGAATTTGATTTTATTTATATGAAGGCGGTGCCGCGCTTAATTGGTTTGCCAGGTTAGGTCACAGTTTTTATTTTCTAGATGTCCTCTAGGACTTCTATTAATTACATTAGTCACGATTATTTGAAATAATTAAGAGCTATGTTAATGATTAAAAACTTTACAATACCTATATTGATTATTAAGATGCTTAATCCCGACAAGGTTGACATTCGCATTATTTAACAAATCTTTTTACCTACATCTTTAAAACAATTTTATTTTTATCAAGATAAAACAATAATACATTATTGTTTGTTGCTTCAAGACATCGTTGTTTTTAAAAATATATCAGCTAGCATGAAGTTATGACAGGATTTATTTTAAAAACAGAAATATCATCATCCATAAACAAGTATGAAAACTTTTCTTAATAAACCATACCAGCCAGTATAATGTTAATAGACTGACCGGTAAATCGTCGGCGTGTCAATTGACAGTTGTCACATTGCGTCACTTGTCGCGTTGTTGTGACGCCGGGCGTGTTTAGCCACATTAGGCACCGATACTTTTTGTGTCACACACCGATTAGTTTATCTTTTAAATTATTGGGCGAATGGTTAGATGAAAGGGTCTACAAATTAGAGGATAAAACAGTAGTGGGTGTCTCTCTATTCTACATCTCAATATAAAATAGATGTTAATATTGAATATAATCCCTATACTGCAGAGGCTGGTCATGATTTATTTATCTCCTTTTTATAATTTTCTGGGCTATAATACACCATAGCATATATTAGTAGTTTAGTCATAAACAATTATGGTATATTGTAATAATAGTGCTCAATTGAGTTGAGTAAACAATTATGAAATATTTGCATCAAATTTGGCCGCTATGACAATTAAGCACTTGGACGACAATTAATTAATGGTCCGTCATACAGCGTCCCATATCGACATTATAATATTTAGATTATAGCGTAGGTACCTACTATAAGATAGTCTATTCATTTGCGCTCACGAGCAAATAAAGCATTTTTTGGCACTTTCATTTGACGTGCAAGGATGGTAAAGTATTTCTATTGGCACTTTATTTGACACTGGTGTCGTGTACTAGTTGTGTGCGTGGCGGGGGACACGTGGCGCCATAAACTGTATTGTTTTATTTCATTACATGACGTGACATTATTTATTAGTGTTCGCTGATGAGCTGATGATGCGCGCGCTGTCGGTGCGACGTAAAAATATTTTTATGTTAGCGCCTCTAGTGAGTTATGTTGGAGATGGTGGACGGGTGGTTTTATGTTGGTGTAGAAGTAGAGTTCATTTGATATTACACTCATTCCGATCTATAAGCCTTTATCCCCGACAGGTTACGTTAAGACCAAAAAGCTTTTTCCCATGCCGTGATGTGATAGGCAGCCAATTCAAGTATGATTTTAGAATCGAAAACTTTTAATAATCGTCCATCATCATACCTAGAGCCTAACGAGTAGCGTGAAATACCTTAATTAACTTACCACTATATTATTAGAGATACGAGATATATCTTCTTTAAGATAGACACAGTGCAAAGTCAATGTTTTGTGAGACAAAGTTCAAACACTGTCGTTTTCCTCTATAAAAATAGATCATTTGAAACAAAACTGATTTACTACCAATATGAAGTGAAGTATGAATGTCACATTAAGTGTTTAAGAGGGTGCACGGTAGCGCCTAGCGCCACTTCAATAGATCAACGGAAGAGTATTTTTAACATGTTTTACCAACGCTATTAGCTCGATAGAATACGTGTGGTTTATATGCCTACGTTTTAATATAATTAAGTCGATGACGTAGGAGAAAATTAATAGCCATGGACTGTATTTTTTTTATAGACATGACGGGCAAATGTGTACGAAATCGGCCAGTGCTACATAATATGTAAAGGAATAACCTTATCAATAATGGTGTATTATTCAAGCGTATCACATAAGGCAGCTATAACGTAAAAGTGCATATTATGCACAATACATTTCAATACAACTCAATACATGTTTCCTTTGAAATCGTTGGGAGACCACACAGAGCTATATGATACGATATAATGATACGATTATACGAAAATATACATAATATTTTATACGTCTATCTTTGTAGCTGGAAAGTTCGTTAATCGAGACATACCAAGGGAATGAAGGGAAAAGGGAAATATACATTTCCAATGTGTGTGAAGTTTTAAGATAATTTAAAGCTATAGGTCCTCGGATGTTAAATACATTAATAATATACATTATAGCTGTCTTGTGTGATACGCCATATTGTGAATAAAATGCAAATTATGATGTAGGTAATTCTGTGTTCTCAGTTAGAAAAACAAACTCTAAACTAAATCTGCTGGAGAACGGGGGAGGTATAGAATTATAAGGACGGCCAAAATCTTCTAATGTCTCTGTTTATAATCCCTCCGGTCGGCGGTGCATCCATATTTAATCTAGTATTATGGTTATTTATATGATAGGCATTGGAAGTAGCTTTATATCATTCACTCTCTCATTTTCCAACCTATAGTATATTTAAAAATACATCGTCCTCATTCACGGAACTAGCTGGTAACGTACCATATAGAATCAATGGAAACCTTCATTTTGTTTTCACACATTTCTATAATATTTTTTTGCAACAACCACGATGTCAGGTTATTGTTTATTAGCGATGATGATTATTGATGAAT
Source organism: Lapara coniferarum (assembly GCA_949316025.1). Classification (NCBI taxonomy): domain Eukaryota; kingdom Metazoa; phylum Arthropoda; class Insecta; order Lepidoptera; family Sphingidae; genus Lapara; species Lapara coniferarum. The sequence goes on from OX438921.1 coordinate 5,838,671, forward strand.
GTTTTTGTAAGTATTATGATCTCAATGTTTTTATGAGTCATCGATGTTATGTTAAATAGATTGATATAGATTGCGATCGCACAATCTATCGAGCCTAGTTGGGAATGGAACGGTGTGCAGAGATGAATGTCCGCAGGTTCAACACCCAAGGCACAGACCGCTGACTTTTCATAGCTATGTGTGTTAATTAATAAATTAATTAATGACAAAGAATACACACACACACATTAATTTATTACATGGGTTGCTGTAATTGTCAAAGAATACATAGCGAAGAAATCTTCATACTCGGAGATATCGAGCATATATGAAGCTCACTAATCCGTAAGGTCAGCGTGGTGGACTAAGCTAACTAACCTAAACCCTCTCAGTAGTAGAGGGTGCCCGTTCTCAGGGGTGGGCAATATATAATACAGGGCTGGTACTACACTATTACTACTATAAGACATTCATTCTTTTATGAGTTTCACGAACGACTATTCACTATTGATTACCTATGGCCAGATAGCCTCCATATGACCGACAAAAGTCAAATTGTAAATAATTTTCCTCGGAGATTAATTTAACTAGCGTAGGGGAGACCGGGGATGGTTGGCGATAGGGGCAGGATGAATAACCTTCAATAACTCGAGCTATTTTGAAGTGTTGCGTTGTCCTGATATACATGAAAAATCGTTAACTTTTTACGAATCTTCATCGCAAACGCGGCACCACGGGCGCACGTAATACGGGAGAAAAAACGATTTATCGAAAAATGATACCTATGAGTAATTATTTACCTCTTAATATTATTTGTATTGAAGCCTTTATACTCGATGCTACGTACTTTCAAGCAATTTAAAGTAAGAGTTTGGTTATTGATGATTATTTTAGTGTAATTTTTTTAATATTTCAACACAGCTTTGAAGTACTCACATGTGGTTGAAATTTAAAACCTTGTTTGGGGCTGGTAGACGAACTTTGTATTGGGGCTAGTTGACTACCTAGAAAATGTACTACGTAATAATCGAAATATTCTTCACATGGAATAAAGTGAGTTTTTTGACAAATTTATCAAAAGTTTGTTATTTTAAAACCATGTGAATTTACAAAATAATAATTAATCGAAACAGCAAATCTTCTGCTAGTGGTGGGATTTGTTTTCCGTCCCAGTAACAAATATCGTACAAAAGTGACAAATTATATGTAAATTACGTAAATGTTACTGAAGTTTTGTCTCAATAAGGCACATTGATAATAGTAAATAAGTAATTTTGTGTTTTCTTTTATATTGTTGCCTTATTTTATACCAATCACTTCGTAGGTCAATTTACCCCGAGTGGTTAGTCAACCAACCCCAGGCACGGGGTAGGTTGACATGATTTTCTTGTTCCACAAAATGGCTTTTGTACACTATGTTATAAATAATCGCGAGTTTTTTGGTATTTCTTTCGAAAGCTTATTAGTGTACCTATCGAACCTATAGAGTTTTTTGACATTTTATACTAAAACAAAAAAGTTATAAGCGTCCAAGCCGAAAATTGGTCAACTATCCCCGGTCTCCCCTACCTCTTTCCCAAAAAAATTAACGTAAGGCAAAAAAATTAAAAAACAACTATTGATTAAACATAAACATAACTAATTGATGACACGAAAAATAATTATTTAAAAGGAAATCACAGTTTACCTATAGTATTTATTACCCATCTATACCATACAAATCTCCATCATGTAAACGGTGCATAAACCACTCGCACCCTTAAAAAAATAAAAAGCCGCGGCGGAGATGAATAAAAAGCCACTGTGTTAAGACCGATAATTACCAACGTACGGTGGCGGAAACCGAACGATTAGTGGCTCTTAGCCGCTCGGCTTAATGGCCTTTGTATAATTTAGCTTCTAAATTGAGTCGTGCGAACGCGACGACTTAGCCCGACTTATAGTTACGTGTGATTGAAGTTTCAATTGGTCATGTGGTCGAATTTTATGTCACCATTGAAATGTTCGAATTTGGAACGAATTTCAATGAATTGCCTTTTTTGCATTTTATTAGTATGACAAATGGTGAATTGGAAAAACTATTATCACGAAATGACACAGTCTTATCGTTCATAGAGAAGATAGAAATGTAGAGTTTATTGAAAAGATCTATATTTCTAGTATAAATAAAGAAATATGTGTGTAGTGTTGAAATTTTAGCTATCAATATCTTGGTGATTATCGAAATCAACAATCGCTCTACAGTGTATAAATACTTGTAAATATACATAATATAAATACCCATAACCCAACTGTTAATCCAAATTCAAGTATAAGTGTGTATTATAGATATCATTATTCTCGAGAGATTTCAACTTTAACACAATGATTAGACACTAGCTTTTGCCCGCGGCTCCGCCCGCTTTAAAAAGTTTTTCCGGGATAAAAGTCCCGCTTTATATTTTCCCGGGATAAAAAGTTGCCTATGTGTTAATCCAGGACATGATCTACCCGTGTGCCAAATTTCATCGAAATCCGTTCAGTAGTTTTTGCGTGAAAGAGGAACAAACATCCTTACATCCAAACATCCAAACATCTAAACATCCAAACATCCATACATTCTTACAAACTTTCGCCTTTATAATATTAGTAGGATGATATAAATATTTGCAATCATACAAACATTTACGACGATGCGTAGATCGGCCTTGCAGAGGCCCCGATTTGAGATGAGAGTCCCAGACTATTTGTCCGCTGCATTATGTATGCATTCATGGTAGCTCTTTACAAACAAAATATACTGGCTGTTTTTGAAAGGAAAATCACATCATAATTTGTAAGTGGTAGAAACATGGTGACGACGTGGCGACTGTGATGGTACTGTCTCATTAAAACCGCCGTAAATTTTCAGCTTCGATGTGGATTTCTGGAAGCTTAGTGACCTCTCTTCAAATCTGTTCGAACATTGAACATTCACGATATCAGAGGTACGTAGGAAGTACGAATATTTAATAGTAAATCGTAAGTTTTCACAAAAACTAAGATGATGGACAAGCATGGATCCTCAGGAAACCTTCAATAACGCAAAATCCTAATATTCTGTAGCTTAAAGATTAAAATGCAACTTATAAAAAATAAACATCCTAGATTCCAACACGAAACCAACTCAGCCTTATTAATTTGTCTCCTAATTACCGTTTAACAAATCCTAACGCGAGGCTAACAAGTCGCCTTACAGAGAGTGCCCTAACGAGCCTGCATGAGCGGTGGATGTTGCAGAGGCGCGCAGGGGCGGCGGGAGGGGGACCACATCACGAGGCAGTTAATACCGTCTGATGTCTCAATACCTCCCAGTGTGCGAGCCTATTATTTTAGTCCCACACGATGCGGATAGCTTGCTCAGTTCGTGTGGAAATGGATTTTGAATTTGGAATTTTTATGAACAAGGAAATCAAGTATAAAGTATTATGACGTAAGTCCTGCTTGTCCTGAGGCACATTAAGATGCTTAATATCGTGATGGCCAGTAATATCACTACTATAATTTCCTAATAACTAGAATGCAGCAGTGAGTGCACGCTACTTCTTAGTAGTAGAAATAGTACACAGGGTGTTTTTTTTTGTCGGATCCGCCCACTTATTAGTCTAGCCAACTTCTGTGACCCCTGTGATGGACGGCAGCGTGTCTCACGCTGCCTCGGACGCCAAAAGGGCGTCCTGCGGTGTACGGGGGCTTCTGAGCCCCCGCAACAACAGGAAAAGGACCGCAACAGCGGTACGCGCAGGGGCGGTTGCGGACGACAACTTAGACGTGAGTCGGAGGAAGCCCGCAGCCGTCCCTAATGCGCCGAAGATGGCCATTGTAAAAAAAAATAAAAAAATAATGGGGTAACAAGGGGATATCACACTCAATGATCATAATTGTTATTTGTGTATTTTTAGTGCCTGAATATATTTCTATTTGTTTTTGTAAATTAATCCTCCTTCAATACAAAGTTATGTTATGTTTTGCCTTATTTACCTATTATCTTACCGACTCTCCTTTTTGTAATTTACATAAAATTGATAAAATGTAAAAAAAATCCTTTTTATAAATAAATTTTAGACTTCTGAAAATAAAAATATGAATTGATATATGATGAATTCTGCAATTTTGGGCCAAGTTCCATAATTCAAATTTGAAGGAGACGGTAAAACCGTAAATTATAAACTGAACAATTGTAAATATCAAATTTTGAGGGATGTAAATCGACATTTCATAATTTAATAGGAAGCTGGCTACAGTCCAGGCCATTTCTAATAAAAAAGCCACCTCCTTATGACCCAAGCGCTCCTATTTAGGTTGTACAAAAGCGTGGAGCATGGTGGTGCACCTACACTGCAGTTTATGTGTTGCTCTTCATGCATAAATTCATTTATAGATGAATGATCTATGTACTATAACTAGCACGCGAAATAAATCTCTATACACAAAGTTTCAGGCCCAACTTTCCTTTGCCCGAACAAATTCTCTCCTAGAAATATTTGACCATATATTTTCAAATTTAGAATTTAATTTTACTCCATAAGGGCTAAATTGGAGGGTATTGTATCCAGTTATGACGTTTTAGAATGTGACATCGATTTTCAGATTCTAAATTGGGAATATTTTCAAAGATTATAAGTTACAGTTTGTAGAGACGGGAAAGCGACTGTATTGTTCCTGGTGTAAGGTGTTGATTAGAATACGGCGACATTTATTATGAGTTAATAAGGCCTATTTGGAAACTACCTAGTGTGAGGTGAGGTGAATCGCGAGAAAGTAGCGCTATTTGCTACCATATCGCGCGCCATCGAGAATTCAGGTGTTTGCAACATTCTGTATAATTTGTAAATTAACATGACGGTGGTTTGTTTCGCTGTGTTCGTTTAATAGCTCTTCATCGAGCTACTTAAAGTAATAAAAATATTAAATTATTTAGTATTTGCTAGGATTATATTCTGTGAAATACCGGTGACACCTACATTAACAGTTTCCAACTAATCTGCAAATGTAATAATCCATACATATCAGTTACAGTTATCTTATTATAAGTGTAAGAATACATATTGCTTGACATTTTTTGGAGTACAAATGTTGTCAACCCCTGGCCAGTGCTGCGATGTCACATCTTCTGCTCTGCATCCGTCCAATCAGCGGCATTATATGTTAATAGCCTATTAGAATATATTCCAAAGGGTTCTTCGCGCCGACGAGCTCGCGCCGCCACATTGGATATCGTTGTAATATTGTCCTCATAACTAGATCCATTATTGCATCCCCGCTTCATACATACCACAGTTCAACCACTACTGGTCTATTATGTGAAGTAACAAACGTATTTTGCGGCTCGTTGCCGGCGAGTTTAATGGGACATGCTCTCGATATGAGTTTCGGTGGCGGTAAATGTAACTTGGCAAGTGTTTTGCACGGTGGCTTGTTAAGAAGAAGTGTTCATTGTCTTCGTTTTGTGATATGTGGAGAGCTTTGTTGGTGGAGTTTATTTTTGTGAGTAGCGGACGCCGCGTATGGCTCTTGTAAGTTTGTAGTTTTCGGTATAAACATCATAATAAAGTATTAATGAGTGTTGAACACTAAGCAATCAAGCTAGACACAATCAGGTAAGACCAAAGAGCCGATTCTCGTGATCTTACAGACGAAGATTTATTTGTATAGTCAGCTAGTTTGCTTTGATATTACTTACCGGCTTACTTAACTAATCTGCGCATTTTTCATATTGACAGAATATGATAGTTAATAGATAGATAAAATAATGCAAATCAATACTAATCTTAAAGATAATTACCGTTAGCTCTAGATTTAATTCACAAACAACCGTCAATAAATAACAAATTAATCCCAAAAAAACTCGAACAAAAAATCCAAAATTTCTTAATTAAACAAAAAGCGGCGTATTTGTATCAAAAACACATTCCCCGAAGCTCCCAATCCCCGATGTCCCGACGCGGTGTCTTTGCCGATAAGATCTGCTTTATAATGTATCAATTAACCAGTAGCCAGTATTTATTGGGGACGCTGCGGCGATTCATTACCTGGAGAAAAAAATTCAAGACCCGCCGCTACAAAGCCAATGCGCGCGGAAGTTGGGGGAATTTTGATTAGGCGTAATGATTTTGGAGTGTTTTAGGTGAATTTAATTACGAATGCCTAATGGTGCTTCTGTTGATACAATGAGGTGACCATTTATTTGAAATACATTTTTTATATTGAAATAAATTCAGATTTTTTTGTTCTTATTCCGCCCACGTTAAAGTCGATTTCCGGTAAAAATAGTATGTTATAGCACTCAGGGATAAAGTAGATTTCTATTGATTAAATAATTTTCATTATTATAGCAGTAAAACTAACGTGAAGTTTCAGCTTGAGCCACCCCTTTCCCCTATGCTTTGGTCTGCAATACATCTTTAATTCTTCTGATATTCTGAGTATTCATGGGTAACTAATTTAACATAAAATAACGCATTTCTACCTATACAATAAAAATCGACTCCCCTTTTCGAAATGCTCATTTTTCATGGATTTCTATGTGTATATTACAATAGACTGACCAAGGAATCAAACACAAACCCCACGGTTCTTAGCCTGCTGTACTCATCCGGTACTAATTCTTAGTAATTGAATTTATGTAACATATTCCCGAAAGCAACATTTTGCTGCTAATTATGGCCAGTTGAGGCATTTTAAGAGTATTTATCGACGCATTCACGGACTTAATTCAGGCCTAAGTGGATACTATCGCGATTATCGGAATACTTTTAATAGTGTGATGAGTCCGGTTTAAGTGAGCTGCCGTTTTGGACTTTTGTGGTTCTTTTAAGTGATATTTAATTTGTTAGCATTGTAATGCGAGTAGGTGTTGGTTTCTTAAAATTAATGCGAGTATAATTATATTATTTTTGTATAGATTCCAGAATAAACGAACATGATTTATCCTCTATAGATTTTAATTCAAGTTATTCCATTACCTTTTATTGTGTTTTGCACGTTTATATTTTAATATGTAGGTACCTATGCTATTGTAATTACTTTTTATAGGAATGCAATTTTATAGAATACTATAATCATCTATTATACGGATAAAAATGTTATTTTATCCGTAAAATCGTAGAAAGGTGTTATTATTCAAAACAAATATTTAGAAAACAATTTAAAATTACAGTATTAGTACATATTTTGTGCACAACCGTCTTACAATATTTTTGTACGAAATGCAATCTTGCGTATCGAAATTCTTGGGATAGTGTCGTGCTTACTGTCTCATGATGAGTCTTATACACCTTAAAATTAAGCCGTGTTTAACTTGTTAATTGACATAATGTGTAAATTAATATATTCAACCTTTATAATAAAGGAAAAGGTACTTGTTATTTATAATTATTTAACTTTCTCCGATTTAAATGATTATAGGTAGCCAATGAGAAAATGCGTAAGCAAAAATCTGTTAAAATTATGTCATGGCAATATTTTTTGATAAATTAATTGAACCTTATCTGATACTTTAATAAATATTTAGGTATCGTATAACTGAACTTTAACTAAGCTGTACTTAAAGCTAAGATTGGGAGCTTAAAATTATTTTCCCACACTGAATGTTTAATTATTCTTAGGGTATCCATAAAAATATTTATTTATTTTACTCTGGTACTAATTAGACGATTAGTAACAGAGTAAAATAAATAAATATTTTTATAACGATTAAGGAATTTCGCAGTTACTTCGCTTTTTAGTAAGCGCTTATTCGTGAATTTATTGACAAGGTTAATAGACGTAACGATGTGATGTTCATAACAACATCATTTCAAGAGTCTCCAAATGATGATGAGATATCGGATGTATTTAAATCTTCAAGTAGGTACATATGTACACAGCTTTTTCCCTTCTCAAAGGCAGGCAGGGATGTAACACATTAAGCCAGTTATAGGTCCTATGATATGAAACGAAAGTATTCTTCGAGATTGAGGCTCATAGAGCAGGAAAATCTAATATCACTTAACAGTATACCTCATCCTGCATCGAACTCGAAACCTCAGCATGACAGTCTACCTTCACATGTAATACGACTACGCCAACAAGCATTTTGCCGCCTACGAAATACAGTTATGCCACCGAGGCATATTATTACATCCTACTAATAGTATAAAGGCGAAAGTTTGTAAGTATGTATGGATGTATGGATGTCTGGATGTCTGGAGGTATGGATGTTTGTTACTCTTTCACGCAAAACCTACTGAACAGATTTCGATGAAATTTGGCACACGGGTAGATCATATCCTGGATTAACACATAGGCTACTTTTTATCCCGGGAAAATATAAACCGGGACTTTTATCCCGGAAAAACTTTTTAATGCGGGCGGAGCCGCGGGCAAAAGCTAGTTTATTATACAAAAATGAGGGAGGGTTAATAAGCTCTGTCCGCCCTGCGAAAATCGTTATATACTAATCGCAAATACCAAAGCAACGCAAGAACCACTAAATCAATAACCGTCATTCAGTGCGAACATGTTTCGGTGCTATTCAAACGCCATCTACAAACGTGATTTAAACTACACACCAAATTTATTCGACCATGGGCCCTTAAGCCCCTTCGTGACGGTACAGGAAAAAACAAAGTGACCAAGCGCCATATCTCGTTATTATATTCGAAAACAATAGCGCCTGTGTTGTCACATCCAACGCGGCCCATGCAAATAATCATAAATAAATAAAAAATAAATATGAGCCTTCGTTGCGTTGGATGTCTTATTTTAGGCCGCGTTCGCTATTACTGAGATGTGGTTTTACTGGATATGGGCCCCACGCTAATTTTCATATTTCATAAATTCCGTATAAGCATATCGTTTGTAACCGTCACTTAGTTTAAAGTTATAACTCTTATATAATGCACGCTGTGCTAAAAGATGGTTTGTCACATTTAGACTAACACTATAGCTATAATATAACACAATGTAATAATGTGAAAACCATTGGTGGACTTCATAAAAATAAATAAATACATTTATATTCTTTATCAAATTCATCTGGAAATCTTTATTCTGGAAAGCCTATGTTCAGCAGTGGACGTCCTTTGGCTGCGTTGATGATTTTTTTTATGGCATCGAATGACGACACGAGAATGTAGTTCGCCTGATGGTAAGCGATACTACCACCCATAAACAGTAGAAACACCATCCAGCACCTTGAGTTACAAAGTACTGTGTGGCATTCCACTGCACTCGTCATCCTGAGACATAAGATGTTAAGTTCTTATTATATCCTGTAGTTACACTGGCTACAATGCCTTTCAAACCGACACACAACAGTGTACACTGCTGCTTAGCGGTAGAAATAGCCATTGCGGTGGTAACCACCCAGACGGACTCTTACATATGAGTCCTACCACCAGTTGATTTCTATATCTTTTATTTACGCGCAAGGCAGTCATCCCACTGCCCCTGGTGGTAAGCAGGGAGAGGTCCAAATAGAATGTCATGACACATTTATGCTGACCTGTTTGTCTTCGTTGTTTTTTCTATTTTAAGGATTGCGTTTTAAAGTGGATTTGCAGATTTTTCTAAGGCGAGAGGAATGAAAGGCAGATTTAACTAGTCCATAAACTCTTACGGCCTTATTCAAAAACAGTTTATAAACCTATTTTAGCTATCGAATGTTTTGTCTTCCTCCTGCAAATTCAATTCAAAATTCGTTGAAGAAGACAAAACATTGGATAACTAAAATAGGTATATACACTGATTATGAATAAGACCGATAGTCTTAAGTTGTACTAAATTATAATATCTCGTGATTTGACACCAATACTTTTTTTTTTTTTTGTTGACGCGGAGAAAGTGACACTAATACTGAATATTGAAATGTTTGGGAAATTCTTAATTTAAAAAACGTAGCTTGCTCTTTGCAGGCATGGGCTTTGGGCTTATAAGTCCTTGGTTCGAATCCCAGATCTTACAATACTACTATTAATTTGAATTTATCGGGGACTGAAACCTTTAGCAGTGGTTGATGCCAGACAGGCGGATGATCGTAAAAACTGTAACGTGCTTGCAAATGTGTGTGTTGCGACTACCTCATATTGGATAAGACCAGGGGAAAAAAGAAAGAAATAATACTATACTGTATGCACATCGAACTAAAGCTCTCCAGGTTTTGAAATTAATCTATTACGGATTTTATCGCGGTTTTTTATTCTATTTTTCTCCCGAAGTTTCCAAGGCACTTCGTGGTCACGAGGCGGACTGAAGTATTGCTGCTCCGAAAAGTCTTCTGGTTCGCCAATGTACACAGCCTCTAGACCAGGGTAACTTCTTCGAAATACTCAGTAGGGTGTTAAATATCGAAAACAGACACTTCTAGATATCATACATCATGGTGGTCGTCCACTTTTATGTTGTCCAAACATGGTCCTCTCTGTCCGACCGGCGCCATCTTGGATCCGTAACAAATGTCCCCATATTGAAAATAAACACTTGGTGTACTTTTTGCGAAACGCACACATATTAACGTTGTAAGTTTATAGCATATACCCGTCATAAGGATGTAACAACTTCGCGGATAATCTATGGGAATGAGGCGTTTTATTGACGCTGGATGGTGGTATAGGTATTTATCGTTGTAGGTTTACAGTTTTCATAGTTAATAATGCATATTGCGCTTTAATGCCTTGTGTCTCATTTGTTTTCTATAAAATCATTGAAAGTTGTAAAAAATCTATTAATTTTATTAGATAAAAATGAACTGGTAGTCTTTCTTTATGTATCTACAAGGTTCCCGAACTGTCTTCTACTACATACAAATAAAAAAGTGTTAAAGATTTTATATTTTTATAGAATCCTGAAAAAGAAACAGTCGAAAGCGGGATTTGAACCCACGACCTCCGGCGTAACCCCCCCTTTACTCCTGTAAAGGGGTAATGCTGAGTTAGTAGTTGTAATAACTGCTAACAGATGTCGCTGGTCATCTCCTTTAAGAGAATTAAGTACGGATCCTGAAATTGGCAATCGATGGCGGGGTCGGAATAGCTCAATTGGAAGAGCACCGGCACGGTACGCCGGAGGTCGTGGGTTCAAATCCCGCTTTCGACTGTTTCTTTTTCAGGATTCTATAAAAATATAAAATCATTAAGCAGGCACTACATGGCCATTGACATGTATAAAAAATCATAATATAAAATTAAAAAAGTGTTAGTTAAGGGCAGAATGACCTGAATCTACCTGTACCTTTTTACTGATAGAGTCTAAGGTAGAATACCTACGCAGTACATTATTTCATCATATATTCCAACTTCTATCGCCGCTGCTGATATTTTTTACAGGCCTAAAAGTAAAAATATATAAAAATTACGTAATTACCATTGAAAGTTACTGAATACTTAGAGATATAGTAAAAATCGAAACTGACACTAGTTTTTAATTACAGCTTAGATTTATCTGTAACATAACATAAAACAAGTGTATTTTATGGTTTACGTTACCGAAATAAAATTCGATGAACATATAAAATTTCCAATAACTCCTGCAGTCCAAATAAAACGTCACACAAAAGCTAGAAAGAGATGACAATAAACTGGCGCATACATTTCCACGTCGCCTGTTCTACCAATTTATTTTCATCCTTTAAAAATAAAAAGTCCACCTTTATACCAACTGCGCAAAGTTCTGAATATATTTCAGAAGATGTATTTATAAATTGGGTATGCAGAAGTGGTAGTGGCACGAGTTTTCCGGGCGAAATTGGAAAAATATACCCGTTTTCGCAATGGCGGCGCGACGCGCGCCAATTTGAATATAGATTAGAATATGTGACTACGCGCACTCTAATATGTTTTTCGTAGGGCGGGAAAGGTGATTTTACTAATATCGATGATATTTTTATTTGTTTTATATGAATGAATGATGAATGTATTACTTCTGTGATATAGCAGAGTACAATGTACTTTACATAATTTGAATGTATAACAGAGAACAAAGTACATATCTTATATAATTTGAACAGATACACAGTTGTGAAAATTACCAAAAAAAAGTAATATTTAGTAGAATAATGCCATCAAAATTCATGTGATTATCAGATTCCAGGTTTCTGTAATGTTTTCCTTCACTGAAATGAATAAAAATAAACAATAATTTCACATTAAAAGTTCAAATTGGCCAAAATTTCCTGGGAGTAGTATTAAACGTGCCACCTCCGCCGTAAGCCCACGATTGCGATTTTTTATCGATAATACAATAACAATATGCTCTGCTCTGCCATCTGCAAGTACTGACGGCTGGCGGATAATGAATATCCTGCCCCCGCCCACTTGGACCGTTCTGCTGTTTTTTTTTTCATATGCAGCCAGCACTATTTCACGTAAATGTTCTGATTATAATTTATGCGTTTGAAATGAAATCGTACTGCATATTGAATAAGCTATAATTTAATTCGCAGTCATTTAAATATAATGATCTTGTAATTTAATACATAGTTTGAATGTTCGTTATACAAAAATATAGTACCTACTTAAGTAGAGTTATCTGAAATGGTGTACATTTTTGGTACAAAAAATATTCCATGTTATGTTGATTTGAGGCATGATGTATCTATGTTCCAATTAAGTACATATACTTTCAGCGGTTTATTTGTTAAATACCCACCTGGATATTTTCACATTTCCCATTTATAATAACTTAAGAAGTAAGGTAATATGACCAGTAAGAGAGTTAGATTGCACAGATTTTGAATTCAGTCAAAATTAATACCTAATTACAACAGCAACGTGTTACAAAAGTGTGAACGTTTCACAGTTATAATGTTTTTGTCCCTTCCTGTGTTAAATGGTGACATTGTGACATCCGCTGTGCTAAGTGCATAGATAACAGATTATCAGATCACTTATGCTTATGATGCCTCAACAAGTTGAGTGCAGTTCGTGTGAAATTGACATCCGTGATTGCATTGATGTCATAATAGTTGGGATGAGGTGAGAAGATAAAGAATTATTTGGACCAATAGTGAGGGAAGTATATCTGGAATTGTCCTATTGAATTTACTGGTGATAGGACTCTCATATGTAAGAGACCGTCTGGGTGGGTACCACCGCAATGTCTATTTCTACCGCCAAGCAGCAGTATGCATGCACTGTTGTGTTTCGGTTTGAAGGACATTGTACTCAGTATAACTACTGGACGTAATGAGACTTAACATCTTATGTCTCAGTATGACAAGCGCAGTGGAATGCCACACAGTACTTTGTAACTCAAGGTGCTGGATGGTGTTTCTACTGTTTATGGGCGGTCGTATCGCTTACCATCAGGTGCACGGCATGCTCGTCTCGTCATTCAATGTCATAAAAAAGTACTATGTCATTTTAGATGCTCTGTGAGTGGCTTAAAAGTGTTTTTAGACCGTACAGTTTGTAGTGTGAGTTTGAATACCCGGGATAAAGTTCAGATATATTATGAGTATTCAACTAAAGGTAAAAAGCAAGATTATTATGACACGTATCTGGGTTTTTGTGTACATGTTACAGTGTTGATTTTATAAATGTAAAAGAGTGATGCAGTGATTGGTAATACAAAGACTCAAAGTCAATCAAGCATTAAGCAAACGCCTACATACAAAAAAATATCATTTTTAATTTAACGATAAAAATATTGTTCAAATAGTGTTCAACTTAAATTCTCAATAGAAACAGTGAAAAAGAAACAGTCGAAAGCAGGATTTGAACCCGCGACCTCCAGCGTACCGTGCCGGAGCTCTGCCAACTGAGCTATTTCTGAGCTGTTTCTTTTTCAATGTTTCCATCCTACTAATATTATAAAGGCGAAAGTTTGTAAGAATGTATGGATGTTTGGATGTATGGATGTTTGTTCCTCTTTCACGCAAAAACTACAGAACGGATTTTGATGAAATTTAGCACACGGGTAGGTCATGTCCTGGATTAACACATAAGCTACTTTTTATCCCGGGAAAACATAAAGCGGGACTTTTATCCTAGAAAAAATTTTTAACGCGGGTGGAGCCGCGGGCAAAAGCTAGTTAAAAATAAAATCCTTGTCCAGGCACTACATGGCCCTTAACATGTATAAAAATCATAATATAGGATTAGAAAAATTAAAGTCTCACTAATAGATAAAATAGAGAAAGGCATGTAGAAACAAGCTTTCACTCGTTACCGTAAACCTTCAATAAATATTGTATTTGTACCATAAATTGTATTATTTTTGCGGTAGGAACAAATACATTTGCCTGTGACTATTGTTTAGTGTATATCCATAATCCTATGTTAACATCATCGACAGTGTCAACACATTCTTTTTTACTCTATCCACTTGGTATTAGTTGACTAATTTATAACTAATCTCAACTGGCTAGGGCAGCGCTGGGCGAGAAGTACAAAAATATTTTAAACATTTTTCGTAGTTAGTATTGTACATATATTTTTAAAATAACAATAAATTACGTTAAAAATTTACATGCAACAATGGAAGTGCGAGCAAAAACAAGTCAGCCCTTATCTAATGAAGTAGTGAATAATGATAATGATGTTTGAATTATTAAATTTATTGTAATCTTGTAGGCTTTTTATATTTATATCGTAGGATTGACATCAATATGACATCAACTGTACAAGAATTTTCTATTATAGGAAATTAATAAAATAACCACGCATCGCTAAATCCAGAACGAAAATTCCATAATTTAGTGTATTAGCAATAACTAAAGTATCATTATTACGTCTAATTAACACGCCTTCCAACCATTCTAGCATAACTCAACAAATTCCAATAACAACATAGAGTTTTTACATTAGATCAATAGTACTATAGTTTTTATCCACAATTTGTATTCACCCCTTCTCGATTAGATTGCTGATCCATAGCATTTCGATTTATAAGTCACTTTTATTGCAGGTGAGCCGATCGTAAAAACTCATTGGAATAATCGTTCGACCGTGATCGATTATAACATAAGAACATTCCATAAAACGCAAACATAAAATTGTTAAGGCACAATAAAGTGTAATTTGGCGAGTTGAATAAGTTATTAAAATAAATGACACGCGAGTAGTGGTGATGGTCGTAAAGTGGACTAGTAATACGACTCGAGGCGCGGTCGGTTATTATGAGGCGCCTCAAGCGCCACTGCGGGAGCTTTGATCCCGCCGACGACTCAGAAATTAAGGACACATGGGTTCCGTGGAAGCTGTTTAATGTCTCTGACTTATGAATATGGGGTTTTAATAAAGATTACAAATTATATTAATTACAACGCCGTACGTTAGTGTTGTTTAAAAACCAGATTTATGAGTGAAAATACTACAATATTACATTAATTGCTAGCTATTAAGCCTAAACTTATATTATGTATTAAGAGGAAATTAGCTGTAATTTCCTACCAATCAACACATTTTACAGTTCATATCTATTCTATTTAAGCGGCGATAGCCTAGAAAGCGGCGATAGCGTAGTTGGGAGTGGAACAGACTGCCGAGACGAATGTCCACAGGTTCAAAACCCAAGGGCACATATCTCTGACGTTTACAAAAAAAATAAATTATGTGTGTATTCTTTGTGAATTATCGCTTACTTTAACGGCGAAGGAAAATATCGTGAGGAAACCTGCATACCTGAGAAGTTCTTTGAATTTCGAAGGTATGTGAAGTCTGCCAACGTGCACTAGGCCAGCGTGGTGGACTAAGGCCTTAACCCTCTCAGTAGTAGAAGAGGCCCGTGCTTAGCAGTGGGCAGTATACCTATAATACAGGGATGGTATGTATGGTATATCTATTCTATCTTGTGTATCCTATTTTCTACATAACGCTATATTTTACGTACCTAGTCGCCAATATCCGCATCATATTACATTTTGCCGAAGCCCGAAACAGATGCTAATGTTTAAACACCTTTGGCGGCTATTGAGTGCGGTCGTATGTATATTGCAATTCAGTTGTGTTTGCTTAAATTATTACTTACTGCGGGCAGCTTTTGATACATTCTATACGATGACAATGCACATTTTTAGATTCGAATTATAAAAACAAAATAAGGTAGTTCAAAAAAGTTTAGATACTGAATGACATAGATAATGAAATATATGAGTTTTGCACACAGAAGTTCACATTTATATCTTCGAAGGGTCAGTCCCATGATGTGATAGCGAATCTATAGATATATCGGGAAAAAATTACATTTCAGGTAACCTAGGTTTTACGAATTGAAAACCTAAATCATGTTTTTATTGATAAATAGAATTCTCAACCTGGGTAACAAATTTAGGACCCCACGTGGCATAAAGCAATGAAATAGGGTCTTCATATACTATTTATGTAACTAAATGGTTAGCTTTTCGTTTAAAAAAAATCTAATCTCATTTTTACAGTTTGAATGAGTAAACATTTAATAGACAATAAAAGTTTCCCACACCAAATTTCCCCGTGTTTGTCTGTAATGTGTTTAATTGTTTTAAAGTGGGGACAAAGTAGAGATTATTGCTTTTCAGCTGTTCTATCGAAATATCACAGATTACTATGAGATTACAGAGACTGACTCTATGATTTATAATAAGAGAAAAATGAATCTTAGTTGTTGAAATGGTTGTTGTTATTGTATGTAAAGGAATGATCGTTTATGAGCCTTGGTATAATTGATAAATAAATGAAAATAAAATAAATGTAAGGTTCTTAAAATAGAGAACACAATCGAGAAAGTGGATCGTCTGATGGTAAAGGACCAGCTGCAAATATCTTACTTGGGGCTAATTTTTGTGGTCCTTAAGATTAGGATTAATTAAATTCTTATTTTAACATATTTTCTGCAAAAAAAGAAGCCTGTCAAAAAAGCAAAAAACTTCCCCCGAGAAAAGTTATCATACGACAAAGAAAACGAGTTTATTAAATAGAAAGTGAAGCACGTATTGGGCAGAGAAAACGTGTATAGTACTACTCTATGCCTCCGATATCGTATTGCCATCAATCATAGACCCCTAGTGATGCTTAATCGTCAAGCAAATATTGGACTCGGGTTTAAATTTGAGATTTGCTGCTCGCGTCACATTTGCTGGGATGTTTTCCATAAAATTTCTAAAAACCATATGCTATACTACCAGCTGATCATGACCCTATTTTGAAAATTTACTATTACTTCCGAGGTGTAAGTAATTTATTAGTTTTATAAATATAAATACCTAGTTTTTAAATAAGAGAGTTTAGGAAATAAAAGTTTAAACAGTAATTAAAGTATTGAAAAGTACATTCCCAAGATAAAGGTCCTTTTCAGAACTAGGGGAAAAAAATATTGTATGTTAAACTAAAGACAACGTCAATTACAATTTTTAATATCAACTAGCCGTACGAAAATCACTATAACTATCGTTAAACCTTCGTGATACGTCTTGACCAAAGCTAATTTCCAAAGACTGCATTGACCTGGGGAGAGTCGAAGACTGTCTTTTGTGAGATATCGCCTGTGGACAGGAGTGCGGTCATGCGAGGAGATACGATGGCCACGGCTTGGCCATTGAGACCACACCGGCTTCCGTTTGAGATTAACCCTTTGTCACCGGCTGAAAGGTAACTTTAATCCTGTCAAAGATGGCGGGTAATTTGTTAGATTAGTTCATTGAAAAGTGTAACACAAATAGACAAGGTATTTTCTGATAAATATTTTCAGGAATAAATAATGCTTCGTTAATTAGTTAAAGATTAGGGTTGGTAAGTTTCTTGTTAAGAAATAGGGATATCAGAGCACAGAATATAATTTTGAAGTTTTTTCCGTGTCCCGTGGTCCGTGCTAGGATGGTGTACTTATTTTTGAAATAACTAAACTTACTTTTAAAAGTGTTTCATTAATAGAAATGTACACGGCCAAGTGACGGAGGTTTTAATTTTGTTCAATTTATTTATTTGAAAACATTAACGCAGATGTCGTCGGCAAAAGGTTGTAACAAAAAACCTTTTTAAAATGGTTACTTGTAAATTCAAAGAGCGTTAACATACAATTCCCCCAAAAAAATCACCCCAAGCATTCCTCCTCACGTAGCAATGCATCATCCAAGTGATAAACCAACACTACTGTGCAGATAATGATCTAAACAGGCTGTTTACGTTTGAGAACTTACAAAATTCCCCGCTAGGGGGCGTACACCGGAAGCACGCTCGCCGGAAGTCGGCCATGTATCATATGTGGGCGTAAGGTATAACACTTAGTTGTCAACAAGAATCTGTGGGAGTGGCCGCTTAAAATTGTGCTTGCAAATATTTTTGGTTTCAAGTGCTAGTTCTACCACTGTTATTGCTCTACATAATGTTCTTATATAAAGTTACAAAGGATTTGTGTTCTTTCTTCGCCGTAGATAAACTTTATTGTCAGAAAAATTTGGTTGTAGATTTAATTCTCCTATTGGTAAAGAACAATTTTGACAGAACTCAATAGTTTACCTAGGCGGGGTGTGAGACAAAAAGTCGTCTCAGCTATTGATGCCTACAGCAAAAGCCTAGGAGCCATCACTACATTTAACGATATATTCATGATAATTATATAGAAAAAAATATGTAGTCTAAAACTATGTATCGACTAGAGGAAGATACTACCTTCTAGGTCTAGGTCGCCCATAAACTTTGTGAATGGGTTTTTCCATCTTAAAAAAATTACTCAGTCGCAGCTCGGAGTCAGGAAGTTGGCGGTGTGATACCCCCGTGCCTTGGGGCGCACGTAAAGCCGTTGGTCCTGCGCCTGATCTCTCTCCGGTCATGTCGGATTGCCGTCTCACCGGACTATGATAGTGAAGGAATAGCGAGTGCACCTGTGTATTGCGCACACACTTGTGCACTATAATATCTCCTGCGTACCTGGCTGATCTCCGTTGAGATTGGCCGCCGTGGCTGAAACTGGCTAGGAGGATTTCAGGTCCCCCATATGAAAGAGTCTATCTGGGTGGGTACTACCGCAATATCTATTTCTACCGCCAAGCAGTAGTGTGCCTGCACTGTTGTGGTGCTTCAGTTTGGAGGACATTGTAGCCACTGTAACTACTGGATATGGTGAGACTTAACATCTAATGTCTCAGGATGACGAACGCAGTGGAATGCCACACAGTACATTGTAACTCAAGGTGCTCGATGGTGTTGCTACTATTTATGGGTGATCGTCTCGTTTACGATCAGGCGAACGGCATGCTCGTCTCGTCATTCAATGTAATAAAAAATATGTTTCATTTATTGACTCAATTTCTATATGTTAGATAAATGTATACCTCCAGGAATCTTTTCATCTAAAAAAAATATCCTAAGCTCACACATAACTCAACTTATGATAAACGGAGCAATAAGGTTTAGTTAAATTTTCTCGTATCAAAACATAATATTCCCTATGAACAATAAGCTATAGATTTTTCCCTTTATCCATCGGATAGAGACTGGAGTACATAATGACATCTCCAGCATATATACTGCAGAATTATTCTGATATCCTATGAATGTGATAGGGTTGGATTCAATGGAAGTGTCTATCTATTCCTCTATTTTAAATTTATTTTATGTTTCGGTTCAAATATAAAATTTTAGAGATAAAAATATTAATATATAGTAGTAATTTTTAAATTGATTTAGTACACATGATCATTATAAATTTTCTTTTCTTCTGCTGCTTTTTAACGGCATAATTCTACGTATCTATTAAACCTAACGTTAACCACAAACTCTAGGCCAATATGAGCGTAAGATCCTACCTTCGCTCCCAAAATTTTACCACAGGAACTTGCTTGAAGTGCTCGTCCATATGCTAACGCAGAGCTAATATCCCATCCCATGTTGTTAAAGCGAAAGTGTATTTTGTCATGCTTACCACCATCATCAGCCAAAGAAAGCCGAACCAATCTGGTCGAAGCGACCATATACTCTACTAAATCCAGGCAAAATCTGGTAAATTGGTGTGCTTTTGTCAACTATGTGCAGGTCTGTTTTAAAATAAAAATCTTATCCACATATAATATTTTGGTTACCCAACATGGTATTCCTATCTTGAACAAGACAAGTATAGCAACACTACAATAAGGTGATTCTTGAATCTCGTAGTCATATTATTATTGTTTTCAACGTATGACATATTCAAATCCCGTATAATGTTATGGCGCAGCCATTATGAAACATTGGATATGTTAAAACACCAGGCCACATTACCGCCTCTGAGATTCTTTACAGATCACCATTATGCTAATATTTTATTTCAATGTTTTTCGCCAATATAAGAACGTACCATAATCGTAATATTATAAAATACTAGATTTTGCCTGCAGCTCCACCCGCGTCAAAAAGTTATTCCGGGATAAAAGTCGCGCTTTTTATTTTTCCGGGATAACATGTAGCTTATGTGTTAATCCAAGACATGATCTACTTGCGTGTCAATTTTCATCGAAATCCGTTAAGAAGTTTTTTCGTGAAAGAGTAACGAACATCCAGACATCCAGACATCCATACATACTAACAAACATTCGCGTTTATATTATTAGTGGGATAATAGGATTTTTACGAAATCCCAAATAAATGATCTTCTCAGAAAAGGGCAGGTCAGGAGTACCTTTAACAGACGAAAATGTATGAAAAGAACTATGAATGTGGAAGAGGCGAAAGAGGCTTGTCAAGATCGTAGCATGTGGCGCTCAATGGTCTCTGCCTAC
This sequence comes from Lapara coniferarum, assembly GCA_949316025.1. Lineage (NCBI taxonomy): Eukaryota > Metazoa > Arthropoda > Insecta > Lepidoptera > Sphingidae > Lapara > Lapara coniferarum. Next base: position 5,859,315 of record OX438921.1, read on the forward strand.
CCCTATGGGATAAGGGCGTGAGTGTGTATGTATATAATATGTATGTACGTAGGATTTTTACCGCAGTGGTATAGTACGACGGTACATCTACCGTACTGAGATCTTGAGATCGATTCCCAGATTAGTTGAAGTGATATTGGGGTTTTATACTCAATGTTATTATCGTTAATTATTTATCAATTATCGTTCACTTTAACGGTGAAGGAAAACATTGTGAGGAAGCCTACATACCTGAGAATTCTCCACAAGAATTTCGAGGGTATGTGAAGTCTGCCAACCCGCACTAGGCCAGCGTGGTGGACTAAGGCCTAACCCCTCTCATTAGTAGAGGAGGCCCGTGCTCAACAGTGGGCAGTATATAATACAGGACTGATTGCATTGCATTGCACTCAAGTCTGAAGTCTAGAACTTTTGTCTGTTGTAGCGATAGGCTCGCCCTTATCCTACCATGGGATGGAATACACATGGCGAAAAGTGGGTGCCATTTCTGCCAACCGTTTTGAGCATAAAAGGCGTGAGTATGTGTATTACCTATACTTTATTAATTTTGCTAAAAATGTCTCACAATTAATTACGTGTATTCAGTGTATGGTCGTATTATCAGATGAATATTAATCCTTCCAAGAATTAATACACCTGTATTATTATGTCGAACGATTATTATTATCACTTTTTGAAATGCATGCTACTTTATTAAAGTTAATAAAATGCTTTTTAATCAATTTTGTTTTAAGGCACATTGCAAAGATCATTATAATTTTGTTATCACAAATTTAGGGGATTTTTGGGCCATGTCGAGCAATTACTAGAAAAATCTATTATAAGAGAAGGCATGCGAACATGTGTATCACCTTATGGTGAGTGTTAGCCGTCGTTTATAACACTCACGATATAATAATAATAAATAATACCAGCCCTGTTTATACTGCCCACTGCTGAGCACGGGCCTCCTCTACTACTGAGAGGGTTTTAGGCCTTAGTCTACCACGCTGGCCTAGTCCAGAGTGGCAGACTTCACATACCCTCGAAATTCTTATGGAGAATTCTTAGGCATGTAGGTTTCCTCACGATGTTTTCCTTCACCGTTAAGCGAACGATAATTGATAAACAATACACCCATTACTTCGAAAAGTCAGAGGTGTGTGCCTTGGGTTTTGAACCTCCGGACATTGTCTCGGCAGACCGTTCCATTCCCAACTAGGCTATCGTCCATTTCACTCACAATATCCGAAGGTATATTGATTTTGCTGGTCTCTAGCTATGATAATCTCTTTTCCTATTTATCTTAATACAGAAAAATAGCTACACGAAACCTTATAGTATTTGCTGCGCAGTACTAGACCATTAATAGACAGTTAATAAGCTTTTCTTGCATAATAGAAATATGTGCAAAGTGATATTGAGTTTTTCTATTCAGTATCAGCTCGGAGTCTGGAATTTGTGCCCGATATGGCGATAGGCTCGCCCCCTATCACATCATGGGATGGAATAACGGCGAAACGTGGGTGCACTAGTTGCACCTCTGCCTACCCCTTCGGGGATAATAGGCGTGAGTTTATTAAATTAAATATGTGCAAATTCCTCCACAATTCAAAAGTAAATTTCTTTCCCTATGCAAACGATTTTAACGTTTTACTATGGAAAGCGTACCTTTTGTCAAACCAAACGATTCAATTGAATTCTTGAGAATAGAAATCCGCTTGCAATAAAATCTTATGCGCCTACGTTTTCTATGTAAAAATCGTTCAAACGAAATGAATAAAAACCGTTGCCATATTCTGGAGATTTCACATTTCATAGCTATACAATTAATAGGTCATAGTGTTTTAGCTATAGTTGATACTTTTCATGGTTTGTGCATGTTATTATACTAACTACCGTAAATCACGTTTTTTTTTCTAGTAAATTTGGCGCGACTAATTTAATTTATTTATTTCGTGTTAACATTCACTTCATTGCTGCAACAGTAACCCAATAAAGAACACTCGTTGTAGGTTTACATTTATAAAAGGTTTCATGTATCCATTTGTAAATATGTTTTCGTGGTATAATAAAATATTTAAACTGAGAAACTATTTATTACGTACAACAAAATTATGACACAACCAAAGGGAATTAGAATCCATAGACATTTTATAGCATAAACAATGGAATCATAACGCAAAGGAACTTTAAACATAGGTTGCATTCCATAATTTCTCAGTTTTCATAAACACAATTATGTAAGTTAAACAATACAAGCAAACCTAACGATGACTAATGAAAGGAAACATTACTTGCCAGATGAAATAAAATAAATAGACATTACTAATCTTAACATAGTATAAAACAATGTCGCTTCCCGCTGTCTATCCCTATGTATCATTAGATCTTTAAAACTACGCAACGGATTTTGATGCGGTTTTTAGAGTGATTCAAGAGAAAGGTTGTAAGTACTTTTATCCCGGAAAAACTTAGTAACGCGGGCGAAGCCGCGGGCAAAAGCTAGTTATTTAATAAACCCTGAATTTTCCAGAATAAGTCTACCCAATAAATGTGAATAAAAAGAGTTGATTTTCGATTTGGATACGCGTCGGTGCCGGGTGGCAATTCCGTAGATCGCGGCGATATCGCGCCGTCCGGGGAAATCAACTCTCAGCCGAATGCAAATTTGACGGGATCCACTCTAATACACGTTTCCATGTACTCAGTAATAGGTATTCTTAGCAGAATGAAGGGAACATTAAAACTCCGATGTTAGGTCTCCCATATGTAAGAGTCCGTCTGGGTGGGTACCACTGCAATGTCTATTACTACCGTCAAGTAGCAGTGTGCATGCACTGTTGTGTTTCGGTTTGAAGGACATTGTAGCCGGTGTAACTACTGGACACAGTACATTGTAGCTCAAGGTGCTGAATGATATTGCTACTGTTTATGGATGGCCGTATCGCTTACCGTCAGGCGAACGGCGTGCTGGTCTCGTCATTAAAAAAAACTCTGATAAGGTAGCTTTTGATCGTTGTGTCGCCTGCGTGAAAAAGTTTTTCACCTACTCACATTGCTATAAGCTCAAAACATATTCCTATGCTCTGTGACTATAAAACTGATTTGGATATGCATGTAGCTACCAGTTACATTAGTATCTATTATGAGAACTTGGCAGATCATTATTTATCGCTATGTCGCATTCTTCAAAGAAACTGACGTAAAATACAGGTTGTATTGTATAATGTGATATGGACTTCCAAAATACTAACTATAATATGTCGTAAAATTACACATATGAGAATACTTTTTAATTATATAATGTCTCATACAAGCCCTTAAGACAAAGAACCTTTAAAACAAAGACATTTGCACAATATTAATTACACTAGAACTTCAATTATTGTAATAAACTAAAACAATACAACGCACGCACATAATTTACCCACGGGGTCCTTAATTAAGAAATTAAGATAAGGCGGCAAGCACAAATAAAGTATTTTGTAATCTACCCCGGAAGTGGGACGGAAGCTCTCCGAAACGAAAACAAAATTGAATTTGTGGCCATAATATTATGTCCGAATCGAATTTTGGCCCCTACTATTTGATCTAAATAGTTCAATTTAATTTAAATTTAAGCACGTAAAGCCGTTGGTCCTGCGCCTGATCTCTCTCCGGTCATGTCGGATTGCCGTCTCACCGGACTATGAGAGTGAAGGAATAGCGAGTGCACCTGTGTATTGCGCACACACTTGTGCACTATAATATCTCCTGCGTACCTGGCTGATCTCCGTTGAGATTGGCCGCCGTGGCCGAAACTGGCTAGGAGGATTTCAATTAATGAGAGAATGTTTCAGATGTTGTTCAAGGCATGATTGTAGCAGTACTGCCGATAATGTAGTCAGAACTAACTTATAGAATTATTTTCATTTGCAACTGTATTTGTTAATTTTGTTATCTAATGTATAATTCATAATCTAATAGATAATTTCTATTGTACAAACTGACATGACTATGTCACACTCATTTTACACAATTGAAAAGATGCATCATGAAATGTCAGACTTTAAAACGATTCATGTTCGCATAATATTGTTGTTTAAAATAATTATTGATATTTGCGATTTACTCTACATATTTCGTTCTTGATACTTTATTGTCCAGATATATTCAACGATATTTAACATCTGATTACGATCGAGCATTTAAATATCATTCCTAAGATACGAGTATAAGCTTGTAAAAGGGCGTGTTAATGTCACCGATAGTTTAAAGAATAGCGAAGTTATTTTTCTGTAGTGCCCATTAGGATGAACTAGTATAACAATCACCTATAATGTATGCAGTTTATTTTATCTTGCCGACATTTGTGTGGGTTGTTGCAATGTCGATTAATAAATAAAGTAAATTAGTAAAGTTCTTAGGCTGTTGGGCTTAGGCTAAACAAATCACTACATAGTATAAAACAAAGTCGCTTCCCACTGTCTGTCCCTATGTATGCTTAGATCTTTAAAACTAGGTAACGGACTTTGAGGGTTTTTTTTAATAGATAGAGTAATTCAACAGAAAGGTTTTTATGTACTTTTATCCCAGTAAAACTTATTAACGCGAGCGAAGTCGCGAGCAAAAGCTAGTGTTCAATAAAATATGCCTCTGTCCCTGTCTATTTCTTGATTTTGACTCTACGTAATTTAAAGAAGAATAGAAATGTTTTTCAGATCACATCAGACTCGTATCTTTCGATCAACTCACTTTCGACCTCCAAAAATTTTCGAAAACAAATAGTAAGCGCCATATGTTGACATCAAAGTGTTGCAGAGACATAAATTCCAATTAGGCGGAGGTGTGACAACGCGGTCACGAATTTTATCACCGGCGGCATTAGAGCGATATCGGCGAATCGAGACACGCGGCAGCGCGTCGAGCCAAGAAAAAAAAACGCGTCGAAGCTGCCTAGTGTAATTTCACCCAAACCATTTGGAGCGACTTTTGACGCCTGTATAACTCAAAATCGATTTAACGTAAATACATGAGATTTGGTGTATTTATTAAAGCCCTTCACGTGTATCTTGAATCCCAAATTTCATAAATACAGCTCCAACGCTCATTGAGATTTTTATCACTGACTGACATAAGTATAGATAAAAAACCTAATCACTTCCAGATGACCTAGAAAGTTGAAATTTGGTGTCCAGCTAGGTAATTATATGTATACAAATGAAAAATTCTGGAAAGAATACATTTTTAAAATTCGGAAAATCGACACACTATCTATAAACTATCTTTAGAATAATGACCGTTTAGGCGTACCTACACGTCCATTGATGCTTTATTTTAATTTAAATACTGTTAACCATGATCAATTAATTACATTCCCTCCATATTACGGCACCACTCTTGCTTGATTTTTTCTATAAATTTTCCGACTTTAGACAGAACTGTTGTGGGAATCGGCGGTAGGTTCCTATAGACAGATGGGAAACTGTTGATAATATACGAAGCTGTGAGAATGTGCCTAGCTGTACCTATGTTTATTGTACCGCGCCTTGCCATCATTTGCATTACTAATTATTATGTATGTATAACTAGGTACGATGCGCTTGCGCCGCATCGATCGTGTCCGTGCCCAGTAGCTAATTGTTGAAGTTAATTTTCGCACGTCCTTGTGTTCCTAAAATCTGTAGTTTTGTTTGTCCCTGAGGCTGTTTGTCAACAGAAACTTGTAAAGGTCGCAGGAACCCGCTGGATGCAGGCTGCTTGAACACGTTGCACAATGTGGAATTCCAAAGGCTGGAATTCGCTTGCTGCCCCTGCTCCCGCTCTCGAACTCACTCCCGCCCCCGCTTCCGCCTTCGTCCTCGCTCCTGCCACCGCTCCCATTCCCGCTCCTATTTCCGCTCCCGTTCCCGTTCCCGGTCCCATTCCCGCTCCCGCTCTCACTCTAGCTCCCGCATTTATCTCCCTTCCCAATCTTCTGTGTGTGGTTAATAATGTCTGTTAACGTGGTTTAAAATAAATAAACAGATGACAACAGATGGGCAACTTGTAAATGTCGCAGGAACTCGCTGGATGCAGGCCGCTTCTAACACGTTATACAGCGTGGAATTCCAAAGGCTGCCATTTGCTCTCGCTTCCGCTCCCGCTGCCGCTACTGCTGCCGCTCCCGCTCCCGCTCCCGCTCACGTTCCCGCTCCCATTCCCGCTCCTGTTCTTGCTTGCACTCTCGCCCCCGCACTCACTCCCACTTTCACTCTCGCTCCCGCTCCCGCTCCCATTCCCACTCCCACTCCCACTCCCGCTCCCACTCCTGCTCTCGCTTGCACTCTCGCCCCCACACTCACTCCCGCTTTCACTCTCGCTCCCGCTGCCGTTCCCGGCCTCATTCCTTCTCGTTACCCTTCCCCTTCCCTTTCTCCTTCTCCTTCTCCTTCTCCTTCTCCTTCTCTTTCTCCTTCTCCTTCTCCTTCTCCTTCTCCTTCTCCTTCTCCTTCTCCTTCTCCTTCTCCTTCTCCTTCTCCTTCTCCTTCTCCTTCTCCTTCTCCTTCTCCTTCTCCTTCTCCTTCTCCTTCTCCTTCTCCTTCTCCTTCTCCTTCTCCTTCTCCTTCTCCTTCTCCTTCTCCTTCTCCTTCTCCTTCTCCTTCTCCTTCTCCTTCTCCTTCTCCTTCTCCATCTCTTATTCCTCCTCTTTCTCCTTCTCCTTCTCCTTACGCTTACGCTTACGATTACGCTTTGTTATTCAGGAATGTTTTTGTCATAAATTTTACATGAAGCTTAGGAGTTTAGCTGTCTCGATGTACCGTGATATGCCTGTCCAGTGTCCGTATGTCAGGCTATGTTGGGGCTGCCAAACGAGAAGTCCAGCGTTCGTGAAGTGACGATTTAATGACGAAGCTTTTGTTACAAGAGGGTTACAAAGACACATATTTTTTTTATATTTTTATGGAAACACTAGTAGTGCTCGCGGCTCCGCCCGCGTGATAAAGTTTTTCCGGGACAAAAATATTTTCCCGGGATAAAAAATAGCCTATAGCACTCAGGAGTTATGTAGCTTCCTAAAATCAGTTCAGTAGTTCCTGAGATTAGCGCGTTCAAACAAACAAACAAACTCTTCAGCTTTATAATATTAGTATACATTGAAACGGCCGGGAGGCCTGGCAGGCGGTGGCCCACTTCTGCGAGGTCGTCTTCTCGCGGAAGGAGAGTGCCGAGAGGGATCGCCAGCGTAGTGGTGATCCCTCCCGCCGCCAGACGAGACGTAGGAGACGTCTCGCGCCCTGTGGATTGGGGGGGATTCCACCACGGTATCCCCTGCCTGTCGTAAAAGGCGACTAATAGGGGCCTCCGGGGGTCACGGGTGGACGGAAGGGGCCGTCTACCCAAAGTCTAGCCAACTTTTGTGACCCCCGTGATGGACGGCAGCGTGGCGGTTAGGCCTCACGGTCCCTTTGACGCCGGGGGCGTCCTTCGGTGTACGGGGGCTTCTGAGCCCCCGCAACAACAGGAGATGGACCGCACCAGCGGTACGCGCAGGGGTGGTTGCGGACGACAACTTAGACGTGAGTCGGAGGAAGCCCGCAGCCGTCCCTAATGCGCCGAAGATGGCCACCGCGGAGTTTTAGTTGGTATGCCGTGTGGTGTATGTACACCGCAAACCTATGTAGGTTAGGGAATCGGCCCGGCGGTCGCCCGTCGTTTTCCATCTCTCCGGGCGGCTCAACGTCGGGTCGTAAGGCACGGTGAATCCAACATAACTGCTCAGTCGTTCCCCTTGAACACTGGGCGGTAGTAATAATTCATTTTCTCCGCGTAAACAAAAAAAAAAGTACAGATTGAAAAAGAAACAGTCGAAAGTAGGATTTGAACCCACGACCTCCAGCGTACCGTGCCGGTGCTCTGCCAATTGAGCTATTTCTACTATATTATACTGACTTAATTACTAGAGGCTTGCTATCTACATGTTACAGACATTCATTTTCACATGACTATGCGAATACAAAGTTCACTAATCTAACCTACATTGTTAAAAGATGGCAGAATGCTAAGCTGGTGCAATTGTATGAGCTATGAGTAATCATGATAGGTACAGGAGTAACAAGATGGAGATTCTAACTACATATCTCATCACGCTTAACCTAAGGTGTAACAGACAAAGGAAGCCCATTCAACCAGCTTGGGGTTTAACCATAAAGTCAAATAGATGCCGCAATACAGACTTGATTCAAGTGACTGTATATCAATGAAAACAAGATGGCGTAATTCCTAAAAAATCTTGAAAACGGTTTATCATTTTTTAACTTGCAGCAAACTCTATAGGTGTGTAGGTATTTATAACGGTTTATATCTCTCTAGGCGTTTTGCTTAAGAGGTAAAAGTACTCACATTCTTCGCAAAACAACGTTTATTAATACAATTTTCATACAATGTATGTGGCACATGTGAAGTGTATTGGCTAATACATTTGTTTGATTTTATTTCGCTCAATTAATGCGTTACTGTGAAATGTAAAACGGGCCAGCGCTCCACCCCGCCCACTACCGTCGCGCACTCAAATCTTTATACATTTCCGACTTAATATATGCATTATGCATATTTGCTATGTGTATCTTATGAAAACCGGTATTTGCTAATTAATAATATTCGGTATACAGATAATACGCCATGTTTTCGTACATTACTTAGGTCACGTTTTCATGTTAGGTAATAAGTACGTTGTTATGTTGCTGATATGAAACACGTTCGAGGATATTAGATACATGGCCTAATAATAAAAGTGCGTGATTGAAACGCTCGAGTCTAGGTAAAGTTTTTATGCCAGTAGTATCAAGGTCATGGAAGAACAAAAAATCATATCTTTTTATGTAGGTATTTATTACTTCCTTTAAAAAAATATTGGTATCATAATACTTCACTACATAAGCTCATCTTACTAATATTATAAAGGCGAAAGTTTGTAAGAATGTATGGATTTTGGATGTTTGGATGTATGGATGTTTGTTCCTCTTTCACGCAAAAACTACTAAACGGATTTCGATGAAATTTGGCACACGGATAGATCATGTCTTGGATTAACACATAGGCTACTTTTTATCCCGGGAAAACATAAAGCGGGACTTTAATCCCGGAAAAACTTTTTAACGCGGGCGGAGCCGCGGGCAAAAGCTAGTACTTCATAATTTTTCACTTTACTGTACACAAGCATTCTTTGTAGTGGCTGAAACTTCTCGGCAGATAGTAAAATCGGCATTTCCAGACGCCGGCGACTGAAGTCAACAGTTTACGAGTAGCGATACCGAGTAATGGTGACCGTTTCTTTGTAACTGTATCGGCGACTTTGTTTGTCGATGGGCGGAGAGCTCTGCGGAGGCGGGTGTGTCTATACTTGGAAATTTGAATTTAGAATTGGCGCCAATATTGCTGCTTTAAAAATATTGTCAGTAAAAAATATTGCAATGGCAAACAAAGACTTAATTCCCTAATACTGAATTTCTCTGGTATGCTAAATTTCTCTGGTATGATTTATAATATGTTCTTGAAAGATATTTTTTTGTTAAATTTATTGTTGTAGAATATCTCTTTATTTCCAAACAATGTTATTGTTATGTTTTTAATGCATGGAGAGCAATTTTATACATACTTGCAATGATTACCTACAGACATGAGAAATCTAAAAGTGCAATGTAACACATTTAACCTTAATAAATTGACAAGGTGTATAGAGTGTTTCTATTCAGTATCAGCTCGGAGTCTGGAATTTGTGCCCGATATGGCGATAGGCTCGCCCCCTATCACATCATGGGACGGAATAACGGCGAAAAGTGGGTGCGCTAGTTGCACCTCTGCCTACCCCTTCGGGGATAAAAAGGCGTGAGTGTATATGTATGTATGTATATATAATTGAAAAGGAGAGTTTCAAAAAGTGTACCAACATAAATTTTTAACAAAATTAATTGTTATACATATAAATTGTTACTAAAAACTTGTTAATGGATTTCCAGGTAACACTACAATTACATGTCGGCGATCCTTGTAATTACAATTAAGAAGAATTTATGTTCTCAAATATCAACACAAATTATATGAAAAAAATTCACGTTTCCATATTATTTTGTATGTCGGCATACCAATTAAATTTTTATAGGAATCGTTACATGGACAGTTAACATGGCATTAAAATAGTGTTAAGATTCGGTTATTTTTTAATTATTCTTAATTAAGACTGGTAGCGGTCTCTTTAAGTATAATACAATTGTGTCGTGGAAAGGTACTTGTCCATACGAAACTGGTATTGTTAGTTTTTATTTCCAACACAGTAAAATTGGAAATGTCCTTATTATTGTAGGTACAGACACAGACACGCTTTTTATCTCCGGACGGGTACGCAGAGGCGCAACTAGTGCACCCACTTTTCGCCGTGCGTATTCCGTCCCATGATGTGATAGGCAGCGAGCCTATCGCCATATCAGGCACAAATTCCAGACTCCGGGCTGATACTGAATTAAAAAAACACCAATATCAATTTGTCCGACCCGGGAATCGAACCCAAGACCTCAGCATTGCAATCATACCGTAATGCAACTATGCCACCGAGGATTTATTGTACGACATATGTAAAATAAACATTCGTAATTACGTTAAGTATTTCTTGTGAAATAGTTAGGGGTCAATGTTTCTACTTCCATTGCCTGTTTTATTGTGATTGTTTTTTTAAGAAAGTTACTGTGACAGGTGCCTACATTATGTCAAAAACAACCAAACGTGGCTTCGGTCTGTATAGTTTGAGAAAATTGCAGTCATGGCTTCGGCCTTATTATTAACACAACTACAGACATGGCTCCGGCCTTTGCCTTCTCCTTTAACTAAGTAGGAGAAAACAAAACAAAAAAAAAATATTAGCCAGATAGGAAAAAAATGTTAGTCCATATGTAAATTCTAATTAGAAGAATTCTAAGAGTTTTGGCGGGAAGTTGGAAGTGTCATGAGGTGCTCTTGTTTTAAATCATTATTTTGGTGATACTTAGGGTTATATTGCATAATTATGGTGGTATATTATCCAATATAGTTCTATTAAAGGGCTCAAATGAAGTGAATTGAAATAACTGTGCCAATCAAGTGTTTTTTCGTTGCCGTAGTACCTACTTAGGTTAAAAAAAAAACAACCAAAAATAGCACTTAAGACGAGGCTGTAGAGGCTTGAACCCTTTGCCTTCCCTATAAGGGGAAAATTATATATAAAAAAAATAATTAGATATAATATTCGCAGATGATGAGTAGATGTTCTAAAATTCAAAATTATGTTATGTAATTGAGTAGATAAACAACAAAAGTTAATTAAAAATATCTTCGTAGACACAAATACCTAGGCGACGGACAATCAGATACCTAGATAATTAAGCTATGTAATTAAAATTATTATTTGAGAGTCACGCAAGTCACAAAATATAATTTATAATTTTCCAATGTGATGTAATTAATAGAACATTTTAGTGCGTAAAAAATTATAGGCGACTATTTTAGTGGAAAAGTGTTAAGTGAAGACAAGTGCATATGTGTGCACGTTTATGTACGTGTCTGTGTACAAAATATCAAACACCAACACAATATATCACCTAAGTCGCTGCCATTTCAGTAAATTTATATACAGATCTGTTGATCTAAGCTCAGTTAGCGATACATTAAAGTTCATGAGGCATGGCAGATAATTCTTTAAACAGCCCCTGTATTAGGAATATTTACGGGTGTTAGGGGTGGCGACTGCCTCGTGACGCCCACGAGTTAAATTATACTCTTGCATAGGGTGTTTGCACAGTTGTATGTGAAATTGTAGTTACGGCGTTTTGTTAGCCGCTATATCATTGTGGCTATATTATTTTTAATGTTTAGCCATGATTGAAATTGGTGTTGTTTTTTATTATTTATAGAAAAACATATTGCGCCTATTTGTCCTAGAACTAGCTTTTGCCCGCGGATCCGCCCGCGTTAAAAAGTTTTTTCAGGATAAAAGTCCCGTTTTAAATTTTCCCTTCACGGAATTAAAAGTAGCTTATTTGTTAATCTAGGACTTGATCTACCCGTATGCCAAATTTCATCTAAATCTGTTCAGTAGTTTTTGCGTGAAAGAGTAATAAACATCCATACATTCTTACAAACTATCGCGTTTATAATAAAAGCAGGATTTTACATATCGATAAAATTCTCATTAAACCATTTATTTGAATCGTTTTTGATCGTTAATCTCACAAACTTGACGGAGACAATACACGTAAGTACATTAAACTACATAATATGTGCTTTATATGTACTATTATTCTTTACAAGCGTTAATACAACCGCTACGTTTGTACCGAGCCTAGCATTCCTTAAGCACGTCATTTCCAGCAGATGCAAGCAGATAATGCTCTGTTAACATCGTACGGTGACCACGAGGCGTTACGCCTTGATATATTGCGAGCAACACTATGTACATCCTCTTTTGTTAGGCTTGTCGTGGACATAACCGTTTTACAAACACATTGTAGGCACAAATATAAATGTGGGTAGGTACCTCGTGGCGTCGCAGACTTTGAGGTTTCGAGTTTGAATATCGGCTTGGGCAAAGTGAGGCGTTTTCCGCTTAGTAACAACCCAAATTCAGCAATTTACGCCCAATATTATGGTGATAGGCTCAATGCTATCAGATTATAGGACCGAATATACACGGCGATAAGTGGGTACACTAATTGCGCTACTGTCTACCTCCACGGTGATGAAAGGCATGAGTGTGTGTTTGTGTATAAATGTAATTGGTTGAGATTACGTATACACGTAATCTTAAGCAGTTACATTAATACACACTAGCTTTTATTTTATTTATTTTTATTTTATTTGCACTTCATACAAAAATATGTAAAGGCGGACTTAATGCCGAAGGCATTCTCTACCAGTCAACCTGGAGTGGTGCAGAGACAAAAAACATGGTAGGTGCACGAAATTAATTTACATCAACTATGATGACACTAGTCGATACAATTAAATTAACTTAAATATTAGGTAAACACTATGTCAACAAATATATTTTGGTAATACTTATAATAGTATATGTATGTATATATATTTATAAACAAAACTATTACATAAATATGTCTATAATAAATATATAAAATATATAATTAAAAATACATATATAATATCAAATTCATAAACTAGAAATTTACTATGATCCCGCTAATTCACCCGCAAGTAGTTCACGAACTTTTACTTTGAACGCGTAACGATTCGTAGACATCCTGATTCCTAGAGGGAGCGAATTCCAGAGAAGTACAGATTGGACAAGAAAAGAGGAGTGAACAAGTTCAGAATTATGAGAAGGACACAAAAGTAGGGGATTATTACTAGAGCGAAGATGTCGCTCATGGGTGGAGTGAAGATATTGAAAGTGTGGCAGTAAATAAGAAGGTGGAGTAGGGGAAGTTAAAATTGAAAAGAGTGTAGTTAGGGTACGCAGACTGCGACGCTGGCGAATGGGCAGCCATTTGAGGAAAGAGCGATATGACGAAACGTGGTCATATTTACGGAGATTAAAAATGAATCGAATGCAGTTATTAAGAAGACGGTCGAGTTTATTGAGAAGATCTGCATTCAGGTCAAGATAACACACATCACCATAGTCGATAATCAGAAGGATTAGGGATTGCACAAGCATCACTTTAGTTTTGGTTGGTAGAAAATTCTTAAAGCGATAAAGAGCTCGCAGAGTGCCAGTAACCCTCTGACATATATGAGTCACTTGGGCCCGCCAGTTAAGGGTAGAGTCAATAAATAAACCAAGGTCCTTCACCACGGTGCTAAATAAGATGACAGAGCCATCAAAGACGACTGATGGTAGCGTTGCGGTATCCAGTTTCCCCAATAATCTTTGACTACCAACAATTATGGCCTGACATTTGGCCGGATTAACTGTAAGGCCAAAGTTCTCAGACCAACTTTTTACTTCCTCTAAATCCCTATTGACCGCATCTATAGCGATGGAGATATTCTCAATCTTCGCTTGCGAATAGAGTTGTAAGTCATCGGCATAAAGATGATACGCACATTGAAGCTTCTTAGTAATGAGATTAATAAAAATAGAAAATAATAAAGGAGAGAGTATTCCGCCTTGAGGAACACCAGAGTCAAGATCACGCCAATTCGAACATGATTCGTCAAGACGCACCGACTGCTGACGACCTCGAAGATATGTAGAGAACCAATCCAGTGCTTCAGAAGAGACCATAAGATAAGAGAGGATGGATAAAAAGATGTCGTGACTAACGGTGTTAAAGGCGTTAGAAAAATCAATCAAAGCCAACACTGTGACTTTGGTATCCTCCATTCCCGCCCTAACATCGCCAGTCACTTTAAGAAGTGCAGAGACAGTACTGTGACCAGGCTTGAATCCAGACTGAAGTGGACTTAACAGATTATTGAGGTACATAAATCTAGATATCTGTTTATGTGCACAAGCCTCAAGCACTTTGGATAAGAAAGGGAGGATAGAAATTGGACGGAAATGGGTGGCAAGGGACGGGTTAGAAATTTTGGGAAGAGGAATCACGTATGCCTTCCACCACAAAGTTGGAAAGACACCGGACGTAAAGGAAGCATTGATGATGTGGGAAATGTGAGGAAGAAGATGGTCTAGGATCGCAACAATCATACGGCGGCTAATGTTGTCGAATCCAACAGCGTTCGATTTGATCGAAAGGATAATCTTTTTGATATCAACTGATGCAACTGGAGAAAACTTAAAAGGATTGATATTAGGACGAGGAAGGTTCACTAAATAGTCCAGAGTGCGACGTTTAGTTTGGATGTCTTGTGGCGTAGTGGTGGAGAAATGACAATTAATGACATCCAAACCAATTGTCCCCTGGTAATCTATTTTTTGTTTGCCGACACCTAGAGTCCTAAGGAACTTCCAGATGTTAGCGGGAGAAGAGCAAGAGATGTTGCTTAGGATGTGACGGCGTTTAGCATTACGTATCATCTGATTACACCGATTTCTCACATGTTTGAAGTAACACCAATTTTCCTCCGACCTGTCTCTCCTAAATTTGCGAAAGGCACGGTCTCGGCGTCTCATCGCCATACGAACACCCTCCTCGCTTTTGCCTGCGGCTCCGCCCGCATGAATGAGTTTTTCCGGGATAAAAGTCCCGTTTTATATTTTCCCGGGATAAAAAGTAGCCTATGTGTTAATCCAGGACATGATCTAGCCGTGTGCCAAATTTCATCGAAATCCGTTCAGTAGTTTTTGCGTGAAAGAGTAACAAACATCCATACATCCATACATTCTTACAAACTTTCGCCTTTATAATATTAGTAGGATAGTAGGATATACATGATGCTAGAAGTTTCTAAATACTTCGTATATGTAATATTGTGTTTTTCATATAAAGAATGCCAGTCTTATTTTTAACTGCCCTCAGGGGTGACTGTGTTATCATCATCATCAGCCACATGACATCCACTGCTGAACATAGGCCTCCCGCAAAGATTTCCAGACGGACCTGTCAAAAGCGGCCTGCATCCAGCGCGTTCCTGCGGCTTTTATCATGTCGTTTCTCCACTTTGCAGGTGGACGGCTGCACTTGCCAGTACGTGGTCATCACTCCAAAACTTTTTGCCCCATATGCCGTCAGTTCTTCGAACTAAGCAGTTAAGGGTTGCGAGCGCCTTCTGCGCTCACCCACAAGACCGGTGTTCTTGTATAAGCCGACTCTCGTCAGGCTAACAAGAGTTTAGTCAGGGACAAAAAAGAAAAAAAAAAAAAAAAACGAACTAAGCAGTAGAACGTGGTGTGTCTGTACATTGGAAGCAAAATACTGTTAAGTATGTAAGCGGATGACTAAAGAAGAAATTATTAAACAAATCACAGATTTTTTTTATAATTTTCCGTCTGTCTTTTATTTGTTTCTTTTTGTTTTCTTTTTTGTTCACCGAACGACGGCTCTGATAAAATATAAGATTGTGCAACACGTGTGTTAGACAGAGATGCTCAACGCCTTTTTTGTCCCATTTGGTGGGATTATTGTTCAGGTGGCAAACTTGAAAGTGTGACAAGCACATTTAATTTATAAAGCCATGGTGTTTTTGAGTGACTAATAATAGTGTTAACTATTATATTTAGGAAAATACTGCAACTAGTACGCGTAACTATGGTAGAATGCAGTATTTTGTGGCGTAAAAGTCATTAACCCGTCAAGCCCCGCTTATGTATATAGATGTATGCGGAAACCCATATATATGGACGGCAGCGACCGTCGCGGGGCTTTACGAGTCAAACACTGAATCTTTCTGCCTCACCTATATACACGCTATAAAATCTTCTTTCTATAATAACTCTATGATACATAATATTATCTATGGTAATATATGCAACCAAGAAGTTTATTTTATGGGTATAAAATTCTTGTATGCAACCAAAGTTTCTCATCTAATCTGGTAAAGGGGCTGTGCGCAATTACAAATATTTCTCGTCATCTCAAAGCCGTTATAAATGTAAATAAAATAGTTCAATTATTCACTTACGAGTACCGTCCATAACATATTCCATAATCTGTGCTACCATGTAAGTACTTTGGGACATTTTATAGAGGTGCGATAAAAAAATCAATTTCCGGCACTTTCGGTGCGGGCGTGTGTGCTCCGGTCTGTCGGTCCGTGTGTCTATTTTGTTTTAAGACACAACACAGAGTATAGTTCGACGGTCCCATAGAACAAAGTCGTATATGCAAAATGAAGCTTTTCAGTAGAGCGCTTTGAAAGTCGTAAGTTTGTATTCATGTGCGAATTAGTGCTATTTTCACACATTAGGTTCAAAGTTGTTACTGAACCCTATAGAATATAATGTTTCGTTCATGTATAACTTGTGATTTTCACAATTAATTTAGACTTTCAAAGCGCTCTACTGAAAAGCTTCATTTTGCATATCGTCGTCCGGCATTCAGTACCGCGAATGTAAAATTGGGGCACTTTACAGGAGAGACAAAAAACTGATTTTATTATAATGTACACTTTACCTTCTGCTAAACTATTGTTTTAGAATGCTAAATAACAATAGTTTAGAATGCTAAATAACAATAGTTTAGAATGCTAAATAACAATAGTTTAGCAGAAGGTAAAGTGTACATTATAATAAAAAAAGTTTTTTGTCTCTCCTGTAAAGTGCCCCAATTTTACATTCGCGGTACTGAATGCCGGACGACGATATACGACTTTGTTCTATGGGACCGTCGAGTTATACACACAAATATAATACAAGTCAATTATTTTACTACTATTTACTTACATGTCAGAGATGTGTGAACAAATTGTGTTAGCGTGAAAGAGTAATAAAAAATATTTATTAATACTAAAAATAAATTAAATTGTTTTCTAATATAACAGGGCGCACATAAAATATTATATTTATATATTATAATGTATGTTACATGTTTGTAATATTTGGAATACGAATTCTACCTATGCGAAATCTTTTTTGATTATAAGTGGAACTTTGATCGTGACTAGAAAATAGACAATTTCTTTGACTTTTTAAATATTTATTGTATCTACTGCGCATAAATGAATTCAACTAAAGGTTAAAATCTTAGAACTCTTTGACTTAGTATAGAATTTCTTTTAAATGCTCTTTTTTGTAGCAGTTAACAAACTTCTCTAACCAAATATTCCACACAACATTTAAATGAACAATTCAGTCGAATCCGTGTCCGTTACGACCGAAAAATGGAATCCTAAAAATCCATCAGCCAGACATCGGATTTCCACGGATTTTTCCAATTTCCACGTTCGCTCATATCAAACGTCCAGCCGAGTGACTTGCGAATGGTTTTTTTGCTTTATTGGATACTGCATGAATGACGTTTTATAGCTCGCACTTGTAGGTACTGTTCATTGTTTCAGATATTTCCATTACAGGAATGACGGGGATTTTTTCGATGGTTTCGTGTGTTTTCACGTCCATAAAAAACTGAGTTTAGTCAGTGTAAAAAGAACGTTTTTCCACTATTTAAAGTAACAAAATATTATTATTTCTATTTGTTTATTTCGGATTTCAATAAACATTTCAAATGAATATTCTATTTACGTATCTAAAAACTTAAAAATATCAAAGAAATAAACATAAAAATCATATATAATTACACCGCAAACCCCAAGCGAGCCAAACGCAAAAATATCAGAAGTCAAAAACAATCTTATAAATCCCATAAAACCATTTAGCGTCCCTCCGGGGGAGGGTGCGGTCCCACCGCACTACACGACGCGATAAATGCTTGTAATTCACGAATATCGCGCTATTATAGCTATATCGCATTACGAACGCCGCCCGATAATACGGGACACGCGTGTGCTTATGAAATCCTATGTCGCCTTGTGCAGACTGTAGATTAAATTTTGTAGAGCAGACACATTGATGTAGGGTTTTTAATACATCAATGAGCAGACACGAATGTTTCGTATGTTGGTTGAGGAACGAAAAGAACGAAGGATAAAATATAGAAGCTTTTCGATTTGAGATTTTAATTTTAGTTTGTTTTCTGAAGTGTGTATGTGGCGTTATTGTGAAAAAAAAGGTCTCAGCTTAACAATAAGTAAGACAAAAATACTGCAAAGTTTACTGACAGATTCTAATATGCAACTCGGTTAAATAAATCACTATTACATGTTATTTTTTACCCTACTGCAAAGTTGAGCATATCATAGAGATAGAAAGCACATAAAATTCGTCGAATACTTTTACAGGATACATCGATATATTATATTGTACGAGAATTATGAATTTATGTCTTTTGATTATATTTTTTGATAAAGGTGGTAGGACCACGCTGGATGCAAGCCGTTTTTGACAGGTCCGTCTGGAAATCTTTACAGGAGGCTTTTGTTCAGCAGTGGACGTCATGTGGCCGATGATATACCAAAACTCTCAGAGACAAAACGTACAAAGGCAACTCTCGACAAACTTTACAATACTCAAACACCATCGTCTATGTCCTAACCCTCGTTAAGGGTACGCTACCCTTGTAAAAGTCAGCGTGAATAGAGCTAATCCTTATCACAGCGGAGGGTTAGAGTGAATCAATTAAAGATAAGCAAATATGCTCTATTGTGAGCCGCCGGATTGAATTTGTTGGTGTGAGAGAGGAAATTAACTTTTGCAGGATAAAACGATACGTCATGTGTGACGCGCCCTTAAGTTTTAATCAAAAGTAAATTGTTTGGATTGTGCCTTTTGTTGGTTTATATTTGTGAGAACTGTAACTTTTTCAGAAAAACATGAACAAAAAAAACAAAGCCGGGTGTTTAAATCGATTTAATATACCCGGAAAGTGAATTGAATTTAAAGAATAATCAAGAATTCTTTGGTGGAGTAACGTTGTTTTGGCTGCATTATGAATAGGCTGACTTGATTCCCGTTAATGTTTTGCATAATCAGATGCCGTCAGATCACTAACAATATATTCCAATTGGTTTAACATATAATATATATTTAGGCCGATCACTATGTTAAACGTTTTATTTTCTAACCTAACATACTTAACTACTCATTAATTTACCCGACGAATTAACAAAGACGAACAGCTCCTGACCATTATTTGTAAAAGTAACACGGTAGGCTACTAAAAAAACGCTACTACGCTAATCCTGAGACTAAATTGGATATAATGAATAAATTACGCCTTAGGGTCCGACAGACCACAAAACAAACACAAAGTTTTCCCACAATTATGCCCCCGCGCTGGGATTTCTCAAATCCCAGCATCAAACGCCAGTATTGACATTTCACACATGATATTACCTACCATAATTAAGTTATACAACGCCCACACAAGGGAAATATTATATTATTTTTAGGGTTCCATAAAATAAGACGAACGAAAAACTGTATTTTGGACTCTTAAGAAGCCTTATGGAATATGTTCTATTTTAATTTCGGCCAGTATTATCAACGTAATTAAATAGTTTTCATGTTTGATAAATAAGGATTTGTCGGTATTGATTTTTCTATTAAAACGGCCTTACTCTGCGTTTCATAATTTTGCCTTGTGGTGTTTGATATTATAATATTATTCAGGACTAAATCTAGCAGTAATTACATACATAATTAAAAACAATCAAGTCCTATATATTTACCCGTCGGTGAAGTAAGGTAGGATAACAATTTTGATTATTGGTTGCTATCCACATATGAGTATCAAAATACCAATTAATGCCAGCGGAACCCTACCACAAACCAAAACGCGCCCTCGCTTTTTTCATGTGAGAACTTCAAACAATTTAAATCCACGACTTACGCTTGTAAGGCCTGATTTGAATTTTTTATTAATATTACAATAAATCCGGTGGTATAATGGGCTGTGATTATTAATGTCTATGTAATAATGCGTTATTGTTATTATTATTAATTTCCTCATGAATAATACAGTGTAGGGTGGGTGTTTGATTAGTTTATTGTGTGATGTAATTTGAATTTGGCTTTGTTCTTTTTTTAATTTCATGTTAAGAATATGTTTGTGTTTTGTTTTAATATAATACAGTTGTGAACGGTATGCGTAGATAATGGCCAGTATGTTCTTTAATAATTTTGTAAGTAATAACCACGGTAATAACGTATTCTTGCACGTTGTAACATTTTATTGTATTGTAACAAACTAAAAAAACTAGCAGAGTAACAAATGTTACATTACATTTGAATTATTTCTGAATGTAAGATACATCTTTACACATCAATGGCCTTGGAAGAAAAAAGAAAATACAAATTGTAAAGCATTTATTTTATTTATGTACAAAATACCTGATTGCTGTGAATTCGCATTAAGGTATCAAAGACGCTCGGCGCGGCGTCACCCGAGCGGCTAGATAAACGCTAACACCCGCGGCATCGTTATCAACGCATTTATAACATTGACACGGAAAAATCGCTAAGTGTTGTCAATACATACTGTTTTCATTGCACCAGACGGATATTTTGACGGATGTATGGCACAAATAAATGTAATAAGTAGATACATTAAAAATACATATAAGAATGTCTATTTCTACCGCCAAGCAGCAGTGTGCATACACCGTTGTGTTTCGGTTTGAAGGACATTGTAGCCAGTACAACTACAGGACATAATGAGACTTAGCATCTTATGTCTCAGTATAACGAGCGCAGAATGCCACACAGTACTTTGTAACTTAAGGTGCTGGATGGTGTTTCTACTGTTTATGGGTGGTCGTATCGCTTACCATCATGCGAATGGCATGCTCGTCTCGTCATTCGATGCAATAAAAAAAAATACACTGTGTTTACCTTACTTGTACAAAGCTCACTGTTGCTTACTGCCAAATGTAAGCAAGGCGTACTCTGACGTACTTTGGCATACCTACATATCGCAAATACACACACACCCGCACTCACGCCTTTTATGCCCGAAGGGGTAAGCAGAGGCACAACTAGTGCACCCACTTTTCGGCGTGCGTGTTCCGTCCCATGATGTGACAGAGGGCGAGCCTATCCCCATATCGGGCACAAATATATTATTGGGAATATCGCAAATATTCCCAATAATAATGGGAACAAACTGATTCCTAATACATCACTTAAGCCAGGCGTCACGCTGCTCACGCGAGCATTATAGATGATTATTACTGGCAGGTAC
Source organism: Lapara coniferarum (assembly GCA_949316025.1). NCBI lineage: Eukaryota > Metazoa > Arthropoda > Insecta > Lepidoptera > Sphingidae > Lapara > Lapara coniferarum. Next base: position 5,880,938 of record OX438921.1, read on the forward strand.
CGACGGGGCGGGCGTAATGATATGTTATGAGATTACTCCGATGATACGAACAATAGCATAATGTTAAGGAAACTTATTGATACGTCTTTAGCAGTACCAATGGTTTATTTATTTTATCAGAACAAGGTATCGTTTCTGTTAAATCAAAATTAAAAATATAGGTTGCTTATCGTCTGATGCAATGTCTGTGCATGATAATTATCAGCTATATGAATTCCATTGCTAAACATAGGTCTCCCCTAAAGATTTCCAGACGGACCTGTCAAGCAGCCTGCATCCACCGTGTCCCTGCGACCTTTATCATTACTCTCTTCGTCCGTACATGTGTTGTAGCTATATTAGATTTCACTATCGCGCCATTGGTAGTAGTAATTGGATGATAAGGATCATTACTTTTTCCATCCTCATCGCACTCCAAAGTGGAATGAGCTCTACATTATTTAAGCATGTTGTAGAAATGATTCGCAATAATTTGTACGACCGGTCGCTTGTCTGATGTCAAGTTCATCTTAATTTTAGGAATTACTTAATTCTTAAATTATGTATAATTAATGCCAAAGCCAGCACCTTGAGTTACAAAGTACCACTGTGTGGCATTCCACTGCGCTCGTCATCCTGAGACATAACATATTGAGTCTCTATATGTCCAGTAGTTACACTGGCTACAATGACTTTCAAACCAAAATGCAACAGTGCATGCACCCTGCTGCTTGGCGGTAGAAATAGAAATTGCAGTGGTACACGCCCAAACGGACTCTTACATATACGAGACTTACCACCAGTAGAACATATTTTGCACAAGGATATTTTACAGTTAATAAATATATTATGGTCCTATGTCACTGACAGTCAATAGGAAAAAACCACACGAACAAAGCCGCGGCCAACACCAAATATTATAAAAGTAAATACAACCTTTAGAAAACCTTGTAAAGAACAGGATATCACAAACAACATTCGTACATAAATTCACTTAAAGCAACATAGCGCGACAGTAAAGACAATCATAAAACTAAACACGCAGAGTGTGAATTAGTAATTAAAGGCCACCAAAGTTTCCAAAAAGCCAGAATTCCTGTCAGCCATTTCACACGTTAAGGCATGTTTAGTACACTCGTTGGTACCACTCTATCATTTGGGCTGTTAATTTGATGTGTAAAGAGGAGTGGCCACCCGCGGAGCTCAGCTGTGGAATTGCCTTGAATATGTCCTGCTGGTGTAGAACGAGCTTTTCAGTGATATTACGAAGCTAGTATGGTTCTTATTTTAAAAATGAGTAGAATAACATAGTATTACCCGTGATAATTATATTAAGCTGGGCGCCCTTCCCATTATTTAGTTAAGCTATGCGAAGGCATATTAGTAGGTAGGTAAGTAAATTAATAAATTTATATTCACAAAAATGCATAATTATTTATGTCACAGTGCAAAGTACTTCGAATTGTGGATGGGTTGCTATAATTTATGAGCCGCCATCATTTAACGTCAAACAAGCAACTTGCCCGTCTCGTCATACAGTTCATACAAGAAAAGACAATATCTTGTATCGTGATCATGAGGAACTATGAACACGGACTCACGAAACCCAAACTTGAAATCAAACGTTTCACCGTGTGTTTCAGACCTTTGCTTCTCGTCAGATTTAAGTCACTATAAATTATCTACTTGATACAAAATCATATTTGCGCACTTGTTTAAGAATTAAATTACATAATCATATTACTATCTAAAAGTCATTTGTTAATGCAAACATATTTAAGTAATTAATAAGAATGATTCAGCTAATGTGAGGTATACAAAGTATCAATATTTTCATGGTCAACAATGATCTCGTGATTGCATTGTCTGTTTACAAAAGAATATGCATTTTAGCAACGTTTTGGACAATTTTGATAGCTATACTCAATGTATGTCTGCAATGCAATACCGGGACATCACGTTTGGTGCGCGTTTGGAATTCTTCCGACAGTGTGAACATACCCTAAAATGAAAGCCATCCAAACATTTTCACTCAAACATCACTAAATCCGTCACTTAAAACTTATAAAATAGTCCAGTAATTATTATAATAAACAAATTACAAATCGACTTATTTATTTATAGACTTACCTTATTCATAAACAATTTATAAACCTATTTTAGATATCGAATGTTTTATCTTTTTCGAACGATTTTTTAATGAGTTTGAAAAAAGAAGACAAAACATTCGATAACTAAAATAATTTTATGAACTTTTTATTAATAAGGTCGTTAATAGATAGGATATAAGCCAATACCTTTGAGTGTTTAACCAAGCCAATACACGCATAGTTGCAGTCTCTATATCGCGCTTTCAACGTATCGTTTCGCCATTCTGAACACACCCTAATGCGAAAGTAAGCGTACAATGTACAATTTTGCTTAATCACCGTATGTCAACTTAACGACTTTACTGTTATTGTCCAATTAATGGATAATTGAGTATGGTCACGCCGTACGACGTGCAAACACACCATCCCGTCTGCAAACATCAGACTACCGTTGACCACTTTCTATACTTTTACAATGCTTTATTCTACTGACACGTTGGGTATTGAAAAGTATGATGAAAATTAAAATTTCGCCATACATACCTAAAGCTATTTGTGGCAAACTTTATTTACAATATTATCTTTTAAACTCTAATATTATGCAATATTTTGAGCGTAGTTTAAATATAAACAAACGGAGCTGGAATAAATGAAAAATGTTTTGTCCATTTTCGAAATCGCTGCAACTGGTACAGTCAGAGCACACAATTTTTCATCTCGATAGATTTAACTCTGTACGGAAGCGCATCCCATAACTACATTTTCCAAGTTTCGTTGAACACTGCGCCATAAATCGGGGCGGTTTCAATGCTATGTCATACTCCTCTATAAAATACCTCATATTATTGTACAATAGGCGTCGGAAAACAAGCCTATCCGTGTGCCGCACAACATTCAATAGCAATGTACACTCGATGTCATAAATACTATACATCCAACCGTAAATATAAGAAACAAAGCGGTACACACGTATAAATTGAGCCTACATCTCTTAATGATATGTAGATTCCCTGCATTAGTTACATGACTGTGTTCTCAGTGAAAACATCTCACAAACTCTACACTTCGCAGTTTAACACAAGTCGCGTTATACACTACAAGACAAAATAAACTGTAATGCTTTCAGTTAAAGTAACAAATGCAGCTTATCGTTTATGATTTAGATCTTTCTGTTCGATATTCGATTTCGACTCATTAAACAAGACATAATTTAAACGTATTGAGAGGATCCGTGCATTCCAACTTTAAATCATATGAATAAGATTCAATTCGCAACGGATACTCTTAACAAAGTTATGTCATTTTGTCACGCGAGATATAAGTTCGTGCACCGAATTGTTCATTCAATATGGGACCTAAATTGGTTGAAATAAAGCTTGAAGTGTATTGTTGTTGACAGGAAATTGAGACATTAGAAATCTTCGAGCGACTATTACCGTGTTCTTTTAACAAATGCAGGACGGCGCACGGAGTAAGATGTAACATTGTGCCGGCGTGCATAAATAAGCCCGGAGAAGTATCGGTTATTTTAATATTGGAGCCCCAGGTGGGCGGGGACCTCTCATATATCATCGGCAACAATTATTAAATTATCTTTTTCGTTGACATTAAGTAATTGTTTCGGATGGTTCGTGCTCATAACTGGCGCGCCGTGCGATGAGATATGATTTTTAAATTGTGCTTTTAACCGATACTAAAATTCCACTGTTTGATGTATTTTCGGAACTTAATGATGTCACTTGTGGTATGTTTAAGGAATTCAATAATGTCCGATTTATGTTGACATCGTTCCTTTATTGAGATAGAAAACATATATGAAATTAATTCGAATTTATTGTACGGGTATGAATAATACTTTCACTAAGGCTAAATTAAATAATTAAAACAAAAACCTCGCCTCATCAAGTTAATTAAATTATCACTTTCCAAAACACATCAGTCGATGGTAATCTGCTCTACATAGATACGATAATTGCTCTCAAAGATGTTGTATAACCAATTAAATAGTACGAAATCTAGTATTTAGTTGTACCATTAATCATGCAAGCAGTTGTAATCGGGTCAGCTGGGCGGGCGTTCGCGTAATGAATCAAAGCGGTAATTAACTAACTAATACACTTATCACGACATGCACTGTACCACCACACCGAGAACGTTAAATTGGAAAGGAATTGTTACTTGAATCGATACTGGATTCTAGCTTACTAAGTTTTTATTGGAAGTCATTTATACAGTTTAAGACTGTCGTACTTTAGAATGGCAATCTTACGTTTATACGAATAATCGTTTGTTTAGGTCATAAAAATATTTAGAGAAGATAAAAAAAAGTTAAGGACTTTTTTTTCAACTTAGGGTTAGCTTAGGTTATACTAATAACCAGTTAATTTTAGTCATGTAAATATGTTTTATTGTCTAGAGATATTTTTCTTTTGCCAAATATTTGATTATGATTAAACAGTATGAACAAAGCAACGAAAGTGAAATGTCGGTCGTCCAAGGGTCAACGAATTATGACATAAGAGGTCAAACTTGGATACATCATACTATTGGCTCAGGAGTCACGGTCAATATACATAGAGAATTGCGCATTCATAATTTGCAAATGTCACGCGGAAATTGGAAGAATTTGAGAGGGATTAAGCGAACTAGTACCTAGTTGCTTCGTTTTAGAATCCTAATTGGTTTTGGTGACCAATAGATGATCTGAAATTCTAAAGTCGCTTGCAAAAATTATAAGTTCGGCACCTCTGTCTCTACACTCAAATAGAAACAAATGTTAGTCGTTCAAGCGCTTTGTCTATTTCTACAAATTAATTTAGTAATGGCACTACTCAGTCCATTTTCTGTGCTTAAAATACTTATACATTAGAAAAGGATGAATTAATTATTTAGTGTGAAATTAAGGTTAGAGGTTATTAACGTTGACGTAAATAAAATAAAGAAATGACGATGAATGAAATTAAGAAGCAAATAAGCTATTGACACTCATAACAACCATTCGACTAATCAGTTACCCGGAAGCAAAACGCAATTTCCTTCAACATTATCTAAATTTTCTCCATCGACAGCCTATATTTATTAGTTAATACGATTGTTCAGCAGTAATGGCTGTTATCCGGTGCACCTGCGCTATTAAGGCACTTGATTGCGACTCATAGGCGCATATCAGATCCTATCTTGCAAACCACATTATTGGTTTAATTGATTCGTTTTGCGCTCGGCCCACGGCGACTGTCGATTTCCTGGCAAATTTACAGATTTATTGCCAATAACTTGATTATTCATTGTTTGAGAAGAAAGGTGTGTGATTATAGGTTTTTTTACAAGTATTTGTTGAAATAGGAAAGCCGTTCGTTCAATAGTAAGCATCATGGCTTAGTCCAACACAGATTCATAATATTAACAGACAGTACACAATAACCTCTCCACTTTAAGTTCCAAACTTGCGTGGCAATTAACTGCACTTGTCAGGCTGAAACATGATGCCATAATATCCAGTTATTATACTAGCTGCAGTATACATATATGTTTAAATTGATTTGCATTAATATTAAATTTGACAAATATCAGTTGCTAGGATTACAATCGATGATTACGGGCAGGTTGTTTACCATTTTTGATTGGTCGGCACCCTGTTGGATGGAAGTTACCTACATCGCTGTGAATTAATTAATGACTAAACCGGTGTGTGTATTATCCGAACGATAATAAATGTAGGTAGTTAATATGTGTTTACTTCGACGGCAAAATACTCTCCAATAAGTTTGTAGCCTAGATTCAATTGATTCGATTGTATTAATTTTGACATAATTTTATGAATACTTTGTCTTATACCACTTTTTGTTCATAACGTTAACATTATAGGTATTTCGAAGCGGAGTTAGCTTGTTGATTTTATAAAAAATAATGTTTATAAACAATTTAAATAAAAATATTTTTGGTTTTGATTTGTGTGAGTGTGGGAGTTGAAGAATCGGCCTCACTTTTTAACCAGACACCCGTTGCGCCTCGGGACTGTCAAAAAATTTCGCAAACATAATAATCTTACTAATATTATAAAGGCGAAAGTTTGTAAGTATGTATGGATGTATGGATGTTTGTTCCTCTTTCACGCAAAAACTATTGAACGGATTTCGATGAAATTTGGCACACGGGTAGATCATGTCCTGGATTTACACATAGGCTACTTTTTATCCCGGGAAAACATAAAGCGGGACTTTAATCCCGGAAAAACTTTTTAATGCGGGCGGAGCCGCGGGCAAAATCTAGTGGTTATATAAAGGCGAAAAATACGCACAAGAGTTAAAAAAAACATTTCAACACTTATGTTTATTGCAACTAAATGACGATACAAGCATGCCACTCGTCTTATGGTAAGCGATACGACCGCTCATGAACAGTTGCAGCATACGGCATAACAACTACATACGGCAGATATCCTTCTAGCCGAACTCAATAATGTATGCACACTGCTGCTTGGCGGTAGACATAAACATTGCGATAATTCCTAGCTAGGTGGACCTTCTCGTACGAGAGACCCACTAGTACTTAGGTACTAATTTAGTAGGTCCGGGTTTTTTAAAATCTATGCATTAAATCGTTCGGAATAGACACCAACGCGCAGTTATAGCCGAATGGCCTACCATAAATCGCAATGCAAATGGTATAACAAAACTATTAATACTCGTTCAGAGAACAAGTCGAGATGGTAAAAATGGCGTCGTCCGCGCCACTGCGGAGTATGTCATAAATTTGAATGTTTCTGTGAAACAAAACTCGATGGGATAATATACGGGCTCATTGTCAAGCGGGCTAGCGATCGACTCCACGTTAAATAAAATAAGTGGAAAAATCGCGGATTTCGTGTCGGAACTACCAGTATGGCGTAGAGTAGTTTGGATTGCGTAAAGATGTTTTAGTTGAGTTTCATTTAAAGTTAACATGATTTAAAAAAAAATATCACACCTTTATTTCTGAAGGGGTAGGCGGAGGTGCAACTAGGTAGAAAACGCTTTTCGCCTGTGTGTTCAATTCGATGACGTGACAGGGGGCGAGCCTATCAGCATATCGGGCACAATTTCCAAATTACAACTACGCCATCGTACTATATAAATACAGTACAGTCAGCAGCATAAATTATCATCATCATCATCATCAGCCTTTATCAGTCCACTGCTGGACATAGGCCTCCCCTAATGAGCGCCATAGCGCCCTGTCTTCAGCTTGCCGCAGCCAGCATCTACCTGCAGTCTTTCGCAGATCGTCAACCCACCTGGCCGGAGGGCGTCCTACACTACGTTTGCCCAGTCGCCGTCTCCACTCAAGAACACGTTTACCCCAGCGGTTGTCGGTTCTTCGCGAGATATGGCCAGCCCACTGCCACTTCAGCTTGCTAAATATAAATATTGCATTGCAGCATAAATATCAGTACAAAATCAAAATCATAAATCGCCTATATACGCGTTAAGCTAAACTGTAAAAAAAAACATCGTATGAAGTAAAGCAAATCTCTTTTACTTTATTTTTGTGAAGAGAAAAAAAATATTAGTAAGAACACAAAAGTATGCAGGCAATTTGGAATTTTGAATTTGTTCAGATACTTAAACTGGTAACTGTACATAATAGGCCAAAATCTGTGTGTTATGTTCTGAAAACGAAAGGGATTACAACTTGTGTAATAACCAGGAACTGTGATACGTGTCCCGACTAAGTATTATACGTGGTATAAGAAATCAATAACTACCCAAAAACAACTTTATTCTAGAAACTTCCATGTTACATCATCTCTCTCAATGTACTCATTACTGAAGCCTAGCAATTCACAACTCCATATTCTACTGGTCTTACAACAAAGTATTTATATTAACATAATTTACACTTATTTTATAATATTCAATATTAGAAAGGATCGCGCGATTGTTTGTAACATGGTCGTTTTCTCAATTATATATCATACACATGAAAAATATAAATAATCTATACTAATATTATAAAGCTGAAGAGTTTGTTTGTTTATTTGGTTGTTTGTTTGTTTGAACGCGCTAATCTCAGGAACTATTGAACCGGTTTTGAAAATTCTTTCACTAATAGGAAGCTACTTTACTCCTGAGTGCTATAGGCTTCTTTTTGTCCCGGGAAAATATTTTTATCCCAAAAAAACTTTTTCACGCGGGCGGAGCTGCGAGCACTACTATATGTAATAAAAATAAACCCATATAAATATTTTAATAATATAATAAATCTGTTGTTATTCGACATTGTGCTCTATTTCCTTCTAATAAACTCTAGCAGCCTACTTAATGTTATTACACTTATGTTTTAACTAATTGTTTTGTTACTGACGTTGTAATTTGATAAATATATACCAAGTTGAAAAAAAATATCAGCTATTAAAATCAGCTACAGAATGTTCATTGCTTATACCCAAGGATTTCCAGACAGATCTGTTGGAAAGGTCGTCATCCAGATATTAGCTGCGACCTTATATCAGGACCTACGAATTAAACACTCATCATTAGAAGAGCATTTAATCTCATTCACCCTTAATTTCTTGATGTACTTAACAAAACATAAGTCCCAGATGGTCACTACAGGGTACTCTGTGCAAAATTGAGACATCCCAAGCATGGGGAAGGCGCGTCTCGAGCGCAGCCGCTATACCGCGCCGACGTTGGAATGTTAATATGCAAACCCGACCGTCCTGTCCATACAGCCTGTTTGGTTTTCTATGAGTTTGTTAGTTATTGAACGTAGGTTAATTATATAATTTGTTGCTGTTGAGGAAGTACCTACAGCTGTAGGTATAATCCTTGGGAGTTAAACTTTGTGTTAAGTAGGTAACGGTGTATAAATATTTAGACTTCAAATAATTTATTGTTATCTTATAAGTATATCAGGAAGTAAAAGAATATTTCGTTATTTTGTAAAATAATTAAATGTATTTTTTAATTCCCACAAACATCTGCGATACAAGTGGAAAGTTTAAAAACTTCATACACTCAACAAATTGATACTCATTTTGGACATAGTAAATAATGCATCCTTCTAAACAAATTTTCTAAGAGCAATTAAACGGCACAAAAATGCTTACTGTAATAGGTGATTTTTCTAATAAGCTATGTCTGAATAATACATTTCTATCTATCAAAGAATCTCTATGAACCATGACCGAAAAGAAGTTTAATTAAATTTAAAAATGGAACGAATCGAAAAAAAAAATCTTCCAACAAATAGGGGAAAGAGGTTCAAAGGAGTACGAATCTCCCTGTATAAAATGTAAATACCTACTTTGTCCCGCGGCGTACACGATAATGCCCCGTCCAATTGGACGGAGACGCAAGACTCGTAAGTTATGTGCATCTCGGGCTTACTTAAATGACTTATTTATGTATAAACATATTGTTTTACTTCCACTACTACTCTAGAACTTGATTTGTGACTGAAACTTGTGTCTTTTTTAAAGTGGATAGAGTGAAATTCAATTTTGATAGGTTAAACTTAACGTTGCGTCTATTGACCACCAAAATGTCAGACTGTCTCATTGAATGAATCTTAATTTTAATATTGATTCATCCCGCTAATATTATGAACGCGAAAGTTTGTAAGTATGCATGTATGAATGTTTGTTACTCTTTCACGCAAAAACTACTAAATGGATTTCGATGAAATTTGGCACACGGGTTGATCGTGTCATGGATTATTACGTAAGCTACTTTTTATCCCGGGAAAATATAAAGCGGAACTTTTATCTCGGAAAATCTTTTTAAACCGGGCGGAGCCACGGGCAAAAGCTAGTAGTATAGACCACAGCAATGTGGTTTATTCACATCTATCGCTTAAAGTAAATAACAATATTGTTGTAATGAGAGAAAGCTTGTGCTGGCAAACTTTTCCATTGCTAAATGGGGCGTTAAAGGTAAGGATATGATCTGATGCGTAGAACACGAAACTATGCTTTAATCAATACAAAAACTGATATTATGAACTAGACATGGATGCAAAAACTATTTTTGTAAGGTACGTTTCAATCCTTTGTAAGTCGTTCTTGGAATCTAGTAGTAGTACCCTATTGGTAAAAGTTATCAGTACCTTTACTTCTATGAAAATGAATCCCAAATGATTACATCTCTAGCTTGTTGGCACCATCCATGTTCATGATCCCCGAGAGTAGAAATTAATAAATAATCACTCTAAAGCCTTAATTAAATTAAACTTTCTTAATTTCCAGTTAAATGAATGAAGATTAGTTATCGTTTAATTAATTAATTTTAAAATTGAGTATACAATTTCTTAGCTAATCTTATGTGAAATCACCAGCCGGTATGAACTAACGCACAAATGCTTGGAAAACTGTTATCTTTATTGACGATCTGTTGTCACATATTTTGATAGAAAAAGTTTATTGTTATCTGTGGTATTCAAACACCGACGAGATTATTTGAAGGTTTTTGTAAATTCATCTAGATTGTGATTAGATGTGGAATTCTAAAAGAATCTTCAATGTAGGATAATTAAGTCTTAAGAAACGATATTATTCAAGCGGTATAATAGGAAATTACTTCAATTTACAAAGGTTGTATGACCTAAAACGATATTTTAGAAGCAATTTAAAACCCAATAGGTACCCAGCATCCTTCGTTTCGTTTTACTTAAAATTTTCTTGTTTTGTAAACTTTAATGTGTAATACGATTTTTAAAGCATTAAAAAAATCTAACCGTCTCGGTGGCGTAGTTGTATTACGGTACGACTGCAATGCTGAGGTCTAGGGTTAGATTTCCCGATCGGGCAAAGTGATGTTAGGTTTTTTAAATCCAGTATCAGCCTGGAGTCTGGAATTTGTGCCCGATATGGCGATAAGCTCGCCCCATATCAGATCATGGGACTGAATACGCACATTGGAAAGTGGGTGTAGTAGTTACGCCTCTGCCTACCCCTTCGGGGATAATAGGCATGTGTGTGTAAGAAATTTAATAATTAATTTTATAAGGGATTAAATACCGACTGATAATGCGATCTAATGGCGTGGCAGTGTTTTTAATCATTATTTGAAATATCTCATCTTACTGTTATAAATGCGAAAGTTTGTGAAAATGTTTGTATTTTTCTATGTTTGTCAGAAAAAAACGCAGAAACAACTGAACGAATTTGGATCAGTTTTGGCACACGGGTAAATCATGTCCTGGATTAACTAATAGGCTATTTTTCCCGGTAATTTGCTTCAATGGGAAATAACGGTTATTTTTAACATGATTCTTTAAGTGGATGGCACCGGCGTCGTAGGTACTTTGTTTTCGCGAATTTTGTAGTGGGAAAAGCTTTTCAGGCAGGTGAAACCGCTAGCTACACTTAGTGTTGGGGTGCCTGTGAGACCGTTCGGTACTCACAGACGTGCTGGGCGTGAATCTGAATTAACGATAAATTCAGTCGCCGGTACCCAGCCCGTAATGATCCTCGCGCTATCGAGATGTTAAAGCTTCTGAGGGAAGCGAGTGCGATTGCAATGTTGTCTGTACTGTGGGTGTGTACGACGTACTTGCAACAGCGACAAGTACGAAGTGTGTAAGGGTGAAGTGTAGGGGATGGCAAAAATAAGAAACAGTATACTTGTTAACTTTGCCGAAGCTTGTCAACGTTGTCGTTTGCCAACCACCTAACCCTACGTCCCTAAGCACCCCCGGGTACCGTATCGAAGCCACCGTACGTTGTGGGCCTTCGATACTGCGAGTCTTCCGTCTCGCTCTTCCGATCTTCCTTTTCGCTCTTGCAATCTTCCTTTTCACTCTTGCAGTCTTCTGTCTCGCTTGTTCTTGCAGTTTTCCTTCTCGCTCTTGCAGTCTTGATTCCGTTTTTCTTTCTTCGGTAGAACCCCGACGATACGGCATAGTGCGCGAGCTTAAGTACTCGCCGGCTATACCGTGCAGAGACCCATGTCCTATTTGACCCAATTTCTAATAAGATTTTTACTATGGCAAACGACAATTTCGGCGATTTATTAAGAAACCATGAAACACACATACACAAGTTTATATACCAAATTGTAGCTCTTAACTAGCTCTATAAAACAAAACAATAAGTAACACTACACATTAATACTATCTAAAGTTATTAACAAAAGACTGACCAAAAAACACATTGCACTTATTTACTACATAATGTCACTTTCACATATAACGTCCGTATCGTTCATATAATGTTCCTATAGTCTCTAAGGGGTAGGCACAACACTTAATCACTTAATAATAATATCACACACGATTGTTCTGAGGGGTCGGCACGCGGCTAATGGGAGCCGGCGCGTCGCCAACACTTAGTGATACATAAATTGAACAGCTCCTTACATATCCTTACTGGTGGTAGGACTCTCATATGTAACAGTCCGTCTGGGTGGGTAAGTACCACCGTAATGTCCATTTATACCGCCAAGCAGCAGTGTGCATGCACTGTTGTGTTTCGATTTGAAGGACTTTGTAGCCAGTGTAACTTCTGGACATAATGAGATTTAACGTCTTATGTCTCAGGTTGACGAGCGCAGTGGAATGCCACACAGTACTTTGTAACTCAAGGTGCTGGATGGTGTTTCTACTGTTAATGGGTGGTCGTATCGCTTACCATCAGGCGAACGGCATGCTCGTCTCGTCATTCGATGCCATAAAAAAACTCGTCAATATAAACCAAAGACCAAACTAGGCCAATTGTATTCTCGAATTGTATGTAAAAGCTACTACATAAGGAAATATCTGAGGTATTATTTCCATACGTCACTCGAGGGTTCGCGACAGGCTGCACGCAGTTTCGTATAATTAGTTGGCTTATTATCTTGATCCAACTATTTTCGATCGGGATCTCTTTAGAGATGTAGAGCGAATCGTAAATAGTCGTTATTAATGATTAGTATTTAAATATATATTTCTGTAAATAGATATTTGTAACGAATGCGTTGTGTTGTAATTTAATAGAAGATTTTCGTTTAAATTCCTTAATAGTCTCTGCCTACCCCTATGGGATAAGGGCGTGAGTGTGTATGCATGTATTCCTTAACGAAAGGATTTCATGAAAATTTTTAAATTAGGTGGGTTATCGAGGTTTCGGTTATCTTTTAATTCAATCTATAAAAAATAAGATTATTTTATTGTTCAAATAAATAAATTATAATTAATATAAATATTTTTACTGCACATGTAAAAGTGCCCTTAGGGGCCTAATTACTTAATAAATGATTTGAATTTGAACATATTTGAAACGTGTGTTTTAAAACATATTAATTAAAGACAATATAATTTTAAACATGCAATTTTAATCCCGCTATTAAAAACAACTCTATAGTTGTCCCATGGCCGCTCGCTGTTCTCTCGCTATCCCTTCTACGATCAGCATCGGGCTGATGTTCTTGATGAATGTACGTTTTGTGATGCTAATACACAGATTGTGTATTAAAACTACCCTTTATTCTACTACTAAATGCTGACATACACTTTCACGGGAAATGTAGACTTTAGTATTGAGTGATAGAGTAGATTTTTGCATTTGATTTAATGACAGGAAGGTAATGAGGTAAAGTTTAATAGTACACGTGTACAAAGCCTTATCTCTGATTAGTCGTCAACAAAATAAATGCAAGAATACTAAAGTAAGAACTCACATCGCGTTGCCTTTCATTCGAAACCGTTACACACATCTTTTAAGTAATTACGACATAATATAAAAGATTTTTACGAGAGTTTTTGCTTATTTGTGTTTTTGACTCTTTTGCAAATCCCTACGTAGATGAACACTAGAAAAATAATAATCAAGCTATGCTAACTCGACTATTACTTAGGCCGTCGTAGAAGAACTCACAATGCAGTGAATGATTAAATTTGAGCATACTAACTAAGTCAAAACAATGCATATACGTGTAAACAATATTTTCGTAATTTTTACCCGACTGCGAAAGAAGGAGGGTTATTATAAATCTAAGTTCATTCCAAAATATGATTTCAGCGTAACCTCTCACAACGGTCGTACTGCAACATCAAAAAGGGTCTGTCTGTCAGCTTAGTACCGTGTTTGTTAGGGTCATTGGTAAATTGAACGTAAATGATTTATTGTTGACGTATGCTGCGATGTAATCGATCAGCCTTTGATTGCGCCTTTTAGCCATATAATACTGCGATAATAAAGATTTCCCAGATTAAACCCATTGTGCGTATGAGTTTATCGATTCAGGGGCCTAATTACTAGTATGATAGTAGTGTTTGTTTTTTAAATTGTTTTGTTGGCATACAGCCAGGTTTGGATCAAAAAGCCAAGAGGCTTGTTCGAGCAGTTATGTAAGTAAGTTCTTAATTCAAGTTTTACACTGAATAAAATGTTTATTTACATCTTGAATAAAATCTATTTAAAAAAAAAAAACAAGAAAAAGTTAATTTAGCCTTACTAATGCAAATACATTTAAAATAGAAATGGAATATTTATTTTTTGGTAATAGCTAAAATTAAATCGACATGTTACTATTTGAACGGATTTACGGAGATTTTCTTATAAAACATGAATAGAAACAAATTACTATTGTTGGTGTTGGTGTTGCCCATAAAATTAACTAAAAAAATAACATTCTTAATAAAAAAATCAAACATAAAAATGTTAATACATTTTACCATACCAAAAAAATTAAGCCTTCGAAAAAATTGAAAAGCAAAAAGTAATAACCATTTTATTTAACTAATAACTATAGTTTTCGTATATTTGCTTGGCTGGAAATTTAAATTAGGCATCGACTCCAAGTATATGTAAAGCGAAAATAAAATAAATTTAGTTATTAAGTTTAAGTAAAAAAATGTTTATTACTTTTTGATTTTCAGTTTTTACGGTGGTTTAATTTTTCTGTTAACAAGTTATGATTTTGTATTTTTTTTTGGCTATTTACTACATACTTAATTTTTAATACTCAACTCAGCATTAAAATCTGTTAGTAAACAATAAATCACCTCTTTTTTCCACCCTCAAGGTAGATACTTTTTTCCAAATTTATATGGGACCAATTTTGAGGTATACCCTATGTAATAAAAAAAGAATTATTAAAATCGGGCTACTCTTTAAAATGTTGTGCGTGGACATACATAAAAAATATATACACGACGACCTTAGATTGTTAAATGAATGCTCTAACACGACGACTTGAGAACTTCCTCCGTTTCTTTTCGTCGGCTAAAAATGAATTCGAAACGAACTAATCAAGTGTCGAATTCGGTATTTCAAACTCTTTGGTTAAGCGCGGGGCGTTAACGACCCCCGAGTCCCGACACTGCTGATGGCTCCATACATCAGCCGGCTATCCGATCTGCCCACCGATTGATTTTCGGAAATCGCCTCTGAATAATCCCCCGATAAAGTGATTTACACTTTATACACACGGCTCTTCGGTTTGGAGAGTAAATGATCTAACTAAATTTTGAAAAGAAAGTAATGAATATATTATAATCTAGATGATGCTCGCGGCTCCGCGAAAAAGTTTCTGCGGGATAAAAATTGACCTATAGCACTCAGGAGTAACGTAGCTTCCTATTAGTGAAAGAATTTTTAAAGTCGGTTCAGTAGTTCCTGAGAGTAGCGTGTTCAACCATAAAAAGAAACAAACTTTTCAGCTTGATAATATAAGTATTGATGATAAGATATTGGAAATTTTATTTTACACCATTGAAACCTACAAGGTTAATAAAATTAAAGTTATACTGACCTGATTAAATTTTTACGAAGTTCCTGGATGCTAGCCGTTTTCAACATATCAGGCCGGAAATCCTGGGCCTACAATTATGTTCAGCAGAGGACATCTTCTGACAGAATTCTGTTTACTGTACCAATCCGAAGTGCCATCGGTTTGAAAAGAAAAATATTTCCTAGATACGTGGAACTAACCAGGATAAAAAAGTCTACGCGTTAATCCAGGACATGTTCTATGTGTATGCCAAGTTTCATCCAAATCCGTTCAGCTGTTAGCTCTTTCAGGGTTTACTTCTAACAGACATCTAAACATTTTCGTAAACTTTCGCATTTATAATGTATTGCTAGAAAAATAGTAATATTAGAAGCTGACAACCGCGGCGACAGTGTGTCACAGTACTTGGCGTTTATTTTATCGGCATCAAATCGGAGACTGCGATTGATCCGGTAATGGTTTGATTATCGTATTAGAGTCGATTTCTTTTGCACTGTTCCCTTTGATTACTTTCGTTAAGGGCTATTTGTTTTAGCGAAATGTTCAGACTTACATTCAGTGGATGCTCCTTTTGTTATTCGAAGTTAATTGTATAGATTTCGACTGCTTTGTTTTAAGTATTTTGTTAGTTTTGGTAGTATATTTTCCCCTGCAATATGACTTTGCGATATGGTGATAAAGTATCGCAGACTTCATGTTTATTCTGTTTTTAGATAATGTATTAATTAAGTTGTTCTACTTTCTATAACTTTATTAATCTTATTTATAGTATATAAAGACTTATTTGGTACGTCATTTCATGTAGGAATCCAATTTATTTAATAGAAACGTGCCTTATACCAACACAGAAAAAAATTGAAAAATTGCTTAGTTTTTATAATGTGATTGAGCGTAAAACGATGTAAGGTATGGGCTATAAAACAGATAATTACACAACTTTACACACAAAAGCGCTTTAATTCACACCAATTTCAGGCTTTGCGAGACCAGTCACTATAAAGTCCAATTAAAACAACATAAAACATTTCATAGAAAACAGAAATTACATCCACGCGTCAAATTACTAGTAACGATTTCGGGCTGGCAATGTGAAATAAACGCCGTCAAATAAAAGCTGAAAAAGCGAGTGAAAATTAAACAGGTTATTAGTTGAAAATTACCGAGAGTCCCCGGACTGTAATGTCGCCTCCAATAAAGCTGGTCGCCGGGGATCAGCACCGCGATATAAAGAATATACCACGCTCTATGGATACGGCTTTATATTGTGAGAAATATATTCTGCCTGACGCTCTATATGGAAATATTAGGCAAATGGAGTTCTTAATTCAAAAACACTGTTTAGTACCAAAAAGTAATTGAGGCAGAAATATCTATGGACTATCAGAGCGCTCACGTGTAAGAAGCTTATATATCTAATGTATAAGCTTCTTACTCACGGAGTATGTCTTTTTTAATGCCCATGCCCACATTTGTCTATTTGCATTTTTTTTTCAACTTGCTATAAGCGTAGCGTGCCAGATGGCAGATCTACAGGTATTTGCGACAGGCAAATATATTTAATTACAATGAATTATGTTTCATTACCTTTTGAAACTCGAACAGCAAATAGTTTGTCTGTAGCATGAATACCGAGTCTTAACAAAAAGTTTAGTATATTAAATTAACTATGGAACGAATATAGAATTATTACAATTCTAACGTTGTTAAGTTATTACTAACAGTGTCTCATCTATTGACGCCATATCTATGTGCTTTCGAAATGGGGGACTTGTGGGGGTCTAAGCCCATCCCCCAGCGGACCGGAAAGGGGGGCTGGTGCTGGGGTGAGCTGGGGTTGGGGAGGGGAGCGGCCTTAATTACCGCCGCTTTTATAGTTTTAATGAGTTCATTTTGGACCCGGGCTAACAAGCGACGTACCTATTTAAAACAATTTTGAAATTAATATCGAAGTGATGTTAAGGGTGTTTATCGATATTTCGGGTTTATTGTTTTTATAAATATATAATGAAGTCTTCCGCTAGATGATGTTCTGTAGGATTAAGTAAAAGTGTTTTAGATAAAAAAAAACTATGCCTAAATCATTTTGACATGATTTATTTATTCAAAAACGTATAAAAATGCGTTAAATTATAATACAATAGTTCATCTTTGATTCTATTCACAGAACAGAGATAGAGATTCTATTTATAACAAAATCGAATATTTTAAATTAGGAACCTAGATACTAGTAGTAAAATACATCGTCGGCTTTTAGATAATGCATGCACGAACAATGTGCTCACGTCAATTGAAATTTACAAACTAATTAAATTATTTGTGTATTCTACGTGCGTCATTGGAGAGAGTACGTGTGTACTTCATTAATTAATAAGATTATTTTGAATAGACGTATATAACTTTATGAACTTATGAGGAAGTGAAAATGAGGAAACTATTTCCCATAGGCCGGATAAAGTCTCAGCTGATGTAATGTAGGTACTTTGAAAAATAAAGACGTCATTGGCTGAATGTAAATTACACACACATTATTGCATGCAAACGCATACCTAAATATTATTAACATGAATTTTGTTTAGAACATGCTTAGTCCAGGCTAAAGAAACCCGGGACCAATTGTTACCTCTTTTGTTGCTTATTATGGGAATAATAAGAATACCAGAGGTACATGCCTTTCTCCTTCCCATTCGCTATTCCTTCTTCCATGCAATACTAATTAATGTTTAAAACTGTCGACACAAGCACATCACTAAATACTTTTATCAGCGAGCGCCTCGCGGTCGAGTCGACTATTTTGTCGATATTAATTAAAAAGGGGTCCGTACAAGTTAATATTAAAGAAAATTAAGCGATCTCCGCCCGCGAAAGTTTCTAATGAATTTTAACAATACAAAAGCTGGCGCGCCTCGTAAAACAGCCGACTCTCCGAGACGAATTTCGTATAAACCATTTTTGTTTTCGCTACATTCCATTTGCGAACACTTATTTTTGGTGAAAAAATGTGCTATGTATTTGTTTTTCTTTTGCTATACGTACGTGTTAGTGGGTCACCTTATGTTAAACAGTCTCCACCTCTAATATACCCGTAGTACCAGATATATCATGGACTAGACTTCTGCTCGCGGCTCCGCCCGCGTGAAAGAGTTTTTCCGGGATAAAAGTATTTTCCCGGAATAAAAGCCTATAGCACTCAGGAGTAAAGTAGCTTCCTATTAGTGAAAGAATTTTCAAAATCGGTTCAGTAGTTCCTGAGATTGGCGCGTTCAAACAAACAAACAAACAAACAAACTCTTTATAATATAATATTACTATAGATATGCTGGTGGCTTTATAGGAGAGAATCGGATTGATTAATAGTGATTGGCTATAAAACTTTTTTTTAATTGATAGAAGTATAACTAGGTACCACTTAAAGGTACTAGTTTTTAACTTCCTCTAAAAGTGACTATAATATTTGAATAAATAGATTATAATTTGGATGTATCTACGTATTACATAAGACGGGTGAAAATCATTTACGCATTATGCGGCTATAGCAGGCATAAAATTCATATAGCGATCTATAAGATAAAGCAGTGCTATTTTAATAACAACGTCATTGATTTTTATTTACCTTATATATTTTATTTTCCTAAGAATATTCAACTAGAAAATCAATACTTTACATAAAACATCAATATTGTGTATACATAAGACAGAAATTCACATATAATTATAGGAAACAAAGCACCAACCCTTGCGAGTGAGGGACCACCCCGTTGGGCGCCAACAAGGGGGCTATAATAGCTGCGCAATTATCGTCCTATTAACTAGTTTAGGAGCTCTATTCTCAACGACGAGCCCCGCTGAGAACTTATATGTCATATATTATGAACGTTATACTAATACATATACTAGTGTATTTACAGGTCAGACTGCCTCGGTAGCGTAGTTGTATTGCGTACGCGTTACGAGTACGATTTGCGCGCTGAGGTCCTGGGTTTGAATCCCGGGTCGGGCCAAAAAAACTTTGTGACTGGGTTTTTCCATCTTGAAAAAATTACTCAGTCGCAGCTTGGAGTCAGGAAGTTGGCGGTGTGATACCCCCGTGCCTCGGAAAGCACGTAAAGCCGTTGGTCCTGCGCCTGATCTCTCTCCGGTCATGTCGGATTGCCGTCTCACCGGACTATGAGAGTGAAGGAATAGCGAGTGCACCTGTGTATTGCGCACACACTTGTGCACTATAATATCTCCTGCGTACCTGGCTGATCTCCGTTGAGATTGGCCGCCGTGGCCGAAACTGGCTAGGAGGAGTGTATTTACAGGTCAGGTTTTAAGTATTTTTCGCTTTAACGGTGAAGATAATAGTGAGGAAACGTATAAGAATGCTATATATAGTGAGGAAACCTATAAGAGTTCTCTATAATAATTTCGAAGGTACGTGAATTCTGCTAAGCCACACAAGCCAGCGTGCTGGACTAAGACCTAAACCCTCTCAGTTGTACATCTCCATAGCTCTTACGCCCATACATAGAATACAAATATGAATCAAAAGTATGTAAAAAATATTTATAAGCAACCTTTGTTCTTATCCTCGAGATTTGGCAAGTAAAATAAATAAATGACTTTGTTTTGCTGTCGAGAAGAAATTAAATAATTAAATGAATTAAATCTGGGGTTATTTTAAAATCCCCGCTTGTTTTTAAATAATGTAGTTGGGTGTACTGGTACTCAAATGGAGCTAGCAATTTCATTAGAAACCTGAACGTTCCATACATTCTCTCGGAGTAAAAGGGACGAAGATATGCAAATTGAGTGTAAAGAATCGAATACAACGTACCTTTAACGATAACTTCATAAAATCAAACTTAATCTCCGTCACGGTTGAGTTCGTTTTACAATGCGTACTTAGTTAGTCATGTTACCTTTTTACATGGGTACGAAAGTCCATTGTTATAACTTCATTTGCTCCTGCATTCGCTTGCTCTTTTTGGAATATTGATTCAAAGTGGCTCGTAAGTAGGAATGTAGAGAATTTTTACGATTTGCCGCCATAAAATGTGAATGCGTATAAAAAAATTTCAATTGTTCTTTACGAGCTTACTTGCATTGCTAATAAATAAAAATAGATGTTGGTATGCGTGATATTCGCCTATGTTGACAATATTGAAGATAAATATCTATTAATCGAGACGTAAGACTTGACGGAAAGAATTTCTACAACAGATTTTACACCGAGAATATTGTAAACGTCTATGCAATAAGAAATAGTGAGTCGGAGCTGCATTCAATTCTAATTTAATCATAATGTATGGGCAAAACCAATGCGAGCGCTAAAATACGTGAGGCAAAGCTGTTTGTAAGACAAGTTATAGAATACCTACAATGCTTTATAATTATTATCCTTGCCGTATATTATAAATGAAATACAAAAGAATAGCTTCAAATATATTTAAATATTCCCCCTACTGATGTTACTAATTATTTTCTTTGCTGCAACGTAGGTCTTGTGCGTATTCAAGTGTTTCAAATGCTGTATAGCAAAATATATACATACAGTTTAAAACTTTTTATCTTTGGTTAATAATACTTTTTGATTTGTTAAATTCATTGTGTTATGCAGATTTTTGTAATGATACAAATAAATAAAAAAGTACGTAATTGACTAATTTACTGTAATTTTGCTATACCTGAATATTTAGAGGATTCCGTAAATTTTTACTCTACTGTCGAGCCGTCGGAAGTTATCTTTTCCAATTTCACATAAAAGTATTAATTTTATTTATATTACATACGTCTTTATATGCACACAACACTAAATCAAACAATAATTAAACAAAGGCAAAGTAAGCGAGGTATATTTTTTGCTCAATTTGCGCCCGGTCAATATCGGCGTAATAAACTTAATGTGTTAGTGATTTTTAACCGCGGGACGCCAATTCCGGGCCAATTTCATCGCCACAGGGCACTCGGCCGACTAATGTATCTCGAGCATTATTATGATATACACTTTATTTTATATACTGTTTGTTCTGGAAAATGTTTGGCCTCTTGTGTGGCGTTTTTAGGCGAAGTTGCTGGGCAATGAGTTTTTTTTTTCGTATTAGTTAATCTCAAGCATATTATTGTAACTTTTAATTAATTACTACATAAGATTTACGGCTAGGATGATTCTATTGGATTTATTAATTACTAGCTGTTGCCCGCGGCTCCGCCCGCGTTAAAAAGTTTTTCCAGGATAAAAGTCCCGCTTTATATTTTCCCGGGATAAAACGTAGCCTAAGTTACTCCTAATTGCATCAGCTACTTGCCAATAAAAGTCCCGTCAAAATCGGTCCAGCCGTTTCAGAGATTTGTTGGTCATAGAGGGTAAAATTGAAAAGTACCGATATTAAACTAGCGATCAATCGTTGACCTATAACAAATTTTAACAATACCATCAATGACAAGTGGAGAAGGAACTAAAGGTCAACAGCCTCTGTCAAATTGCAAAGAGCCAGAGAATAGTTAACCCGTTGACTGCCAATACACATTTTATTCATACACGTTGCCAAAATTGCCTTAAGTCGATAAATTGCCACATTGCCGCCAGGCACCACGCACAACAATATTTTATTAACCCCTCATCAATGATCGTATAATAACAGTTTAATAGACACCGATTTATCTCCTAAAACCAGCAAACGATTTGCCGATTTTACAATAAAAGCTATTCTATTTTCGACCTTATAGCATACAGTATAAGGACTAGTAATGCATCGTAGAATGATAGATCAAGATCGTTTTCCATATAGAAGAGTCATATCATCATAATTTTGAATCGCGTGCCATGATTCGGCAGAATCGATCAAAGTATCGACGGACCACCAATGAGCCTCTTAAAAATGTTTCTCTAGTGCTGTCTATGTTGTCGATATAATGACATTTGAGTAGGTAGTACCTATGAAAATAGTAGCAAAGGCAACGGTAGTACGGAGGGTACGGTACGGACTGCCTCGGTGGCGTAGTTGTATTACAGTACGACTGCAAAGCTGAGGTCTCGGGTTCGATCCCCGGGTCGGGCAAAGTGATATTGAGTTTTTCTATTCAGTATCAGCTCGGAGTCTGGAATTTGTACCCGATATGGCGATAGGCTCGCCCCCTATCACATCATGGGACGGAATAATGGTGAAAAGTGGGTGCACTAGTTGCGCCTCTGCCTACCCCTTCGGGGATAACAGGCGTGAGTGTGTATGTATATGTATGTATGCAACGGTAGTCTGAATTTATTGTGTCATGCATGTGAAGCAGTTTTAGTTGTCATTCACAAAAAAGTTCTTAACACCTTATTATTCTTGGAAAATTTTAAAATAAGCATTTATTAAAGTATATTGATTTATCAAAAAAAAATACTAGACTGCGAGTTATTTGTAGCTCGTTAATGACCAAGTATCTAGTTTCTAATAGCATATTTTATTTCAGACAATCATTATTTAATTCAATATGACAATTAAAGCATATCAAACTCGGTACATCTCAATCAAGAACAAGTCTGGGACTTGACGTTGGCGAAATCACTGATAAACGGTGGAAGCCACAAAAGGAAAAGAAAAAGAAGAAGAATCAAGAACAAGAAACACTGAATAAAAATATTACTCAAATTAAAACTGAAATCTAAACACATTAAGTCTATCGATATCGATATACTCGTACATCCATACTAGTTTACTAAAAAGCGTTCCCAAGAGGCACAATCAACACACATTGAATAGTTCTTTGTTGCGCCGAGTGATTTATTGATTGCGTCTCTGTCAACACGACTGGCACGTTTACACCGACGCTGAATACTTCATTTGATCCGGATTTTTATCGATAGTAAAACTCGGATGAGTCACATCACTCGTTAAGTGTATTTAGTGTACAAATGATTCGCTCTTGTCGGTCCGTCTTTGTGATTTCATGCGATATTTTACTCAAATGAGGATTTATAGATGGCAAGACAATTATTAATTGTGTACGAAACGCGTGTTCTATTTGAATGGATCTGTTATTTGTAATGCATGATATGCAATTATTTAAATGTAGAAATAACGTCATAACCATACGGTAGACGTACTATGTTAAAGTAAAAATGCGTGTGACCGATTGTGGTACAAAATTACTTTGCCTAAAATTTTGGTTGCTCAGTGGTTGAATGTCACTTATGAATACAAATTGCGGAGATTCAATAAAGCATGCCAGTAAAAGAGATAGTAGATTGAATTTACCAAACGAATTTAGATGCACAAATTTTTACTTCCTACGCCTAGAGTCTAAGTCCTTTTTCGTAAGTAAAGTAAAAGGCGACCAAACGATTACGAATCACTTTCATTGATCATCTTCGTTTATGGTCTGCACGATTTTACAGCTTTAGTCCTAAGTCGAGCCAAAGAACACCAGCCATAACGATTCACGTAACAGATTATGGGGAAAATGTTTGAACGTAATTCAAATTGCTCCAGTCATAAACTAGATTAAGCAATAAAGAATTTCCTAGTAAAAACCCAGAAATTTTACTCATTAATCTTACTGGGTGGTCCCGAGGTACGAGTAAAAATTGCATTCCTGTTTAACTGTGCATTAATCTACCTGTCTTGTGACAATCAGTTTGGGAAAAGTTGAGACATGATTGAAATAAAAATTTGTTCTACATTTATTACAGTGATCACAAATCAGTAAATATTTATGTCTCAATAGAGTAAGTTAATAGAGTGATATATGTAAATAATTAGAGTAATGTGTAAAATAATATTTCTGGTATGTTGTAGGTGATATTTTATAAAGAGAAGAGAAAATTAGAGAGTTAATATGTCAGTACAACTAAATATTAAATTTATTAGCATTCCTCGTAAAAATTACACTAAAGTAGAGTCTTCATCTTCACAACACGTCGTATTTCTATTGTAATATTTGTAGGACATAGTACATTTTCCGAACACTTTGGCCACAACATAGACACGTAACGGGCGCTCCCACGTCGAGGCAAGTGTCATTATGTGCCGAGTTATAATTGCTCGAAACGTTTTTACACGAATAAATTACATTCATTTCAACTTTGCAAATAGTAGTTATTTTTACTGCATACTGCATTGTACGTACTAAGTGTTAGCACACATTTCATCACCTAATTGATTGTTGAAGCTAATTTTTTAAGATCTTTCCCACATTTAAAACAATGGAGTTCATTGTTGAATTAAGTTAATTATTATTAAGGCGTTCTTTTGTGTGTAAAAGTTGATTGTGATGCGACATTTCCGGATGTTACACCTGAGACGTTTTAAGAGTAAGCACTTTTAAAAACGGTTAAGGTGATTTAGGAATCTGGATTCAAGAACTGAGCTTGCCTTACGCATACGATGATTCTTATAGCAACGGCTATTATTGATTAGTCGCATTTTGGTTCTGTATAGCCTGTTGGTCATTTTAAACGCTTAAAATGTGTTTCTAAAACTTGATGGACCATTTAAACTTTCTTTAAAATGTACACAGCTAACTAATTTACATAAAATGGTTTAAGATACCAAGTGTTTCTATGTTTTAGTGAATATTTGTATTCTTTATTCACCAAATCGACGCAAACAGAAAAGCTATCAATTATAACACAATCATCGTAGTCGTACCACTTGCTGACTACAATTACGCGGCATATAAGCATGAACATATAATATGGATATAATAGTTACATATTTATATTAATAGAACTGTTATAATTTGTCTCTAAATAAATGACATGAATCTTGTGTTAACTTAAACACAGAAAACTGTTCAAAAAAGTAAATTATTTCAAATTAATTATACCAAATTTAAATTAATTCCGAGAACACACAAACAAATTAAATCGCATCTCATATTTTGCATTCAGCGTCACTCAGTTTTCAAACAAAACTTCTCACATGTATTCTTATTATTTTGAAAATCATACTAAAGTATTAATGTATGTAAACAATTTATATCATGATTCCAATAACTGAGATCCGCATTGTATTAATAACAATTCACACGGCTAATGCGGTTTTTGTGCGTATGTGACAGTTCCTGAGAAATACTACCGCTCGAAATTCCATTGTGAAGCTTGGGTTTCCTAGGATAACTGTGACGTCACGTAGAAATATGACAGATTCATGGCAATATATTAGTGATAAAAGTATGGGATATATGTAACTGATTTGGTAGTGATCATTGTATACAGAAGGATCCCGCCATAATGTACAACCCAGTAAGTTGTAAGATATAGTGAGATTCTAGCGATTATCAATAGAATCTTTCGCCATAATTATGAGTATATTTTATTCATCATGAATTCCAGTAGACCAGTAGTCACTTTGCACACAAAAAATATTGTTAAAATACTTTCTGTGGGAACAATTTGTCTTGTTTTCAGTTAGAACCGTCACGGCGTCAACCGATACATTACACTCCTTGGTAGCAACACTGTCTTTAGGTACTCCACCATGAAGGCATAGAAATACAAAGAAAGCGTTTTGTGTCCATGGTGATATTTTTATCCGAATTCCTTACATAACATTACACTAAAAGCAAGTAATTAGCTCTAAACCTAATGTTAACTAGATGTTGCCATAATTGGACAATTTTAAATGATTTTTAGCTAGATAAATTAATTTATCATTTTCCAAACTATATATACCCGTTATGTAAAATACATCGTTTCATGTTGCCTAACTAGGTGGCAGTTCTCTCTAAAGCGAGAGTCCGTCTATGTATGTCTTCGACTGCGTTTCTCAGTATGCAATTATTAGTTTGAAGAACAGTATAATTATGAGACTTACCATCTTGTGCCTCAGGGTAACGTCGGCAGTGCTACACTGTTCTTTGTACTTCAAAGATTGGGTGTCGTTGCTACTGGTTACATGTACAGTAGTGAAGCTTACTATAAAGTGGGCGGCTTGTTCGTACTTGTATAATAGTGCGCCTTTCTTTGATCTTAATTCGAATTTTGAATTCGATTTGTAGATAACGCCTCCTACGTCATTCTGTATTCAGATGTTATTGTATCTAAAAACCATCGCTCCTATTATCTTGTTATTGTCAAATAAAATATCTTTAAATCTACCGCCGTGCACACATTTTGTTATTCCTGCATATTTATTTCGTGTTTTATCATCAATTTGAATAACTTCAACGAGTTTTGTATCATCTAAATTCATCTTTGGAAGTTATAGTAGTAAATAGTTGGTTTAAAATTTTTGAGCTGCCGACAAATTAAGAACGATTTCAAGATTAAGATAGCTGTTTTAAAAATTCTTTGTACAGAATTTTCTAGTGACTAGGTTCTGCTCGCAGCCTCGTCTGCGTAGAGTTCCGTTTTCTTGATAAGAAGCAAAAACATACACACACGCCTTTGCCCCTTTATCCCTGAAGAGGTAGGCAGAGGCGCAATAACTGCACCCACTTTTCGCCGTGCGTATTCCGTCCCATGATGTGATAGAGGCGAGCCTATCGCCATTACGGGATAATAACATGTAGAAAGAATTTGACTTGGTTTTTACGATAAACTTCCTGCTTCAAAGGATACTGTCCCACGTACAGTCAGCCAAATAAGTAGCTGAACAAATTCAAAACTTCAAATCACCTCTAAACTTTTGTTTTTCAACCAATTTTCGTTTTCTCTTCACAAAAATAAAATAAAGATTTCCCTTGCTCTACACACATAAATAAATATGTTTCAATTAAACTTATGTAGCTGACTGTACATTGGAATAAAAAATTTACACAAAGTACAATTCAACCTGCGAATCAAATCAGGACCTTTGACTCTACGCCCAAGTTCATAAGCAATAGACCAAGGAAGCAACTCAATAGAATATGTAAAAGACAAAAAAATATTATTATGTATCTTGCGGAAGAAAAACTACCGGGACTTTTATAGTTAATCCAAAATAATTATTATTTCAAGAATTAATCAAGAAATAAGCTAATTATACGCTTAATTGAGTATTTCACAAGGCTTCTGAATTTAAAATAATTAACCGTTAAAAGCATTTTTATTGGGTTGGTACCGCTTATTACATTTATAATTCCAGATATATTAATCATACATGTTAAAATATTATACGTATGTTTATCTATATTTTGGATGAAGCACTGCTTATAGTGAACTAATATTTAGTAGATTCGATTTTCAAAGTTTGTCCGTTTGGAACTCAATGATATTAAGAAATATATTTACGTTTTGACATGACCTGTAATAATATTTTGAATGTAATAATTCTACGAGAAAATTACTGTACTGTAACTTGAGAATCGAACGAAAACGCGATGAAAACTAGCACTTTATTATTTAATTATAAATTGACATATTAATTGAAAGCAATGCTGACTTTATATGCATCATAAAACGTTAATTAGAACGGTTATCAAATAAATAATTCGTAAATATTTGTAAAATATGTTCGTTATTGCTAATATTCTAAGTTGTTATTAAACTTATTGGTTTTTACATTGAATAATAAATAAAACTATACATAAACACATGTATTTGTAACTCCGACGTAAGTAAAAAAATAAAAACAACACAATGATGTGTTACATCGGTTTTTGTTGTAACATATTACTGATATTATTATTCTAAATATTTTTATCATATATCGTAATTACATACGAACGTGTCCTTAATCATAAATGTCTTAAATTCCTAAAAGATTCAGTGTTTAGTCCAAAGAATTTAGAAGATATTTAGCGTCTGCCAACCCCCACTAAACTAGCGTGGTAAACTAAAGGCCTAAACTCTCCTAACAGCCTTACAGAGTTGGTAGTACTTATTATTAATATGAAGTACCGGGGATTACCTCCAAAACAAATATACATACTAAATCGATTTTAAATCTCGCCAAATTGCCACCAAAATCCCACGATCAATCAAAAATCATAACACCTGCCTCAAGACTTGGTTTACCACTTTTTTTTTATAAATCCATCATTTTAAGATTAAAATTTGTCTGCCATTGAGCGCATGCGCAGGGACGCGCTTTGTGCGATGGTAGTAATGCGAAAATGATTGAGTCTGTATTGTTCGGTTTTCAAGTGCATCAAAGCAGGCAAAATCCAATTTTATTGGATAATTTTTGCTTTTGTGTAGGTGTTGGGACCAACGAAGTAAATTGATGTAAGCGGTTTTTTTTGTATTCTTTTTTATGGTTTTATAAAGTATTTCCCAAGAAATTAGTTACAAATTTTATACTAAAATGCAAAATGTATGTTTCCGTGATAAATGTAGCGGGGTTGATTCGTGCTTTTTCTACAAAGAGTTAGTCATTATTTCAAAGCAGCGCAATGTACACTGCTAATTGCAAAGGTCGATGTTTGAATAAAAAGTTATCCGACAGGTTTATCAGAATTACAAATTAAGATACCATCAACTTTATTGAAATTATACGTATTTAGTTTATTTTGTGGTATGTTTCAGAGACTTATATCGAAAATAGTACGAATTCGTTGTATCCAGTGTTATCTATAACATGAATGAACCATTTTGAATCGGGTTATATTTATCGCAGCACTGTCTTAAAGTAGACAAAAATGAAGTCTACGTATTTTACAATGAGCTTACGATCAAATAATATCTTGGTCATTTGCTCTATGTTTCTGTGATATTTAAAATAATATTTAATCAAATTTTAAGAAATACCCATCACCATATTTTAGAAGTTAAAAATCTGTTCAAATACAAAATTATCTAAATATTTAAAAACTAAATTTTTATACTTATAACATTTTACATTCGTCTCGTGCTTTAAGCCTTGACAAAAGCATTGATGCGCATTGTTTACAAGCAAACCCATGTTGGGATGACTGACAAGCACCGGCCATGGGTGGGTGGGCCACAATAACCCAATCAGGACAATGACATCCAACGCCAGATTGGCACAAACATCCAAATGCGCAGTTTTCTTAAATTTATATTGGATTGAGATATTGTGAGGTAATAAATTGTGTCACGGGTAAATGGTAATATTTGATGGATATGTCATTTTTAAATTGGGAAATAGAACTGATATAATTGTTTAGGCGTAATATTATATTTAAATGTGATGCCCAATTTAAACGGTATATTTAACTATTCTTTCTAGGCAGGCTGTTCCATTCTCCAGGAAATATTGCAGCAAATACGTAATGCTCCTCTTTATTAAAATAATAACATCAAAAAGGGTTGTTTATTTATCGCATATTACGTATCAGACCAAGATCCGATGAAAGTACCTTGAAAATAAGATGACTTAATCATTAGTATCCTTATACAACTTAAAAGGGATCAAAATTCTATATATTTATTTCCGCGAACACTCATCCCAACTCAATAAGCCCTCAAACTCCCTCAAGTAACACTCAATAACAAAAACAAATTATCACAATGCCCAACGAAGGACCGAGCCGTCAATCCTCATGTCAAATCATGCTGTTTCGTTTTAAGTCAATTATGCGGACAAAAGTTACAAAATGCGACTTATGTATGTTTATATTGAAGTGTTATTATCCTATTTGGATTAGCGGATTAGTGAAAAAAGAGAAGTGAATGTTGAATGAAAAAGTGATTGGACTTTGAAGAAAAAAGGTGGGTTATGGAGTTTGTTGCTGTTTTCGTAAAGAAAATATCACTCAGTATTTAAATTATTTTTTTTCCTTTTTGTACTTTTGCATTAAGTATTTATTCTTAAATATACCAGTACTAACGAATCTACAGTGCCGGACGCTATGATGCCCATTTTGCTCATCAAGTTTCGTGTTAATTCATAACTACGTTGAAGGAGCTAATTGCTGTACATTATTTTCAATAGTGACGTGCAGTAAAAATGGGAATGTATATTATTATACGACAAAACTCGGCATTTGTTTTTTCGAAATTCGAAAGTTTTGTGATTAAATCTAATACGATAGTCGATTATATGATCGCTTTCTAGTATAGGTATATATATTTTTTTGATAATGAATTGATATTTCACCTCGCTATCGTAAACTGTCAACACCGACAACATAGTCTGCCGATACAATAGTAACACCTATTAAAACAATAATTTTGTTATACAAACCCCCCCAGCGGACAAAACCCCGCTCCCTCAGAGTGGGGTTTTTCAACTGTAACGGCATTAGGGACCAACGCGCCGAAATCTCTTCCTTTGTCCGCGATAATAGAATAGATGTTTTCCTCATCCAGGAAACATTCCTCAAACCCTCTCACCGCGATTCCAACATCCCCAACTTCAAACTGGTGCGAAATGATCGTACCAGTGGCCGTCTTGGAGGCACTCTCATTTATTATAAAAGGTCCCTTCATTGTATACCTTTAGAGTCACCACTAAGCTTGAGTAACATTGAGGCTTCGATCTGCAGGCTAGCTATGACCGGACATCCGGCGATCACCATCATATCGGCCTATCTCTCGCCCACTAAGGAGCTTCACTCCAATGAACTCTCAACCTTATTCGAGATGGGGGATTCCGTCATTTTGGCGGGAGACCTCAATGCCAAGAGCACTCTCTGGAACTGCAACTCGCCCAACGCGAGAGGTGCAGCCCTAGAGAGTTGTCTTGACATAATCGATATGAGTTTATTGGTTCCCTCTGAACCAACCCACTACTGCTCAAACGACGACCACCGACCTGACATACTCGACATAGCACTGGTAAGGAACGTAAGCCTTAGCGTGCGTTCCATGCAAGTGTTACAAGAGTTAGACTCTGACCACAGACCTGTGATCCTAGAGCTAGTCCCCCAGCACGGTCCATCAGACACAGGTCCTGACGTTCCGATGAAGGTGAAAACGAATTGGCGCCTCCTAGGTACCAAGCTCGCGGACACCTCATCCACTGATCTTTCCGCGATCCCGACCAACATCGAGACTCCTGAGGAAACGACCAGCGCGATACGCGTCTTCACCAACCACCTACAGAACGTCTTGAGCGAAAGCTCCGAGAAGGTGCCAGAGACTGTCCACAGTCACTGGCAAATTCCCGACGACGTTCGGCCGTGGGTGAGGATGCGTAACGCTACGCTCAGAGCCTCCGCGACGAGACCCACCCCGGAACGACGACGTCTTGCGCGCTACCTCCAACGTGAGGTCAGACGACGCATAAAAGAGGTCGTCGATTCGAGATGGGAAACTCGCCTAGCCGAGATCGAATCGACACACCAGGCCTTCTGGACACTGGTTCGTTCCTTCAGGAGAAACGATGTGGCTTCCATGCCTCCGCTCAATCGTCCCAATCAACGCCCGGCGTTTGATGACGACGAGAAAGCGGAACTGCTGGCCGACAGCCTGGAGTCTCAATGTTCTCTCACCACAGTACCCGTAGACGACGACATTCTTGTTGCGGTTAACACATTCGTCGAAGATAGGAACGCGGTCCGGCCACCGCCAATCTCTATTTCGCGACCGTTAAACGATAACATCGACCCGGACGTCGACGCGCCGCTCGATCCCCTTGCACCGGTGACGATCGAAGAAGTCATCTCTCTGATCAAGGCACTCAAACGTCGTAAAGCCCCCGGGGGCGACAGGATCTCCAATCGCATGATTAAGATGCTCCCGGAGCATCTAGTCCAAATTCTCACGTCAATTTATAACGCCACGTTTCGAAACTGCCTATTCCCAGAGGTCTGGAAAGAGGCAGTTGTGATAGGTATCCACAAGCCGGGGAAACCCGCTTTCGAACCCGCCTCTTATAGGCCAATCAGTCTGCTCAGTACTCTGGGCAAAATCTACGAGCGGATCGTCCTCGACCGCCTCAAAATAGTAGCCCACAATCAAAACTTGATCCCTCCGGAACAGTTCGGTTTTCGCGCTAGACACAGTTGTGTCAATCAGGTGCTCCGCACCACGGAGTACGTTCACGACCAATTTCGCAAAGGTATGCCTACAGGTGCTATCTTCTTCGATATTGAAAAAGCATTCGACAGGGTGTGGCACAACGGCTTACTTTTCAAGCTGTACACTCTCAACGTGCCCACACAACTCGTGCACATCATACGAGATTTCCTGTCGAATCGCGGTTTCAGATATCGCGTGGAGGGAACTCTCTCTTCCCGACACACCATCACGGCCGGAGTCCCGCAAGGTTCTGCCCTCTCCCCCTTTCTTTTCTCGCTGTATACCAGTGATATCCCCAAACCAAAGAACGCCCATCTGGCGCTCTTCGCAGACGACACCGCAATCTACGCCTCACGTAGAGATCCCGACAATGTGGTGCGCACTTTGCAGGCCGCCGCCGATGAACTCGGTGAGTGGTTCCGCAAATGGCGAATCACTGTCAATCCCACCAAAAGCCAGGCTATCCTATTCACTCGGAAAAGGAAAGTCCGTGCGCCACACCTTTCAGTCCGCATGTCCGACCAGGTTATCCCCTGGAAGGACAAAGCTAAGTATTTAGGAGTGACCCTTGATCAGAGGTTGACCTTCATCCCACATGTAAACGCGGTACGCGCGCGAGCCGCATTCGCGATGGGCCAATTGCACTGGCTCTTAAACCGGAACAGTAAAATGTCGATCCGCAACCAGATTAGGATCTTTACGACATGCATTCGACCTATCATGACGTACGCATCGCCCGTATTCGCCCATTTACCGCCTGCTCGTTTTCAGCGTATGCAGGTCTTACAAAATAAAATGCTCAGATATGCTCTTGGTGTCCCGTGGTACGTTCGCAACCGCAACCTCCACGTGGACACCAACATGCCGACCATCAGGCACTTTATGCATATGGCCAGCAGACGCTACATCGATCGGGCGGTAAACCACCCGAACACGCTTATCCGTAAAGCGTCTATATATACTCCATTTGATCGCGCCAAATGGAGACGACCGCGTTCAGTACTGACAGATCCAGAGGACGAAATCACTCTGGCCATTCGCGAAAAGATCGAGCATCAAAAGCTCTTACACTCCACAAGACCGCTGTACCGTCCTCGCCGTCGAGGACCTCGTCGCGTTCCCCGTCACCCTGACCTCTCTTAGCAGTTCCGGCCCGCGTGCCGAAGACTACGAACACATGAATAGGATTAGGTTAAAAACCATGTTTCCCCAAACGCTGATGTCTTATCCTCTCAGTGGCCGCCCTGAGCCGAGGTTCGTAACCCGTTAGTGGGTCGCCCTCAGCGTGGTCGCTTAATTTTAAGGGTTGCGAGCGCCTTCTGCACTCACCCAAAAAACCGGTGTTCTTTCATAAGCCGACCCTCGTCAGGCTAGAAAGAGTAATGTAAGGGACAAAAAAAAAAAAAAAAAAAAGTTATACAAAAGTACATTAAAATTATATTATATGTAAATTCAATATCAAATATCACGGTTATTCAATTATTAAAATTGAACTTGATGTGGGACACAAACTGCCTCGGGACGGGACTGCCTCGGTGACGTAGTTGTACTACAGTACGACTGCAAAGCTGAGGTCTCGGGTTCGATCCCCGGGTCGGGCAAAGTGATATTGAGTTTTTCTATTCAGTATCAGCCCGGAGTCTGGAATTTGTGCCCGATATGGCGATAGGCTCGCCCCCTATCACATCATATAATAGGATAACAGGCGTGAGTGTATATGTATGTATGTATGTGGGACACAAAAAAAAACATAGGATATAATATTTATTTCACGACGCATTATTTAAATGCTTAAAATTATTATACCCACAATTATTAATTAAAGCAGTGACGTGATCTGCAGCCTTTACTGTGCAACACATACGACACGCTATCAGTAGTGGAAAACTACCTACTAATCATTAAAGAAAAACAACAAATTCATAAAATTCGTTTGAATTATTTTGTACACGAAAGTAAACCAAAAATTGTAATCAAAGTCTTACATCGAAATTCCAATTTCACTAGAGAAATTACCTCGGAATAAACCCGATAAATACCCACAACGCTACGTTAATCATTGTAAGAACAATCAGTACCTATTACGGTATTATCGACTCATTTGAATCGGAGCCCGCGATGATTGAATTTAGAAACGCAATCAGTTTTATTGCACGCAATTACTATTGATTCTATGTAGCTCGCCATTTTGAATTGGCCAAGTGTGAGCAGTTCAATTTGTTTTTTATTTTTTTATATTTTAGCAGATAGGTTTACTATTTTTACACTCTTTTACACACTAATTAAGTCTATGTTCTATGCAATGATGATCGCTTACTCCTACCAATAATCACAAAGTTGCTCACAGCTACAAAATATGATTTTAAAGTAAAGTAAAATAGGTACTGTAGCAACTCCACGCGGCGCTAGTGCGCCGCCGCCATCATACGAAACCCCTCTCATCGCTCCGTACGCACACATCGACGCCCGCTGCAATATAAAACAGCGAGCCCGACGCAGAGCAGCCGGACATTCCGCTCTGAGCAGCCGTCTCGGACGGACCTATTGTTTGTTGTAGCGCTCGCTACAACTTTCATTGTTCCGCCCGAGTACCTGCTCGGTGCGTTCGGCAGCGACCTCGCTGCAGCCAAGGCCAAACAGGTAGCAAAGGGGCAACCCTTTGCTATTTTGTTAGCCTATTTCGGGCCAAGCCGCGTCCTTTTCAGGACAGGGTTTAGCCCAATTTGTTTCTTATCGACGTTTGGCCCCTTCAGGGCGTTGGCTCGGCGGAAACCTAACGGTGCTAACAAGCCGAGTCGCGTCACCGGCAACGCGCTGCGCCCCTTCAGGGCAAGGCAAAGCCGACGGGTACGGATCCGGAGGCTGCGGAGGCACACCGCAGTCTCTCCCGTACATCACCTTCCCAACCCTACCCCTTCCTTAAAATCCATCCCGTGTATCGGTTGAGCGTGCGGCCTCCGGCCAATACCGTTTACGGTACACGGACTGTTAGGAACCCTTTTGCACAATAAGACTGGCAAAAGGGATACAAGCTTAGGGCACACCTAATTCTAAGTACACCCCCCCTCGCCTATACCCGGCGGGGAGGGACACG
Source organism: Lapara coniferarum (assembly GCA_949316025.1). NCBI lineage: Eukaryota > Metazoa > Arthropoda > Insecta > Lepidoptera > Sphingidae > Lapara > Lapara coniferarum. The sequence continues at coordinate 5,916,611 of OX438921.1, forward strand.
CACATACTCACCCCCGGGCGTTCCTACCCGGGGACTTAGTTCATCGCGTCCCATACCGCGTCGCGATCCGCGCTCGTTCGTTTTGTGTGAACCCGCCTGGTTTCTTGGTGTGTTCTTTACAGGCGGTGCACACCCGGGGTTAGTGAACACACACGCGGCCCCCAAATCATTTCTACCATAGGCTCGGACTCAGCCGCCAATATGGCTGATTCTGGGCCGATGGATTTGGCTCCCGAGCGGCCTGTCGTCGCCGCTCAAAACGCGCCCATATTAGTCAGCACCCCCCTCGCCGCTCCCATTATTTCCAGGGAGGAAATAATGAGAGTGGTGAGGGAGATGTTCCGGTCGGACAACGTGGTCCGGCAAGAAATACTTTCAATGGCTAGGGAAGCCAGGGAACCGTCTGCGTCCTCAGACACCTCGGAGTCGTCCGAGGCTACGACCTCAACGGAGACCACCGAAACCTCGGGCGGCTCCGCGGAGTCTGAAGAGGAAATGGACACGTCCCCCAGCCAACCCGAAGCTAATAACCCTAAGAAACGGCCGATCTCGGCCTCTTCCTCCGCCTGTGAATCCGGGGAGGAGTCGTCCTCGTCGGAACGCGACGAGGACGGCTTCACCACGGTGAAAAACAGCCGGAGGAAGAAGCAGAGAAGCGTCGCTGCTCCCGCACCAGCCTCCCCATCCGCGCCTTCTGCGCCTTCCGCGCCTTCAGCGCCAACCGCGTCCGCGTCTGCGTCGACGCCGCCACCGCCGCCGACTCAACCAAAGGGGCCTAAAAAACCCCCGAGGTTGAACTTACAACTCCCATCAAATATGTCCATGCGGGACATATTTGACGAATTGCGCAAACAGCGCATAGCAATCGCGTCCAACTCGTGGAACAAAGTCCACAAGCTTCTTGCCCTGCAGCCCGCCTCAATCGCGGACCACAGGGCGCTGACCAAATTCTTAGATGCCAAACATTGGCACTATTTCACCTATTCCCTCCCTGACGAGCGGCGCTTCCGCTACGTCATTCGCGGTATCCCCACGCAAATGTCGACTCTCGAGATCAAAGAAGGCCTTGAAGAGAAAGGCATAGTCACTTTAGAAGTGCACAGGATGCACAGACAGTCCCGCGCCTCCCGGCCGGGAATACAATACGAGATGGTTCTCGCCATCCTCCAGTCCCCTTCCGACGTCAAAAGACTTTTTGAGATTAAAGATATCTCGGGGCTAGGCGGCTTCACCGTCGAAGCCCCACACAAATCGACCCAGATAGGGCAGTGTCACAACTGCCAGAAATACGGCCACAATTCTCGTGGCTGTCGCCTCCCCGCCAGGTGCGTCAAGTGCCTCGGCGAACACGGCACATCCGAGTGCCCCCGTCCTAAGGACCGCTCTCAGTGCACGGAGCCGCCTTCGTGCACCAACTGCCGGCAAACCGGCCATCCAGCGAATTATCGCGGATGCCCTCGCGCCCCCAAAAGAGTTACCAAAGCTCCTAAAGCTGCGGCTCCCTCGGCCCCTCAGGCCACCACATTCAAACTGGCACCTGCGCCAGTGCGCAACCCGTGGTTTCCTCCCACGGCGCGCGCTGAACCCACTTCTCAGGCCCCCAGCGGAGTCACTCCCGCTGCCCCGGCCTCTACTCGACCCTCTCCTCCCCCAGCTGTGGCTCCTTCTTCAAAGGCAGCCCAGCCCAAACCCAAACCCAAACCCACCACCCCTCCCACCCCTTCTCAGTCGGCGACGGTGGCGGCGAAGGCAAGCGACGCCTCTTCCTCAGTCGCCTCACTATTAGGCTCCCCGGAGATAATGATTCTCCACGGGAAACTTTTCGAGCGTTCCCGTCTACTCACCCGTACGGGAGTAGAAGACCCCCTTCTCATAGCTGAGATCGCTCTGATCCAGCAACAAATCTTCGAGGCTACAGTTAACGCTGTGCGTCTCCCCTCTTTAATTTCATAAATGGCTACCAACGCCAGACAACTCCCCCAGCGGACAAAACCTCGCTCCCTCAGAGTGGGGTTTTTCAATTGTAACGGCATTCGGGACCAAAAAGCCGAAATTTCTTCTTTTGTCCGCGACAACCAAATTGACGTTTTCCTCATCCAGGAAACGTTCCTTAAGCCCTCTCACCGCGATCCCAACATCCCAAACTTCAAACTGGTGCGAAATGATCGTACCAGTGGCCGTTTAGGAGGCACTCTCATTTATTACAAAAGGTCCCTTCATTGTATCCCATTAGAATCACCGATAAGCTTGAGCAACATTGAGGCTTCGGTCTGCAGGCTAGCCATGACCGGACACCCGCCGATCACCATCATATCGGCCTATCTCTCGCCCACTAAGGAGCTTCACTCCAACGAACTTGAAACCCTATTTGATCTGGGGGATTCCGTCATTTTGGCGGGAGACCTCAATGCCAAGAACACTCTCTGGAACTGCAACTCGACCAACGAGCGAGGTGCAGTCCTAGAGAGTTGTCTTGACACAATCAATCTAAGCCTATTGGTTCCTTCAGAACCTACCCACTATAGTTACAACGACGACCACCGACCGGACATACTCGACGTGGCACTTGTACGGAACGTAAGCCTTAGCGTGCGTTCCATGCAAGTGTTACAAGAGTTAGACTCTGACCACAGACCTGTGATCCTCGATCTAGTCCCCGAAAACAGTCCAACAGACACAGGTCCTAATATCCCGATGAAGGTGAAAACGAATTGGCGTCTTTTAGGCACCAAGCTCGCGGACACCTCATCCACTGATCTTTCCGCGATCCCGACCAACATCGTTACTCCCGAGGAAACGACCAGCGCGATACGCGTCTTCACCGACCACCTTCAGAACGTTTTGAGCGAAAGCTCCGAGAGGGTGCCAGAGACTGTTCACAGTCACTGGCAACTTCCCGAAGACGTTCGGTGGTGGGTGAGGTTGCGTAACGCTACGCTCAAATCCTGCGCGACGAGACCCGTCCCGGAACGACGACATCTTGCGCGCTACCTCCAACGTGAGGTTAAGCGTCGCATAAAAGAGGTCGTCGATTCGAGGTGGAACACTCGCCTTGCCGATATCGATCCGACACATACCGCCTTTTGGCAACTGGTTCGTTCCTTCAAGAGAAACGATGTGGCCTCCATGCCTCCGCTCAATCGTCCGAATCAACGCCCGGCGTTTGATGACGACGAGAAAGCGGAACTACTGGCCGGCAGCCTGGAGTCTCAATGCTCGCTCACCTCCGTACCCGTAGATGACGACATTCTTGTTGCGGTTGACACCTTCGTCGAAGATAGGAACGCGGTCCGGCCACCGCCAGTCTCTATACCGCGACCGCTATACGATAACGTCGACCCGGACGTCGACCCGCCGCCCGATCCCCTTGCGCCGGTGACGATCGAAGAAGTCACCACTCTGATCAAGGCACTCAAACGTAGGAAAGCCCCCGGGGGCGATCTAATCCCTACTCGTATGATTAAGATGCTCCCGGAGCATCTAGTTCAAATTCTTACCTCTATCTATGACGCCGCGTTTCGTAACTGCATCTTCCCAGAGGTCTGGAAAGAGGCAGTTGTGATAGGAATCCACAAGCCGGGGAAACCCGCTTTCGAACCCTCCTCTTATAGGCCCATCAGTCTGCTCAGTACTCTGGGCAAAATCTACGAGCGGATCGTCCTCGACCGCCTTAAAATAGTAGCTTTCAATCAAAATTTGATCCCTCCAGAACAGTTTGGCTTTCGCCCTAGACACAGTTGTGTCAATCAGGTGCTCCGCATCACGGAGTACGTCCACGAACAATTCCGTAAAGGAATGCCTACCGGTGCTATTTTCTTCGATATCGAAAAAGCATTCGACAGGGTGTGGCACAACGGCTTGCTTTTCAAGCTGTACACTCTCAACGTGCCCACACAACTCGTGCACATCATACGAGATTTCCTGTCGAATCGCGGTTTCAGATATCGCGTGGAGGGAACTCTCTCTTCCCGACACACCATCACGGCCGGAGTCCCGCAAGGCTCCGCCCTGTCCCCCTTTCTATTCTCGCTGTACACAAGCGACATCCCTAGACCACAAAACGCCCATCTGGCACTATTCGCGGATGATACCGCAATATACGCTTCACGTATAGACCCCGACAAAGTGGTGCGCACTTTGCAAACCGCCGCCGACGAACTCGGTGAGTGGTTCCGCAAATGGCGAATCACAGTCAATCCCACCAAAAGTCAGGCCATCCTTTTCACTCGGAAAAGGAAAGTCCATGTCCCTCACTTTTCAGTCCGCATGTCCGACCAGGTTATTCCCTGGAAGGGCCAAGCCAAATATTTAGGAGTAACCCTTGATCAGAGGTTGACCTTCATCCCACACGTAAATGCGGTACGCGCGCGAGCCGCATTCGCGATGAGCCAGCTTCACTGGCTCCTAAACAAAAATAGTAAGATGTCAATCCGCAACAAGATTAGGATCTTCAAAACATGCATCCGTCCGATAATGACATACGCGTCGCCCGTATTCGCTCATTTACCGCCCGGTCGCCTTCAGCGAATGCAGGTGCTTCAAAATCGATTCTTACGACATGCACTTGGTGCCCCGTGGTACGTTCGCAATCGCAACCTCCACGTGGACACCAATATGCCGACCATCAGGCACTTTATGCAGTGCGCCAGCAGACGCTATTTCGACAGGGCGGTAAACCACCCGAACACGCTTATCCGTAAAGCGTCTATATATACTCCATTTGACCGCGCCAAATGGAGACGACCGCGATCAGTCCTGACCGATCCAGAGGACGAAATCACTCTAGCTTTACGCGAAAAGAACGAGCATTTAAAGCTCACACACTCGACAAGACCGCTGTACCGTCCTCGCCGTCGAGGACCTCGTCGCGTTCCCCGTAACCCTGCCCTCTCGTAGCAGTTCCGGCCCGCGTGCCGAAGACTACAATCAACACGTAAAATAGGATTAGGTTTCAAACCATATTTCCCCAAACGCTGATGTCTTATCCTCTCAGTGGCCGCCCTGAGCCGAGGTCGTGACCCATTAGTGGGTCGCCCTCAGCGTGGTCGCTTAAATTTAAGGGTTGCGAGCGCCTTCTGCGCTCACCCGCAAGACCGGTGTTCTTGTATAAGCCGACCCTCGTCAGGCTAACAAGAGTTTAGTCAGGGACAAAAAAAAAAAAAAAAAAAAAAAAGCAGAGCAGCCAGTCAACGCCAGTCAACGCTAGCGTTCCGCCGCATCCAGTACTGGAAAGGTGGTTCCCTCTAGCTGAGGCGCTCCGCGCCCCGCGCCGCTTTCGGACCTGCTTCCTGGGTGTAGCTTTGTTTCGCAATACGCGTCACGAACTCGCCTGGAACAGACATCTGGAACTTACCGCGGACAGTTGTGTTGTCTATCTTGTAATTGTATAATTGTGTGCAGAAATAAACACTTTGTTGGATATTGCTCTTTTCCTGTACAAGACCTCATCTGAACTCACCTGACACGACCGTTAAAATTTGGCGCCCAACTCGCGGCTACAGCAGATTGATAACACAACAATCAAGATGATAATAGAGGAGCTAACGATTGATGCACTTGATGCTAATCAGAAAGCCCAGCTAATGGAAGTCTTATGGAGAAATCAAGACGTATTTGGAAAGAGTGACCAGCCGACATTTTTTGCAGAGCACTGCATAGAGTCAGGAGACAGCAACCCTATCTCAGTACCTCCGTACAGACTATCGCCTCCTCGATTTACACTGCTTAAGCAAGAACTAGATAAGATGTTAGGCAGTGAGGTAATTGAACCTTGCACATCCCCTTGGTCTGCACCCGTTATCATGGTACCAAATAAAGATGGAACAGTACGAGTCTGCGTCGACTATCGCAAACTCAATGTGGTAACGGTACCCGACAGATACCCGATACCACGCATTGATGACCTGCTGCACGCTGCCAAACCTACACCATACATGTCTACATTGGATTTACGGGCAGGATATTGGCAAGTTAAAGTAAAGACGGAAGATCAAGACAAGACTGCTTTCATTACGCCATTTGGAGTATACCGCTTCAAACGGATGTCATTTGGCCTTCGTAATGCACCATCTACGTTCCAGCGCCTCATAGATAAAATAAGAGTTAGCCTGGAAAACGTGAAGATGTTAGCTTATCTGGATGACCTAATCATTTTCTCAGCCAGTCTGAGCCAGTCAGCGCCAGCATACCGCCGCATCCAGTACTGGAAAGGTGGTTCCCCCTGCACTCTCCGCGCCCAGCGCCCCGCGCCGCTTTCGGACCCGCTTCCTCGGTGTAGCTTTGTTTCGCATTACGCGTCACGAACTAGCCTGGAACGGACATCTGGAACGTATTCCGGAAGTTTCTTTCCTTCCAAGGACCCACCTGATTATCGTATAATCTGGCGTCCCAACGTGCAGCCCGGAAGGAGATGCTTGTCAAGAACTGAAGATTCATCTCACGACAGCACCCGTACTTCGACAAGCCGATGAGACGAATCCTCACGCCATGAAAACTGATACAAGTTATTATGCACTTGGAGCTGTTCAAGTGCAGGGGGAGGGAGATGAGCATCCAGTCGAATCCCAACACACCACACTTGGTGTGTATCACACGTCTGCCTTGAGCCCATACCAAGGTAGTGTGAGCCCGGTTCCTCCATCCGTGCGCCCCTTCAAAAGACGAGGGCGGCCACGGAAAAACGAAGAGAAGAACAACTGATTTCGCTGTCTACTCGTCGGGACGTCGTCGTATCCAGAGGGGGAGACTGTAGCAACTCCACGCGGCGCTAGTGCGCCGCCGCCATCATACGAAACCCCTCTCATCGCTCCGTACGCACACATCGACGCCCGCTGCAATATAAAACAGCGAGCCCGACGCAGAGCAGCCAGTCAACGCCAGTCAACGCTAGCGTTCCGCCGCATCCAGTACTGGAAAGGTGGTTCCCTCTAGCTGAGGCGCTCCGCGCCCCGCGCCGCTTTCGGACCTGCTTCCTGGGTGTAGCTTTGTTTCGCAATACGCGTCACGAACTCGCCTGGAACAGACATCTGGAACTTACCGCGGACAGTTGTGTTGTCTATCTTGTAATTGTATAATTGTGTGCAGAAATAAACACTTTGTTGGATATTGCTCTTTTCCTGTACAAGACCTCATCTGAACTCACCTGACACGACCGTTATAGTACTACTATTTATTAATATGTGAAGAAAATACGTAGTAATACTTTTTAAGCACACTGCGCGCACTGAAGAGTATTAGTTTAAGCATAATATACGTTCATATAGAGAAGGTGTGCAGAAAAAAATACGTACAAAATATTATGTATAAAATGTTTTATTTTTCTGATATAGGGAGTAAACGAGCATACGGTTCCAATACCAGGGGGCATAGAGATGCGATGCCGGCCTTTTAGATAGGAATACGCTCTTATATGTGTGTTACAAATAAGTACCTATATTATATAATAAGTATATTACATTCAGTGTTTCGACGATATTATGAAGCTAATAACTTAGTGCGTTGATGATTAAAATAACTATTGTGATATAAATAAGCTCGCCCTCTATCACATCATGGGCGGAACACACACAGAGGCGAAAAGTGCCCTGATTGCGCCTCTGCCTACCCCTCCGGGCTTAAAGCCGTGATGTATGTTATTGTAATATCATTCCTATTTGCGTTTCCTAACATACACACCGGATTGGAATGTGTCATAACAGTATTAATGTAAGAAAAAATATCAATGGAAAAAAGGCATACTTAAAACAACACCAACTTTAATTCAAAATCAATAGATTCAGAAAACTGACACCAAGTTTATTGTCGTCATAATTTAACTTTATAATATTTCACTGGCACTAATTGATACAAGTTGCACGCGATAGCTTGCAACCAATGCTTGCAACGTAGGTAGTAATATTGACCTTGGCTATCGAATTAATAGTTATATCAATGTTTAAATAATTTTAAAAAAGATAAATGAAAATACTTTTGTATACATTGATGTTTTATAATAACTTTAAATAACGTAATCTCGACCTGTAGTACTTAAATTGTGTTAGCAAACACAAACTTACATTGTGTAGGTATAGGTACATAAATCTCTTATCAAAATTTACTTTTCATACAAGTTTCTTGACCACTAAATTTTTTGTCACTGATTCAAATATTTGAGTGAAAATTTCGATCTGAAAATCGATACCTATACCCTAATTATTCCAACTGCGCTCTAATCACATAAAGTATCCAAAAAACATAGCTTTTTCCGTCCTAATAAACATTTTCACGCTACCGCTGAACCCCGAACAACTTATTACCGCAGTGATCAATTTCACTACTAATGGGTTAGTTAAATATTTTTTTCCTCCACACAATACTTTATTAATTCGATACTGACGACAAATAAATTATGCGTTTGTGCGTGTACTAGAACTACTAGTATATTGTATAGTTGCTATGTTTTGTTGTAGACGGCATCTTACATCACAATAAATAATATTTGAATTTGAATCTTTTGTCTTCTTTTTGTATAATAAAGGAAAATGAGCGTGTAGGTCATCTGATGGTAAGTTATCACCGTTGACCATAAACATTCATAATAGCAGAGGTACCTTTAATGTCTCACTGCCTCGATAGATAGATAGATAGGTAAGAGAGTTAATTTTAGCTACAAATAATACACATAGACAACAGACAAGCACAAAATATTGTAGCCGCAATCAGGCCCCAGCTCAGCAATATGCAATGCTCGCAGCAAAGCGCTGGTAATTCTGCTGGTACCTTGTGATTGTATTACGGTATGACTGCAGTGCTGAGGTAGTGGGTTCGATTCCCGGGTGATTCACAGTGATGTTGGGTTTTCTACTCAGTATCAGACCGGAGTCTGGTAATGTGCCCGATAAATGACAATATGCCCCTATTACATGGGACCTAAAATAATGTGAAATGTCGGTGTGATACACCTCTGTCTACCCCTAAAAAGGGAAAAGTTGCGATGGTCTGGAAATTATGGAGCTTTGTAAAATAGAAAAGACAAAAATAGACGTCTAAAACATTTAGTAGTATTTATTATGTAACACTATTTTTAGACCATTAAAACGTGTTAACGAAATACCAACACATACAACAATCTATTAGTCTCACATTTACAGCAGCTATAAAACCAGTTTACCAACAAAAACTTGCAGAAAATCTTTTATTTTTAATTAAAAGGAATATGGCAATTAAACTCAATAATATTAAATGAAATGGCAACTTTTAAATATTTGCACTTCGACGCGGTAGGTAGAATTCAAACAATACGCAATACATTACGTAATAATTTAACCCTTAACGCGACTGCTAATGACAGGCCACTCGAAAAAAAAACATAAAATTAAAATGGTGGACAAAAAACTCTCCGCTACACGAAAGTCGAAACCCGTTGACACAACTACAAAAATGGGACCGAGTCTCTCTTAACTAATTTCTTCCATTGCTACTGTATACAGAGAGTGTTAATTACACTGTGCGACTGAGAGGGAGATACAATAACCCCGCACGTGTGAAAGGGATGCCTGTTAACACGGTATCAAAATAAAAAGTTGTTGGTACCAGTTGGAGCACTCACACAGTAGCGACAGCTCGTTAAGGTACTGCTTTTAACCCTTTAATGAGTGTTTATGTTTGAATAAAAAACATGATTTTCGTGTAACTGTTCATTTTATGGTTCCGATATTGACTGTCGAGAATTTTAAGACGTCTTAAATGGCAATTTGTATAATTTCCGCGGTAAAATTTAAACAATTCGATGTTTAATGAGCGCATAGGAATTTTTATCCAATCGATTCCATACAGTGTGAGTAGTGTACTTAATAAATTAATGCATTCGTAACTTTTTCTTTCAGCATTATCAACTTTATATTTTTCTTTTAAATTTAAACATAATTATTTATGTGTGTAGTGAGTTTTTTAAAATACTAATCATGCTACATCGAATACGTGCCAAGTAAATATAATACAATGATGTAATTTAATTTACCTTTTTTACATTTGGTTGCGTTTTACTGTCCAATAAAAGGAACGCAAGCAACTTAAGATAAATGTCTTATTGAGCGACAATTCTCAAAAATTAAACTGAACAAAATTATATATTTTCCGTTACTCGCCATTTCCAATTTATTTGAGCCACAGCGCCTAATTGGTCCGTTAATGCTAGGTCCGCGTAAGAATATAAAAAAACAAGAGGATCATTTATACCCATGCAGCGTCGCCAGGTTAACTCACACCGTTGACAAGTTGACAGCGATTGGCACCGGGCACGGACACACCGGCATCCGCGATATGGTTAATTAGTAATAAAACCTTGCCTTGTTGGGTCAGAAAGACACCGTTCGCGAATGAGGGTTATCCAATACTTTGTTAACGAGAACGTGTTTGAACTTCAAATGACATTTGATTATGTAATGGGGTTTAATATATTTTCTCTTCTAGAATCCTTTTGCATAAATTATTTCAAGGATAGCGTACAATTCATCGCCTTAATATCCTAGATTTTTCGGATAGAATGCGAACCATTTACAAGAAATGGAGCCTGTTTTACAACTTCTGAGTGAATGCTAGTCGTCACTTTTTATAAGCCGACAAAATACGTCACTAATCTATGCTCCCAAACAAATGGTGATAAAATGAGTTCTATCTCCAATAGGCGATATAGCTCCCCGATATGGCGATAGGTTCGCCCCCTATCACATCATGGGACGGAATAACGGTGAAAAGTGGGTGCATTAGTTGCGCCTCTGCCTACCCCTTCGGGGATAACAGGCGTAAGTGTGTGTGTGTGTGTGTGTGTGTGTGCGTGTGTGTGTATCTCCATTAGCTGTTAAATACGATGACTTCAAAAAATACTTGAAACTCGTGAAACAGGCCCTTAATATTCTGTAAGTCTCAGCATACGTTGCATTAACCAAAAGTAGAGTTAAGAGCCTGTTAATGTCTCAAGGGCTAATGGGAAGGAGAATTATAGGCTTATAATAAAAATAACACTAAAAATAAAACAATAATACCAGCCCTGTATTATATACTGCTCACTGCTGAGCACGGGGCTCCTCTACTACTGAGAGAGTCTAAGGCTTTAGTCCACCACGCTGGCCTAGTACGGGTTGGCAGACTTCACACACCCTCGAAATTTTTATGGAGAATTCTCAGGTATGTAGGTTTCATCACATTTTTCCTTCGCAGTTAAAGCGAACGATAAAAATACCTTTTTCATAATTATAAGCAAACTATTATAAGAAAGGAAACACTTTAATTAAAGTCAACATAAACGTGATAATTAATTAAGTACCTTATTTATATTACATGCATGAAAATAATTCCAATAGAAAACATAAAGCAGCTTTTACGTAATTTAGTAGCAATTGATTTATGATATTTTTTATTTCTTTCCAAGATTGCAGTGTCGTAACGTAATCAGTAGAGCGAACAAATTGGCTATTAAAATTATATTTATTTCGCATTCGGCAATACAGTGGCAGGTGTATTCAATTAAATAACAATAAACACTAGCGAACTCATAACTGTTTATCATATTTATGGATTAATTATAATGGTACCTATTTAATAAATGATAATCATCGTCATCGATTCTTAAAAGTGTAATTACATCTACTTAAATCAATACTCCAAACTGTAAAGAATAGAAGCACTGATATGACCGCTTCAAATTCATTACCATATATTATTATTTATAATTTCCCCTAAATGTATTGTAACTTCGTATTTGTGCGTACAAATTTATTAGGTGTGCGCTAGCGAGCGCGTCAAGGACTTATGCGCACATATTCGGATTCCGTTTGGATATCAGCTGACGTATATCTTTACAAGCTCGTGTCTTCTCGTACGCGAGCAGTGCATGTCGCTTAGCGCCATAAAATGAACTATACCTCAGTTGATACACGGAAAAAAACACTTAGTGTGTAATTTGTAGGTTCAGACAAAAGGTTGTGTAGATTCCGAGTTTTTGTATATATAGGTACCTAAATTAAGTCATAAGAGATAATTTGTAACGTGAATGCCATGGCAAAGATACATTTAAAGAAACATCAAACAGTACATAATATCTTCTTTCGTTTTAACTAATAACTTTCTTTTGATTTCAATTACATTCAATAGGTACGTGAAATATTCGTTCATAGTAGGTGCTTCAATATAATATGTGCTTCAATTAAAATCTCTACACTTTTTTCATCCTTAGGATATTAGGGGAGACCGGGGATGGTTGGTGATAGGGGCAGGATGAATAACCGGCAATAACTCGAGCTATTTTAAAGTGTTGCGTTGTCCTAATATACACGAAAAACCGTTAACTGTTTACGAACCTTCACTGCAAACGCGGCTCCGCGGGCGCACGTAATCCGGGAGAAAAAACGATTTATCGAAAAATGATACCTATGAGTAATTATTTACGTCTTAATATTGTTTGTATTGAAGCATTTATACTCGATGCTATGTAATTTTAAGCAATTTAAAGTAAGAGTTTGGTTATTGATGATTATTTTAGTGTAATTTTTTTAGATTTCGACACAGTTTTAAGGTACTCACATGTGGTTGAAATTTAAAAAAGTTGTTTGGGGCTGGTAGACAAACTTTGTGTTGGGGCTAGTTGACTACCTAGAAAATGTACTACGTAATAATCGAAATATTCCTCACATGGAATAACGTGAGTTTTTTTGTCAAATTTATCAAAAGTTTGTTATTTTAAAACCATGTCAACTTACAAAATAATAACTAATCGAAACAGTAAATCTTCTGCTGGTGGTATGATTTTTGGTTTCCGCCTCAGTAACGCATATCGTACAAAAAGTGACAAGTTATACGTAAATTACGTAAATGTTACTGACATTTTGTCTCAATAAGGCACATTGATAATAGTAAATAAGTATTTGTAGTGTTTTCTTTTATTTTACTGCCGTATTTTATACCAAACACTTCGTAGGCCAATTTACCCCAAGTGAATAGTCCACCAACCCCTGGCACGGGGTAAGTTGACATGATTTTCTTGTTCCACGAAATGGCTTTTATACACTATGTTATAAACAATCGCGAGGTTTTTGGTATTTTTTTTTGAAAGCTTATTAGTTTACCTATCGAACCTATAGGTTTTTTTGACATTATATACTAAAACAAAAAAATTATAAGCGTCCAAGCCGAAATTTGGTCAACTATCCCCGGTCTCCCCTACTACCTAATTGACCCATCTTCAACAATCCATTTATGGGTCGTAAAACTGTTATCACAACTTTCAAAGGTTAATAACTATTGAGAAAATAAAAACACTTATCTCTTTTGAATGTACCGAAACTATTCTAAAATTATCTGTTTTACGGTCACGGGCGTAATGTTGTATATAGTGTGATTGAATACTTTTGTAGAAAGGACCAAGTGCTTATACACATAAAGTTTTTAAAACTCGCGGTACACTTTAAATTAAACTAAAACGCAGTACGATGCAATCGGATTCGTATAATTTTAAATTACCATATATTAAGCATAAGTTGAAAACGCGCGTATCAAGAACGCACGTCGTCTGCGCTCATATAAAAATCTGTATCTGTGTGAGACAATAGAAATTAATTCTCTATGGTATCAGGGATACCATATCGTCATCCAAAAGATATTTATATTTTCTAGGAACATAAATGCTGTGATATAATGTCACAGTGTTTATTGCATCAAAACATCAGTTTAACAACAACACTATTCAATTAATATATTTTTATCGAAAACCATAAAATTAACTAAATGTGCCAACTGAGAGAGGAATGAACAACATCGTTTTATCGTTTTTAATGTATAATAAAACGTTAATTATTGTGTACAGTAATTGCAATAAAATTAAAAGTTATTGCATACATGTTATCTTTAGGTCACAATGATATGGAAACGGTATGTTGCTACTTTTAATCTGCTTTTTTGTGGCTTATTCTGATACGGACTAATTAAGCAGTACAGTTATTAGGTAAGTATATTTTTAATAATTATAAATAACTGATTATAATTGAAGTTTAAACGCGAAAAGCGAGCGGTTTTTCTTTAGATCTGTAGACTAATTGGCCTTGCAGATACAATGATAGATCTGCCTCGAAGTAAAACAAGAGATTTCTCATATTATACCTATGCACCAATATGTTAAAAATAAATTTTGAACGTATTTGAACTCACGCTTGCTAATATAATTGGGTATGTATAATAAATTCTGAGCATCTATAACATATTTTTGCGTGTCGGTTTGTACTAGGTACTTTTGCGCAGCCACTGAGCGACACGACAGCATTGTCACTAAAATATTATAGTTAAGAGGATCCCCATATCCTTCATACCTTAAAAATACTTCGTTTCTATACGACTTCCACTCGGGGAAAACAAGTGGACAGGTGCGTAAAAGCTAATTAAAAAAGTAAACCTAAACAAACTCCGTAAAAATTTACGATGTCATAAAAAGCCTATAGTGAACCAAAAAAATCCCACAAATTTTGACCTAATAATGCTTACATGATCGTAAAACCATAATAGCATTTATTTTTATAACAATGAAAGTACGCGCTGATAGGCATTCGGAGAAGTGACCTTTGCTCCACTTATCGCTACGATATTAAAAGTGTATGCCTTCATGAATTTCTTCGCAGTCCAATTATTGTTATGTCGGCTGCATTGATAACCTTTGATTATTTTGTTACTGACTCCTTTTATCAGACTGTTTAAGTTGAGCATTGTATAATGCACTTTGATGTTTTTTATCGTTTGTTCGCCGCTATAGTCTAATTTTATATTTGGCAGTCACACAATTAGGGGAAGAAATCACCCCTACAAAGTCTACTCCCGGGCGACTCAGATTATTTCAAAGTTACTCAAACTCAAAATTGGGTCCAGAACCTCGCGTTTTATAGGTCTAGCAGAGTGAGGAATAAAACTTACATAAAATGTACTTTGAGTACATATATAGTAGGGGAGACCGGGGATAGTTGACCAAATTTCAGCTTGGACGCCTATATTTTTATGGTTATCGTATATAATGTAAAAAAAACCTACAGGTTCGATAGGTGCACTAATAAGCTTTCGAAAGAAACACCAAAAACTTCGCGATTGTGTATAACATAGTGTACAAAAGCCATTTGGTGGAACGAGAAAATTGAGTCAACCTTCCCCATGCCTGGGGTCGGTGGACTATTCATTAAGGGTAAATTGACCTACGAAGTAATTGGTATAAAAGACGGCAATAAAATAAAAGAAAACACCACAAGTACTTATTTACTATTATCAATGTGTCTTATTGAGACAAATTATCTTCAACATTTACTCAATAAACATATCATTTGACACTTTTTGTACGATTTTGGTTATAAGGGCGGAAACTAAAATCCTGCCACAAGCAGAGGGTTAACTGTTTCGATTATTTATTCTTTTGTAATTTCATATGGTTTTGGAATAACAAATTTTTGTTAAAATTGACAAAAAAACTCACTTTATTCCATGTGAAGAGTTTTTGGATTACTACGTAGTACATTTTCTAGGTAGCCAACTAGCCCCAATATAAAATTTGTCTACCAGCCCCAAACAACTTTATTAATTTTCAACCACGTGTAAGTACCTCAAAACCGTGGCAAAATATTTAAAAAAATACACTAAAATAATCATCAATAACCAAACTCTTATTTTTGATTGCTCGAAAGTAATTAACATCGAGTATAGAGGCTTCAATACAAACAATATTAAGAGCTAAATAATTACTCGTAGGTATCATTTTTCGATAAATCGTTTTTTCTCCCGGATTACGTGCACCTGCGGGGCCGCGTTTGCGGTGAAGATTCGTATACGGTTAACGGTTTTTCGTGTATATCAGGACAATGCAACACTTTTAAATAGCTCGAGTTATTGGCTGTTATTCATCCTGCCCCTATCGCCAACCATCCCCGGTCTCCCCTATACAGTCGAGTACACAGAGTATACAGTCATATGGCGCGGAAACACTGTCAACTTGTTGCATCAGATACGTGGCACATAATGGCGGCAACGTACTGATAAAATATTTAGATTTCATACAATTACTGTATACTCATAGTTACTTGCTTACGTAATTTACTAAATCCTAATTAAATAGTTTATTACTTGAAGTGCTGCGCCTAAATGTACACATAAAAACAAAATATGATTTGGGAACTAATTTCATCTCCAATATGACTCGGACACCAATGCATTTACGAGAAAAATAATATTATGTTCAATGTTTCAGTATCGAATATCATGCATCAATTGCGTTAAATTTATTACGAAACTAGCTTTTGCCCACGGCTTCGCCCGCGTTAATAAGTTTTTCCGGGCTAAAAGTACATACATAAAAACCTTCCCGTTGAATCACTCTATCCAACACATTTATTTGTATAAAGATTAATATTATGACGTTGATACAACTCTTAACAAATAATGCATTAATTTCGACCAAAATTGATTACCATAAAAACGGTTCTAGAGAGTTAATTTTAAAAGATAGACATATACTGTCGCGGACTTTTTTTTAGATCATTTCAAGAGGAATAATTCTTTCATACATATATTTTTGGTATCTTGAACCGTTTTCGCAGCGCACGCAATGGAAGCCCTCAAGGATGAATAATTTTCCCCGCATTTTTCACATTTTCCATTATTTCTTCGCTCCTAATAGTTGCATCGTGATGTTATATAGCCTATAGCCTTCCTCGATAAATGGTCTATTCAACACAAAAAGATTTTTTCAATTCGCACCAGTAGTTCCTGAGATTAGCGCGTTCAAACAAACAAACAAACAAACAAACTCTTCAGCTTTATAATATTAGTATAGATTAGCTCGTTCGCTTCGCTACATTGTATCTTTGCCGGTCACCGGTCAGAATAATCAATTATGTTTAAATACACCGCAGGAAACAATAATTATTGCAACTTACACGAAATATTGTCTTAACAATTAATTTTAGTTTTTTTTTTTCTAAGGAACTAATGAATTATATTGTCGTAAAATGGGATAAAAATATACACCTATTGGAATAATAATGATTAGAATAAAACAACAGATTTGAAATAGGAACATAACTGAGTCGGCTCGACCGAGGGAGAGCTCTGTCTCACAGAAAACAAATACGAAACGAAAACTTGCTGTTTTGATTTGTATGATCAGTGAGATTTCTGAACGCACGTTACAACACAATCTTCTCCATAATTCCTATTTGTTACCTTTAAAAACAAGTTATCTTTGATTGTTCAGTATTTATTGAGGAGATCTGCTTGCTTGTTTGCTGGCCTTAATGTACGTTACCTGCTAAGGTTGAAAAGGTACTAAAAAGGGCACGTAATCTATTTCAATTGAAACTGATATATTTATGTTTTCCACGAGCAATAAGCCATTTAAAATCTTACTTAATATTACAAATGTGAAAGTTAGTGAAAATGTTTGGATGTTTGTAAGAAGTAAACGCAGAAACTGCGCAACGGATTTGAATGACATTTGGTACACGGTTAGACCATGTCCTGGATTAACACATAGGCTACTCTTTATCGCGGAAATTTATTTATTTATTAACACTTTATACACGTCGAGTATAAAGGCGGGACTTAATGCCGAGGAAATATACTCCAATGGGAAATAATGGTCATGTGTCATCTGATGACTGCCTCGGTGGCGTAGTTGTATTAAGGTACGACTACAATGCTGAGGTCTCGGATTCGATTCCCGGGTCGGGCAAAGTGATATTGAGTTTTTCTATTCAGTATCAGCTCGGAGTCTGGAATTTGTGCCCGATATGGCGATAGGCTCGCCCCCTATCACATCATGGGACGGAATAACGGCGAAAAGTGGGTGCACTAGTTGCGCCTCTGCCTACCCCTTCGGGGATAACAGGCGTGAGTGTATATGTATGTATATGTATGTATGTAACACTTTATACACGTCGAGTATAAAGGCGGACTTAATGCCGAGGAAATATAGTCCAATGGGAAATGATGGTCATGTTTCATCTGATTTTGTAAAGATGGCGCGACCGTTATAGGGCCTTTTGTAGCGGAAAAGTTTTTTATGCGGACGAAGCCGCGAGAAATACATAGTAAGATATAATAATTGTACGAGGTACTGAACTTCACTTCTATGATTGACGTTCAAATGAAGACGAACTGACTCGAATTCGATTGTAACACTCATAACAGTATTGCGTTTTACTAATTAACTATCCACGTTGGTAATTACAACGCAACACGATATCTATTATCGTGATTAGCATTCATTTGTTTTCAATAGAATAAGTCATTGAACTGTTTAAAATTCCGTGGAAAATTTGTTTGAACAAAGGTTTTAAAATAAAATATCATTGATGATTGTGTCGTATGGTAGATTAAATGAGGAAGCTAAGACCAAATTTGAAAGTAAATTCACACCGGCAAAGATATTTATGAAAAGTGTGCCACATATTTATGGCATGGTAGTAAGACACGAGATGATTTTTGGTCTGATTTATTATATGTACAAATGGTGCTTATATGTGACGTACGTACGTGTCTACGTGAAATTATGTGATGCCATGTATGTTAATTCTGCCACCACAAAATTTTTGAAATTGTAATAAATTTCATCATTAAGCCGAAAATATTTTGCCAGAATGTAAGACGTCATAAGGATCGAACTTATTACCATAATCTTATTGTTAATATGTTAGTCTCGGGCAAGTTATTCACGTGAATTTGGAAAACACGATTCAGGTTTCTTTGCCTGTCATAAACATCAAGCCCTAGACTTCGCGGGTGTAACTTTCGAAAATTCTACCAAATTCACTTACGCTAAGCTTGCTTAAGCTGTCAAAACACCAACGACCCCACTATTTATCCTACTAATATTATAAAGGCGAAAGTTTGTAAGAATGTATGGATGTTTGGATATTTGGATGTATGGATGTTTGTTCCTCTTTCACGCAAAAACTACTGAACAGATTTCGATGAAATTTGGCACAAGGGTAGCTCATGTCCTGGATTAACACATAGGCTTTTTATCCCAGCACTACTTTTTATCCCGGGAAAATATAAACCGGGACTTTTATCCCGGAAAAACGTTTTAATGCGGGCGGAGCCGCGGGCAAAAGCTAGTCCTTTATAATAACACTTAACACCCGTGATTTCTCAGAGAAACTACAATTAATATATAGGCATACTCTCATGCAACATTCTATAATGAGACATACCCAGAAACCGGGGTAAACATCACAAGAAGGAAGTATTTTAACAAGCGGTTTCACTTACTAATAACCCACTTAGCCGGCAATTATTTATCGTACACACGGCCCGCTCATTGAGATACTTTTAATTACGTTACCTCCATGTGTACGCGACGTTACTCGCGTTTGAAATATAGTTTCAATTTTCGGCAAATAGAACAGTTAATATTATTTTTACTTTAATTTAGTGTAAGGGTACCTGAACAGTATAAATGTCAATAAGTAGTAACACAGTAAAGAACTTCGAATTTCAAGCATTTCACGGCTTCTACAGTGTGCTCTTTTCTTCAAATTATTGGGGTCCCTACTTATAATAAAATAATGATAAATTTCCTTACTATGTTATTCAAGTATGCAAATGAATGAGAAGATTTTCAAACATATAGCTTTATGGAAAGCGTCATGACTGCCCATGAACAATTCTTAAACCACCCAGAGCCCGTAGACAAGATGCCTTTCAATAATAGTTATACTTACACACACTCACGCCTTTAATTCCCCGAAGGGGTAGGCAAAGGCGCAACTATTGCACCCTATTCGCCGTGCGTACGATGTGATAGGGGGCGAGCCTATCGCCATATCCGGCACAAATTCCATAATCCGGACTGATACTGAATAGAAAAATCCAATATCACTTTGCCAGACCCGGGGATTGAACCCGAGACATCAGCATTGTCATCGTACCGTAGTTCAACTACGCCATCGAGGGACTCGTTAGACTTATCGCTAGGATATGTAACTTTCATACTTTTTTTTCTAGTAACAATTTTTTTTTTGTTGACGCGGAGAAAGTGACTTATTACTACCGCCCAGTGTTCAAGGGGAACGACTGAGCGGTTATGTTGGGTTCACCGTGCCTTACGACCCGACGTTGAGCCGCCCGGAAAGATGGAAAACGTCGGGCGACCGCCGGGCCGAGTCCCTAACCTATGTACACCGCACGGCATACCAACTAAAACTCCGCGGTGGCCATCTTCGGCGCATTAGGGACGGCTGCGGGCTTCCTCCGACTCACGTCTAAGTTGTCGTCCGCAACCGCCCCTGCGCGTACCGCTGTTGCGGTCCTTCTCCTGTTGTTGCGAGGGCTCAGAAGCCCCCGTACACCGAAGGACGCCCTTGGGGTCCGAGGCAGCGTGAGACACGCTGCCGGCCATCACGGGGGTCACAGAAGTTGGCTAGACTAATAGGTGGACGGCCCCTCCCGCCCACCCTTGACCCACGATTGTAAAATAAATCGTGTTTAAGGTCGTAGAACTTTTAATGATAAAGCACTGAAAAGCGCTACACTATGATTGTTAAGCCCATTTTATCCTGAATATGTTAGGTTATGCCTATAAAGAGTTTCGAATGAGTGGTCTTAGCGTATGATAATATGTGTGGGTCAAAGGAAGGAAACTTATAGAAAACCAAATATCACTCAAATATGTAAAACATTTTAGGAACAGTTCGCTACTTCTTCATTATCTACTTATGGGAGGATTCGTCAATATCTCTTAAAGTGGGTAAAAAAATCAAGACCACACCGCGCTGTCTTCCATATCTGGTCGGTAAATGCGCACGATTCCGCGGTGCGTGCCCAGCAATCTCAATGAACCTTATCAATTGCACCCGACAGCTGAAAAAAACCGAGTTATTTATATAGAAATGAAGAGCAGAGAGTTCCCAGAGCGGAAGAGATTGACCATCTATTGGGCTATACGGCCACGGGAAAACTGCTGGTCCACGAAATGGTTACACCGCCTGAAAAATATACATGTATAATGCCGATATAGTTTACAGAAAAGGCGTTCCCCGAATTAGCCAATGCTAATTAACAATATTTTTCAAATTACTGAACCTCAATCAAATAATCGTGACTTTTACAAACATCCAATTAGGTATCACATCAATCAGGTAAATTAAAGTTTCTTCAAGTCATCCGATATATTACACAAGAAAGAGTAAAACTGGCTTGTACACAAAATAATCGTAAATTAAAAAGAAATACCCGACTCGAATTTTCGCTTACAAATTGTGGCCGGATCGAGTTTATAGTTCATAAAACTAATGCGAGATAAACGATTGAATTTTAAATTAACATTAATGGCTTTAAACTATTAACCGCTACCGGAAAAAAGCCGAATAGAGACATAAAAATAAATATATATGTAGATTCGTCGATAAAAGTTTATATTGAATAAAACGTCACGACACTTTGGTGGTGCCGTCTTAAGGCGAAGCATGCCTCTCTTAGTGCAGTAAGTATTTTGTGTCCAAATCAGGTCTGTAAGCAATGGTATGGGCATCCAACTTTAGTTCGATGCTGTCACTAATAAAATATCACTGCAAAAATATGTGGACAAAACATTTCAATTAAAATATTTACGAGCAACACCATAAGTATCTACACTAATAACTGAAAATAGTTGTAACGTATAACAATGTTTATATACATTATTAATGGGTCACGAAAATAATCTACTAAGAAACAATTATTTATTAAAAGATTTTATTCGAAAGATATACATTTTGGTAAGATCATTTTCCCCCTAATTATCCTCCTAACATTCTTTAAGCACAACAGTGTATCCATACTTCTTATACAGGTTTCTATGGGTGTTACTTGACGTGAGATGACACCCTTACTCGTTCAACAGTTTACCCTATAAAAAAATACGGAGCAAATAATATCTAAGTACTCATTATATTGTATCAAGTTGTGTAGTCATTTGAAATCGTCTTCCCGTCTATGCCTTAAATCCCGGCGGGAGATAAAGTTTTTCGGTTATATTTCTCAGTTAATTGGTATAATGAGGCGGCTCGTTTACTAGGAAACATTTTTGTTTGGGTGGGCACTCAGGCACTCACACGTTTGCGTTTTAAAACATATCGGTTTATTAACCTATTTTAATAACGTAGAATATTGTCAGCACATACGTAGCATTACGCTTTTCCTCTTTTGTAATAGCATATAGGCAGTGATGCAACCACATTTCGCCAGATTTATTAGGTTCCATTTTTTGAATTGGTTATGGGCTGTGGAGATCGTTTAACGTGTGACCCATTGCTCATTAGTCAGCTTACGGTAAAATACCTTTATCTTTCTACCATAACTAATTATCTAAGTACTTATTCATTTCGTAACTCAATGACTCGTACGAAGTCTATATGTTTAGTAATATCTATAAAAATGAGCTTATTATGTCTTCAATGGTGTGAAGTAATACGTTTTGGATCATAAACAACTATAAAAAATTTACTAATGCCGACATGATAATTTTCATTTCCAACTCAGCTCGTAAACTTACATAACTAGCTACTTATATACAATAAAGTATGTTGTCTGACCTTTCGCAGTATTCTAATATAGCGTTAAATTATTATGATTATTCAGGGCAAATAACTCGTCTTGTTAGGGTAACAAGAACTCTTGAACTGTCATGCCTAACCGTAATACTTTTAGATATAAGACTACAGCACAAAAATATCTCAACATCTTTAATAGCCATTACGGAAAACTCAAATAAATTACAGTTTTAGAAGAAAGTATTTTAAAAAAATGTTATATCATACACAGGAAAATGTTTTAGTATTAAAAAAAGTTATATTATGATATACAGAAAATATTTTAGTATTAATCTTTGACTCTTCAAGCCCGCGACGGACACCGGTGTCCATATAGGGTTTTCCCATACATCTATATATATAAGCGGGGCTTGAAGGGTTAATCTATAGGTTCGTATAATAAGGCCGTAGAACGGATGTATCTTTACATTCAAAGAAATGTGATAAAAAAGAAAGAGACTAAAGAAGAGTAGGTAATGGAACACAAATCAGCGATTTTTGTGATTTCTGACTGTCTGTCTGTTTTTCTGTTTGTTTGTTACTGCACGTCTCCAAAATCACGGATCGACGAAATTTGGCACGCGGGTTGGTCACGCCCTGAATTAACACATAGGCTACTTTTCCGGGATAAAAACCTATAAGTAAATGATGTATATAGAAAATAATAATTAAAATTGCTGACTGCCTCGGTGGCGTAGTTGTATTACAGTACGACTGCAAAGCTGAGGTCTCGGGTTCGATCCCCGGGTCGGGCAAAGTGGTATTGAGTTTTTCTATTCAGTATCAGCTCGGAGTCTGGAATTTGTGCCCGATATGGCGATAGGCTCGCCCCCTATCACATCATGGGACGGAATAATGGCGAAAAGTGGGTGCACTAGTTGCGCCTCTGCCTACCCCTTTGGGGATAACAGGCGTGAGTGTATATGTATGAATGTAATAATTAAAATATTTTTGACGCAATTGAAGCATTTTGAAGCACTTTTGGAGATACAATTTGTAACTTGTATATTAAATTACAAACTAATTATTTTTAAAAGAATAATTTACACTGGTTCACAAGGCACAACACAGTGCATTTTATGCATGAATGGACACTACAATGTTTTGAAACAGCTGAGGTAAAAAATAAAACTAACAAGAAACAAATAAGGAATTTACAAAACACATGCTCGGTTGATATTCTAATGTTTTGACAATTAATGCATAGGAATTAGGACGTTACTTCACCTTGTGGCAAGCAGGTGTTGCTGTTTCAGCGATTATCAGTAATATTAACTATCACAATTAATTACCTAAGCGGTTGTTTGGTTAAGCTTTCACAGCTTCGTCCAGAGTCATATTGAAAATGCATGTAGACGTTACTGTAAATTTATGACTTAAGGTTTAACCCTCATAGCAGTTTTAAGGTATAAAGTTGTTTACTATGACTTTCAATTACACTAGATGTAGCATACAGTTTAGAAATTTCGTTTATTGCAGACCAAATATTTATGAAAAATAATAACAATGGTACAATAAAAAAATGATTTTCAACAAAATATTTCTATAATACAGAATTATTTTAACACTACACATAAAAACTTTTCAGAGCAAATGTTATCAGAATGGGATCTCGGGTAAGATGTCCCCGCTCTCCTCAGCTCCCAAAACTTCATAGTTCACTGAGACCACTAAATCGCTGCTCGTAAAACTTTACTATCCGTTTTTATGTTTGTTTGAGGCCCAGTATCGGTTTTAACCCTCCGTTGTGGATTTGATTGCTCGGTTATTGTCTGCTTATTGCGTGGTGTAAGTTTTAGCGATGATAATAATTGACTTTTATCATTGACTCCTCAAGCCCCGCGACGGACACCGGTGTCCATATATATAGTGTTTTCCAATACATCTATATATATAAGCGGGGCTTGATGGGTTAAAATATGATGTGCCACCCAGAATGAAGTCCCAATGTACTTTTCCCTGTTTAAAAGTAGCATATTTGTGTTAAATTCGACACAGGCCATTTTTGCCCCAAGTTCCATCAAAATCCGTTTAGCAATTTGTAACAAACATTATTCTTTCATTTTCTTCGTAAAACATATATATTTAATGATTAAACGAACTTACCTGTACGTGAAGTTCTATCATAATTATACGAAGGCTTCGTCCGAGGAGATTAGCATGAAGAGAAGTTATAGAACACATGTAGTACGTGTACTTAGTACGCCTTTGCACTTTATTTGAGACTTATTTTTTTTTTTTATACTTTGGTCACACCCAACCTGTCAAGAGAGATTCATTTAGTTTAGAGAGAGAGTTCCATATACCAATATTTCACAACTTACTAGGGTTAACGCAAGTCACGGGAGGGAGGGATGCTAATCTCCTCGGACGAAGCCTTCGTATAATTATGATAGAACTTCACGTACAGGTAAGTTCGTTTAATCATTAATTATACTTCGGCTTCGTCCTCGAGATTAGCATGAAGAGAAGTTATAGAACACATGTAGACTTTTAGAGAATAAGTAGTGAAATATTTGTATAATTTCAATTGCAGTAGTAATTACAATTAGCTAATCAAAAAACTTTATAAGCTTGTACTTAGCAATAAGCTTTTTGATAGGATATCAATATAAAATTTCTAATTGGTTATCATTGAATTAACAAAAAATTTCGTCATTCCCAACTAGATTCTTAAGGTCTCATTACCGAATCTCCAGGATAAGTCAAAATTAATAATTTATGATCCAAACTGCAGTTTGGTAGATCGAATGCAGTTTAATGCCATAAGTACCTATAGGTACGCGGTGGAGCCCGTGGCAACGTGCCTCGTGCTGTGAGCACTAGACATCTAATAGAGTTATATCTATTCCACATTCGCTAAAAAGATATGGAATGTGACCATATTGTTATATGGGGCTTTCTGGCAACATAAATAAAGAAACTTAATTTTTATGAATTCATTTTGTCATAAAAGATATTATATTATCAATACTATATTAGCGATTATTTGAGCAAATTCCGAGTAAACTATAAAAAATATTATATTATGCCTTCAGTAATAAGATCTGGATCTAAGAAAATTCTAATTTCCTTCAACAAATGGTTATTTTGGATGGTGGCTATATATAGCCGCTATAGTATAGGCACTTAAAAATAATTAAACAATAGCCTTGGCATAAGGGAAATGTTCCCTGTTGTATGATCTAATATCATCTAGGTATATCATATTTCGATAGCATCGATTGAATATACTTCCCTTAAAAATCCTTTTATTGGTTTGTCTTGACCAGCATGGCAGCATGTGATTGCAGTAACTAACTTGGAGGTGGTCTACACTTCTTTCAAAGTCTTACGCTTCTTCTTCGTAATATTTGTGTCAAAAATCATATTAACTGGAAAAACAAACTTAATTAACGGTAACAATGCGATGCAATCAGCCCTGTATTATATATCACCCACAGCCGAGCACGGTCCTCCCCTTGAACTGAGAGGGTCCAGGTCCCAGTCCACCACACTCGCCTACCGTGAGTTGGCAGACTCCGCATATTCGCGAGACCCTCATGGAGAATTCTAAACCATGCAAGCCTCCTCTCCGTGTTTTCCTTCACGGTAACATTATTAATTAATAATTACAATCAACAAAACAAAGATATTTTCTCAAAACAGACATCTTAGATCTGTCATCAAATTATATTATTTATCAATATTAGAATATTAAAACTTGAAATGAAATTGGAGTATCATCTGAATAGATGATACCTACTCTGCCACAAACATACCAAGTTGAAGATTAACTCCTAGGCAAATTTTTATATTAGGAAATAGACATTTCAACCTTTATATAAGGACCACATTTTGATGTGTGGAACTCGTAGCGAATGCTACTTATTGGAGTAGTTGGATCAAAAAATTGAGCAATGTGTCATTTTATATAACCGACCCAACAAAATTCTTTCCGTGACAAATAAATTGACACTTGCCGACTGCGAGAATATGACAGAATTATTGTTACTGTTAGTGAACGTTTCCAAGAAGGAAAACACCACGGAAGCTTAGATCTCAAGAGTAAAACCGGAGTACTTTATAACGCTTTATTAAAAATAGTTAAAGCGTTAAATATTATAAAATATCATCATAGCGACAGTCAACCTTCTGACTGCGTTAGTTACGCCTATACATAGAGTAGGTTTTGTAGAATTCGTAAAATAAATACATACATAGACTCAGAGATTTTATCCCTAAAGGGGAACAGAGGCGCAACCAGTGTATTCGTCCCTCACGGTAGCTAATAACTATAAATAATATTATGCGCTGCTTTCTTCATACTTTTACTCTCCACTAGCTGCGAGTCACCTGCATGCAGCCCCCCCCCCACCCCTTTGTTCAGGCATCTGAACAAATTTTGAGGCGCTAACGATGATCGATAGCATCGTCTCAATTTCAATTTTCAATTATTTGCCACAATTATTGGTTACAAAAAAATACAAACACACGAATTGAGAACCTCCTCCTTTTTTGAAAGTCGGTTAAAAATGTGTTACATTTTAACAATATAGTCAGGTACATAATGTCCCTGTCGGGCACGGCAAAATTTGAAAGAGAGGGAGAAGCTATAATATAAATGTAAGTACTATATTATTATTATATTTTATCTTAGAATCAATTGTAGGTATATATTAATAAATATTGAGTTGACGACTAATTAATGATATTTGAAAATTATCACAAGACTGTATGTTACAAACAAGAATACGTCACTAAAATAATAACGAGAAAAGATTTGTTCTTTTCATATTTGTTTGTAATAAATAAACTCAAAAATTAAGTAACCTATTTTGAAAAAACATTTCAATAGTTAATCTTTGAGTGCTACTGGCTGTTCTTTATCCCAGGAAGGAATGTCAACGCGGGCGCAATCATGAGCAAAAGCTATTAACAATAATAATGGTGTACATGTAAACATAATATTATCACGCCTTTTCCTATTTAAGGTGTAGGCACAAGTGTTAATATATTTACACCACAATTCGCCAGCTATGTTACAGTCATTGTAAGCGAGTGTATTGATATTTAGCAGGCAAATTAATTTTGCCAGGAAGAAATTAGACTTATAACATCCGGTCAAAAAACAGTTTCCAAATCAACCAATCACACGCAGTTGTGGCGAGCCCCGAGCTCGCCAGCGCCACGCGTTCGCCAGTTGGGAGCGGCGGGAACTTCCGCCGTCGCCATGCGCGCGCCATTACTCGCCCGGCCCGTTACCGCTAACACCATTGTCGATTATTTTTAATGTAAAATACCAATGTTTTCACATATTAAAAGGTGTTTCTTTTCGGTAACTGTGCATGTGAAAGACTTAATAAATATTCTGAGTCTAAAAAATTGTAACGAGTCCCTTAAGGCAATCAAACAATATAGACAGATCATAATATTTCTGAGGGAAACTCTTTTTCCGCTTCTGAGACATGATGGTAGATAAATAACGATTTACATGATCATTTTGAGTCAATTTGAATAAAAGCCTCTTTGATTTGATTTAAATTATAATAAAATTCTATGTTCTTTATAGACAACCCACAGATCAAAGTAAGTATACAATGAAACAATTAAATACAAAGAGTAAAATGCGGAACGCCTAAGTTCCGGTTGGACTAAATTATAGTCACGTTTCTGGGATCTGTGTCATTTTATTTTAAAATATTCTAATCTATTCGCCTAATTTATCCATGTTGGTTTAGGCAGGTTACTTTATGGAGGCTTAACTTTATAATAAGTACAGCATATTTTGCAGCTACCTCACTTCGGCGACGCGCCGCGACGGTTACTATTTAATTCTTGCATTTTGAAACAGTGATTTTATACCATCAAAATAGTGACATATTCGGTCATACCCAAGACACAAGGCATAAGGCCAAAAAACCTTAGTATATAATTCTGTGATCATTTATGATTGCGAGCGACTACGATTTTTTAACTCAGATCACTTACCTGCAACTTATCCTGTTCCGTGCCGTTCTCGGTGAATTCAAATGGCAGTACCTCGTTGCTGCTGGATTTTCCGTTCTTAGATCGACTCCTTATCATTTAACACATACTGTGCTGTTGTAGGTCATTAAGCATTTAAGACGTTGCTAAATCATGACCAGACATGATTGTCTTTTATGCTATTAAATTGATATTTCGTAATATCCAGCACATGGCGACGTGGTGCAGTGGTGCATCGCGCCACGTTGTCAGGAGTCGTCAATCCACTGCGCCGCTTGCGCTGATATTTTTCAAGCGGTGCTCGTTATCTACTGGTAGATAATAGCGGCCCTAAATATTGTAAGGCTCTGGCCGGCAGATGTTAGCAAGGCCTTTTTTCCCGATTGCCGAAGGAGGGTATTTTCCACTCCCTAAGGCCGCCACTGGTGGTACTAACATACTGTTACATAACATTATACATAAGAACCAGTCGTACAATACTGATCGCAAGCATCAATTGCGGGTAGTGACAACCGCCATGTGTAGCACGCAGACCCGGGTAACAGAATTTAGCATGACGACGGTAGATTGAAAAAATGTGTAATTAGGGCAATGCCCCTCAGAAACTTTAGCCTTCTGATAAATTTAAATTGTACCATGGTAAGAAGGAAACAGTCGTAATTATTACACTGACATAGCAAAATAAATTGCTCAGGGACCATATTAATATTATAGATGTAAATAGGAGACAGACGCAAAGTAACTGTCCTCAACATTATTCTGGCCCGGTACACAATAAGGTTTTGGTACTAACCGTTTTACCTGTGTGGTATTTTTCATTATGTCGGTAGTCTCGGAGCACGGGAACAATGTTGATCACTTAGGTAATCTTCTATTTTCTGTACCAAATAGAAGTAATTTCCATGTTCTTCTATTCTATTACACTTAAAATCCATGATGAGCAAGAGATTAAGAATAACTTTAATTTAACGTGCAATACGGCGACGCACTAAAACGCGAATGAATCTCTCTTGACAGGTTGGGTGTGACCAAAGTATAAAAAAAAAAAATAAGTCTCAAATAAAGTGCAAAGGCGTACTAAGTACACGTACTACATGTGTTCTATAACTTCTCTTCATGCTAATCTCGAGGACGAAGCCGAAGTATAATTCTATCTGACACTTAACGATTAGCTGGTTGACTGTATATGGCCTGCAGTTTCCTTTCTGTCATGGGCGGTAATCAATTTACAGTGTCCGAAAAAAATACAAACCATTTCAAAATACAATTAAGAATTTTCCGATATTTTATTTTTAATGTTTTGATATTTATTGCCTTAACGTCCTTTAACAAGTCCAAATCCTAAGGACATACATGTCAAGAAAACACTTTAGCCCGCTCACAGTAAGACCCCTCCCCAGCCTTGTCGATCGTCTTTCACGGTTTCACCTCTACAAAGAAGCCGCACATAACCGTGTTAAGACTTGTCAACCTTTTTAAATGACCAATAATAAAATTTAATATTCACATTTACTAGTTCCAAAATCGAGAATCATTAAAAATATTCACGTTCGTATCAGCGGATCACTTATTCAAATGAACTTTTTTAATTGATATCATATAAACATGCATTTCGGCTACCGTCTAATCAAATGTTTCTAAATATTATAAATATTAATTAAATAAACGAGACACGCGAGCTTAATTAATTTATGGATGTTTAATTAGAATTAGGGAGGTGACAATAACCTTATAAGTAATTTAGGTATAAGGGACAACTAGACAATAGGGTAAGGTTGCTCAAGTTACTTACGTTACTTAAGTTAGTTCCTATTGACAACGGAAGGCGGTCATGTTTGTAAACGTAGAAGTACGCAAACGGTAGTGATTAGTCACAAATATTGGTATCCAAAAAAAAATTACATTACCAGTGTTCTCTTCGGTATTCATTATTTGACATTAAAGTAATGTTTTAACAAAATATTAATTTAAAGAAATTGCTTGGACATCGGTAGATATCGGTAGGTTGATGAGGTTGATATCAATAAGTCGATTATAAAAAATGTAACAGTCTAAACAATATGAGCATCATAATCGATGTTTGCCTATCAACATACAAGGTAATAAGTATTCCCACACAACTCGTCTATCGATAAACACGTATCAGTTAATTAAGATTGGCGCACAGATAAAATAATCATTCAGAACGGTCCATTCATTCAGTGGCCTGAAAATAGCGCGGTTTATCTGTCTTCTGTGGCCGCAGGAAGCAATAAACCACTCAGCTCGCAACTCTATCACTCATTGACTTGTGTCAACTTGACATTTCTTTATTGTAGTAAACGCTTCAATATGTGGTATAAGCAAAATTAATAGATAAAGCGTTTATTGTTCTATGATGCGGAAATCGTGGTGATTTCGAGATAGAGCGTCTTAAGCAAGAGTCCATCTATGCAGGAACCAAAAAATTTACCATTTATACGCTAGTCAGCGCATTACACAGGGCATGTTATAAGCAATGTTAATATGTTCTGTTTTGAAAGATATTACAACCAGTCTAAATGACGGGAAATATAAGACATACTTACGTTAAAATGTCTCAGGATGATCAGAGCAGTTCAATGCCATACATAATCTCCCCCGAATCGCTGGATATTATATGCGTACCTAAATGTTTATGCCATCAGGTGCATATTGGTAATTTTGCCGTTCCGAGGTTATAAAATGTTTTCTAAGCCTACAATATTAGTACCTAATTACTAATGTTGTGTAATTTTTTTTTATATGGCATTGAATGACGAGCCGAAAATGCCGTTCGCCTGAAAGTAAGCGATACCACCCATAAACAGTAGCAACACCATCCAGCACCCTGAGCTACAAAGTACTGTGTGGCATTCCACTGCGCTCGTCATCCTGAGACATATAAGATGTTAAGTCTCCTTATGTCCAGTAGTTACAATGGCTTCAATGTCCTTCAAACCGAAATACAACAGTGCATGCATACTGCTGCTTGGTGGTAGAAATAGACATTGTGGTGGTACCCACTCAGACGGACTATTATATGAGGACCTACCACCAGTAAAGACCTATTAATAAACTACTACCTAAAAATAAACTGCTGTACTACGGAACAAGGAAGTCTGAAATTAAAACCTGCGGTAAACCATGCGGAACGTTGCTTAACCACAATTACTTACAATTTAATACTAATTATTACTATTTAGCAATTATTTTAAAAGACGCTTCCAATCAAAGAGTAATAAGATATCGAGTGGACATTGGCAAAATTTTCATACAAAAATGTTGAGCCAGTTCATCAGTAACTTAATCTACGGTGAAATAACATAACGCCTGTGTAAAATGCATTATAACATTCTTTGATATAATCGTAATCTTTACTTCCAAAATGTTGCTATCTTTACAAAATTTGCCAGATACGACAGCGACTTGTTACCAATATGTAATAACTTTTGGAGGAAAAATTTGGGCCTGATTTCTAGTATATAGCTAAGTTTACTGTTTAATGCCTTTTCTTCCAATAAACACATAATTAACGATAATGATTATGTTTTGAAGTGGTAGCGCCCCCAGTAGACATATTTGCCTCAATCATGAATCAGCTTCCTTGGCGGGGGTTACACAACTCTCCCTTAACCTAATGCAGTTTGTTTATTAATAAATTTGTAGGCAAGTAAAAGCTGTTTATTTCTTAATAAATGCAGAATGATGCAACGCAGAATGTTTTCTCTTCAAAACATTCTGCGTTGTTGACCTAAAAATTAACCTCAGACTTACACATGAAATATATACAAGTGTATTGTAGGCAATGGTATACCAGATTAATTACATAAATTCACTCAATCTCCACTTCAAAGTGACCTAGAAAATAAGATCTAGGCTTCCTACGCAAGCTCTCTAAAATTACTAGCTTTCATGCCCTGCCCTCTCCCTGGAAAGATATAGTACCCGGTTCCTAAAATGGCCCACCAATCATGTTTTCAAAATTTTTTTTGTTCTAATGCAAAAACATACAACGATTTTCTGTTAGTTCTTTGAAATGGTTTTATGGATATTATTTATTTATTTATTTATTTATTTATTTATTTGGAAGTCCTACAGGTTACATAATAACAAAAATTAGAAACTGTATTATAATACAGTTACCCAATTAAAGGCCTTCACTTATAACAACATAATATTTAAAAACGAAGTGATGAACATGCTATCTCAGTCTTACTTGCGAACAGCAGCTAAATTCATTACACTACATCTCGGCAAAAGTGAGACGCAATCCGTAAATTTATAGTAAATAGTTATGAGAACGCTGTCTCTGAAAGCAAACATCGCACTTTAGTGACATGTGTATTAAATATATCTATATCAGTAGTCTTAGAAATTACATTAAAGTTATTGCACGCGCGCCACAAGTATGAGTTACGTCGATAATTAGTATTTGCTCGATTAATGTGAAATATAGAAGGTAATCTAAGAGTTCTAATGGGGACATTAAAATTAAGTTTAGCCAAAAGATCAGGGCAGTCAACAGCTCCAGACGCAATTTTTGCTAAATAGGTAATATCGGCTATTTCACGCCTTTTATGAAGCGGTAGTAGATGATGATTCTCACAGAGACGTAGATACAAATCAGAACTATAATATGATTTTAATTTAAAACATAGGAATTTTACAAACTTCTTCTGAATACCCTCGATTCGATTTATATATTTGTTGTACATAGGATTATTAAGTGGGCCTTCAATGGTTCGGTTACCTTACTTATATTTCCTTAAAATTTCATAAAATACATTATTTAACTTCCCTTTCTGAGCTCTGATAAATGCTAATGCCGGTAAAACTAGACCCAACCTCAACCTAGATCAATTGTGTCCACATCCATTAAGGAACGATCTTGAAATGGATATTAATTGCTTTATGTCTCAATTAAATGTCTCCTTTTATGGTATAAGTATGCCCTTATAACATTACATTGTCTATATCGTAAATACTATATTTTGATCTTTATTGATTACCAACAATGACGCAAGTTGTGCTTAATGTTATTATTGGTTGATAATCTATACTAATATTATAAAGCTGAAGAGTTTGTTTGTTTGTTTGTTTGAACGCGCTAATCTCAGGAACTACTGGTTCGAATTAAAAAAATCTTTTTGTGTTGAATAGACCATTTATCGAGGAAGGCTTTAGGCTATATAACATCACGATGCAACTATTAGGAGCGAAGAAATAATGGAAAGTGTGAAAAAAACGGGGAAAATTATTCATCCTTGAGGGCTTCCATTGCGTGCGCTGCGAAAACGGTTCAAGATACCAAAAATATATGTATGAAAGAATTATTCCTCTTGAAATTATCTAAAAAAATGTCCGGCACAGTATATGTCTATCTTTTAAGATTAACTCACTAGAACCGTTTTTATGGTAATCAAATTGGGTCGAAATTAATGCATTATTTGTTAAGAGTTGTATCAACGTCATAGTCATAGAGTGATTCAACGGGAAGGTTTTTATGTACTTTTAGCCCGGAAAAACTTATTAACGCGGGCGAAGCCGTGGGCAGAAGCTAGTTACTAATATGGTGTCATAACGATTGTATAAAGTTGCTTGTTATTGCGTTATGCTGATAGCTTTTCAAGCGTAGACTGGTGGTAGGTCTCTCATGTGTAAGAGACCGTCTGGGTGGGTACCACTGCAATGTCTATTTCTACTGCCAAGCAGCAGTGTGCATGCATTGTTGTGTTTCGGTTTGAATGAAATTGTAGCTAGTATAACTACAGTACATAATGAGACTTAACATCTTATGTCTCAGGATGAGCGCATTGGCCTGTCACACAGTATTTTGTAAGTCAAGGTGGTACCTATTGTTATACTGTTTATGGGTGGTCGTATCGCTTAACATCAGGCGAACGACATACTCGTCTTGTCATTTAATGCCATAAAAAAGGCTAGCCAGCTTTTGCAAGGCTAAAACCTCACAGAAAACTTTAGCACAGGTTGTTGAAGTTCAAATTGTTACTTCGATATTTAGATACTTTTCAAAGAAAATCGTAAGTTCATTTATGATTAATAATAATAATAATAATAAATTTATTTCATCAACAAAAAATATGGTTTACATTTTATGGTTTGAAATCTCCCTTTAAGCAAAAACTATTGCTTGTGTTAGGAGATTTCGCTCTTCCAAAGCTTTCATTATACATAGTAGTAATAAAGTGATGCTATTATTTTTACAAATTTACAAAGAGTAGTGATAAATATAGAAAAAACTGTGAACTAGAAAAAATTTAAATAACAGAACGAAGCGCAACATGTATCGTAGGTGTATGAATATGATTGTAGTAATATGTGAGTGTGTGTGTGTGTGTGTGTGTGTGTGTGTGTATGTGTGTGTTGTGTGGGTGTTGTGTGTGTGTGTGTGTGTTTGTAAGAGTTTGTGATGTGTTTTCTATATTAAGGTTTGTACAATAGATTCCACTTCTTCATAGTTTTTAGTTTTCAGCCAGTCAAGTAGAACTATCTTGCAATGGTAGTATGTTAAGTTATATATTTGTAGTTCCTTATTTATTAAATTGTATATCCGAGATGATTGCTTATCATACTGTCTCTTGGCAAAAGCTGATCTGACTTGAACCTGGGGGGCAACAATATCTTTCCTTCTATTTTTAGTTTTCGCTGTGTCAAAAGGGAGAGTTTTATGAATTTTAAGAATTAGTTGTACCAAGTATAACTTTCTTACAGTCAGGATTTCAGACGTGGAATAGAGCCTTTCAGTGGGAAATCTAAACGGTTTGAAGAACATAACTTTTAGTAGCGACCTTTGAGCCCGCTCTAATTCAAGGAACTTTGTTTTTGTCGCTCCACCCCAGATTGGTAAGCAGTACGATAAGACAGACTGTGCGAGAGAAATATAAATTTGTCGCAAAAGATATATAGAGGTTACATGTCGTAGTGTTTTAAATACCCATATTAGTTTTCTAAGTCTATTCATGACAAGCTCTATCTGCATATGCCAAGAAAGCCGTTGGTCGATAATTATACCTAAGTATTTTGTGTGTTGAACCTTTTCGATTATGGTGCAATTACAGTGGCAGAGATTTTGTGAAGGTATCGAACAACACTTGTGTATTTTTATTTGAAAATCGCGTTGAGGTTGAGTATGCTCATACTTTGTAAAACAGATGTAATTTGTTTTAACAGCATTTAAAGTCAGAAGATTAGAGTCCAGCCAAGAAGCTACTTTTGTCAATGCCTGTTCAGCCGAGGAATGAACGTCTTCCCAAGTCTTGCCAGAGAGAACAATGGCAGTGTCATCTGCGTAAGAAAAAATATAACCCCCGTCTATTTTCATGTTACAAAGGTTATTTATATATATTAGGAACAGTGTTGGCCCAAGGATACTCCCTTGTGGCACTCCATATGTAATCGTTTCTTCCGAGCTCGTAAAGTCACCTATTTTGACTTTTTGTATGCGTTCACTCAGATAATCTCTGAATAATTCAAGAGGCACTCCTCTTATGCCTATGTCCTGGAGCCTTTGCATAAGGATGGGGATAGAGACTGTGTCAAATGCTTTTTTGAGGTCGAGAAAGACAGCGAGACACTTTCCTCCATTGTCGACCATGTTTGTTACGGTGGAAGTAAGAGCGAGTACTGCATCCTCTGTTGACAAACCTTGCCTGAAACCAAATTGTGAAGGTGACAATATTTTAAAAGTAGTTAGATAATTTATTAATCTTCTGTTTATAATTTTTTCTACTATCTTAGAAATAGCTGGTAGCACCGAGATGGGCCTATAATTTGACATGTCATCTGTATCCCCATTATGATTTACTTGAATAAAGTGAGATCAATGTATAAAGTCTATTAAATACTAGTGTTAGCAGTCAATTATTTGTTAGCTGTCAATTTATTTATTGAGGGTAGTAACCAAATCCCCACCGACCAAATCCCTATCAAAGGAGTGGCAAGCTGTCTGACAAAGCATTCGGTTGCGAGACGTGCGCGTGTGAACATCAACTTGGGAATTTAGTGTTCTGGTAATATTTTGTGATCTACTCTTTGAAAGTTATTTCTATTAAGTGCAATTTATGGTTGTCGTTAACAATTTAGTATTTGTTAACCATTTTTGATTATTTTTTTAAAGTAAAATTAAATAGAATGCTAACACTAGTTTATATATTACACACGTTTTATTAGTAAATACCTATCTAGGAAAAATCCAAATGAATATATATAGAGCAGTGTTTCTCTGATACGATGGCGACAACATTATCTTTACGATGCAATAAATACTAAAAATTCCAACAATTTGTTAAATAAAATGAATAACAGGAAAAAAAAATATTTTTGTCCAGTATTCAGAATATTGTGACTACATGAAACGTGTGTATGTACCCTAACCCATGTACCCAAACGTATGTACCCTATGATAATTCAAGTCTTGATCTATCTGTAGGCGAATTTTATTCAAATATGTTCCGTGGTATAAACCTTTCCTTTTTTTTATGGCATTGAATGACGAGACGAGGATATTGTTCGCCTGATGGTAAGCGATACAACCGCCCATATACAGTAGCAACACCATCCAGCAGCTTGAGTTACAAAGTACTGTGTGGCATCCCACTGCGCTCGTCATCCTGAGACATAAGATGTTAAGTTTCGTTACGTCCAATAGTTACACTGGCTACAATGTCTATCAAACCGAAACCCAATAGTGTATGCACACTGCTGCTTGGTAGTAGAGGTGATCATTAAACGTTATAACTGTTAATTTAACTCATTATAAAAAAATAGCTGTTAATTCTATTAACTACTATTGCAATATTCATTAAACGTTTAAACTAATGAATGGACTGCGGAGGCAGTTAATGCCATCCGTTAATTTATTAATCAACTAAACTTGATAACTGTTAATCATAGAAAAATGCTAATAACGCCTCTATAGGTTATTTGTTAAACGAAATTTAATACTACTAATAAGCACAAAAATTATATTTTTTCTTTAGCTACGACTTAAATTATGCCTTGTCGTGATTTGTGAACAGTAAAATCGCCACTTGCAATGATTGCGAAAATAATTTTATTTAGATAACGTCAGAATTGATAAAAGTGGCCGCCATTTTGAATTTCTTTGTTTTAAGGTCAATTGACCTCAAAATCGGTATGTGGGTATAACTTTAACCCCTCGAGCGTCGACCGGCCCAATCGGGCCGGTCTGACAGCTGTCAAACTCGATATGTGTGCGTGTTGACGCGCCTTATGTGTGTGCGTGTAGGTCGATTTTCGCGTGTTGACAGACACGCGAAAATTGCGCTTGCGCCAGTGTGACCAGCGCTCTGGGCTCGAGGGGTTAATTACCAAAGACTGATCCAATGTCAGAATTGAAAAAAGTGGCCGCCATTTTGAATTTCTTTGTTTTAAGGCCAATTGACCTCAAAATCGGTATCTGTGTTTAACTCTAGTTACCAAAGAACATTCCAATGTCGGAATAGAAAAAAGTGGCCGCCATTTTGAATTTCTTTGTATTAAAGCCTATCGACCTCAAAATCGATATCTGGGCAGGCCTGTAGGTACAAAAGACGGATCCAATGTTAGAATTGAAAAAAGTGGCCGCCATTTTGAATTCCTTTGTTTTAAAGCCAATTGACTTCAAATTCGATATCTGGGTAGGCCTATACTTACAAAAGACGGATCCAATGTTAGAATTGAAAAAAATGGCCGCCATTTTGATTTTCTTTGTTTTAAGGCCAATCGACCTCAAATTCGACATCTGAGTATAACTTTAGTTACCAAAGAACATTCCAATGTTGGAATGGAAAAAAGTGGCCGCCATTTTGAATTTCTTTGTTTTAAGGCCAATCCACCTCAAAATCGATATCTGGGCAGGCCTGTAGGTACAAAAGACGGATCCAATGTTAGAATTGAAAAAAGTGGCCGCCATTTTGAATTTCTTTGTTTTAAGGCCTATCGATCTCAAAATCGATATCTGAGTATAACTTTAGTCACCAAAGAACATTCCAATGTTAGAATTGAAAAAAGTGGCCGCCATTTTGAATTTCTTTGTTTTAAGGCCAATCGACCTCAAAATCGATATCTGGGCAAGCCTTTAGGTACAGTAGTCGGATCCAATGTTAGAATTGAAAAAAGTGGCCGCCATTTTGATTTTCTTTGTTTTAAGGCCAATCGACCTCAAATTCGACATCTGAGTATAACTTTAGTTACCAAAGAACATTCCAATGTTGGAATGGAAAAAAGG
This sequence comes from Lapara coniferarum, assembly GCA_949316025.1. NCBI lineage: Eukaryota > Metazoa > Arthropoda > Insecta > Lepidoptera > Sphingidae > Lapara > Lapara coniferarum. The sequence continues at coordinate 5,955,395 of OX438921.1, forward strand.
TGGCCGCCATTTTGAATTTCTTTGTTTTAAGGCCAATCCACCTCAAAATCGATATCTGGGCAGGCCTGTAGGTACAAAAGACGGATCCAATGTTAGAATTGAAAAAAGTGGCCGCCATTTTGAATTTCTTTGTTTTAAGGCCTATCGACCTCAAAATCGATATCTGGGTAGGCCTGTAGGTACAAAAGACGGATCCAATGTTAGAATTGAAAAAAGTGGCCGCCATTGTGAATTTCTTAATTAAAATAAACGACGCAAGAGACGTGTTGAACATGTTATCGCTAATGCTTTTCACGTAACTCCTTACTTCTTGACCGTTATAACTTAACTATTAATTTAACACGTTATTTTTTTTTAATGTTTAACTATTAACCATTAATAATTTTGAACCATTAATCACATCACTACTTGGTAGTAGAAATAGACATTGCGGTGGTACCCACCCAGACAGACCTTTTACATATTCAAGAGTCCTACCACCAGTAAAACTTTTAACAAACATTCAAACATATCTACTAACTTTCACAGTTATAAAATGAATAGTATACCAGGTCGTAGGATAGTAGTGGTTGACTCACTAGTCAGTCAGCCTGTTAAGCATTAGTTACTACTATTAGTTATTTTTCAAACATTTTCCTCTAAAAATCCCTATTAGACACATCGCAAAAACTGAAACCGCAAAATAATCTATCATAGTATAGAAGCGTTCGTTAATTGGGAACAACGTTTTGGCGATATGTAGCGGCTTCGCAGTATCCTTGGAATTACGGATGTCCATGGACGCCGGGAACCACATACTACAAGGTGAACAGCCAGCTTAGCTACCTTCGCTACCTATAAAAAAATAACATACCGCCAAAGTCCAAATACAAAGAAAATTCTAGAACTATTATAACATTTTATCTCATTTTACCGAGTACTCGGTCATGACTTGTGATACGAGTACGTGCTATCTTAATGTCTCCTTTAACGGAACAATAATTGTTACAATATAATTATTATGATTATAGACAATAAATTATATGTCCATCATTAATTATTTATGATTGAGAAATGTGTCTCCGATAAACGTTGAATCATTTTTTTATTTCATCTGTTTGTGAATGGAGATGTTTCTTGGTAACTAGTGGTCAATTGCGATAATTATGTCCGCCGCATGGATTGCATTATATGTATGACATTAAAACATGTCTCAGTAGATGCGGACTTTGTAGAGGTCAGTTTACACACCAACTCTCTAATGATCATGGCTTATTATAACACAAATATATTTCCTTTTTTTTATGGCATCGAACGACGAGACGAGCATGCCGTTCGCCTGATGGTAATCGATACGATGACCCATAAACAGTAGAGACACCATCCAGCAACTTGAGTTACAGTGTACTGTGTGGCATTCCACTGCGCTCGTCATCCTGAGACATAAGATGTTAAGTCTCATTATGTCCAGTGGTTACACTGGCTACAATGTCCTTCAAACCGAAACACAACAGTGCATGCACACTGGTGCTTGGCGATAGAAATAGACATTGCGGTGGTACCCACCCAGACGGACTCTTACATATGAGAGACCTACCACCAGTAAATGATTCTGTCATGATCATGTTTTATTATAACACAAATGTATTTCCTACACAGATTTTACATGCAGATCATCCGCTCAGCGTAGTAGAGACTGCTTTAGCATAGATAGCGATAGGGTTATAACTATAATAGTGATTTAATTCCGTTTATGGTCGCAAAATCCGCCATAGTTGCCCTAGTAACGTGTCTCGTTCCAGGACCAGGCTGTATATATTCGGTTTCAAACATACCAGTATCATTGTGTCGACTGACAAGGAATAATCAAATCTCGTCAATTGACAGTCTAATTAGACCCCTATCCACCTACAAAAAAAATAAGTCCTCTTAGACAAGATCCAGTATCTCTACCCAGTAATTCGGTTACTGATGAGAACTTAATTTGGGACAATTACTGTAATTTGAAGTCCTTTACCTTTCAACATAAATTTAAATTACCTATATTCATTTTATTCTTTCTCACCTTCTTTCATTTTACTAGAGGTACGCTAATCTAGAGTCCGCGCAGCACATTCATTCAAGCATGTTACAGAAACAATAGAAATTAGTTTTTACAACCGTCCGCTTGCCTTTAAGGTCAGTTGTTGAGTATCGAATCCTGGACCTCGCAATTCATACTCCATAGCCTATAATAACCAATAGACCAGAGGACAAACTTTAATATAAAATAATTAACACTTAGCATCAAAAGTAAAGTACAATGAATCAGCAATCTAATGACTATGTTATTGTCCGTAGCAAGTGACAGACATATGAATGTATTCGTTTGATTATCCGTCAGCGAACGCGAATATAATTGCGGTCGTCGTCGACTAACAAAACGGTTCACCTTTTTGACTTGGAAATAGCAGAATCGGCTGGCATCATGACAAATAACATTCTGTTGCGAGCAGCGAACGAAATATCTCGTCGCAGCACGCCCGAGTGGCTTCTAATGAGCGTGCCTTCTTCTGCTTGCTTAGACGTGTATACAGAGGAACAGTATGCTAGTCAGTAATGTTATATGTTTTGCTTAAAATATGTATGGTAATGAGAGTTATTATAATGTATGTATGTAGATCGTGATGGATGTTATAGATTTAATTGCATAATCTATTATATAAAAATGAATCCCTATTTCCTTGGTCACGGCATCACGCGTGAACGGCTGGACTGATTTCGTTATTTCTTTTTTGATGTGTTTATTATTGTCAGGAGAAGGTTCTTATGAAAGAAAAAATTAAGAAAATTGCGCGGAAAAACGGCTGGACCGATTTTAATGAAATTTTTTTGCGTGTCTCCAAGAGGATTCGAGAATGATTTAGATTAACAATTGGATCCGGGAGGTAGCGCTGTACTCGGGTTCTAGGATTTTATTTCCTTTTTAGGGCAGGACAACGTCTGTCGGGGCCGCTAGTTTTTTATATTTATTCCAACATTGTGTTCAGTTTTCAAAGCACTGTATGACTAAATATAATGATAGCAGTTTATGTGAATAATGACGCATGACCATTGATGTATTAAAAAACCCACATCAATGCGCATGACGTATAATTTAAACTGATTCTATAAAATTCTACGCCAAGCTTCACAATGTATTGTCTGAACTTGTAATAATATCAAGCTGCTAATTCAACATGCATTGTATTATTATTATTCTTTAAACAACTGTATGACGAGAGTAATAAGTTACTCAGCTACATGTATGCATGGTGACATTATATAGAATTAATTTAAGACGAGTAAAACAAAATAAGTAAATTACTACAAAAAATTAAAAAGTCGTTGCGAATAAAAATATACAATATTATTATAATAAACAAATTATTTTGCTCGACTTAATAAACTACGAAAATGTTATTACCATTTATAATTCTAAAACTCCTGTACAAGGATACCTTACTAATCACTACTTCATATCAGTCGAGCCAAATCTTCGTCTCGGCTCGTTTAGAGCACAAAGCCAGCCCCTGTAGCCTGAAAATGAACAGGCACGCAACATTAAAGTGATTAATTTAAGCAATTACGAGCCAAAGAGCCGCCTCGCGTTTTATACTAAATGAATAAGTTATTTTTAATTAGGGAGTAATTACGCACACGGCTATATTAATTTGCTTCAAATGATCCGACGACTCTGAGCTTAATGACTCGTTCGAGATTAGTTCGGAATTAGTTTTCGTACAATGCTACTCTGTAGTAACTTGATTCTTGCAATATTCAGTTAATTTTAAAGTAGGTTTTTAAAGAAAAATAAACTTGCTAAGTATCTAGGTATAAGTCGCTTGATACTGTTAAAAATAAATGTGGTATTGAATTTTATTTTAGTTACACATAAAATGATTTGATATTTTCCCTAATAATGATCTTTTAAACAAGTGTGTGGGTGGTGGCTTTTGATATATACCTATGAGTAAAGTTAATATTATCATAATACAATGACATGCGAGTACTGTTTAACTGATAAAGCTCCTAAAATTAAGAACACAATATCATAGAAAAAATACATACTACTAGCCCGCGATTCCGCGTGCGCTAAAGTCCGTTGTAGAGATAAAAATTAATGGAAAGCGCGAAATAGGAAATTATTGGTTTTCAACAAACTAATTACGCACGCACACACTCATCACGCCTTTAACCTAGCTGGGTAGGCAGTGGTGCGAGTAGGGTGTACCTACTTTTTGCCATGTGTGTTCCCTCCCGTGCCGTGATAGGGGGCGAGGCTATCGCCATATCCGGCACAAATTCCAGACTCCGGGCTGATACTTAGTAGATAAATCCAGTTTCACTTTGCCCAATACAAGATCCAAACCCAGGACCTTAGAGCGGTCTGCGGTAGTCATACCTCGCACGCAATACAACTATGCTATCGAGACGGTTAAACAAACAAATTATTAATACAAAAAACTAGCTTCCCAAAAATCGAGCTTATTCTGTACCAAATTTCATGAAAATTGGTTCAGTGGTTATTCGTAAAAGCGCAACAGACAGACAGAGACAACGCATTTAGTATTAGATTGGCTGTTATACTGCTGTTAATGTTTTGAATAAAATTAGCGGGTCTCAGACGTTAACGTCTTCATAAGATTTGTGACGTGTTACAATATCCTACTAATATTATAAACGCATAAGTTTGTAAGAATGTGTGTATGTTTGTTCCTTTTTCACGCAAAAACCACTAAACGGATTTCGATGAAATTTGGCGCACGGGTAGATCGTTTCCTGGATTTGATCAAGTCCTATGTGTTAGCATAAGGTACTTTTTATCCCGGGAAAATATAAAGCGGGACTTGCATTCCGGTATAACTTATTCATGTAGGCGGAGCCGCGGACAAAAGCTAGTCGTCCATAAATTAAGAAATTCCAATTAATCGAAGACTATTAATCAACCATATCGATAGACGGAACGTAATTCTTTTAAGAGTCTGATAAATTTGTATGAGCATTTTACAAACTTTTTGCTTACTATTATTTAACACGTTTATTAGTAAATTTAATATAAACTTTTATTTATATTAAGGCGTCACGCAGACGTCATAAATTTGTTGCTGAGAAAATATACCGTACTATAAATTAACAGTAGTAGTTTCTAAAGTAACTAAAGTAGGTAGAGTATTTCTCTGCAATGGATTTTTCCAGTTTGCGCGGTATCTAACTGACTGGCTGCCATACAATCCACAAGCTAAGTAAGTAGTACATAAGTGTGCCGCGTTCTGGGATCAGCCTGTGTATCTGGGCCGGTGTAATTGTTGCAACTAACAAGAGATAATCATTGCTCGTGCCCGTTTAAAAAACTGAACCGGTGACGTTAAGAGCAATTGAAATAATGATTCCTTAAAGCTGTGATTCCGCAGCACGCGGCAGACGGCAGATGGCAACGACAGACGGCAACAGCACGTGCCGCGACGGCAGACGGCACTACTGTGCACTATTAAATTGTATGAGACTGATTCGGCACACGACGGCAACTGACGCCCGGCAGGTTGCCGTCACAGCTTTACGTTTACGCGAATGTTAGATATTGGAATTAAACTACTAATTCGGAGTATATCACGGTTTTTTGTATTAACATTAATTTTTCAGACCACCAACACCTCAGTCCGCCCCGTGACCACGAAGTGCTGCAAAGCCTTGGAAACGTCGAGAAAAAAAAAAAAAATACCGCGATAACATCCGTTGTAGTTTAATTTCAACAGCAATTGAAATGTTGCACGCGAAATCGTTTTAAAACGTGGGTGAGAAATAAAGAAAATGGTAATTTATCGCCTAGCAGACTAATATAAAATATTTTTTCAGTCCTAAGCTTCTAATACCGAATATGGGCCTCCACTTTTGAGTTTTTTTTAGGGCTTTCAACCGCTACACTTGGCTAGTGCAAATTACCAGACTAAATATCCTGGATTATTCTTATAGAAATTTGTCAGGTATACAGATTTCCTCACGATGCTTTCCTATAATATTGTTAAAGCGAGAGGGAATGCTCAATAATGATTACAAAAATAAAGTAAAGTCAGAAGTGCGTGCCCGTAGTCTGGATTCGAACCCACCTCCTTCATCACTGTTGTCCGTTAAACTTCTTATTAAGCTGTTGTGTTTAGGCTTTGTTTCAAAACCTTCTTTTTTTAATATGTAGGTACGTTAAAAAAAATCCACACTAATATTTTAGCGTCATCCTATCTGTTTTAATTGCGTTAATATAGAGTTCAAAATACAGAATAGTGATGGTAAAAATCCAATTACATAACTACGTAGTTAACGATAACAAAGCTTGTGCAGGACGCGCTTCGATGTAGGTAAATCGTTTGACATAAATTATATTGATAAAAATTGTTTTTTCGAAAGGTCTAGAGGTCACGTTCGATGCCAGCTACTGTATAGAGCGATTGTCGGTCAAATAAGCGGTAAAACATGGCCCAATAGCATTAAAATCATTTAATACTTTATTTTGGGTATCTACAGGGTGAAATTAGAGTTATGGGTTTTAAGTAAACCTTATATTAAACTATTTAATAGGAATACTTATAAGTCATCTATAATGTGAACAAGCCCATGTTTTTTTTACAGACGGCTTTTTTCCACGCCGCATGAAACAGCACATTATGCTTCTAGACCTTAATATTTGTAAATTTATTAGCGTTTATTAAGTGCTTTGATTGTTTTTTATAGTATATTTATTTGCAGTAGTAAGCAATCTATTACAATAGGCTTTAAGCCACATCTGGGTGTTTTTTTTTTATATTACACTTTAATAATCTCGATTTGCGTAATTTTAGTCCCATTTAGAAGAGTACTGTCATTAATAATGTCTTAGGTTCAGAGAATGCTCATGAATTCAATTTCACCCTGTATAAATAAATGTTTTAGATTACAATGTAATAGTTAAAGATAGTACTTAACTTTTGGGGAGGCTAAAGAAATATGAAAGGGTTTTTTTAATTCTGACTGTTACGGAATCGTAACCTAAAACTTGAGAAGCGATGTTATTGTAAAAGCCCGAAATACGTAAGCGTAATGAAATCGTGTTTTTCTAGTAACCTAAATTTATAATCTGTTAATGGTATAGGTCCGAAATGCTCTAAAATCATCTTTTGTTTCGAACTTTTACCGTCATCCATTAAACAAATCGTAGATTTTACCGCAGAGACTACGTAAACATCTATCATAAACACACGCTGATATTCATTCACAGTTCCAACCTAACCTAATGATTAGGTTAGAACCTTTTACACTTGATGCACTAACCGAGCGAGCGAAGCGAGCGTGTAGCGGCTGTGCCCGACCAACGTAAAAATAAATATTTTCACATAAAACTCTTTTGCTTATATTTTAAGGTAAGATTTTTTTGTTAGAGTTTTGTCGAAAATATTGTAGATAAAATAAATAATTTATAAAAAATGAATTGTTTCAGTAACAGACTACGTAACTAATTTTGTCTGTCACTTCCATCATACCATTTTAATTGTTTTATTTACGCACCTACTTCCTGATATCTCTGCACTACCACGTCAGGTTGACTGGTAGAGAATGCCTATGGCATTAAGTCCGCCTATACACTTTGTATAAACTGTTAAATAAATAAATAAATATACAAGCGTTTATACTAACATATTCACCGCAAAATAAACCGAAAGCAAAACGAAGAGAAAATATATATACTATTTGATTAGTTTACGCGAGCACTACGCGGGCAACGTTGACGTTATTCAGTTAGTTTTATGAATGCCCTGACATTATGTAACATAGACAGACTAAGTTGTTTATATATCTATACTAATATTATAAAGCTGAAGAGTTTGTTTGTTTGTTTGAACGCGCTAATCTAAGGAACTACTGAACCGATTTTGAAAATTCTTTCACTAATAGGAAGCTACATAACTCCTGAGTGCTATAGGCTACTTTTTATCCCGGGAAAATATTTTTGTCCCGGAAAAACTTTTTCACGCGGGCGGAGCCGCGAGCACTACTAGTTTCCCTATATAATCAATGATTTGTACATAATAAATAACATCCTGCGTCTGTTTCTCATATCGTACCGACCCGACCCGCGGCTATCAGTCAATTATCATTAATGGATATATTTAAATTAGCACTCCACACTCAATTGACAACAATAATTATAAGGTTTGTCAGGGCAATTCATAAATTGAACTTTAATCTTAAAACCAGGATGGACTAATCCTAAAAAGTTTAACACTTCGGGAGGTCGCCCACGAAGACTTTTTGCAGCGCTGTCGTCGCGTGTTTTTTAAACGTACTTCTATATTACTACTATAGCGCGTTAGTTGAGTCAGCGATACAAATACGCGACAAAATTGCTACGAATCAAAACAAAAACATGATTTATTTCTGACTAGTCCATCTTCCATCTGAGGGTTCACATTAATGCTTGTATCGAAGTTGCGTCGCGACTCTTGCGTGTTTGCATCACTACTGCATTTCTACTGAAGAGCGACAGCGTCACGATTGTAGCGATACAGAATCTTAGACGCAGGCGAAAGTGGACGGCCAGCGATAGCATCGCGACTGTATCGCGGCCGTTATGCGATCTACTGCATCGCTATAAAAAGATGCCGTGTGCGATCTCCCTATACATGCCTTTTAATTTTAGAGCATATGCGGACGGCGTATTTTATACGCGCCAAAGCGATTCAAACGCGGCTAAAACGCGAAATAAACACTATATAACCGCGAATTGCGTAATTTTACGTACAAATATACACGCGCGTATCAGAAACTGATGTCATGTCGGCTTGTATAAAATATGTCGTCGGTATAAGTCCTTCGATGTAATTCATCTTCTTTTACTACCTACCCTCATGTCACTCTGCTGTGGAGTCAACGTAACACGCTTTAAACGAATGTTGCAAAAATGATACCTAGCTTCATTTTTATGACCAGCCACTCTGAGGTCAAACTTTTATAGATGTGTTCGAAATCAAAATATGTAAATATATTTTAGTATAAGATCACGGCCACTTGCCTTTACCTATTCAGCGGAATTTATATTAAATCTTAGAAACACATAAACTTATTTTCGTGTATTTTGACTAGTCTAGTCGTTAAATGTTTATTGAAAATATATTATTCATTTTAACCGACTACCGAATGACGTATGTTAGTACGTCAAAGAGTACAGGAGATTGTACGGGTCCCTAAAATTGGATAAGAATCTAAAATGGTTTGTTATAATCTGTTATCTTGAAAACATTCTATAACAACCATTGCATTTCACACAATACCAAGACATCTACATTTGACCTAAAAAGTCCCACTTAAATGATCACTAATCATAGGAAATTAATGAATGACTGAACGCGTAATGAAGCGCACTGACCTTAGTGATACACTTCAGCTGACAAATAGTATTTGCGTATAACAAGATAATACTAACAATCTCAATCCGACGGCACTACTAGATATAAAAAATTTCTTAGATTTGATGACCTTTAAAATAATACGCCATAGTTTAACCGAATGGTTGCTTAACTTAGTTTAACATGAAAATGTTAGAATAAAACTAAAACACAGTGTGAAAGAAATATATTTGTAATTATTAAATCGTATAATACAAAATAATAGATTTAAGCAACTATGTACAAAAATATTACATTCCCCATACTATTGAATTCACAATCGAACATAACGTTTGTACTCTCGTGTACAAATTGAAAATAATTTGGCGAATTATTGAATACAAATTTAAATACACCTTAGTCTTAGGTTATACACTGCCTTTTTAAAATGTGAACTTGAAACGCTAGGTCATTTATTGTACTAATTGTGGCAACAGCTTTCAGTACGTTTTTACAATGACCACGCATTTTAAAAACACAATGCGTAACAATTGTGCCCTTAATCTACGATCCCATAACTATATTTACAATAATAATTTACAATTCGTCGAACCGTTTCTCACTGGAATTAAAGACAGGCTAAAGAGTCGATGTATCGAGACCATATCGATCCTAAATTTTGTTAAACATTTCACAATCGTTACCATCGTTTTGGCATTATGAAAGATATTCATAACAGAACAAAACTCAAATAGATCTCGACCTCTGATTTTTAAAAGAATATTCTAAACTTAGCGAATCACCTTACACAACATTTAATACTTTACAAAAATTTTAACTCATACAAATGTTCAGTACTCATTAGTGTCATCGGCTATAAACATTTCACTTGACATTTTTATAACGGGATGATCTATCACTGTTGGTTAGTCTGCGTGCTCGGTGAGGGAGTCCCGGACACAGGTGGTTGGACCAAGCTGAGATGAGGCGGCAGACCCATGGGGGGCATCGGCCTCCCACCCCCCATTAAGTGGTGGGGGTGGAAATACTGCTGCAGCGCCGGGTGCGGGTACAGCGCGTGCGGATGGCGGGAAAACTGCGCCATTTTGAGTTTCTCTATCTCCGCCTCCTGGACGCGCTTGGCTTTCGCGCGACGATTTTGAAACCATATTTTCACCTGCCAAAGAATAGACAGATGCTTTTAATTACTAGTTAATATGCGACAGATGTGAGCGAGATGCTCGTAAACTTCATTTCGATGATACGCGGCGATAAAACGTATAAGTTATATGCGTCGTTTCCATTAGTATTAAGAGAATTTAAATGTCCGTTTTATTTATGCTGGAACGTTCTTGACACTTTTTTGTTTGTACTTTGAATTAACAGTTATAAAAAAATAAATCACAAGACATCCATAAAGTCTACAGTTTTATTGTCATTTAAATTTAATATATCACAAAGGAATTTACCATCTTGTTCCTAAAAACTTTCCATAACAGTCACTCTCATCGCATATAAGTATTTCGCTGATTCTCACCTGAGTTTCCGAAAGTCCAAGCGAGGCCGAGAACTCAGCGCGTTCCGCGATGCTGAGATACTGTTTGTCGACGAACTTGGTCTCAAGGGCTCGGAGCTGCTGCGCGGTGAAGGGTGTTCGCGGTTTCCTGTTCGGCTTGTGTTTGCGCAGGTTGCACTTTAACTTGGCTGGCTCGCCATTCGCATCTGTAGGAGAAGATTTCGAGTTATTAAGATGTTATTATTCGATTAATTGTTGTTTACATTTGTAGGAATAAAGACTTGGTAGGTTTCGAAAATAATTGAAGGAAAGAATAGTAAGAAGACAGCGATAATTTCAACGAATTTTGCTAAATGTTTTACATGAAAGAACAACATATCTAAAGATTGCGCACATCATTGATATCATTAGAGATACCATGAAACATATTCGTTACATACACTTCTAAAAAAAGTAACATCAATGTTACTTTAAAACTTAAACGTAACTGTGAATAAAGAGAAACGTAACAAACATAAAACTAATAAAACAGAACTAAGGAAATGCCGCAACAGATAGAGATCTAATTAGCCAATCCAAACTTGTATGTCGAAAACATGCATATTTGTATGTAAACGGTCGACATAATGTCACAGCTGTGGATACACCCACGGGAGATAATGTCTTCAATAGGCTTTCATTCTTGATGCGGCGATTGTTTTTGATATTAAATATCAAATTCTGCTGTTGGAATGTGAATGTTTAAGAACAAGAATTCATATTACAACACACATATACATATACGCATACTCACGCCTTATATCCCCGAAAAGGTAGGCAGAGGCACAACTAGTGCACTCAATTTTCGTCGTGCGTATTCCGTCCCAAGATGTAATAGGGGGCGAGCCTATCGCCATATCGGGCACAAATTCCAGACTCCGGGCTGATACTGAATAGAAAAATCCAATATCATTTTGCCCGACCCGGGGATCGAACCTGAGGCCTCAACATTGCAGTCGTACCGTAATACAACTACGCCACCGAGACCGTCATATACAAAGTTCCAATATTTAAGGAACTAGAAATACAGAATGAATAAAATGTAAATATAGATCCAGATTTTTCAATCGAATTTAACCAAATTAGTTGTTATAACTATATTTTTTACGGTTAAATGTAATATATAGGTACATGAATATTTTTAATTTACTCGGTATAAAAATTATCGGATGCCATGATGCTTAATGTCCGCTTTAATTCAACGAACGTCAATTCATTCAACCAACAACGAAATGAAGGAATTAGTTAATGCCATGAAAAAACATTATAAAAGGGATTCATTAAAAAACACATAAAGCATAACTATCAATTAAACAACTATTAATCAAAGGTCATAAAGAACTAGAAAATAAAATCAAGCTCCAACTAATAAGTCAAAAACAGTAAATTAACAATTGTACAATAAACTTTACGAGTTCGACACTCAATTTTATAATCATTCAAATCATTCAGAAGTCTATTAGTCGATCAAGTTTTAAATCAAATGTCGATGGGTCCGTATTCTGAGGTCCGAGGTTTGTTCTCTACACTAATTTAATTGGGACCCATAAAAAGTTACGGAAGATTAATTGCCGAATTGAATTTAGCTTTATTAGTGTATGAACTAATTAGTAATTAATGTTGTTCGCTTTGATTGATTGTTGAACATGTGTTGGAGTACGAAATGGGCATGATTCTTGGAAACCTGATATTTCTGTGGATAATAAATCATTTGTAGAAATTATATTCGCCATCTGGACTATTAGAAAGTTAATATAGCGAAATGCTTTTGTTGTTGATAAACAATTAATATAAGGAGCTATGGAACTCAATTTAGTAATAAACAAATATATTGCTATAAAAATAGTTTCGAAAGCACAATTCTACATCGGAACGCTAGGCTATTCCGCGTCGAATAGCGCAATCGCTATAAACAACTGCTGTCAAAAAGCGTGCAAAACTTAATTTATAATTTATCATACAGTTTCAAATCATCGTTTAAATTTTTTACAACATTCTGCCGCGGTAAATGTCTTCAAGATATATCTCGACGTCAATGCAAAGTGTCAAAATTAAAACTTGTTAAAATATAAAACGGCCATTAGCCGAGCTCAGTGCATTAAACATGATAATTTGTTAAATATGTTGTAGGTATGTTATGGAATTAGTTCTCGTACAAAATGTCTAGAAAATTTCTTATTTGATTTTACTACATGTAGTTTATAACCCAATTAGTTGGATATAAACTGAATAAAGCTTTTGTATAAGAACCGTTAAATCATTCAGACACTCTAAAAAACAACTAACACTATAAACCGTTATTCTTAATAACCTTGTCAAAAAGTCAAAGGTTTCTACACTAATATCAATTTCAAAAGTATAATGTAAAACAGTGGCGCTTAAAGCAGTTTATCCAAACGTCAAAAGCGCGGCAACCGCTTAGCTAATGGGCCACAAAAAGAGCGTTCAGAAAAAAATAAATTATGTGACAAGTAAAAAAAGGTAAAACGTATTAATGGCGTGTTTAGCGAACGTCAAAGCGTGTACCGACGACGGAAATAAAGTTAAGAGCCGACTCACTCTCGACGTTTCGATTATCGTAAATGAGTATTGACTATTGAGAGGGTGAGATTTGAAGTAATTTTAGGGATTACTGAAATAGATCAATTTAGTTTCTATTTTCTTACTTTGTAGTATTTATAAGTTAAGTTAATGTTTTCTAGTTCCTTTTTCTAGGGTTTATGTGAATTCATTATAAAATAGCTTTTTATTATTTACCATCATTTATAATTTCTATTTGTATTATGTTAAATTAAATAGATACAATAATTCTGCTAATGAAGTCATGTTTATTCTCATTAAATTAGCTACTAGTCTTTGAAAAATTAAATAAAAGAATCTTAGTTCCACTTTATTGCGTAAAAAAGAACATGAAATTAACGTAAATTAGACCTTATATTTTGTCACTAATGTTTAAATTCAAATAAAAAAGTGTTTTAAAATACTAAATGTGTCCATTAAAAAACGATAAATTGTATCGGCTGCATCGCACGTGTGCTCTCAAAATTACCCAGTAGCTGTTAAATGACTTTCTTTAAAAATACATACGCCCTGTCTACCCGCCTGTTAATTGTACAAAGAGATATTGACTACAGATGTTACAACTGAATTATATGTTGTGACTCGACGAGAGAAATACGACACGATAAACGAGCTTAAACTCTTCCATTGTTGGACGACAAAATCAAATGTCCACCAATGAATTATGAAAAGTGCTTGTTATTTTTAAATATTACCGTTGCTGGCCGTACCGTGGTACTGTCGTACACTCGTAGCTAATGTATCTGTGCGGGGCTAAAAAGACAGTTGATATATTAATGAGAATGTTTGCTTTTTGTGTGCACACCACCATTAATCGTGCGAGGCGTGGTATGTCATTCATTCCAATATTTTAAACGGGCACCGTGCACTTGACGTTTTTGTTGTGTGTACAAAAGAGGCGGGAATTCCTTGCGTCGGATGGATGTTTAGCTTTACATGTTATCCCTAAGTAATGTGCATTGTTTTACAATAAATTAATATAGTAACCGTGCCCGACGCGCTCCTACAATATGATACATCGGTGCAATTATTTCACGCAATGTTATGCGCCACTTTCGTTTTATAATTTGAGCGAGTCGTATAATTAATAATTAATGCGTTTCAAGCAATGTTTTATCAATAATTAATGGAGTAATGTTGTTATCGGCATTAAAAACGAGTTAATTCCAAATATGGTGTTGAATTATAAAAGCACTTAAGACATATGTAACAATAAAGCATAAAAACATAACGAAATGCGTATGGAACACGTTTGCCAAAAATAAGTTTGAAAGTATTTAAAAAAATATAAACGTAAATTGTGACAAACACAGTTCGCAATGATCGCTCATAACATAAACAATTTAAAAAGCTCTTAAATAAATGGTCATTTGCCGTGCTCACCGCACCTAACGTTTAAAAATTAATAGGTTAATAATATGAGAGAGATATTATATTTAAACATCGGTAAATCTGCGCTCGAATACAAAAATACAAAGGAGCTTCATCTGAGCGCCATTAACAGGTCTTCCCGGATTCTTGAGTCCACAATATTTATCTGGCGATCAAACGAAACTTTCAACCCGGGCCATTCATCAGCGGGACCAATCGTACACTCATAAAAGCGAGGGCCATACAACACGCGGAAGTACTTCATTACAAATACATGTGGATTCAAAATAAAAGTGATGATCTTTTTAAATAGTTTAACTTTTGTTTTTGGCATCCTGTTCTGAGATTTTTGTCTATTTCCCTTTATAGATTTGAGGAGCCTCTTTTAAAAATGGGATCCGATACGATAAACTACTGAATGACGGTATTCAATCTACACAGTCATCTATTTCGGAGATCTTCTATCCGGCCTGAAATTTAATAAAAAATGAAGAGCTCAAGTATTAATTTGTGTTTCGTCAAGGCTGAATCTCATATTTTGATTACGAGATAGTTATGATGCAGCTTGCAATTTTCAATGACGCAATTTCATCATTACTATTTATAATTAGGTGTTAGATGAAAAAAGAAATGAGTCTTTAAAGGTCTTACTCAAGTCTATAAAGTGTCATTATACCTGATACAAATGTTACTTAAAGTTGTCTAAGATGGCGTATCGTAAAAAATTAACTCGCGTGGCGCAGTAATATGAATAAAACCATACAAAAATAAATAAACCAAACCAACTGACGTTATTTACCCTTAATTATTTTCCGACTTCAATGATTCCGTACGTTTATGCGAATGCTAGACATTGAAATTAAACTATAACGGATTTTCTTCCGACATATCGAAGGCTTTGCAGCACTTCGTCGTCATTGGGCGGACTGAGGTGCTGGTAGTCCGAAAAGTTAGTGTTACAAATCTACCTTCAATTTACAATTACACAATCAAAAAATTTTAATTGTATAATTTACAAATATAATAGAAAAGAATAGAGAAAATAAAACAGCGATAAAATCCGTTAAAGTAGTTTGATTTCAATTCCAATTTCAATTTATTTTTTAAATCGCCCACCTACTGGCCTCACCATAAATGATCTATTAAGAGAGTCGAGTGGAAGAGCGGTGTGTTCATGTAGTTCTGTAGTCAGTTTACAAATAGCACTATTCAATGGGACATTAGTATTTTGGCTCCCGTCCAACGGCTGACAACGTTTGACTGCTCGTTAAACACGTCTCCGTCGCTCGTATTGCGTACGAATATGATTAAATGTTAATTAATATGCAGAATAAATGATAATTCTAACAAACTTCGTGAAAATTATGACTGTTTGAAAACGTGTCATGTATCTATACTAATATTATAAAGCAGAAGAGTTTATTTGTTTGGTTGAACGCGCTAATCTCAATAACTACTGAACCGATTTTGAAAATTATTTCACTAATAGAAAGCTATATTACTCCTGCGTTATAGGCAATATCCTATATTTATATCCCGGAAAAACTTTTTACGCGGTTGGAGCTCCTAGCAACACAAGTTTTTGATAAATTAAAAATGTAAGTATTCGAAATTCGAATGTTACTTAAAAGACAACCAGTTTTAGACGGTTCCATTTTTAAAATCAACGCAGAATTTTTACATTATTATATTGTCTTTCGATATAAAATTTTTTTTTTCAAGATAAAACCTTAATTACAAATCCAGGACTAAATTGTTTTGTAAGCCGTACAGTCAAACGGAACAGTTGTATCGCTCTTGTTTCGCATACGCGGTAATTGATTGGGAATGCTGCTATAATTAGGTGCGTGACTTTTGTTGCTGGCTGTACAGGACTCACCGACGGGTGAAACCAACGACTGTTAGAATGTAGTTAATGTAGTTAAGGGAAATAATTTTATCAGAAAAGAACATTGTGTGCGTGTTTTTGCTAATCAACAGTTTTTATGTGGTTTCTATTTATACCCGATTTAAGAAAATTAGCCTTTCATAGTTTTAAACAAGGCAGCAGATGCAAACTAAATCAGTTTCTATAAGTACCGTTAAGGTTTAATATCAAACGATTTTGTTAGAAAATAAAAAATCTACTTTTGGTTATTGATCAAAAGCTTAATTGTTTTACTTCATTTAGAGTACTCATTGTTGAATAATTACAATTAGAGTTAATTCTAGCTCAAAACTATATTAATTATAACAATTTGGATTTGTGTACCTTAATACAAAACATAAAATTCTAATTAAATATTACTTAAAACTTTTGACTGCCTCGGTGGCGTAGTTGTATTACAGTACGACTGCAAAGCTGAGGTCTCGGGTTCGATCCCCGGGTCGGGCAAAGTGGTATTGAGTTTTTTTATTCAGTATCAGCTCGGAGTTTGGAATTTGTGCCCGATATGGCGATAGGCTCGCCCCCTATCACATCATGGGACGGAATAATGGCGAAAAGTGGGTGCACTAGTTGCGCCTCTGCCTACCCCTTCGGGGATAACAGGCGTGAGTATATATGTATGTATATGTATGTTAAACCTTTTGGTTTTTTGTATCTAAAATTACAAAAATAAGGACACGTTTACATAAGAAGTTTTAAACGCGCGTCGTATGCGTTTTGCCATACGTTTAGAATTAGGATAAGTACATGTTGTATGAACAACGCGTTTAATACGAAGAAAGTGTAGTATTACATGCATCGAACGCACGACATCTAAACAAACCGTTACGCGAGATATGTGGGAATTGACGTCAATATTATGCACATTTTCTAATTACGAACGACATGTGACGAACTTGTAGTAATTAATTATAATTATTTATACTATGCATTTCTTACACACTAAAAATAAAAAACCTTAACAGGAGTACCCTTAACAGACGAAAATGTATGAAAAGAACTATGAATGTGGAAGAGGCGAAAGAGGTTTGTCAAGATCGTAGCATGTGGCGCTCAATAGTCTCTGCCTACCCCTATGGGATAAGGGCGTGAGTGTGTATGTATATGTAAAAATAAAAATAAAATCCAGTGTGGTTATACGTTTGATTGGTTTTGAACTTGATTACCTACTTATTCCTGTGGTAATAAAAAGCTACAAAGACAACCACCACCACCATACCAGCCCTGTATTATATAGTACCCACTGTTGAGCACGGGCCTCCTCTACTACTGCGCACGCTGGCCAAGTGCGGGTTGGCAGACTTCACATACCTTCGAAATTCTTATAGAAAACCTCTCAGTTATGCAAGTTTCCTTACGGTGTTATCCTTCTGCGTTACATCGAACGATAATTCACCAAGAATACACACATAACTAATTTAGAAAAGTCAGAGGTTTGTGCCCTTGGGTTTTGAACCTGCGGACATTCGTCTCGTCTGTCCTTTTCAGTCCCAACTAGGCTATCGTCGCTTGATCAAAAAGCTACGTATATAGTATTACAAAACTATCGAAGCAATTTAATTGCAATTTAAGCAAATTATGGCCAATATCAAATTGTAATTTACATAACATCACTATGAAACTGTTGAAGATCATTAGGTTGAGTCATCATTACAACCATAAATAAACATAAAAAAGCAAAGCGACGATTTAATTAAATAAACGTTTACGGAGCTCATCGAGTTAATTTTCGAATTGCCAGTTCATCGACCTCGTTTGGCATAATTAAAAACTTATGGGGATAAACAACATCCGCTCACTGGCACACTGGCAGCGTGAATGCCAATAAAACTATACACAAATAATTATGTTAATCGCTAATTTATAGTCACATTAAATATGATGATTCCAAAGCGGTGTTCTCGCGCTGTATTAATTAATGGACGCAATTAGCTTACAACGGCATCGTGTAGGATTTCAATGTTCTTAATTTCTGCAACTCGTTACGTAACTTTTTTTATTATACACACACTCACACACACATACACACAGACGCGCCCGTTATCCCCGAAGGAATAGGCCGAGACTCAACTAATGCACCCACTTTTCGCCGTGCCTATTCCGTCCCATGATGTGATGGGGCGAGCCTATCACCATCTCGGGCACAAACCAGACTCCGGGCTGATACCGCGTATACAAAATTAATGACAGAAAATATTTTGCTTTATATATCTATACTTATCTATATAAAAACAAAAGGTCACTCACTCGTAACGAAATCTCAGAGACCACAAGTGCTAGGAGTCTTAAATTTTGGATGAGATAAGACGGGATTTTCCGAAACACAACCCCTAAGGGGGTAAAAAGGGGTGGCAAAGTTTGTACGCGATAAACTCAAAAACTACCAAGCGGATTTCGATGAAATTTGGTTTGGAGATAGTTCAAGACCCTGGGAAGGTTTAAGGGTACTTTTTATCCCGAGAAAATGTACAGTGGGACTTTTATCCAGAGAATAATCTTTCATGCGGGTGAAGCCGTGTGCAAAAGCCAGAAATTTTATAAAGCTGAAGAGTTTGTTTCTTTGGTTAAACGCGCTAACCTTAAGAACTACAGAACCGATTTTGAAAATTCTTTCACTAATAAGTAGGTACATTACTTTTGAGTGCTACTTTTTATCCCGAGAAAATATTTTTCCCGGAAAAACTTTTTCACGCGGGCGGAGCCATGAGCAATATAAAATAAACATAAAAACCAACCACAACACAAAAAAAGTCCTTCATAACGCACTCATAACCCTAAACAAAACACGGGGCAAATAAAATTATTAATTATCGTATAGACAGGACCTGAGCGACTACGAACTGGATTCCACTTGACTCGGCCGTTTCGCTTGCGCATGTCTGCCGTGTCTACAGCTTTATAATTGTCTGTAGTACCGGCGGACGTCACGGGGTTACCTTTGTTTGGACGTAGATCTAGGGTCAGTTAGACCTGGCAAGGTAGATATAGGTTTGCTTTTTGTGTATTGTAATATTATAAAAAAAATATAAGTACCATTGGTAGTATTATCGTTCGAGGCAATTTTTACAGAATATCGCGGCATAGGGACAGGGAACAAGGGTAGAAACAGAAAGAGCAGTTGAGGTATACTTGTGAGTTGTGTGTGATTTGGCATTTTTATGTAAATTTTCGTCCATGTGCAATGGCACTGTTCTATATTACAGAATTATTTTCATTTATGTAAAATTTTCGTATACAACCAATACAACTTATCTTTTCACTCCATTCAAAAACTAAAATTTTATGAAGAATTAATATTTTCCTATTAAAACATCTAAACGCATGTGTGTCTATGGTCATTATTAATAAATGAACATGTTAATGCGCGTGCGGCGCGCTCGCCGCGGGACGTCCGAGCGGTCTCCCACGCGACCGTCCGCCCCACGCACTACCGACTAAACCACTACATTACTACATTGGCTATGGACTCTATCGCGTGTACCTACTGCAAACTATACCATAGATAGTCTAGAGTTTCTTTTTCATATTTTATTGGTTTGGACATATGCACGCTTGAATTTAGAATGGCACGTGAAAATCTAATAGAATTGCAATTGTAAATTCGAATGATAATAATTTCTCTAAACGAAATAAGGAGTAAAATTATACGAGAAGTCATAACATGTAGGTACTACAAAGCATTACTCGAAGTGTTAAGAAACGAAGAAGATGTTCCGCAATATAAATACTATTTACGATTAGCGCATAAGGCAAACTTGACTATTGTCTTAGAGCATAAAAATATACTAATTTGTAATTATCTCTACCAGCTCTATAGACATAACTAAAACTCAATTTAAATAAGATAACGCGCCATGTGAGATCCACGAGAAATTATGCCTTTTATCCAACATAATTCCACGAATACAATTTCGAACGACCGCTTAAGAATCCACTAATCAAACCAGTTTGAACCTCTGAGAATCATAATAATCATAAACATATCATCAAGCGAGACATTAATAACAAATTAGCCACAATTACGCATAAAAGTTGATCGTATAATTTATCCTACTAATCCATCCTATCCTACTAATATTGTAAAGGAGAAAGTTTGTAAGTATGTATGGATGTATGGATGTTTGTTCCTCTTTCACGCAAAAACTACTGAACGGATTTCGATAAAATTTGGCACACGGGTAGATCATGTCCTGGATTAACACATAGGCTACTTTTTAACCCGGGAAAATATAAAGCCGAACTTTTATCACGGAAAAACTCATTCACGCGGGCGGAGCCGTGGGTAAAAGCTAGTGTATAATAAAGCTAAAACACATTTTAATAAATGTACGCAAATTTATTGCTACCCATTCACTAAAAATAATTTGGTTATTCAATAGTTCCGAGAAGGTCCGAAGCCATAATTTATGTCACCGACAACAATGAGAAACAGACCATCCGACCGATGACAAATTGTCCACCTTAATTCGCTATGCTTGATTATTTTAATTAACTTGCGGCTGCGTAATAAATTAGAACAGGAAAATAATAAATTAAACACACAAAACTTACAACAGGCAACACTTTAGTATTCCAAATTTAAAAATATATTATTGTTATTTATGGATTCAGTGGTCAACTATTTCTTGATGCGTGGTATTCGATCATTGAAAGTTAAACAGTCGTCGAATTTCTAATCGCTTTAAAAATCAAACCTAAGCTCGTAAACCTACATTTTTATAATTTTTGTCGTATTACGGAATAAAATCTTATTTGATGTCGCCGATACACGATTATAAAATAGATATCGTACCAACATTCGTAACAAGTCAAATAATATATGGGGTTTTCAAATTTGGAACACCGATTGACATTTTAAAATTCCAAAGCGTTTTGTTACAAAGAGCTACCGGTGGTTGTTCGAATGCAAATTGAAGGATTTAAATCGCATCGCTTGTTTTCGTGAAAGAATGCACAGGCAACGAGCGAAGTTTGCCGAATATTTTTAATGGGTGTGTCTAATTGGTCAGCGTGCGGGTCGAGGTCACTCTAACACATAAATCTGCCCGGGAAAGTGATGCTTTCGTCTTTAGAAAACATTTTGCAAGTGCATGTGTATTTTATTTGAATAGTTTAAAGTGTAAGTCGTAATTTTGTATGGCAGTAAGTTACGTTAACTAGCCTCTTAAACGTTTAAACTGTTTGGTTCTGTTCATTGTCTTCTCCCGTCCAAGCACCGGCGTTAAAGTTTAGCGTGGGTATTTCTGCGAAGTACTAAAAATATGCTCTACGTCTGCTGTTTGCGAGGCTCTTAGTTTGAACATTTTATACCAAAATGATCCTTACGTTGAAGGCAATAAGACTATCTGATTTTTCATCATTAGTAACGTGGACAGTAGATGCTTTACTAATTTGCCCGTGCAGGAAGCACGGATGGCGTGATGAGGACTCAGTACCGTATAATCTTCGTCTCTGATCTTATCTAAAGATTTATTATTTACTGTCATCGTCCGAGAGATGGCAGCACGCGTCACTGAAGACACCATCACACTTATCTCTTTGCAAATGCTAGAACATTCAAAACTGAAACTTGTTGCATCGACTTTGGGAAGTGTTTCGTTAGTTCAAGCGCAGACCTCCCATAGCGTGAGCCTAATTCCATATAAAAAAACCACGATAATGTGGAAACAATTAGGAGTACGTGGACGATTACACCATTAACCGTCATTTTGCCTTTTACGTAAACGAATAGCATATTAATTGAGGATGCTATACATGAAGAAAATATTAATGTATCGAGGTGAAAACGTTACAAATTAGGTATAATCATATGAAATGCATCGGCATTGCAAATAGGACCATATACGGAACCCTATCTACACCAACGACGGAACAATAAAAGCTCACTAATGAAATATTTGCTCAAAAGTCAATATAATAGTTCAATTTATTCGCCGATCGTATTCGATGGCGCGTCTCGCGCGCATACGAATCGATTAATCGCTTCGTTACACCAACCGACCGCCAGGCGGAGCCACGCGTCAATAAAATACTTGTAAAACTATCGCAAAATGAATTAAAACAGATGCCGAGCCAATTAGGAGAGGCAATCGTGCGAGTACCGGACGAAAAAAGACCTTAAAATTGCACGCCACCTCATTTTAACCCTTAACAATGTGACATTAAGGTGTGTATTGGCGATTTGTCGCGCACCGTAATAGGGGCTCAGTTTACAAGCCCTAACGAGAGCATTGGCAACGATAAGCCGTCCGAGTTTATACTGATAGACAAATATGGATATATTTATCATTAATTTTGCACTCGGGTGTACAGTAGGGCTGCGTTAAGTCATTATACAGCACTAATTAGATTAGGCAAGCGGGCAGACAAATTCCCAACGGCCAGATATACCGGCGAGCGGCGTTATAAATTATTCATATTGTTTTTAGTTGTGATACACGACTAATTTTGTGCTTTTATGAATTCCGTTCCATAAATGGATTGCGTTTTGTGTGGTGTATGCGTTTGTCGCGAGGCTGGACTTTTTGGATGGTTCTGACTCTACATGGTGGCATTGTGCAAAACTTTTTGGATTCAAAATTGTATTTGCTCAAAACCGCCCAGTAGAATTGGAGGCATTCCTGCGTATAAAAAAGGAAATTATGTCGATATGTTAATATCATCATAATATATCATTTTAATATGCCATACCTATTGAACTAGCAAATAGTATATTGTTTACTTAAAATAAGTGTTTAATAGAATACATGCATCAAATCATATCTAATTCCATTATCGAACATGTTATTATTTTACGGCAATCACAAATTCAATGACCATAGACATAAAAAACAATTGGAATGGGGAAAAGGCAATTTTGTTAATCACAAGCTTTCCGATTTAGCAATTTGAAATTTCTTAATAGGCCATTATTCTGCATCGTAAACAAATAGCAAAACGCACGTATTAACGCGTAATAGGGCCGCGATACGGCCCGAGCATTGTGCATACGATAACGGACTTGTTTTGTTTTGTTTTTCAGCTGCAAGTTGCTCGGGAGCCGATCGCTCGCTCGATACGTGATGCCTCATTGATGCATGTACTGGATTTATTTGAATTTTAAAATAAATATATTTTCGTTACATGTTTATGCGATTTATTTTTTGTTAAAATAAAGGTGGTAGAGCCGGTGTTATGTGGTAGGTATTGTAGCCTATTATAATAATAAATTAGGAAAGGTTTCACCCATAAACTTAATATACGTCGACCACGCTATCGTATCTAAACATTCTTTGAAACTAACTGCACAACACAAAATTATAACATAGTCTAATAAATATCCAGCTATCGCGTATTATCTCAAAGTACTCTTTCTACGTAACATAGTTGTCAACGGGCATTCAAAAAATTAACTATAATTGAGTGAAAAACAGTTTGTTAGCTTACGTTGAAACTCGTTCGTGACGCGCGCCCGTTAGCGGTGATTGCATGACCGTCAGCACTTTTCATTTGCTTTTTCCATTGCAAATTATTTGATGTTTTATTTGTTTTTATAATTGGCTGTTTTGGGTGTGTTGTGGCCAGTATCGGCTGATTTGTTTGACGTTAAAAAGGTAAGGTCCGTAATTTTATTTTATTAAATGATGTTTGCATTGCAGTCTGCAGTCAACTTAAATTGTTGTATTTTTTAATGGGGCCAAAGCTAGTGATATTATTAAAAGTAATACAAGTGACATTTTTTAAGAAAAATACAAAATTATTATTTTTAATTATTAATTTATTGCTCCATTCCATTTTATATTTCTCATTCTACTTAAGCGCTCTTATTAACAAACAAAAAGATGTATTTTTCCATATAGGTACATTGTATTTTGCAATTCTCGCAGCCAGACCAAAGGTAAATGAACGCTAATAGTACAAATTACTATTTGTCCCGTAAAAGGGTCTACGTTCGTATCCGGGTTGAGTAAATCAATGACCCCTAGTTAAACTAACGGTAGAATATTGATCTATTAGAAGCGTAGTAACTAGTAATTTCCATATCTAAAAAACTGTAACTGATAAACTATTTGGTTTTTACCACTAAACATAATTATATTATTTTTATTCTATCTGAAACGGTTATTTACTAAAACCCAAAAAATACTGGAATCTGTTTTTAAAATAAAAACCGATAGGATAAGAATGCGGCCTTTATACACTTGAAAGTGACTCAAAGCTTATACCTAACTTGAGTAACAAAGCACTACCTACAGTGTGTCGATGATACCTACTTGATAAGTTCGTCACATTATACTAATCAGCTAACGAGAACATTAACGTTACAAAATAATGAAAGAAATTAAATTAAAAATAAAATGAACCATCAAGTTCATCCCTATCCCTATCAAAACATATATGCCAAGTGAACAACAAACCGAACAATCTAGGCATTACCTATCGTTTCTTATGCATGAAACTATGTTTTAATTATGGCTGCATTACGCGATATGATAACGTTCCAATTTCAAACTTGTATAATTACCATTTCTGCATGTTAAACACTCATATCATCCTAACTTTTTTCAAATGCATAATGGTGGGTGTACTGCAAAGTTCATGTTGCCATGATTTTGCATTTAATCTCTATGGTAATTAGCAATGCTACGATTCATCGGTCCAGTAATTCCATACCTAAGTATATATTAATATTTTTTTTATTTAATTAACTATAATTGCGTTTTTAATTAAATTAACATTGTTGAATTGCGATAAATGAAAGTTGGAAATATTAATTAGTCATGGTTCTATTGCAAATAAATCGAAGTATAGGTATTTTTAGTATATAAATACTCTTGGTTTTTACTTTTCGTCTTTAATAGCCTGATTAAAAAGTTAACTGCGAAATCCATGTATAAAGCACTTGTTCTATTATTTAGGTATGCGATAAAATACTTATTGTGAATAAGTTTTCCAAATAAAAATATGTGCGGAATTTTTGGTTTCATAATTAATCGTAAATCCCAGAAGTTTGTATTAAACTAACTACTTAAAATTTGTCACATAAAAACATATATTATGTCTTGATATTACTCATAATAAGTAAATAATATCCAGAAGAAATTTTCTTATATTTTTTAAATAATCATTACGCGAACAAATTATTTAATATCAATAAAACGCAACTCTATACTAGAAGTATAATATACATTTATATAGCTATATGTCTATCTTACATCTAATGTCACAAGGCGTACAAACATACAGAAGGCCTATAGCGCTGAATATCGTCCGATTAGCGGTCCGTAATTGAATAAGCGTGTAGCGCGGTCAATCGAACCTCTACGTGCCTTAACGCACTCCTGGCACGCGATGTAGGCGCCTATGTGCATAACTATAGGTATGTTATTTGCGTACCAAAAAGTCTTTATTCAATGTGTTTCATACATGAATGGGTATAGATATGTATTTGTGTACCAAACATTTATTCAATGTCTTAAAGATAGTACTATGACTAGACATAGATATGTTATTATGCTAATAACTATAGTTATAGTTGCAGAGTCCTTTATTCAGGTACCAAATAGTATATTTGATACACTAAGGAGATGTCCTGAGGACTGCCTCGGTGGCGTAGTTGTATTACAGTACGACTGCAGTGCTGAGGTCTCGGGTTCGATCCCCGGGTCGGGCTAAGTGATATTGAGTTTTTCTATTCAGTATCAGCCCGGAGTCTGGAATTTGTGCCCGATATGGCGATAGGCTCGCCCCCTATCACATCATGGGACGGAACTTTGTGGTATATTGGAACTTACTGGTGGTAGGACTCTCATATGTAAGAGTCCGTCTGGGTGGGTACCACCGCAAAGTCTATTTCTAGCGCCAAGCAGCAGTGTGCTTGCACTGTTGTGTTTCGGTTTGAAGGGCATTGTAGCCAATATAACTACAGGATATGATGAGACTTAACATCTTATGTCTCAGGATGACGAGCGCAGTGGAATGCCGCGCAGTACTTTGTAAGTCAAGGTGCTGGATGGTGTTTCTATTGTTTATGGGTGGTCGTATTGCTTACCACTAGGCGAACGGCATGCTCGTCTCATGCAGGCGGTGGCCCACTTCTGCGAGGCGGTCCTCTCGCGGAAGGAGAGTGCCGAGAGGGATCGCCAGCGCAGTGGTGATCCCTCCCGCCGCCAGACGAGACGTAGGAGGCGTCGGGTGGACGACTGACCGACGTCTCCCGCCCTGTGGATTGGGGGCGTTTGGAGAATTCCACCACGGTATCCCCTGCCTGTCGTAAAAGGCGACTAATAGGGGCCTCCGGGGGTCACGGGTGGGCGGGAGGGGCCGTCCACCTATTAGTCTAGCCAACTTCTGTGACCCCCGTGATGGACGGCAGCGTGTCTCACGCTGCCTCGGACGCCAAAGGCGTCCTTCGGTGTACGGGGGCTTCTGAGCCCCCGCAACAACAAGAGAAGGACCGCAACAGCGGTACGCGCAGGGGCGGTTGCGGACGACAACTTAGACGTGAGTCGAAGGAAGCCCGCAGCCGTCCCTAATGCGCCGAAGATGGCCACCGCGGAGTTTTAGTTGGTATGCCGTGCGGTGTACATAGGTTAGGGACTCGGCCCGGCGGTCGCCCGACGTTTTCCATCTTTCCGGGCGGCTCAACGTCGGGTCGTAAGGCACGGTGAACCCAACATAACCGCTCAGTCGTTCCCCTTGAACACTGGGCGGTAGTAATAAGTCACTTTCACCGCGTCAACAAAAAAAAAAAAAAATGCTCGTTTCATCATTCAATGCTATAAAAAAAATACATGGATCCATTAAAAAAATATTTTTTGACCATTCGTAACTAACTTTTTAAAAACGTTCACATTAAGTGTAGTTTTAAAGGAAAATAAACTATTTATTGTTAAATGCTTATTTTTCGGAGCTCTACCCAAATATATATAAACTGTCTTGGTTCGGATTGCAGGCCCGTTTTCAGGCATGCTCTTTTTCAAGATTGCTGTTAATATATACTTACTGATACTAAACTTCTAAACATAACTGGAAATCAGATTGGGATTTACTATTTCAACTGATTAGGTATTACTGACGTCGTACAATTTAAAGATATCTAATAATTTTAGAGTTTGACATAATCATCATGGAGTAATGAGAGTAGCGAATGATACATATTTTATGTGTTTTTAAATACATAAAAAACAAACAAATGTATAGAGTCCTAAAATCTATTATATTCTGACCAAGATAATAAGAACCAACTTGGGGGGCACCACTTCCGCTTTTTCGTTTTTAAGCAAACGTTGTCAGTGCAAGACATTAGTTCTATATTTTATCACAACTTGACGAGGGTTTTATATTTTCTGGCCAGGCTATATAGCACCTTTAGGATGAAAACGACACAATTCAAAAAGATAGAAAATTGAGCTATCGTCATAAAATAACTTAAAACGAAGTTCTCAATACAACAATAGCTCAAACACAGCCATATTCCAACAGGAAAAGGACAAACCTGTTATATCGGTCCCTATTTAATTATATTTTTATAAATAAGGGACTAGTTTTTAATCATGAAAAAATGACAACTCATTTTTCTATTTTTTGAATTGTGTCGTTTTTGTTTTAAAGGTGCGAATTTATGTTCATTAATAGTATCACATACGTCTGTTTTTGTAGAATTCGCATCCCGATCGTTCTTGTTACTGCAACCGTAATGGGGTCATTTATTTCCCCCTAAGTTTTGAACTTAAAAGGGCGTCGAATCCCTTCTTTCTATATTATTCCATGCTCGGTCATTGGGCGTTGACGCAAGGATCAAAACGATGAAATTACAACTTAAGAATTCGTGTTACATCAAAATTTAAGAGATCAAAATTCTTGATATTATAATTAACTTTTAAAGTACTTTATAATTGCTAAATCTACATAATGTGTCATGGTTGCGGCGCAAGACTCCGGGTATTTAAACATGAGTAATAATATTCTATCGAGGAACGAAATACAAATTTATATTTACACATAATTAATTGTTTCTCACTATAATTGCTTTATAATGCACATTAGATGAAAATTTGCGAATCCAATCTGTGTTCACAATGTTTCTATGAAAACATAATTAATCGATTTACATATTATATCGATATATTTAAAACTTCAACAATGTACAGTCAGCTGGACAAGGAGCTGAACAAATTTCAAATTTCAAATCACCTCTACACTTCTGTACTCTTACCAATTGTTGTTTTCTCTCCACAAAAATAAAATAAAAAGGATTTACTTTACATTAAGAAAAAAAATGTTTCAAATAAGCTTAACGTGTAAAGACGAATTGAAATTTTAAATTTGTTTAGCTACGTATGTGGCTGACTGTACATGTTGCTAATAAAATAAAAATAAAATAATGATAATAAACTTGCGCACTTTATCACCATAATATTTTATGTGATTTAAGTAGTCAGAAACGGCCATTAAGTTACAAGAGAAAAGAGTTATGAAGAAGATAAAATATGACTATATTTTAGAGACTAACCAAAATTTAATTTAAAGGGGAATTAGTTTTTTTTTACCGTGTAAAAACTTAGAGCATTAATCTAAGTGTATACATAATATTTTGATTATTATCCAAAGCGTAATAATATTCATTGTACCTACTCTAGGTATAGTGCTTTATTGAACTCAGTACTCACAAATATTCTAACTGCGAATATCGACAAACTCTGGAGACAAATTAAAAAGGCTTTATTTTGTAATCGATTCACGAAAATGGAATGAAATTACAGGAGATACAAAGTACAAAGTCTTGCATATCTTATACAGGTTTCTTCAATATGTTTTCCTTTACTATTAAAGCGAACACATGCATATAATTAATAGAAATTCCGCTTGATTGTAGAAACGATGCTATCATACCAGTTCTTCATGCGTTTGGTTATATTATTAAATAATCAATTACACTTGAAAACATATTTAAGTTGCGCGAGATTGAATCCCTATCACATCATGGGAATGATATATGATCGATTTAATATTACTGTTGTTTTTTTTGCCTTTGCCTAACTCTTCGGAGAAAAAACCTCAACCAAATAACATTCGAAGCGCCGCGTATCTCTGTCATAAACCAGCTTTTGCCTGTTGATCTGTACAGTGAAGATAAATTATGTCAAACCGTGATCTAAAAGA
This sequence comes from Lapara coniferarum, assembly GCA_949316025.1. NCBI lineage: Eukaryota > Metazoa > Arthropoda > Insecta > Lepidoptera > Sphingidae > Lapara > Lapara coniferarum. Next base: position 5,985,321 of record OX438921.1, read on the forward strand.
AATATGTGCTATTATGTTCAACCATTAGCGTTAAATGAATACATTAAAACGGTATTTACGTTATTTATTGCGTTACATGAGCTTCTAATAACGTTCGCTAACAATCTGTTCAATAATTGTTTAATATTTATATGTTTACTAGGTTTTTCCCGCTGCTTCGCCCGCACGAAAGGGTTTTTCCTAGATAAAATCGCGATATACATTTTCCGGACCGAATTGTAAATCTAACCCATTCTCGAATCCACCTGAAGACACACAAAAAATGTATTAAAATCGGTCCACCCGTTTCGAAGTTCAGTGATATACACACGCACAGAAGAAATATATATGTAAAGATGTTCAATAATTGTTTCTATATTTATATGTTTATTATCATTAAACGCACATCAACATAATTAATTATAAATTATAATCCGTTATTGACGAATGTTATTGAATACATGTCAATAATCTACATACCAGATGATTTGATACATATACCAGAATATTAACTTATAACCTCTGTCTTTCTGTATGCGTATATGATTTGTAGATACGTTTATATGTAGATCAATAATCTTTCCTTCCTTACATAGTATAAAACAAAGATGGCCGCCGCATTTGTACGCGATAAACTCAAAAACTACTAACGATTTCGATGAGATTTGGTATGGAGATAATATGAAACCTTGGGATGGTTTGTATCACTGTACCTAATTTATACCTTTGAACTGATTTTGAAAAGAGCAACCATAGAGTTTCTTGCCCGTACTTCTCTGGTGGAAACTGCTTTCCGAACTGGTGGTAGAGTAAAAATTGGCTGAATCTAAGTAATGTTTAACATTTTATGGATTCGAATAAATTATTTCATTTCATTTCATTTCATCCCGGAAAAATATATAGCGGGATTTTTATCCGGGAAAAACATTCATGCAGACGAAGCCGCGAGCAAAAGCTAGCAATTAGTAAAACTGTTATGATTAAAAGCATATAATATTTTCTTGGTAGGTAGATATAATGTCCCCGGAATATTTTCTCGTGTTGTAAATACTCCGGTAAGAACGGGGTAAATGAAAGAGAGACGTGCACTTCTACATGGTACGTTTAGTATATTTGATACAAAGAGACACGTCATGTATATTATTTTGATCACTACGTCACAACTCCTTATCACATCACGATAGATGTAACATGCAAATCTTTCATGCAAATCTTACTCTGCAAAATCTAGGTGCACTCATTCTACCTCTACCTAACCCTACGGGTATATGCGTAAACTTATAAGAATGCTGAAGCATATATGTCATCACTATACATCCTTGCATCATCTTCTAAAACAACAAACATTAAGAACATATACACTCACGCCTGTTATCCCCGAAGGGGTAGACAGAGGCGCAACTAGTGCACCCACTTTTCGCCATTATTCCGTCCCATGATGTGATAGGGGGCGAGCCTATCGCCATATCGGGCACAAATTCCAGACTCCGAGCTGATACTGAATAGAAAAACTCAATATCACTTTGCCCGACTCGGGGATCGAACCCGAGACCTCAGCTTTGCAGTCGTACTGTAATACAACTACGCCACCGAGGCAGTCAACATTAAGAAGAAACATTAAGAAGTTCAAAATTATATTGAGTGTTAATATTTTCACGGACCAAAGCTAATCAATGCCTTATAGACTTTATAAAAACGCAACATCCTGATATATTTTCTTGATACTTCAACGCTTATAGCCATATTATATTTCAATGCTATTATGCAAAATTCCCGCCGTCTTTATCCGCGGAATCCCGCCATTTTGTCGCGGCCATTGGCTCATTGTTTACGCATTTCGACAGATCCGTTATTTATGTTTAGGCTTACTGTTTGCCTTCTCGTTTGCTCTTTGTACCGGTTTTGGGAAGGGTTCGACGATTTCCCAACTTAGTTTCGCGGTTTTGAATGTAAATATCCTTATTGTTGTCTGGATTGTGGAAATTAATAGATTTAAATCAGTGTAGGTATGGATCAATCTATTTTCAAATAATTGAAGGGAGAGGCAAAGTATTCAGTGTTATTTTTGCTATACGGTAAAAAGTAGTCTTATTGGAAAATGATCATTAGCAAATTTTCTTAGTAGAAATGCTTCACTCTGATAAGTAATAAATTAAAAAATGGAGCATTCAACTCCTTAAATTTGTCAACAAGCCAGTCACAAAATCCTTAAGGAATCTCCTATCATACAAATGCCTACTATAATACATACTAATCAGTGCCAGATCAAGACTACTTGATGCCCTAAACAATCCACGCCTGTGCCCCCCCCCCCTCCCGCTCACATCCATAAGTATCTGACCCTATCCTACTAATATTATAAAGGCGAAAGTTTGTAAGAATGTATGGATGTTTGGATGTATGGATGTTTGTTCCTCTTTCACGCAAAAACTACTGAACGGATTTCGATGAAATTTGGCACACGGGTACATCATGTCCTGGATTAACACATAGGCTACTTTTTATCCCGGGAAAACATAAAGCGGGACTTTTATCCCGGAAAAACTTTTTAACGCGGGCGGAGCCGCGTGCAAAAGCTAGTATATAATATTGATATAAAGCATCCCTATATAAAGCATCGAGACTTACCTGCAGAATTGTCGATCTTTTTTCAAATTTATATTATTTTCAATTTCCAAAAAGAACAATATTTACTTAGCTAGCAGATTTTTTGGTGTTGTTTCTGGTGCCCCCCAAGACGTGATGCCCTAAACAATTGCTTAATTTGCTTATAGGCTAATCCAGCACTGATACTAATAGGTAGTTAATAAGTCTATTAGATATGAAATTGAAAGTTCTAAATCAACTTCCTTATCATTAATGACACACATTCCGTAATAAACAATATATTGTTATTAAATAAATTAGGACTTAATTAATTCGCTTTGGTTTGTAGGAATAATTAGTAATTTACAGATTATAAATTCTAAATATGTTATATAATAGGCGCCTTTGCATTAACCACAATATACGACAAATTTAAAAGTTTAATTTATATGTGAATAATTTATTATAGCCAATAAATAATTTTATAGCGAATAAATATAACAATTCTAATTAGTTCATGTAGTATGGCTGTGATAAAATAATTAATGTAAAATACTTTTGTGGATACCGATACTAATTGGCAACAACCGAGTTTTCCTTTTGCTAATTTATTATGGGTATTTCCTAAAATTGTTTTGTTCAAATTTAATTAAGTAAATTGCGACTATATTAAATACCACAAAGTATCAAAAACAGTTATCATTGCAAGGAAAAATCGCCAAATATTTTAATTAGGTCGTAACTGATATACGATTTAAATAAGAACTATTTTTCAGAATGATTAATTCTTTCCCATGACATTTCATATATTTATGGGCTAATTAGTGTTAACTTTTGAATAGTGTAATGAACTGCTTACATGATATTTATTAATTATTTTAAATTATTTGTTTTCGCATAACATTTATAGGTATTTATTATTTTTAAATAGATATTATTTCAATTATTGTTTTTTTGTTTAGTTTTTTACCCTTTTTATTTATTATATAATTATTATTTTATGTTGTGCTTGCGACAATAAAACCGTTTTCTTTCTTTCTTGCAAATAGCTAGGATTCATTAAAATCAAAGTTTCATTCAGAGAAACCGCAAATTATTCACTTAATTCAATCATCAATCTGTCATTGTATAATCTGTACCAATGCCTGTATAGTTTGTATAATACAAATGTTGTTAACGATGAGATACATCACGAACCGAAATTATTTTCGTCAAATCAATGATCATCTAACTAAAATGTTCGCATGTCACTAAACTTAAATTATAAATAATAATATTATGATACCAAAACTAAATTGCAAAGAGAGCAATGCAATCACCATAACTAATTTTTATATACCTAAGGATACTCAGTAGGTGTATCTATAGTGTAGACCTATAGTGTGTTTTTACTTTAAAATCTCCTTACTATGTTTCATGATTTCTGCATTACCAAAATTATAGTAACATCATAAGAAAATACAGGAATATCAAAATAAACAAAACGTCATCGAAAGATAAAATAAAAAAAATGCTTAATGTAACAATATGTACAAAAAAAACATCAGTAATTAAATTCAACAAAAGGACCATAAAGAAGCAGAAAAGGGCATTAATAATAAAATAAAAAACGTGTAAAATCACTGACCTGTTATATGCCCTATGGGAAAATGTGACTGGAAGAGAGATCCGAAGGAGGGCACGACAGGCGGCGGGCCGGCCCAGCCCAGGCCATGGTACGCCACCGCCGCCGCCGCCAGCGCGTTGAACGCCGTCGGCCTCACTAGCCGCCCCTTCTCGTTCGCTGACGGTCTCTCCTCGTCTTCGCTCTGAGTCCCGTTCTGCAAGTCTTCTACGTCTACTATTGAGTCTTCTTGGTTCACCGAGTCTTCATACTCGTCGTCCGATGACGTCACTGTCGCTGACACGTTCAGATTAAGAGGTGGGGTGCTAGATGATGGCCTCGGGGAAAGAGAATTAGCACCAGGTAACTCTGGCTGCGCTGACGGCGACTGCCTCAGCGGTGACTCGGGAATGGTCCTGTGATGCCGAATCATCTCCGCCGTCACATCGCTCGCCTTGGTATCGGCTAGTATTGAAGCTACGCTGAAGCTAATCCTCGAGGTCTTCGGAGGCTCCGTCGCCTCCGCCGGGCTGCTCGGGTACCTCGAAACACTCTGTATCGCCATGTTAAGTTCGTTCTCGTCGCAACTTTGTTTCTTTAACATTGAACGCCGTTCAGTTCCATTTAGCACATTCGGTAGACACTACGCGAGGCCGTGTACGCATGCGAGCGCGGTCGGGGCTTGACTGGCGGGCCGTTCGGGCGGCGGGGACTGGCGCGGCTGGCTGCTGGCGGCCGCGGGTCGGGCGTGGCCTGCCAGTGCCCGCCCGCGCTGCCAGTTGGCACTGGCGCGCTCCGTCCCGCTCGTCCAATCGACCGTGCGCCGACGGTTTGATCCGCGCGGGGACCGCGGGGAGAACGATTTAGCACGCTCTTATCTCGTTAGTCTCCTTTGTGATACTCGATTTTTTTTGTACGAATCAAAACATAATTACCTTTTGTAGGGTTCGCGTTTTGATCGCGCACTTTATGTCCACCGGAGATATAAAGTATAAAAATATAATGAGAAGTGAATGCCGCTTGTTAAATCCTTTTGAGCGTTTCTCCAGTTGCCCTTTGTGGGATTAGGGGGTAAGGGGCAGCGCTGCGGCTGTTTCGACTGTACTGTTTACGGCTCCGTTACAAATTAGCCGCCGTGATTTACTCCGACACTGGTGACGATTATTTACGAGATGATTTATTTACGACATCGATATATTGCAATATGTTGCGATCGCGGACGCTTTGTAAGGATGCGATTATAGCACCGACTTCTAAAGAAGCAGCGCTAATGTGGCTTGATGGAGGATGAAAATCAATTTTTATTATATTTTACGAGCTTATTTATCACTTGGTAATCAATTTATTTGTTTGTTGGCGAGGTTTTCAAATCAGCACGTTTTCTCTGCTTAAATGATGTTTGAGGAAAATGGGATAATTTTAAACCCGTATTTAGCAGAGTAACTATAAAGGTACCGCTTAAAGCTAATAAATAAATTTTTATACGGATTTTTCAGAACTAATCTGAAATGTAGGTACCTAATCCACAATAATTTAGATAGCACATTTTATTTAATGTATTTTATTATAATACGTCTTATTTTTTTTACTTTTAACAACATCACCACTTAAACTTTTGTTGCTCATAAAAATATTCCGTCAATAAATATATGAAAAACAATAACATTTATCGAAATATAAAAGTTACGTCCGTAATATAACGGAAAACAAACAAAAAATTACTGTAACACATCGTATAGTAAAAACGGTTAGCTAAAATTTACAACTAAACCATGTAAATACAATTTCCTATCAATTCACAGTTGGTTTGCCGTAAAAATAAACAGGGGACGTCTTCCATACGTCTCATAAGCGTGAAAACTAGGGGACGATCTCACCCTCTATTCACCTCTCTCTCACACAAACCTTTTAAAATATATCTGTCCCACTCTACCAGTCTCTACCAGTGATAGTTGGTACTAAATAGGCATTTTGTATTCGGAAGGGAACTCAGTTAATTACGTGGGGTGCGAAGAAAAATAGTGTTCAGATAGAGACGTATAATTATGAACTTTATTACCCCCGAATAAAGTTCAAATTAAACAATTAATTGGATACCTCGGATTAGTTTGCCCGGTTAACGTTATGAATGAGGCGGATTTGTATGAAATACTAGTGGATATTAATTACCATGGTTATTGATTTATGTTTATTAATATTATTCAAATTAAATTCAGTTAATAGTGGTTTACTTCTAAAATTCAATCATTATTGCTAATATAATTTTCTTTATAGAACCTATAGTCGAATGAGTATCAGAAATATTCAGCATAAGGTGATATTCGTGGCTTCACTCGTCTGAAAAGCTTTTCCCGCTACAAAAGTGTTTATAACGACAGTGGCATCCAATTTCAAAATCAGATAATAAATTACCATTATTTTCATGGGAGCATATTACTGGAATAAAAAGTATTCAATAAATTGTTAATTACGGAAATGGTCTAACCGTGTGCCAAAAACCTAAATCTATTCAACAGTTTCTGCGTTTGCTTCTACCATACATCCAAACATTTTTAAAAACTTTCGCATTAACAATAGTATTAAGAAGTAAGGTGACACTTTTGTTAATTGTGTGTCTATTTTTCTTGTAATTTGACGATTGCTAAAGTAAAACGTCCCTAAAAAAATCAGCAAAAAAAAATTTATAGAGCAATTTTAATATTTAAAAACAGGCTTTGGAAATCAAAAACTGATGTAGTGAGCATAAATAAAAAAAATCGAAGACTGCATAGATAACAATATAACCTAAATTTTATATACATGATAAATTACCTACAATGACTGCCTCAGTGGCGTAGTTGTATTACAGTACGACTGCAAAGCTGAGGTCTCGGGTTCGGTCGGGCAAAATGATATTGAGTTTTTCTATTCAGTATTAGCCCGGAGTCTGGAATTTGTGCCCGATATGGCGATAGGCTCGCCCCCTATCACATCATGGGACGGAATAACGGCGAAAAGTGGGTGCACTAGTTGCGCCTCTGCCTACCCCTTCGGGGATAACAGGCGTGAGTGTATATGTATATGTATGTAAATTATGTACAAGAAGCATAAAGATAATTATTGTAGAGTAGCTTCGACTAGTACTTCGTAGCTTAAACTTAAAAATACGGCACAAAATCGTCTATAAATTCAAATTGCCAAAACCTTGTATTTTCTTTAGAAGAACAATGTAACAAAAAGTGGCATTAGAAGATTAACATACAATGTCTTAAGGTGATGAGTCCAGTGGAGTGCAATGCATTACGTACGAGTACATTGAAAACTTTTTAACAAAAAATAAACCGATTTCAAAACCACTGCAAAAAAAAACAACTTTATATTCGCTTAGTATATACGTATATTTGGAGTCGGTGTCTAATTTGCAAAATACTAAGCAAATGTAAAGTTGAATTATTTTTTGGTTTGCAGTGGTTTTGAAGTCGGTTTATTTTTTGTTGAAAAGTTTTTATTTATTGCTTTTTTGTTAGTTAACTATATAATAATGTAAATAATACATCATAGATATACGCTTGCAGCATTCGCGAGTCATCTGCTGTTAGTTATTGAAGAATTCCATTGTGTATCTCGGAAGATCTTCATCAGATCTTCATAAATTATATACTAAAACCTTCCCTAAAAAATATACATTTAAACATCGAAAACAACATCCAAATCGGATCAGTAGTTTTTGAGAAACTCGCAGCCATACAAATTTACATACAAACATACATACATACATACATACAAACATACATACGGATCGAATACAGAACCTCCTTTTTGAAGTCGGTTAAAAAATGGTGTGTGGTTTACATTCTCTATGGACGGGCACAGAGTTTACTATCAGTTAGTGACTTTCTTTTCAAATATAATTTCCGGCAGATTACACTTTTGCAACCAGACGATGCTAAGGGAAATAATAGGGGAATAGTGAGGGTAATTAACACTTTGACTTTTTAATCTGCAGCTACCCTAAATGTTAATAATTAATTAAATTAAATCCTCCTAGCCAGTTTCGGCCACGGCGGCCAATCTCAACGGAGATCAGCCAGGTACGCAGGAGATATTATAGTGCACAAGTGTGTGCGCAATACACAGGTGCACTCGCTATTCCTTCACTCTCATAGTCCGGTGAGACGGCAATCCGACATGACCGGAGAGAGATCAGGCGCAGGACCAACGGCTTTACGTGCTTTCCGAGGCACGGGGGTATCACACCGCCAACTTCCTGACTCCGAGCTGCGACTGAGTACATTTTAAGATGGAAAAACCCAGTCACAATTTTTTTTGGCTCGACCCGGGATTCGAACCCAGGACCTCAGCGCGCAAATCGTACTCGTAATGCGTACGCAATACCACTACGCCACCGAGGCAGTCTATGTTAATAATAGTAATATAAGAACCATTGAAATCAAAGACAATCTACATTATACTCTTCTCTCAGCGATATCGGGCAAACTTAAAATTATGTGCACTCAGTATACAAAAGAAATCATCTAGAGTCGCTTCCTTCTTTAAGGGTTGCGAGCGCTTTCTGCACTCACCCAAAAGACCGGTGTTCTTTCATAAGCCGACCCTCGTCAGGCTAGAAAGAGTAATGTCAGGGACAAAAAAAAAAAAGTGTCGCTTCCTAACTAGGAAATACTAAACCAAACCTTAAAGACACCAAGAATATCTAACCTTATAGAAAAACCCAAGCCAATTAACAGAAAAGTAAGGCTAATGACACGGGCCGAAGTTGGCATATTTGTGGAGTCGTAGCCTGGCCAATGATGCGGAATTCTGACTAAATATCTAAATACCGCGTTTGGAAGGTCACAAAGATATTCCAAGTATGCGGATTTATGATTTAGAGCATGTTTTTGGGCTGTATAAAAACCATACAGCGGATAATATCGATTTGAAAGTCGGTTATTTTTTTAGACTGGTTAATAATAGTAAAAAAAATGTATGTTATATGCTCTTCAAAGTTATAGACATAATGTACAATTTCTAAGTACTGTTGTGATTACAAAATGTTAAACAAAGCGTTAGAGTTACTTTCAAAAAAGTGAAAACTTGAGGATACAAGTCTTAGATCAGAAGAATACAGTTAAGAATATCCCAAATATCACAGTGTTACAAAAAATTATGCTATATCATGTTAATATATCACACACACACATTAACGCCTTTTATCTCCGAATGGACAGGCAGAGGCGTAACTAGTGCATCCACTTTTCGCCGTGCGCACTCCATCCCATGATGTGATAGGAGGTGAGCCTATCACCATATCGGGCATAAATTCCAGATTCCGGGCTGATAGTGATTAGAAAACCCAATATCAATTTTCCCGACCTGGATATCGAACCCGAGACCTCAGCATTGCAATCATACTTTAATACAACTACGCCACCGGCTTCGGTAAGCAGTATATTTATATACCTATCGATAACATTTTAATTCTGAATTGCAATAATTTAAGTTGCGATATGTAACCCAAGGCATAAAAGACAATAATCCGACCACTACATATGAAATATCCATAGACCAGAATCGGGTCAATAATGAATATACTCTTTGTGACAAATAAAATAATAGCTTTGTAGGAAAACGATAGGAAACAAAACATTAATATGACACGTGTTCATTTATAAAACACATAAAATAAAAAGGGTTTTCAAAACGATACATCAGTGTTAACGTTCCTAAATCATGCGTCCACAATTTAAACATATGAGTTGACACATAAAAATATCAACTTAATCATTTAGCAGTTACGAGCCATAGAGTAAATTAAAATAGATGTATAAATCAGTGCCAGAGCGCTACCGTGCGTGCGTGGGTGAGGCCATAGACTACGAAATACGCTTTTATAAAAGAGTAGTGTTCTGTACGTTTTTGGTTCTTTTTTTTATAATATCGGTCGGCAAACGAGCTAGATGTAGTAGATAATCTAATATTAAGTGATCGTTTTCTCCGGTTAATACACAAAATGCAATAAGAGATATAAATAGATAGAGGAAAGGAATAAAGATTAGAAAACTGTGGGAGTATTTGTGACGCAAGAAATCTGGCTTCCCTTACTAAATGGAACAAAAAATATTGATTTTGGTTTTCTGTAACATTGGTGCAACCTCGGTCAAATCGGTTAACATTCATGCTATGGATAATATAAGTTTACATATTCTTCCATTATCCATGGTTTACAGTGTGAATCTAAAACTCTACGAACTATATCATTTATCTAACTAATTAATCACTGATTTTATATTTTTATAGAATCCTGAAAAAGAAACAGTCGAAGGCGGGACTCGAACCCACGACCTCCGGTGCACGGTGCCGGTGCACCGGCACGGTACGCTGGAGGTCGTGGGTTCGAGTCCCGCCTTCGACTGTTTCTTTTTCAGGATTCTATAAAAATATAAAATCATTAACCAGGCACTACATGGCCATTGACACGTATAAAAAATCATAATATAAAATTAATCAATCACTGACAAAAAAAGTGCGTACCAAACTCTACATTTGCATACTCTATGGTCCCCCCTGTTTCATCTATGGTCGATATTGGAGGAGCATACAAAAATTAATGAGTCAAATGTAACCAGGAACACGTCAATTAGCGGACATTTTGCTGTTGTTTTTTTGCCGCGTAAAAAATATGATTTATGAACAAACGTAACGTGAGACTGGTTATGTGTTACAAATTGTAAACCACAGTTCGGTTATTGGGCAGTAGAGATGGATATATGATATTCTGAACGCATACTATTTGTTTCACGCGGGTTTGTTCGAATATAATAAGCAGAAATTTCGATTTGCATGGATAGAGCTTTTTCGAGTATGAATGTTGTACAGTTACCCAATTTTTTATTTATTTGTTATTGTAAATCTCATCTCATATTTATGATTGTAATAATATTATTGTTATTATTGAAATAATTCATTTTTTATACAACTTCACACAAAAGGTATAAAAAAATCTCCTAAAAAATCATGCGATGGATAATTATTTAAATTGTAACATGAATATATTATGCATTGGAAAGGCTACTTGCACAAATATAGTAAACGAAGGCGTATGCACTAAATAAATCCAGATTGTATTTCCATCAATAATGAATCAGTTTGCTTACTTGATGTATGCAAACAAACAGACATACTCACTTAAATCAGTCGATTTAACTCGGAACACAAGCAGCCATATGTCTTAAACTTCACTAGTAATTAAGTGACATGGAGACGTCCTACTCATTTCTACTTAACGACCAGAAACTACGCTACTTTCAACCTTCATACGTCGAAATAAAGGCTACACACATTTATCAAAATGATCATAGTCTAAAACCAAAATCAGGAAAATTTAAACCTTATCACCGCACTAAAGATCGTAAAATTCACTTGACGAGAAGAAAGAGACGGTTACGCCACACTTCCTGGTTGATTTGGTAAGGAAATATTTTAGTTTAAAATTCTATTTTGACATTCGTGTTAATCGTACCCAGGTGTGTTGTGGTATGAAGGTATTTGTTACTGATACTTTGGGCATTCATCATACTTGAATAAAAAATGTTTCCATTCGATGTGCAAGCGTGGGGCCGTGCTAATGAATGTGTAATACACGTAGGCTTGTGTTTAAAGTCTTAATGATGAATGTATTTTTAATGCAGGAAATAGTCGTATAAGTTCTTAGAAAATGATAAACCACTCGAATGGTAATTGATATTTCGGATGAGGAAAATATATCTAGTATCTAAACACTCAACTCACGCACACATGATATTCGCACTAAACTTCAAAATTAAAAGAAACCAAGAAAGTAAAATTGAGATTTTTGGTAACAATATTCGTTAGTCATGGATAGTCATGGACTGGTTTGAAACGGTTCATTGACTGTTTTAGTCTTATTTCTTGTTATATTTATTATTGTATTCTTACTCTGTTAATCCTTGGCATTTAATGTACTGACTGTTTAGTAGATATAAGTATAATTAAACAAGCATTATTATAAGTAATATGCGAAAACTTGTAAATGGTAACTAGACAACTATAATACTGTTTATTTATAATTAGAAATAATACTGTATGTTTCCCGAATAAAATTAAAAAAAATAAAAATTGACATGACGTAAGCAGAAGTAAAGACGAGTATGTGGTTTCAATTTCCATTTATCAACGTAATGTCAAAATTACCCTGTATATTAAACAATCATTATAATCAGTTTGTACTAGAAAACAATAGCACTAAATAAAGATGTATAATTAAAAAAATACTTGTAAAGAACATTTCGCGGGGAAACGTAAGAAAACGTTATAACGTCGTATGTTAAACTAATGTACCTACTCAAGAATAATTACATTTCGCGCGCATTTCTTGCGTAACAACAAAATGGCGGAGCGAAGAAGCCATTTCGCGTTCAAAATTTTAATTGGAAAGATAAAGGTGTGTTTTTCGCGGAATATTTGTTATCCACGCTGTCCGACGGTGGCTGGGCTTATAAAAAACGCTATATCTCTCGTCGATTAAAATACCGCTTGGGTTTCGAACAAATAAGCGCTTTTTTGTGATGACCACGCCCGCGGGCCGACACGCGGTCACTTTAATGGGCGCATCAAAATGGCGGATTTTAGACACAAAACTTTTAATTGGCCGTTTGTTTTCACTGTTACGTTTGATGTGATAAGAATATAGATCAGGTCGTTGGCTCGTGGACAGCTGATCGGATGATTTTACGGTTTTATTTGTTACGGAACTTTTGAGATTATTAATTTTTACGCGCCTCGGGATTGAGATTTCTCGTTAAGAAGTCTTGAGCAGAAACTATTTTTACGTTAAATTATAAATTTATTTAAAACTTATAGTAGTTATTAAACTTAGTCGAATGACTCTCTTTTAATCTCAATTTAATAATTTGTAAATAATAATAACAACGAGAGCCTAACTAGTCTTCGAATGAGTCAAAGAGGCTCAAACAAAGGCAAGTAACTAGACGCATATTTTTCCTAACAAGTATTACATTTCCTTCAGTGGCGCTCAAGAGAACACAAAGATAATAATAGGACTACAGACTACCTACATAAAGTTATCATTAAAATGTCCTTTCTCATATTATTTTAGCACAGGCACGTACTCAGCCTACTTCTGCGGGGATATAATTATGCGTACTTACATGAAATTACTTTTTAAAGTATGTATTAAAATTTCGCTATGTATTTTTTGGAGCGTAATACATGTATGTGTAGTCGGTATAATTAATTTTGTACAAATAAAAACATCTGAACCTATAATATGAAAATAACTTTAAAGTCAATAGTTTAATCTTTTCATTAATTTTATCTACGAAAATATCATTGTACTTATATTACATTATCTTTATTTCGTTTTTTTTATAATATAAGTCATCTTCTAGTAATTTCTTGACAAAAATAAACAATAGTTCCATACCGCTCGTCTGTTCAGCAAATACAATAGTTTCAAGTTAATCGATCCGATACTATTTACAAAACTAGCTTGAACTCAAGTTTACCACCAGCAGTCGCAGATGTACTAAAAATATACTCTAAAGTATGATATTAGACTACTAATTAATAAAACATTTTATTTTGAAAATAAAGCATTTCAATATTATAATTATCTATAAATAAAATATTTGTATAATCTTTATTGGTTTTGAAAATTGTTTCATATTACGTATCTGTTTCACTTCAAAAGCGTGTGCTCGTTATGGCAGTATTTCAAGTTGCAAAGTATTTTGTTACAATAGAAGTAACTACTTAGAATACGTATGTACAACTGCTTTTCTTTCAACCGAACGAACATGTGCTAAAAAACTAATTGAGACAATAAAAATATCAATTCAATTTTGTATTGTTTTTACTTCATTATTGAATGCGCTTGCGCTTAATTAAAATAAATTGAAGGTATTATTAATATGTAGAAATAAAATTGAAACCTTTATTACATTCTAATAATGTTATTGAAAATCCTCTTTCCTTATTTATTTTTCTATTTGTAAAAACATTGGTGAATAGCTCGCTAGGCGTTTTATTTTTTGCATCGAATGACGGGACGAGCATGCCGTTCGCCTACGATACGACTACTCATAAACAGTAGCAACACCATACAGCACTTTGAGTTACAAAATACTGTGTCGCATTCCACTGTGCTCGTCATCCTGAGACATAGATGTTAAGAGCGGTATTAATAAATCAATCTCAAGTTTGAGTTACACCTCAAGTAGACATAATTCAGATGATAGTAGATGTAACTCAAACTTGAGTTTGAATTATTAATACGGCTCTAAGTCTCATTATGTCCTGTTACACTGGCTGGGAAGTGCGTCCGATATACTGATAATCTCACATGTTGTAGGACAAATATAATTCATAGAATAATAAATACATTAGTTGAATATTTGCCTACCCCTGAGAATAAAACAGAATTTTGTTACACCGGAATTTCATAAAGAGGTAAGATTATTAAATTTCTACATTCATTTCTAGTAGTTTCCGATCTTTCTAATAACCTGATATTCTTTCATTATAAAGAAGCTTTGATAATATAGCGCTATCTGTTGGTGATTCAAAATATATTTTATTTCTTTTTAATCACGGTAACTTATTTTTGTAGTGAAAAGTTTTGTCCAAAAAGGCCTAATGTATTTGTAACGTATTATTATTCTGTATTCTGTGACATTATCTTAATTCTTAGTAACATTATAAATGCAAATATATGTGAAGATGTTTGTTAGAAGCAATCGCAGAACGAATTTGGTTGATATTTGCCACTATTACGAGTAGATAGACCATATCCTGGATGAACAAATAGGTTATTTATCCAGGAAAGTACCCAGTGGAACGTTTATCTCCGAAAAAGTCTATCATGCGGGAAAACCGCGAGCAGCACCTAATATTTTAAAAGAAATTTATTCCACAATAAACATGCAACACTTATTCGAGTCAAATTATTGCTTTCTCGCATCAAACGTCATTAAAATATGTTTCCTACAGCAAAAAAACTTGCTTTAAGCGTGACGCTCTTTCATTAGGAACAAATGCGACTATTGTGAGGCACTAAAGACCACTCGGCAAGAAATCACCTTGCACTGACCATTTGGTTTGACAATGTAGTATACTCTGAAATTAGAGAACGTGACACTATGAAAAATAGATTGTAAAAATTAATATTTGAGACTCACTTATATCAAGATGGAATGGATATAAGGATAGGATAGGATAGGAATCTATACATATAAATAAAATTGGAGTGTCTGTTTGTAATATTTAAATAACCGTTTTTTACTACATGCATATGAGTATATATACGGTACATGCACCAAAATAACATTTTTTACAATTTTTGTCTGTCTGTCTTTCTGTCTGTCTGTTTGTTCCGGCTAATCTCTGAAACGGCTGGACTGATTTGGACGGGACTTTTAGTGGCAGGTAGCTGACGTAATAAGGAATAACTTAGGCTACGTTTTATCCCGGGGAAATATAAAGCGGGACTTTTATCCCGGAAAAACTTTTCCACGCGAGCTGTATAGATAGATGTATAGAAAAATGTATAGATATGTATAGAAAAATGTATAGATATATATAGAAAAATGTATAGATATGTATAGATATTCGGTACATACACCAAAATAATCTTTTTTACAATTTTTGTCTGTCTGTTTGTTTCGGCTAATCTCTGAAATGGTTGGACTGATATTGACGGGACTTTTATTATCAGATATCTGATGCAATAAAGAGTAACTAAGGCTACGTTTATTTTACAAAAAATATTTTATTTTAAAAAAATAATGTTGCAATGTCCAAGTACTGTCCAGCACCACGTGCAGCTCACGCGCATGCCACCACTGGGCCATCACGTCGGGCGCCTCCCGCCACTTCTCCCACCAACGAATTAATATCACAAAGGCTGCCTATCCCGCGGGCTTAGAACGCGCGAGTGGGCTATTGGTGATGGTTGTGTCTCAACGAGTTAATTTTTTTTTGCTTACGCGGAGAAAGTGAGTTATTACTACCGCCCAGCGTTCAAGGGGAACGACTGAGCGGTTATGTTGGGTTCACCGTGCCTTACGACCCGACGTTGAGCCGCCCGGAGAGATGGAAAACGTCGGGCGACCGCCGGGCCGAGTCCCTAACCTATGTACACTGCACGGCATACCAACTAAAACTCCGCGGTGGCCATCTTCGGCGCATTAGGGACGGCTGCGGGCTTCCTCCGACTCACGTCTAAGTTGTCGTCCGCAACCGCCCCTGCGCGTACCGCTGTTGCGGTCCGTCTCCTGTTGTTGGTGGGACTCAGAAGCCCTTGTACGCCGAAGGACGCCCTCGGCGTCAAAGGCAGCGTGAGGCCTAACCGCCACGATGCCGTCCATCACGGGGGTCACAAAAGTTGGCTAGACTAATAGGTGGACGGCCCCTTCCGCCCAACCGTGACCCCCGGAGGCCCCTATTAGTCGCCTTCTACGACAGGCAGGGGATACCGTGGTGGAATTCTCCAAACGCCCCCAATACACAGGGCGGAACGACTTCATTTAGAAATTGATTTCCAGTGCTTATATCAAACTTTTGATTGAGAGTTTGATTTGATTGATAGATATCCTACTAATAATATTATAAACGCGAAAATTTGTAAGTATGTATGGATGTCTGGATGTTTGTTACTCTTTCACGCAAAAACTCCTAACCGGATTTCGATGAAATTTGGCACACGGGTAGATCATGTCCTGGATTAACACATAGGCTACATTTTATCTCGGGAAAATAAAAAAAATCGGACTTGTATCCCGGAAAAACTTTTTAACGCGGGCGGAGCCGCGGGCGAAATCTATCCTACTATAATCCTACTAATATTATAAACGCGAAAGTTTGTAAGTTTGTATGGGGATGTATGGATGTCTGGATATATGGATGTCTAGATGTTTGTTACTCTTTCACGCAAAACTACTAACTGGATTTCGATGAAATTTGGCACCCGGGTAGATCATGTCCTGGATTAAGACATAGGCTACATTTTATCGTGGGAAAATAAAAAAAAACGGGACTTTTATCCCGGAAAAACTTTTTAACGCGGGTGGAGCCGCGGGCGAAATCTATCCTACTATAATCCTACTAATATTATAAACTCGAAAGTTTGTAAGTATGTATGGATGTATTTTTTTTTGTTTATTCGGAGAAAGTGAATTATTACTACCGCCCAGTGTTCAAGGGGAACGACTGATCGGTTATGTTGGGTTCACCCTGCCTTACGGCCCGACGTTGAGCCGCCTGGAGTGATGGAAAATGTTGGGCGACCGCCGGGCCGAGTCCCTTACCTATGTACACCGCACGGCATACCAACCAAAACTCCGCGGTGGCCGTCTTCGGCGCATTAGGGACGCCTGCGGGCTTCCTCCGACTCACGTCTAAGTTGTCGTCCGCAACCGCCCCTGCGCGTACCGTTGTTGCGGTCCGTCTCCTGTTGTTGGGGGGGCTCAGAAGCCCCCGTACGCCGAAGGACGCCCTCGGCGTCAAAAACAGCGTGAGGCCTAACCGCCACGATGCCGTCCATCACGGGGGTCACAAAAGTTGGCTAGACTAATAGGTGGACGGCCCCTTCCGCCCAACCGTGACCCCCGGAGGCCCCTATTAGTCGCCTTCTACGACAGGCAGGGGATACCGTGGTGGAATTCTCCAAACGCCCCCAATACACAGGGCGGAACGACTTCATTTAGAAATTGATTTCCAGTGCTTATATCAAACTTTTGATTGAGAGTTTGATTTGATTGATAGATATCCTACTAATAATATTATAAACGCGAAAATTTGTAAGTATGTATGGATGTCTGGATGTTTGTTACTCTTTCACGCAAAAACTGCTAACCGGATTTCGATGAAATTTGGCACACGGGTAGATCATGTCCTGGATTAACACATAGGCTACATTTTATTCCAGGCAAATAAAAAGCGGGACTTTTATTCCGGAAAAACTTTTTAACGCGGGCAAAATCTAGTAATATTATAAAATTAATATTTTATAAGCAACATGGATTTTTAGCCAATTGTATGTAGCCGGCACGGCAATTTCGATGTTTCCCAAATAAGAAGAAAAGACTGCATCGCTACATATTAAAGTCGAATCTATATTATGTCTCTGGATTTTGCTTGCAGCTGTGCCGGTGTTCAAATCCTATTCCCATAAGAAGCAGTCCAATCTTAATCTAGGATTTGATCACTCTGTGTGCCAATATTGATCTCAATCCATTCATTTATTTTTATTAATAGTAGAGAGAGCAAACGAGCGAGGTTTACCAGATATCAAGTAATCTTCGTCACACATAAACTTTCAGAGTAGCAGAGAAATCACTGATGCTGTACCAACCCTGTATTATATACTGCCCACTGTCGACATGCTCAGGCATGAGCCTCTTCTATTACTATGAGGGTTCAGGCCTTAGTCTCTCACGCTGGCCTAATGCGGACTGGCAGACTTCACATACCTTTGAAATTATTTTCGGGGAATTCTCAGATATTTAGGTTACCTCACGATATTTCCATTCACCGTTACAGTGTTCACAGTGACGCCAAATAAATACTTCATCTACAGCCAACGTATATACTATGGTCCGGCGAAGTTTGACAGACCACCACGTGGCGCCTACTTCACGGTTCATAAGAAATTATGTCAGAATCGGACTATTTCACGCCTCCGCGCGTTCTATGGCCATTCGAAAACTATCGAAAGTGAATAATAGATGATTTGTTGCGAAATTAGACTTTGAAGTGCCGTGCCTGATCGCTTTATGTGACAATGAGTTAAATGATCTTTGGAAATGTAAGCAGAATACAGAGTAAGAGTACTATAGTTACATAAATTATATTCTGATATTATATATTGAATAGTTTGACGAATGATGCAACAACGATTTTGTCTGGTTTTTATGAACAGCTGGATGATTACTGACACCACGGAGGACAGAAACTGACATTTATTCTGAAGATTCAATACTGGGCAAATCGTGTAAGGAAAATCCACACAAATTGTTGCTCGATTGGGGGGAATCCAACTAAGGGTGTTTTGATCCCCAGGCCATATACGCTGCTACTAGATCAAGAGAATGATAATAAAGTAAACATTTACGCTCTAGACTTTTTGCAAAATCTTTGTAGTAGATAACGACAGGTTTTGGCCTAAAAACGGAACGAATGTTCTAGACATAATTGCAAACATTAATAACAATAATACCTGCTTTCATTGTTCATACACATCTTTGTTATTTTTAACTAAAACTCTTTTATTTTTAAGCTTAAGATACATGTATTTTGAGCTCTACGATTAATACGATTTATTACTAGTAAAATACATAAACTATTTTCATTTTTCTATTATAAATCACTAAATACGTTCAGAAGTTACGTAAACAGGAACTTCTATGATTCAAACCGCAGGCAATAAAATATAATTTTAGACATTGCAACGGAAACTTTTTATCACTTACAACATTTTCAGACTCTTTTCAATTCGAATAATATTAGTGCGCATAAAGAAAAAAAAATTAGTGCGGCAGATGAAATTGCATTGACGTTGAAATAAAATTTATGTGCAATTTCAAACACATTTGTTAGCCACAATAGTTGTTTGGACGCGTCTTAAGGGTGGTCTTATTGTCCAATATTGGCTATTGGTCTTTTCAAGTGGCCAATACAAGAATTAGCTGCTTTTGTGTAAGGACAGGTGGTACAATGTGAAGATGCGCACGGGTCAGATATTTTTGAGGTACTTTAAAGGCAATTAAATATTTTTGAAATTTCATCAATATATTACCACACACATATCTGTATTTATCACTACACTTTTTAAATTTGTGAAATTAATAGCATCACTTTATTACTACTTACTATTTATAACGAAAGCTTTGGAAGAGTGAAGTCTACTAACACAAGCAATAGATTTTGCTTAAAGGGAGATTTCAAACCATAAAATGTAAACCATATTTTATGTTGATGAAATATTTTTTTTATTATTATTATTATCTATGTATTAGCTTGAATAATTTCTTTCTATGTATGCGTAAATTATTAGTTGAGTGTAATTATAAGTAATCCTGAATTAAGAATAAATACTGGTGGTAGGTCTCTCATGTGTAAGAATCCGTCTAGGTGGGTACCACCGCAATGTCTATTTTTACCGCCAAGCAGAAGTGTGCATGCACTGTTGTGTTTCGGTTTAAAATAAAATTAATCATAGCGTTAGGCTAACTCTTCATAGATAAAAGGCTTGTGTGTTTATGATCATTCATTCTTGTGAGTCCGACAAAGTCTTCCCAACAAAAATGATATGAAACGATGCACATCAGCAGTAGTACAGTACATGTTTACCCCAATCGGAAGACGGGAGTGAGCGGGCGCCGTCGAACAAACAAGCAAACAGACAAACCTTTGAACACGCCGCCGCGGACGCGCCGCACGAAATTAGTCAGGGCTCTCACCAGTCTTGCGTTACTGTTTGACTTTGCTCTAAGTAGATAATCTTGTACATCCATTTATTATCCAGCTTTGGAGTTCATTTTCGCAAAAATATCGATGTTCTTTGCTATATGCGACTTTTATTTTTTTAATGTACATTTACTTTGGTAGAATGAACATGAAGTTATGTGAATATAATATAACTTTATTTTAATAAATTTAAGTCGTAGTCGAATTAGTGCAATCGCTGATTTTATGCCGACGACTCAATAATAACAGCAATACGATGTACATGACATATAGAAGTTATTTATTTATTTACCATATTAGTGTACAAAATCTTATAAAATGAAATTGTTTGCACATTTATGAAATCCCATCCTCTATTTGCCCACTCGGTTTCCGAAATTGGTTTGGATTAGGCAAGCACCGTCAAACGCGTCGGTCGCCGGGCATTCCAAAGGAAGAATAATTAATAAATATATTTGATTGATGTCAAATATTGGTGCGGTCACGGCAATTAGCCGCCGGGAGCCAACGTGACCCGGACAGCGAGCCGACACGACGATCACTTTACTGCGATCACTAAAACTTTGGAGTTGGGACAATGTATTTTATTTCTGGCATAACAATATGTCCAATAACCCTACCTTATGTTACATTAATAACTCACTACGTTGGACTTCTGTAGTTTGATGGGATTTTCGTATTTCTGCGTGATGTAACATGGAAAAAGCGTTTCTCTGAAGCAAAATTTTTGTTTACACTCTACATTCCACGATATTTATCAATGCCTACAAGTAATGGTGTTTAAAATATTGATAACTTATAAATTATTTGCAAACAGATAAACAGCAACTAAAATAAACAGTTTTTCTTTCTTCGCGAATACTATGGCACGATTCAATTATTTAGCTAACCAAATATGTCCATGTCATAAATACCATCGATTAAATCCTACATAAGAAGTCCTACAATACATACGGTATCTCACAACAGATGACTTCAGGTTATTGTAAGAATGTTTTTTTTTTGTTTACGCGGAGAAAGTGAATTAGTACTACCGCCCAGTGTTCAAGGGGAACGACTGAGCGGTTATGTTGGGTTCACCGTGCCTTACGACCCAACGTTGAGCCGCCCGGAGAGATGGAAAACGTCGGGCGACCGCCGGGCCGAGTCCCTAAACTATGTGCACCGCACGGCATACCAACCAAAACTCCGCGGTGGCCATCTTCGGCGCATTAGGGACGGCTGCGGGCTTCTTCCGACTCACGTCTAAGTTGTCGTCCGCAACCGCCCCTATTGTAAGAATGGTAGAGATTGTAACTAGATTTTTTATTTTTTGCATAGACTACTTTGCCCTACAACATTTGGTCCGAGTATCTAAGTTTAAGTGTTAGCAACGTAGGTACATAGTTTCGCATAATGAATTAACTCTTTACAATCAATTAACAAGTTCAAATTCTTAGTTCAACGTCTCTAAATATACACCCACGAAACCTTTTCTAGTTCATAATATTATGAATATTCATACCACTTTAAACTAACACAAACAACTCTGATACCTAACTGTGAAACTTAAAAGCAATGGCATTTAGCAGAAAAAACATTTTATGACTTTTATAACACCAAGATTTTTATAGATAAAACTAAACAGAATAGCTAGTTATAGAACAGACATCAGTACCAAATTTTTCATCCAAAAGTTAATACCAATTGGTAATAAGGCGCTGTTTAGTCTGACGCGTTCGTGTGATAAGACGTCTCGGTATGCTTAAATTTTGTAACGAAATAAATATTTTGGAAGGAAATGTGCCCATTTGTGCATTACAATCATGTCAAAGTATGTTCCAATGCATTTTATATGTGTTTTGCTATTTCACGGTAGATTGAGTTACTGACGAAAATGCTAATAAAAATTGTATGACAATTTTCCCAATGTCCGCCTTATATAATCTTAGAACTCTTTGACTATATCTATTTTTGTTTTAGACAGTAACATTTTTTTTTATTCTTAGCTCGGCAAAGTGACTTCACTGCACCTGATGTTAAGTGAAGTGAAGTCCAAAAAAAAATGACGACCGTCAAGGGACAAAATTATCTGCTAACGGTCGCCACAGTTATGCCGGCCTGCTAATTGCTTCTTCACGCTCCGCTTGAAGGACCCCAGGTCATAAGACGAAGGGAACACGTGTGCCGGCAAACTGTTCCACAGCTTGATGGTACGGCAAAAGTAGGAATTTCCGAACATTTTGGTACAGGCCGGGATGGAAGAGACCACAAAGCTATGGTTCCGTGAGCCAGCACGCGAGGTTCTGTTGAGGAAATGTGAGATGGGATAAGGTTAAACAGTTCTTCAGAGCACTCCCCATGATACAGATGATAGAATACACTGAACGAGGCTATATCTCGACGCAACTGCAGTGGTTCCAGGTTTTTAGTCACGTCTGTATCATTTACAATGCGGATAGCCCTTCGCTGCAATCCATCCAAGGCATTGAGTAGATATTTGGCGGATCCGTCCCATTTTCATTTCGAACATTTTCTCATTGAATTTCTTGACTAAAATTGACACTGTTTATATAAAAATAGTCTGATGAAATATGAGTAAATTATTATCATTAAAAAGGGGGAATTAAAAATAGAGACGGCAATAAGTCAAGAGAAAGTATAATATGATTTCGAACTACACACGTAAATAAAGAAGAAATGTATCAGACTTTTCCCGTTTGTCTGTTGGCTCCTCGGTAAGGTCCGAGGTGACCTTAAGGTATTCACTTTCACTTTATTCCCTTTACTTCTTAAGCGATGTTGATTAAATCTTTGACGTGCCCATAAAGTTACATTCACGTTGCTTGAGGCTTTTTAATGGTACACTATTATAGTTTTTGAAAATAGCTAAAGATAATATGTGTAAGCTAGAGTAATTGGGAGTAGAACGGACTGCCGAGACGAATGTCCGCAGGTTCAAAACCCAAGGACACACATCTCTGATTTTAAAAGAATATGTGTGTATTCTTGGTGAATTATCGCTCGCTTTAACGGTGAAGGAAAACATCGTGAGGAAACCTGCATACCTGAGAAGTTCTCTGACTTTCGAAGGTATGTGAAGTCTCCCAACCCGCACTAGGCCAGCGTGATGGACTAAGGCCTTAACACTCTCAGTTGTAGAGGAGACCCGTGCTCAGCAGTGGGCAGTATTACAGGGCTGGTATTGTATGGTAATATGAGTGTTTGAAAACTACAACTATCACTGTAAAACAATATAATACTATAGTGAATAAATATAATATATATTACAGATATTTTAGATTTTTAATGTAATCAAATAACATCAAAATCCATCTAACTTACTAAATAAATTCTTTACGTTGTGTAGATAATATAGCACCAACATTTTCGCTATAAAAGGCAGAATCCGTAGGATTAACAATAAATTTAAAACGTGAACATAGTTGGTCTCTCGTATGCGAGGAACCGTCGCGTAGATACCACCGCTATGTCTATTTCTACCGCCAAGCAGCAGTGTGCATGCACTGTTGTGTTCCGGTTTGAAGAATAATGAAGTCAGCGTAATTACTGGTCATTATTAGTCTTAATATCTAATGTCACAGGGTGACCAGCGCAGTAGTCACGCAGTACCTTGTAATTAAAAGTTCTATATGGTGTTGCTACTGTTTATGGGCCGTCGTATCGCTTACCATCAGGCGAGCGGCATGCTCCTCTCAGCATTAAATAACAATAAAAAACTACTTTCATTAGCCAACAATTAATCCAGGTGTGCTAGCTTTTATTGACTAACCAATCTAGGCCGGCATTAAAAATTACATAGAGTTGTAGATGCATGTTTTGATTTCGTAATTTATAAACCGCTTAGTCGCTAACGAAGTGATACTACGCAGATAATGATTAAACTAGCCGGTAATTGGCATAATCACGTGTACAGAGACTTAACGATCGTGTCTGACCCGCGGTTCAACGTATTCAACAATAGTTAACTTTGTATGTGTTAATCAAGTAATTATATACGGAATTGCTAAATTCTTGTGTTATTGTGTCTGCGAATTTTAATTAGCGAATTTTACGTCTTGCATTGATTAGTGATCGATTTGTCTGGTAGAGCTGAGCTGTCCTTGATGTATCGATTTTTTCCGATTCTGTTGGATCTCCATTCTTAACATTACAAATAAAACTTGACCGTGACTTGCGTATTACCTTCCTTAATGATAACATTTTGAAATAGGTATTCCTTGCGTTTACGCGAATGTCAGACATTGGAATTAAAACACTATAACGGATTATCGCGGTTTTTTATTTTATTTTTCACCCGACGCGACGTATTCACTTTGCAGCACTTCGTGGTCACAGAGTGAACGTGTCCAAAAATAAAATAAAAAACCGCGATAAAATCCGTTATAGTAGTTTAATTTCAACATTTTTAAAACTAAACTCAGCACCCAAAAACGAAACAAATATAACTTTCCAATTAAACTCTTCATTCGTTAAACACGGTCAAGATTGATCATTACTGCGAAAACGTAGCTTTAAGTATCCAATATAATAATGCAGTGTTAAAAGCTCAGGCAAGCTAACAGCTAATGTTGTCAAGTGATCGATAAGACACGCCGCTGGGGCGCGAGTCGCGACTCGGCCGCATTCTACCCATTAAGGATTTCTCCAAAGCGTGCACGTCTAGGGTTCACGTGGACTATTCTCATAATTTAAGAGGATTCGTTGATTATTTTAAAAGAATGAATTTTCGGGAAAGAAGTTTCATGTGATCGGAGATGCGAATAAACTTAATTTAAAAAAAGAAATACAAAAAAATCTAATGTATCGCTTTCTTCCTTACTACAAAAGTTTGATAGTCTTTTCTTCTACCTCACTTTACATAAATGTGTGATCGGCGCAACACATTTTTACCGCATGTTGCATATTGTGTTAGTTCTTACGATCGCTTGTCACATGCCTGCTAGACATTTACTGTGTTACAAAAACATACCCAAAACTTTCCCGAGTTAGGTATCAAACCTAGTTCCTCCCGGTCCACCACCCATATATGCTGCGTGGACCGATGAGTTCACAACATAATGTGAAAACAAAAACTGTTTACATTTTTCACAATTTGAACACAACTTTAAATTAATATCGATTAAAATTTAAATTTAGAATTGCCTTTTGCAGAATAGCGTTTGAGCTATCGGCGGAGTTATCTTGGTCGCACGAGCGTCTTCCAATTTGTAATTACCCGCGCGCGCCGCTAGAGAGCGCTTATTAAGTTATTAACGCGCGCGACAATTCACGACCGTGCGCGACTATATTTTGGCCTTTACGTATTTTAATACGTTAATAACACGGCCATAACTGTTACATTGTCACGCTGTAATGATACGCAAATTAATCTTGGTTACGGAAGTGTGCGGTGGTGTGATAGTGTGCTGAGATTGTGTTTTGTTGAAGAAACACACAAGATTAGGTATTGTATGTTAAAATGTCTAAGCTAGAACAATGAATATATTATTCATAGATTTTTTAAAAATTGTTATCATAATTTGGCAGTAATTTGACAATGTAATCAATTAGGATAAACAGAAAGGTATATTTCAGCAGTGGACGTCCTATGGCTGATAATGATGATGATGAAACAATTTGAAGAATGTTTGAAAGTATGATTTGTATCTATTTATTTAAAAGTAGAGTGTATCAAATTCAAAATCTCATTTCATTAGAAAAACAGGAATCATAAAACTGCTGAGTATCCTTTTTATCTCCCAATTAACCTCCAAACCAAAAATGACTCAGAATTCCACAATGAAATCATCGTCAGCGCTAAAGAGTACAACCTCACATCCTGTACAACTAGCCGCGTAGTTGCACTGCCGTGTTAAAAACGTAGTGGGTAGAACAAAACTCGGGTGGTGCTCGGTACGGTCGCGCGGTTAGGCGCGCTCGTGACTGGGCGGTTGACGCGCCCTAATGAAGTCGTAAGGCTCGACGGTGGACCACGAGTGCGGTTTGTGTGGAGGCGGCTTTATAATATGTAAAAGTTTTGCGCCTGTATGTAAACTTGAGGTTGAAATTCGATTTTTGTATTTAATATCAAATCTATACTATATTATAAAAAGGGAAAGTTTGTGAGTTTGTATGTAAGCACTATTCTCTGGAACAAATGAAATTATATAAAAAAAATCTGCACTCCTCTACACGAACTTTAATGCCAAATTTCACACGCGCAATGTTCTTAAAAAGGGGTACAATTTTTTTTCTTCACATATAGGTAAAATCAAAAAGTATTGTTTGTATAGTAGTTATAGACCGTGAATGAGATTCTAAAATGCAAATAGAATTATCGGTTTTTGAGCTTACATAATCTTAACATGCGTAATTGGATGTTTTTAGTCGTTAAAAGTTAAGCTCAAATTTGAATCTACAAACGTAAAAGGTACACGTTTGTGTATCATGTCTAAGACAACAACAATTCCTGTAAAGGGTTAATTATACGATATCCTTAATACAAGGGAAATATAATTAACTAGCTTTTGCCCGCGGCTCCGCCCGCGTTAAAAAGTTTTTCCGGGATAAAAGTCCCGCTTTATGATTTCCCGGGATAAAAAGTAGCTTATGTGTTAGTCCCGGACATGATCTACCCATGTGCCAAATTTCATAGAAATCCGTTCAACAGTTTTTGTGTGAAAGAGGAACAAACATCCATACATCCATACATCCAGACATTCTTACAAACTTTTGCCTTTATAATATTATTATAGTAGGATTACTTCTCCAGGCAAAACAGATGCCTATTATAATTAAAATGTTATTCAAACCCTTGATTTCGATGTCAAAGAGAAGCAAATTACATCACGTGGTCTGCTAGTAAACTAACAAATCACAAGTTTTAAAATTATTTAAGAACTAAAGTGCAATAAATCGGTAGTCATTTCGTTTACAACACCGCAACCGAGTCGTAAAAATATGATACATGAAAAAAAACTAACAAATATAAAGGTACTAGAGACTCTACAGAAACTATTCCAGTCAAAAGTACTGACTAAAAAGCCGTCTCCACATTATCAAAAGAGTTTAAAGTGGAGCCTCTTTGGGTGGCACTTATTATAACTCATTAGAGTGCCGGGACACAGGCACATAACTACACAAATTATGCCGCATTGACTCACCTTTGGTGTGACCCCGCACACCTACTGACTTAACTTGACCCCCGGCATCGATTGATGGCTTGTAACGAGGTGTACACTTAAATTTGCAGAGTTATATTCAATGAAAACTGTGTTCAAATTTCGCATTACTGATGAAAGTCTTTTGTAAGTTTTGTATTGAATTTAAAATTACGAAGACTGACTTTTTATTTATCTCTCTCTTAAAATACACTATTACCTTGCATTCGATATTAAAGAAGCAAAAAAAAAGCTTTTTATAATAGTCATTATTTAGCCACTGAAACGTACTCAAAGCTCTGGGAAAAAATATTACACCAATACACATTACACAAAGAAATCTTACGATTTCATAATTTCCCACAGATGCGATGTTAATTTGCTAATGTATGTCTAATTTGAGGCGTGTACATTGCCCACTTTATTTATTAGTACACTATAGGCAGGCTAGTACTCTTAATGGATTCATCGATTCTATAATTTGGACTGCCTCGGTGGCGTAGTTGTATTACGGTACGACTACAATGTTGAGGTCTCAGGTTCGATCCCCAGAGCGGGCAAAGTTATATTGGATTTTTTATTCAGTATCAGTCCGGAGTCTGGATTTTGTGCCCGAAATGGCAATAGGCTTTCCCCCTATCACATCACGGGACGGAATACGCATGGCGAAAGTGGGTGTATTATTTGCACCTTATATGTATTGATTAAGCAAGGTGGACCGATGACTTAGTAAAGGCCGCAGGAACGCGCTAGATGCGGGCCGCTTTTGACAGGTCCACCTGGAAATCTTTGGGGGAGGGCTATGTTCAGCAGTGAACGTCATGTGGCTGATGATGATGATGTATTGACTAGGTGTTTGGTGATGAATTAGTGTTGTAGAGGCAACGTTAGAACCACACTTCAAGTTTTGTCTACAGACTCTATAAATGGAGTTGGATTAACTGGGTTGGCACGACTATTGCAGATCCAGAAGTAAAGAACTCAGTGCTGCGTTTCGTGTTGTCAGTAACGATTCCTAATTCTCTATAAGTCTTATTTTGCCTTCTTAACTGTTTGGTGTTCGAAAGGGCATTAATACAGATTATTAGACAACAAACTTGATATTTTTCTTAGTTTTGTTATACAAAACATATTGAAACCGTTATCTTGAGGCGGAAGTGTGCACCCCATCACCGATATAGTCTTCAATAACAAAGAAAACTTATATCATCATTTCCCACATTCTCACAGTTGTTAACAATTTGCTAATGTAATTTGCTTCGTACAATACCCACTATTTATTTGTACTCTACCATTGGCCGGCCAATAGGAAACGTTCCAAACACAGGATGTTCCATAATCGTTTGCATAAGCGTCGGCAAGCCTTCGTCGGTTCAACTTTTGTGGAAACTAATAGATATTAGTTTTCCCATCGGAAAATAAATGAAGTAAATATTGTGAATATTTTCCTAGGAAGTGCATACATTTCCATATATTCAATATATTTTAACTTACGAATTAACTTCAGAATGTGGTTTAATGAATTATATCATCGTAAGTAGGTATACCTATTTAGTTTTTACCGTTGGCTATAATAACTGACGAATAACTTCATTTCATGTTATTCTTGTGATAAATTATTACAAATTGGAATTCCCAAATAATCCATAAACAAATAACACTTAATGAAAGAACGATGTAAAGTCTTGTTCACGAGGATTTTTTTATGAATATAAAATGCTACTGTACGCCAAAGTGACAACGCGCCCGTTGGTTTCAACGTTGCTGTGACAATCAACCAACCAGAAAAAAATCTACCATTGCCATTACACCTTGTCCTACAGTCTTCTCGCTAACCAGCAGCCTATACATAACCATAATGCGAAGACATTTCCCATGCAAGACGCTAACGAGCAGTAAGTAAGGTTTATTCGTCCACTCAGGAGCGCTCACAGCGCGTTACCGATCGCCTGTCCGCCATTAACGCTAATTAGGCAAAATTAGAGCATTTACTTGCTCTTTGTTTCGCTGAGAAGAAAGGTTAAGGGATTTTGTTTTTGTGAATTATGGAGGTAAATGAGCAAGCATTAAATGAACTTTATAGTCAATAATTCCTGAAGAATAATGGATCTGATTCTAGTCTTAAAGGTGAAAGGAACAGACATTGATTTTTAAACGATTAATGATTTTTTTTAGATAAAATATTTGGGACTTCAAACCCTGCTCTATAGTTGAGGATAAACCAATCATTTCACTAATATTTTGGATGATCAATCACTATAGTAATAGCTGATGTGACGCTCGTTTGTCTCATGATAAATCATCAGCATATTTATGTGTTTACGTCATCCCAATAACAATGGCTGTAACGGGTGCAAATTTTCATAGCCTTACTATGAACGTCAGCAGTAAATATCCAATTATATTCAAACAATAAAACTCAATATCCAAACAACAGTACGTCAAGAGGTGCGTAATTAAAATAACAATACCAATTGCTTTGATTAATCATATACCTAGATAGACACTGAACGTTTCAAACGCGTTGAAAAAAATACAGGCGAATTGTTCCACTAAATGAGTTCGAGTGAATTATTTTATGTTATTTTTCATGGATATAATTTTCTCCCCATTTTAATAGAAACCATGTTAACATGTGTGCACACAAGGATACGCAGAATGACGCAGCGATAGCGTATGACACAGCTATCACGCATACTAGCATAATAAAATTTGGCATGTGGGCTTAGAATGTGATGAAATAACACAACACAACTACGTTTCGTTTTATTGGGATTGGTTGAGAGACAAACACGTGACTGACGTATTGGTCTCTCGGTCAATCACAAACATCAAAATTAACAACATCGTCTTACGAGTTGCGTCTTTTTGACACTAAGTTTGTTTTAGTTTTCATTGCAGCGTGTCATTCTATCTAGGTATATAATTAATCAAAGACCAATTAAGCAGAATTTGAAATATCCGTGGAAATAGCACCGACTTTACATCATACGTAAAACGTGATGCAATACATTTTCACGCACACCCACGCTACATTAACATCACCTAAAAAGAAATAAAAGTGACTCATTGAACTATTGGAATAACGTCTCTCTACTAAATTATTATTTACCCTTTTGTTTTGCGCCTACGTCGACTACGTGACAATTCGTCTGGGCACTGCAATCTGGTAATTTCTATAGCCATTGCATTAATTCAATGCAATTCAATGAATTTGTTTAACAAAACTATATGTAATTTTATATGAATGAGGATATCCATTTTTAAGAAATTCGAAAATGGAATTTCTGCAATAATTAGCCGTTAATACGTTTAAATTCACAATAATAGTCTTATTAGGTTATTCGTTTGATTATTCAATGTGCAATCTTTGTGTTTTATTAATTCCGCGTAAAAAATACATCAATGATTTTCTTAAGAGCACGCTTATTAACCAGCGTTGACAATCCACAAAAAATTTACAATAAAAATACTCTCGGATTAAACACACCCATGACAATTTTTTATTCCAATGTCTTTGTGTTTCACGTCAAATCGCAATCATTAGTTAAGTCATTTAATCTATCAGTTAAATCTGAACGTGGAGTTAAACCCTTACTTAGCACAGTCGCAGCAATTAGTTATGCGTTCACAATAATTAACGTGAACTGAGAAACCTCCGAGCTCAATCTACGGAGATAACAATGGCGTTGATTTACCGCACCCTTTCCCTCTTTAGGGATTTAGTTGTACATTGATGCGAAGACTGTTATCTGTTTATTATGCATTTGATATGCAAGATTGCTTGACTTTCTAATCTCAAGGGAAGTTGTTTTATTGTTGGTAACACACTCGTAAGTCGTAGCGTTTTTTGAATTGACAAAGAATAAAAAACGAATTTATAAATAAAAGTGTTTTAGATCCAATTGGATAAAACCAAAACCACAATCTCAATACTGTATTTAACAGTAAAGTGAAATTGAATTTTAGTATTTAGTATTTACAATACCTTAAAATGCGGACGGTGTAAAAAAAATGCCATAACCAGATTTTATTTATTTATAGCGATGCGGTAGTCCAATTTCAAAAAAGAACGCGGCGATATCCCAACTTCATTAAATATGGCGTCAACAAAGGCCGCTAATGCGCGGCACACGTCCACAGACGGCAGTTAAAAAAGAAATTATTCTTAATTCAAAATAAATCCCGCCGTTTCGATTTCGTAAAAGGAACTCCTTCGTCAGTCACAATGGCAGCGGCGGCGGGAGAGGCCGTCTTGTGGAGTCATTTAAAATATATTGAGCTCGGCGACAAAGGGTCGATTGTCCAGGTGACTGTAAAGTCGACGTTTTTCTACAGTGAATTAGTTGAGATTGGGCAATTCTCCGAACTGCAAAAAAACACGTTTTTCGTCTGATAACATATGTTTTTTGATATTTTTTTATTATTTCTTTATTTTATGCTGTCCTAATCCTAGTTACCTACTAAGGCCTTGCTATATTTTCTTACACAATATTATAATTTACGAGTAAAAAAAAATTAAACATGCAAAATCTAATTAATGTGGCGCGTCCAAAAGTCAAAATTACAAAGTTAAACCCTTAGAATAAAATCGATACAACCCTTTCATTAATTTAAAGTAGCTAGATCGGTACTTAAACTATGTGTCTGTTATTTATTACATACAGTAGGATAATTAGTAAGAACCAATGGTATTTACAGAAGGTTAAAAAATGTCCAGACGTACATGCATAATTTCTATGGCTCATGCTTTCGCCAACTACCCACAATAACTGTGAATACTTATCGGCCAACGTGGTTCGGCATTGCTTAGATGTCAGTTGTGGCCGTGCTAGCGTGTAGTAAAGATGTCTCTATGTCCCGTAAATATTGAAATAGACATGATTATACAATCGATTCTGGCTTTTGTAAGGTAAGTGGTCTAATTTTCATGGTCTTATTTTATAGCTTTTACATTAACAAAGTACTTTCTATACCAAAGAACCAAATAACATATTCGTTTTAAAGTTCTTTGATGCATTTAAATCTTGTGCACTATGTAAAAATTTGCAAGAAAATTAATTTAAGTACATAAATCACATTCATCTGGGCCTAATTATTCTGGATTTCTCTGGCGAATTTACGTCACATGAATGAGATAGAGGCCAGGTAAATTAGAATTTTAAACAGAAGTGGAGATTTCAATTAATAACACTTGAAAATCTAATTAATCTTTTCTTGTAATAAGAATATGACAAAGGCAAGGAAGCAGATTAGATAAGAAAGACTCTTGAAAAGCGGCTAGCAGAAGAGAGAAGATGTACTTAACCGAATAAAGAATTACGAGAATTTATGGAAAGAAAAGCAAGAAAAAGTCCAACATAGATAGTATATATTAAGCGTTAAGAAGATAAAAGGCAACATAGTATTTCAAAAATTTTACCAAGAGAACACAAAATTCATGGAAATAGATGGGGACAAAATTGCAAGGCTTTCTATTTAAGGAAAAAGGAATAGAAAACAACAGTTCACTAGCGACTAATACTCTACGACTGGAAAGCTTTCAAAAATATAAGGAGAATGAAGTTGTGTAATTGTCATGGCCTTCAATTATATCTACCGAGAAATATATTCCTAAAGCCGTATTACTCAGTAATCAAGATAGACAAGGTGCATCAAATTCAAATTCAGTTCAGCGTCGTTTGTGTTACAAAGAAGACCAAGTTTTGGGAACTGGAACAGAAAATAACTATTAATTGCAACAAAATTACTATTATCTATTGAAATGAACCTTACACATTGCAGTTATCTATTACGGGCTAGTAAATTGGAATGAATTTAAACATCAATTGGTTTTTACCATCAGCGAATGTTCACATAACGATATTTCAGCAATTTGGCCCCATATCGTTCCTATTTTGGACTACATAACCGAAAACATCTGCCTAAACTTCAATGCATTAATTTTATACCCGATTTGGTATCAAGCTTCTTTCATAAATTTATATCTTCACTTCCTCAATATATATTTTTTGCAAAATATTACATGGAGCTATAATGAAACAAGCCACAGAAAAGAAAGTCCTGATGGTATTGGAGCTACGAAAAAGCAAACTGCCGACCGACCTATGTCTCATGGATATAATTGACTTTGATGACTTTTTTAATGCTTTTTCTCCGAACGTCCCTAGTGTAGTTATAAGAACGGTATTAGAATATGACGAGTATGAAAAATTCACTGCTTCCGCTAAAAGTTAATGCTTATCCTAGTAGTATGAAAATGCATTTAATCGAATGGATGATTAATTCAAATATAATTGCCGCTTTAAAATTGAGCTGTTGTGAAAATTCCCGTGTTGAAGAAGCTATTTTCTGTCCTCATAGAAAAAAACGTTTTTATGCACTGCCTCCTAGCAATATGAAAGGTGCTGTTGTACCATTAGCGGAAACAAAATAAATTAGCTTATTAAAGAGACATGATAGGCTGAATATTCTGAAAAAATTTACTTAATGATTCTGCATCTCAACTAGGACTAGAAATAAATCAAAATGATATTAAAGTATTGTCTATATAGTCAAACCGTCTATTGCCACTTTCACAGATAATTCATTGAAATTAGAAGAAGAAGTCAAGCAGAAGAGTGTTAATAGAAAAAAAAATGTTACGGCAAATGAACCGGTCTTGCTAAAATATAATGATGAGATGTTTGAGAATTTGTAAATATTAGTTTTTAGGGAGGCGACACTGATAGTGATTTGAATATGTTTAATTGATTAAGTATTCTAATTTAATTGCTAACAGAACTGCTAACTGATTATGACAACAATTATTTTTAAATTTGACCAAAAAGTTATCTAATAATCTCGAACAGATGAATCGTTCCTATTTAATTGTGATGACATGGTTTAAGAGCACATAATTTTATCAAACATATTTACAAAATCGCCATGAGTACGTGTTATAATAGAAAAATAATATGCTGCTCGATTTTTTATTGAGAGTTGAATTCAATTTTTTATTGAAGCCTTACTTTTATAAATAAAAAAACATTAAGGTGAGTGAATTATGAGAAATTTATTTAGTTATTTTATTGAACCAATGGAAAATGTATGTTGAAGAAACTACTACTATTGCGGGATTACATTTAATGCTAATATTGAAAATATAAACAGATTGACGTAAGTTATTATTAATACTGATATCAATAATTGATGATCTCATTGTAATTTATTGAGTAAAGGTGAATAGAACATGGTTTTGTAGTATATTTTTCATGTTTTACTAATTTATATGCGCCTTATTTCTCATTTATCTGTCTTCATCTCATTAAGCTGCCAATGAAAATTTTCAATAAGCTATATCTCCTCACCTAGTGAATCAATTTAAGTGCCTTTAATATCATTATATTTCTTTAAGGTATGGCATTAATATGAATAAGAAAAACCATGCAAATATACAAAAAAAAAGTTGACCAGGTTAATTATACAAAAACCTGTCTTTTCGGAGAATTGCCCAGATTACACTCCAATAGGGAATAATAAATCTTAACCATAGACGACGCTTCAATCTATTGGTTTCGTGGAGTATTTGTCTGTGTTAATCATCATAAATTTGTTAAAGATACTATATCACTTTAGAAAAAAACACAATTTGAAAAGGTGCGCAGTTCATTATTCAACAATCAGTCGATTTCGCAAGACATATAGATTATGCATAGAACTTTCTAATAGAAATCATTTATCGCTAATTGAACGTATTGAACGAAGCTTCGCAAGCAATCACTCGTTCAATTATTCTACTCGTCAAATCTATTGTGTAGTGAAAGAGGTTCCATTAATACCTTTATAAAAAAAAAAAAAAAAAAAAATACTTTATTCATCACGTAGGCGAACATAGTTGCACTTATGATAAGTCGAGACACATTTAATTATTTATTATTACTTACATAACTACAGACACTTTTATTACGAGTAAACTAAATGATGAAAAATAAAAGTAAGAAGCCAGCTCGGGCTGGCAAGAAGGCAATATAAAACAAGAGATAATTTTGTTAACAAAAAATAATAATAATAGTAATGATAATGGGAGGAACGCGTCGCGATCCTCACCGGTGAGGACACTACAGGCCCTAGCCTAGCTAACCTACCAACCTTTCACTAGCTACCTAAGCGATGACTACCCGAAGAAGAAAGGCAGAAAGAAACTCCGGGCTTACTTTTTTGTCATCATTTGTCCATCATTTATCTTTATATATTTTTTTTTTCAAGTCTTTTGCATACATAGTCAGATTAGTTATATAAGCTAATGCACACACATCACCGTTAAATTGCGATAAAATCCAATTGAAAGAATTTATCTTAAAGGTGAAAGGAACAGACATTGATTTTTAAACGATTAATGATTTTTTTTAGATAAAATATTTGGGACTTCAAACCCTGCTCTATAGTTGAGGATAAACCAATCATTTCACTAATATTTTGGATGATCAATCACTATAGTAATAGCTGATGTGACGCTCGTTTGTCTCATGATAAATCATCAGCATATTTATGTGTTTACGTCATCCCAATAACAATGGCTGTAACGGGTGCAAATTTTCATAGCCTTACTATGAACGTCAGCAGTAAATATCCAATTATATTCAAACAATAAAACTCAATATCCAAACAACAGTACGTCAAGAGGTGCGTAATTAAAATAACAATACCAATTGCTTTGATTAATCATATACCTAGATAGACACTGAACGTTTCAAACGCGTTGAAAAAAATACAGGCGAATTGTTCCACTAAATGAGTTCGAGTGAATTATTTTATGTTATTTTTCATGGATATAATTTTCTCCCCATTTTAATAGAAACCATGTTAACATGTGTGCACACAAGGATACGCAGAATGACGCAGCGATAGCGTATGACACAGCTATCACGCATACTAGCATAATAAAATTTGGCATGTGGGCTTAGAATGTGATGAAATAACACAACACAACTACGTTTCGTTTTATTGGGATTGGTTGAGAGACAAACACGTGACTGACGTATTGGTCTCTCGGTCAATCACAAACATCAAAATTAACAACATCGTCTTACGAGTTGCGTCTTTTTGACACTAAGTTTGTTTTAGTTTTCATTGCAGCGTGTCATTCTATCTAGGTATATAATTAATCAAAGACCAATTAAGCAGAATTTGAAATATCCGTGGAAATAGCACCGACTTTACATCATACGTAAAACGTGATGCAATACATTTTCACGCACACCCACGCTACATTAACATCACCTAAAAAGAAATAAAAGTGACTCATTGAACTATTGGAATAACGTCTCTCTACTAAATTATTATTTACCCTTTTGTTTTGCGCCTACGTCGACTACGTGACAATTCGTCTGGGCACTGCAATCTGGTAATTTCTATAGCCATTGCATTAATTCAATGCAATTCAATGAATTTGTTTAACAAAACTATATGTAATTTTATATGAATGAGGATATCCATTTTTAAGAAATTCGAAAATGGAATTTCTGCAATAATTAGCCGTTAATACGTTTAAATTCACAATAATAGTCTTATTAGGTTATTCGTTTGATTATTCAATGTGCAATCTTTGTGTTTTATTAATTCCGCGTAAAAAATACATCAATGATTTTCTTAAGAGCACGCTTATTAACCAGCGTTGACAATCCACAAAAAATTTACAATAAAAATACTCTCGGATTAAACACACCCATGACAATTTTTTATTCCAATGTCTTTGTGTTTCACGTCAAATCGCAATCATTAGTTAAGTCATTTAATCTATCAGTTAAATCTGAACGTGGAGTTAAACCCTTACTTAGCACAGTCGCAGCAATTAGTTATGCGTTCACAATAATTAACGTGAACTGAGAAACCTCCGAGCTCAATCTACGGAGATAACAATGGCGTTGATTTACCGCACCCTTTCCCTCTTTAGGGATTTAGTTGTACATTGATGCGAAGACTGTTATCTGTTTATTATGCATTTGATATGCAAGATTGCTTGACTTTCTAATCTCAAGGGAAGTTGTTTTATTGTTGGTAACACACTCGTAAGTCGTAGCGTTTTTTGAATTGACAAAGAATAAAAAACGAATTTATAAATAAAAGTGTTTTAGATCCAATTGGATAAAACCAAAACCACAATCTCAATACTGTATTTAACAGTAAAGTGAAATTGAATTTTAGTATTTAGTATTTACAATACCTTAAAATGCGGACGGTGTAAAAAAAATGCCATAACCAGATTTTATTTATTTATAGCGATGCGGTAGTCCAATTTCAAAAAAGAACGCGGCGATATCCCAACTTCATTAAATATGGCGTCAACAAAGGCCGCTAATGCGCGGCACACGTCCACAGACGGCAGTTAAAAAAGAAATTATTCTTAATTCAAAATAAATCCCGCCGTTTCGATTTCGTAAAAGGAACTCCTTCGTCAGTCACAATGGCAGCGGCGGCGGGAGAGGCCGTCTTGTGGAGTCATTTAAAATATATTGAGCTCGGCGACAAAGGGTCGATTGTCCAGGTGACTGTAAAGTCGACGTTTTTCTACAGTGAATTAGTTGAGATTGGGCAATTCTCCGAACTGCAAAAAAACACGTTTTTCGTCTGATAACATATGTTTTTTGATATTTTTTTATTATTTCTTTATTTTATGCTGTCCTAATCCTAGTTACCTACTAAGGCCTTGCTATATTTTCTTACACAATATTATAATTTACGAGTAAAAAAAAATTAAACATGCAAAATCTAATTAATGTGGCGCGTCCAAAAGTCAAAATTACAAAGTTAAACCCTTAGAATAAAATCGATACAACCCTTTCATTAATTTAAAGTAGCTAGATCGGTACTTAAACTATGTGTCTGTTATTTATTACATACAGTAGGATAATTAGTAAGAACCAATGGTATTTACAGAAGGTTAAAAAATGTCCAGACGTACATGCATAATTTCTATGGCTCATGCTTTCGCCAACTACCCACAATAACTGTGAATACTTATCGGCCAACGTGGTTCGGCATTGCTTAGATGTCAGTTGTGGCCGTGCTAGCGTGTAGTAAAGATGTCTCTATGTCCCGTAAATATTGAAATAGACATGATTATACAATCGATTCTGGCTTTTGTAAGGTAAGTGGTCTAATTTTCATGGTCTTATTTTATAGCTTTTACATTAACAAAGTACTTTCTATACCAAAGAACCAAATAACATATTCGTTTTAAAGTTCTTTGATGCATTTAAATCTTGTGCACTATGTAAAAATTTGCAAGAAAATTAATTTAAGTACATAAATCACATTCATCTGGGCCTAATTATTCTGGATTTCTCTGGCGAATTTACGTCACATGAATGAGATAGAGGCCAGGTAAATTAGAATTTTAAACAGAAGTGGAGATTTCAATTAATAACACTTGAAAATCTAATTAATCTTTTCTTGTAATAAGAATATGACAAAGGCAAGGAAGCAGATTAGATAAGAAAGACTCTTGAAAAGCGGCTAGCAGAAGAGAGAAGATGTACTTAACCGAATAAAGAATTACGAGAATTTATGGAAAGAAAAGCAAGAAAAAGTCCAACATAGATAGTATATATTAAGCGTTAAGAAGATAAAAGGCAACATAGTATTTCAAAAATTTTACCAAGAGAACACAAAATTCATGGAAATAGATGGGGACAAAATTGCAAGGCTTTCTATTTAAGGAAAAAGGAATAGAAAACAACAGTTCACTAGCGACTAATACTCTACGACTGGAAAGCTTTCAAAAATATAAGGAGAATGAAGTTGTGTAATTGTCATGGCCTTCAATTATATCTACCGAGAAATATATTCCTAAAGCCGTATTACTCAGTAATCAAGATAGACAAGGTGCATCAAATTCAAATTCAGTTCAGCGTCGTTTGTGTTACAAAGAAGACCAAGTTTTGGGAACTGGAACAGAAAATAACTATTAATTGCAACAAAATTACTATTATCTATTGAAATGAACCTTACACATTGCAGTTATCTATTACGGGCTAGTAAATTGGAATGAATTTAAACATCAATTGGTTTTTACCATCAGCGAATGTTCACATAACGATATTTCAGCAATTTGGCCCCATATCGTTCCTATTTTGGACTACATAACCGAAAACATCTGCCTAAACTTCAATGCATTAATTTTATACCCGATTTGGTATCAAGCTTCTTTCATAAATTTATATCTTCACTTCCTCAATATATATTTTTTGCAAAATATTACATGGAGCTATAATGAAACAAGCCACAGAAAAGAAAGTCCTGATGGTATTGGAGCTACGAAAAAGCAAACTGCCGACCGACCTATGTCTCATGGATATAATTGACTTTGATGACTTTTTTAATGCTTTTTCTCCGAACGTCCCTAGTGTAGTTATAAGAACGGTATTAGAATATGACGAGTATGAAAAATTCACTGCTTCCGCTAAAAGTTAATGCTTATCCTAGTAGTATGAAAATGCATTTAATCGAATGGATGATTAATTCAAATATAATTGCCGCTTTAAAATTGAGCTGTTGTGAAAATTCCCGTGTTGAAGAAGCTATTTTCTGTCCTCATAGAAAAAAACGTTTTTATGCACTGCCTCCTAGCAATATGAAAGGTGCTGTTGTACCATTAGCGGAAACAAAATAAATTAGCTTATTAAAGAGACATGATAGGCTGAATATTCTGAAAAAATTTACTTAATGATTCTGCATCTCAACTAGGACTAGAAATAAATCAAAATGATATTAAAGTATTGTCTATATAGTCAAACCGTCTATTGCCACTTTCACAGATAATTCATTGAAATTAGAAGAAGAAGTCAAGCAGAAGAGTGTTAATAGAAAAAAAAATGTTACGGCAAATGAACCGGTCTTGCTAAAATATAATGATGAGATGTTTGAGAATTTGTAAATATTAGTTTTTAGGGAGGCGACACTGATAGTGATTTGAATATGTTTAATTGATTAAGTATTCTAATTTAATTGCTAACAGAACTGCTAACTGATTATGACAACAATTATTTTTAAATTTGACCAAAAAGTTATCTAATAATCTCGAACAGATGAATCGTTCCTATTTAATTGTGATGACATGGTTTAAGAGCACATAATTTTATCAAACATATTTACAAAATCGCCATGAGTACGTGTTATAATAGAAAAATAATATGCTGCTCGATTTTTTATTGAGAGTTGAATTCAATTTTTTATTGAAGCCTTACTTTTATAAAT
This sequence comes from Lapara coniferarum, assembly GCA_949316025.1. Lineage (NCBI taxonomy): Eukaryota > Metazoa > Arthropoda > Insecta > Lepidoptera > Sphingidae > Lapara > Lapara coniferarum. The sequence goes on from OX438921.1 coordinate 6,026,352, forward strand.
AAAAAAACATTAAGGTGAGTGAATTATGAGAAATTTATTTAGTTATTTTATTGAACCAATGGAAAATGTATGTTGAAGAAACTACTACTATTGCGGGATTACATTTAATGCTAATATTGAAAATATAAACAGATTGACGTAAGTTATTATTAATACTGATATCAATAATTGATGATCTCATTGTAATTTATTGAGTAAAGGTGAATAGAACATGGTTTTGTAGTATATTTTTCATGTTTTACTAATTTATATGCGCCTTATTTCTCATTTATCTGTCTTCATCTCATTAAGCTGCCAATGAAAATTTTCAATAAGCTATATCTCCTCACCTAGTGAATCAATTTAAGTGCCTTTAATATCATTATATTTCTTTAAGGTATGGCATTAATATGAATAAGAAAAACCATGCAAATATACAAAAAAAAAGTTGACCAGGTTAATTATACAAAAACCTGTCTTTTCGGAGAATTGCCCAGATTACACTCCAATAGGGAATAATAAATCTTAACCATAGACGACGCTTCAATCTATTGGTTTCGTGGAGTATTTGTCTGTGTTAATCATCATAAATTTGTTAAAGATACTATATCACTTTAGAAAAAAACACAATTTGAAAAGGTGCGCAGTTCATTATTCAACAATCAGTCGATTTCGCAAGACATATAGATTATGCATAGAACTTTCTAATAGAAATCATTTATCGCTAATTGAACGTATTGAACGAAGCTTCGCAAGCAATCACTCGTTCAATTATTCTACTCGTCAAATCTATTGTGTAGTGAAAGAGGTTCCATTAATACCTTTATAAAAAAAAAAAAAAAAAAAAATACTTTATTCATCACGTAGGCGAACATAGTTGCACTTATGATAAGTCGAGACACATTTAATTATTTATTATTACTTACATAACTACAGACACTTTTATTACGAGTAAACTAAATGATGAAAAATAAAAGTAAGAAGCCAGCTCGGGCTGGCAAGAAGGCAATATAAAACAAGAGATAATTTTGTTAACAAAAAATAATAATAATAGTAATGATAATGGGAGGAACGCGTCGCGATCCTCACCGGTGAGGACACTACAGGCCCTAGCCTAGCTAACCTACCAACCTTTCACTAGCTACCTAAGCGATGACTACCCGAAGAAGAAAGGCAGAAAGAAACTCCGGGCTTACTTTTTTGTCATCATTTGTCCATCATTTATCTTTATATATTTTTTTTTTCAAGTCTTTTGCATACATAGTCAGATTAGTTATATAAGCTAATGCACACACATCACCGTTAAATTGCGATAAAATCCAATTGAAAGAATTTAACAAGCACTAACCACTACACCTAAGAATTCATAATAAAACGAGAGAACATAAATAATTATAATTGAACGGTGTACAACGTGCATACGCCTACATTTACAAACATAATTTTTGTTGGTTTACACAATACGCACAATTTCAATAATTTAAAAGTTTAAAGGCAAGCGCAACACAATGATCGGTCGGCCGTCATTTATAAATACAATTTTTTTATAAATACGATGGTATATAATTATAATGTATGAGGAAAGGAAATTGAATGTTTATTCAAAACAAGATATGCCATACGCCTGCATAAACAATTATACGACATAACACAGTATATTATAGCATTTCAATTAAAGCAAAAAGTTATTACGATTCAAACACTCAGGTTGTATTGAGAAAAGAAATAGTAGAGCTAAGAGACAATAGACCAAAGAATTTTCTAAGTTATACCACTTAACAGATTTTTACGATATTTTCTATGAATATTACTCAACTTCTTAAGGCTAAGCTTCCAAATGTTATGATTCATGTCGTTTAAAATGGGGCGAATGCGTGCGTTTAACTTCAAGGATGGACATGGGATGCAAAGTAAGACCATAACCAACGCCCAGTTACGTCCATAACCAAAATTGAAAAATATTCTTTTAACACTAGCAATTTTTCATTAATTGAGAATCACACAAAACATCTTAACCCTAGTGTGAAATAGTAATCTATACTATTCTAATATATATATACCGGGTGGAAGGGAAACGCTCTCTATACCGGAACGGTAAGAGAGAAGAACCATAACATTAACTAAAAACTATATTCATTTGCAAAGCTAAGCGATAATACTTACGATTTTAGTCCATAACATTAACGAAAAACTATATTCATTTGCAAAGCTAAGCGATAATACTTACGATTTTAGTATTTCCGTAATTCATGCGCGCGCAATGTAAAGCGTACAAAGAACTGGGCGGCCGTCGCGCTGCGCCGGGACCGGCCCGCGGTCGTTAACCCGTCAGCTGATGTACGTGTTTCATGACGATTTTTTTGAAATATTGACCTTTTTTTACTATGTTTTTAGAATAATAGTTTGATTTATCTATCCATACGTGAAGCTGTACAGAAATTTGAGAAAATCTTACTAAAATTGTAACAATGCGATCGCGATTTTTTTAGTGCCATCACGTCAGGAATCACCAATACTATCACCTGTATTCGTTTCCGAGAGCGTTTCCCTTCCACCCGGTATACTATGGTATAGTAAGGCACGTTCAATCCCAGGTCCCACATACTATACTACGTATGTGAGGGACCTCCCGAGCGGGGCGCGGGTGCGCCCCGTCTAAGTCCAGTGAATTAGCATAAAGTTGTATGTTGTTGGACACCAACAAATGCCCTTATCTGGCCGCTACTCGGAGTCGCCGAGATTGCCCCGAACACCGCACTTAATTGGTCATCAATATTCGACCTAATAACACAGTACGGAACGGAGAAAGTTTTACCGTAAAAATATATTCACTATATTATTTGTAAGAAAATAATTTGTATCTGTTTATCTTGCATTCAATTATAGGTTATACTATTAAACTTATTTTTAGCTTATTCAATCTTGATGGAACTAAAAGGATCTGCAATGCAATGCAATCAGCCCTGTATTATATATTTCCCACTGCTGAGCATGGGCCGTCTCTATTACTGAGAGGGTTCAGGCCTTAGTCCACCACGCTGGCCTAGTGCGAGTTGGCAGACTTCACTTACCCTCGAAATTCTTACAGAGAATTCTCAGGTATGTAGGTTTCCTCACGATGTTTTCCTTCATCGTTAAAGCGAACGATAATTGATAAACAATACACGCATAATTTCGAAAAGTCCGAGGTGTGTGCCTTCGGTTTGAACCTCCGGACAATGTCTCGGTAGACCGTTCCATTCCCAACTAGCCTATCGTCGCTTAAAACTAAAACTAAAAGGATCTAAGAATTAATTATTTGCACAGTGAGTAGATATATATTATAACTGATAAGTCCTAAGAAATTATTATTTGCAGTGCAGTACAGATATGATCATATCAAAGCAATAATTATCAACCACAAGATAACTTTCGAACCAGTAACTAAACTAGTGAACTAGTTGTTAACTATAAAAGTTATTACGATTTTCTGCGAATACATTCTTCGATTGATACATGCCGAAAGACGCAGCTATCTCAGAACAAGTTGGAAAATCCAGTTAGAAAAAATGCATTGACTACACGTCACCTAAACGTATAACGTGTCAAAATATTTTGTTTTTAAGTTACATAATTTCGGAAACAATAGAAATACCTATTTACTGGAAAACCGTAGGTAATGAATACACATTTGCAAAAAAATTACCATTTAACGCCAACATGTTTAAAAGCTGACGATACACGACAAGAACAACGCAAAACAAAAACAATTACGCACGTTGTTTACGCACGTTAAAAAAGTCAACATTGCACTTTGTCCCGAACATTCACAATTTCCGAACACACTCAAAGTTATTTGCTTAACAATTATGAACATGCTATAGACAGCGTCCTTAAAGGGTCGTGATTTTAAGGTTTTTATTGTTAATAGCTTTTCACCTTCGATATACCAGTAGTTGACTGCCTCGGTGGCGTAGTGGTATTGCGTATGCATTACGAGTACGATTTGCGCGCTGAGGTCCTAGGTTCGAATCCCGGGTCGAGCCAAAAAAAAATTGTGACTGGGTTTTTTCATCTTAAATTTACTCAGTCGCAGCTCGGAGTCAGGAAGTTGGCGGTGTGATACCCCCGTGCCTCGGAAAGCACGTAAAGCCGTTGGTCCTGCGCCTGATCTCTCTCCGGTCATGTCGGATTGCCGTCTCACCGGACTATGAGAGTGAAGGAATAGCGAGTGCACCTGTGTATTGCGCACACACTTGTGCACTATAATATCTCCTGCGTACCTGGCTGATCTCCGTTGAGATTGGCCGCCGTGGCCGAAACTGGCTAGGAGGATTTTCAGTTGGTAGATGACTCACCCACACCATAAAAGTACATATAACGGAAATTCACTCATATTTGCTTTTACGAAGTTGATACGAATTATCCTTCCGTAAACCGATTTAAATGAAAAACGATACCTATTTGAATTTACCACTACTATATTTATTGAGATAGTTGTTATTCTATCTAAACGTAAATCCTAGTACTTTATCGTTCCCGTACCCATGGATTCTCCCGCTCTTTCTTAATTAAGATGTAGGCAGAACGGCGCATGTCCGCTAACGAGGCGCGGACATCTGCCGCGCTGCCTCCGTGCCTCCCTAGTAATTATACGTAGATAACGCGTTTAATGGACGATCGCATTCGACTTTAATCAATTAAGGCGAATCGTAAATAATTGCTGGCATAACTCATTTAAAAACGGGTGACTCGTTTTGCTTTGCGGTTTTGCGACACTTGGTTTAATCAAAATTTGACATTAACTAGTTACTGGACATATTTTTCCGAAATTATTTTTGATTTATTTCTTTCGAAGTAAAAAAATTACTTCATATAATTTCAATATGGCAGTTATATACTTTTCAGTATCAGCCCGAAGTCTGGAATTGTACCCGATATGGCCATAGGCTTGCCTCTTATCACATCATGGGACGGAATACGCACGGCAAAAAGTGGGTGCATTAGTTGCACCTCTGCCTACCTCTTCCGGGATAAAAGGCGTGAGTGTATGTATGTTATTAAATTCGAAGTGACGATTAACCTTTCCGTAACACGAACTACCACAGTTAAAATGATTTAAACGAATTCTTCGATTCTTTGTACGACTTCTCAAACGACATCGCTTTAGAGGCGTTACTTATAAAATATATTCTAATTTAATTCATACGACACAATATGGCGTACTCATTAATCCGCCATTAATCTCGCGGAATCACTTAACGAGTTGCGCGGATTAGCTTCCTGCGAAAAAGGTCGTAAAAAAGTTTTCGCGGTCGTTAGCATAAACGCGGCAACCCTTTTGTGTGCGAATATTAAATATTGTAAAGGGGCCGGAGTTGGGGATTTCTGAAAAGGATTGACTGTAACAACATGGCCTAAAAAATTACACACACACACACACACACACACTCACGCCTATCATCCAAGGGGTAGGCAGACGCGTCACTAGTGCACCCACTTTTCGCCATGCCTACTCCGTCCCATGGTGTGATAGGGGGCGAGGCTATCGCCATATCGGGCACAAATTTCAGACTCCGTGCTGATACTGAATAGTAAAACCCAATATCACTTTGCCCGACCCGGGGATCGAACCCAACCCAACAACTACGCCACCGAGGCAATCAGGCTAAAACAATAATCACATTTATTTGGAATATTATTCTGTTTTTTTTTTATTGCATCGAATGACGAGACAAGCATGCGTTCGCCTGATGGTAAGCGATACGACCACCCATGAACAATAGAAATACCATACAGTACCTTGAGTTACAAAGTACTGTGTTGCATTCCACTGCGCTCGTCATCCTGAGACATAAGATGTTAAGTCTCATTATGTCCTGTAGTTACACTGCCCTTCAAACCGATACACAACAGTGCATGCACACTGCTGCTTGGCGGTAGAAATAGACATTTGCGGACCCAGACGGACTCTTACATTTGAGAGTCCTACCACCAATAAAACATTATAAATGAATAATAAAACACGAATTAAATCAATTTCGAAATTGAACACGTATGATAATAACACTGCTGATTTCATTGTACTACTGTTTTTTTAAATATTTCTTATCATGCATAGCTTTTTTCAACATATAGTTTTTCTTTTTGTTAAAGGCGCTCTTCTTCACCTGACGTAATAAACGTATTTACCTCCGGAACTAGGGCTAGCTCTTACAGAAAAAGGCATAACATGTAATAATCACAAATTAAATAACCAATAAAGCCCCCGTCACAGCACCTGGCTCCATTTCTCTGAGGTCATAAATATCGCTGAACTTGTTAAATATTGGAGCTGTAACGTCGCAGTCCGCGGCTAATCTTTTGTCGCGCGTTCGACCGGCAACCTTAAACGGATGATAAACTGCCGCGGCAACCAAACGTCAAACACTATACAATATTAATGAAATAAATGTCATTTCAGTATCAATTTGTTCGCGAGTTTATTAATTTGCGTGTTGTTATATTTTCAAATTTGGAATTAGGAGGTTTGTTGGAAAAGAAGTTTTTATTTGAAAGATCCAGTTATTAAATAGACTTATAATGAATTAAAAACAGAATGGGATATTTTTGTAACTTATGCAAAGAAGGAAGAAAGAAGTTTATTGTTGAAACAAAAATAAATAAAAAAAGAAAGATGAAATCTGAATATTATAGAGGTCTAAAATGGGTTTTTATTAAACTTATAATAAATTGTGAGTATGTGCAATATGGCTCGCTTTAACGGTGAACGAACACATCCTGAGGAAACCTGCATATCTGCGAAGTTCTCTGAATTTCAAAGGTATGCGAAGTCTGCCAACCCGCACTAGGCCAGCGTGGTGGACTAAGGCCTAAACTCTCTCAGTTCTAGAGGAGGCCCTTGCTCAGCAGTGGGCAGCATATAATCAAGGGCCGGTAGGGTAATAAAAAAAGGGTGTGCAATAGTAGCCAGGTGGTGTCTGAAAAGGCTATGAATATTCACAATGATGTGCTGGTGCCGACGCTTATGTATGGAAGCTAATGTTGGGTTTGGGAAAAGAAGCAAGAAAGTCGAATAAATGCGGTGGAAATGCACCCCTTACGAAGTATATGTGGAGCCACTATTGCTGATCGTATGAGGAATAGTATGATAAGAGATCGAAGTAAGTTGAAGGATGATGACTAAGATTGAAAGAAGTAGGTATGTTGAGATGGTTTGGGCACGTGGAGAGGAGGGATGAAAGACGGATCACAAAGGTTATTATCGAGCGTATGTAGATGGTACGGCTGGAATGAGACGCCCGAGGAGAGCGTTCTCTCATCAAAAAAAGATCTTCTCCGAAAAGGGCAGGTCAGGAGTACCCTTAACCGGCGAGAATGTATGAGAAGAACTATGAATGTGGAAGAGGCGAAACAGATGTGTCAATATGGTTGCATGTGGCGCTTAATAGTCTCTGCTTACCCCTATGAGATAAGGGCGTAACTATGTATGTATGTTATAATAATTCAAACTTAATTCCTTTATACCTCTAACAAAGTGTAATTACCTGTTTATTTTATAAGTAGTAATTATAACGCATGTATTTTTTCAATAAATGAAGTCCAGAAGCGGTCCGTGGTGTTTTGTATAAGCTGGTGATGATGATATTAATATGATTCATATAAACATCCGATCTACGTACACTATTACTTCTGTACAAAGGTTTTTAAAATATAATAAAAGTATTATTTTTCCTCGTTATGACTAAGTAAGTATGGAATATGTATAATTTCGATTTCTTCGAGTCAGATAAAATAGCAACTGCAAATCTCTGAATACAAAGAAATTCGAATGCATGCATTACCGGCAACAGCCAAAGAACCGCATGCCATTCAGCCAGTCTACATCATGAGCGCTACCTGCGGGAACGCAGCCGACACGCTTCGTTACCGAATTTGCGGAACGGCTTCCAAATTTGAAATATTAAACTTTTTATCTGGCCTTTAAAAAATTTCTTGCACAAAGGCTGTCATGTATTATATGTTTGAATAAAAAAAATGCGTTTAAAAACATCTCGATTGTTGACAATAGTAGGGCAGAATAAAAAAAAACATAAATGAATACTTTTTAACGAATGTCATTCACACAGCAGCAACAGTAAGAATTAAGATAATACATACCAATAAACGAAAATTCCTATAGGTAGATGACAAATACCGTCAACACATAAATAGTAATTTACAAACAAAATTAATGAAATAATTGGATTGGTCGATATCTTAAATAACTATAAACAAATAGAAGAAGTTAGTTTTATAATTTTTATAATAGCATGTTTCCATACACTATAACTATTTACATAGGTACAGGAAAGAAATAATCGCTTTACATTAGTGTGTGATCACGTGTTTGTCTTTATTTTCGGAGTGGCATTCTCTAGTTATTTTGACCGCAGAAAATAACCAATAAACATAGAGCTTAATTAACAAAATTCTAATCTATACTAATATTATAAAGCTTAAGAGTTTGTTTGTTTGTTTGAACGTGCTAATCTCAGGAACTACTGAACCGATTTTAGAAAATTCTTTCACTAATAGGAACCTACTTAACTCCTGAGTGCTATAGGCTACTTTTTATCCCCGGAAAATATTTTTGTCCCGGAAAAACTTTTTCACGCGGGCGGAGCCGCGAGCACTACTAGTAAATTAATATAAATATAGTTTACTGTACACGCATTGTTATTGAAATCAATGGTAAAACCCTTGATAAAGAGTTTTACCTATATTTATAATACTAGGTACCTAAATAATAAGGAAAAATTGGGTCAATTCGCTAAAAGTCAAGTACTTATTGTTTTTCTTTCTCAGTTTCTGATACAGTCTCAACTCACTATCAAAATATTATATTTAATAATACAATAATAAACTATTTAAAATCGAACCTGGATCACTATTTTAATGCGAAAGTGTTGTTTTCTTTCCGTTCAGAAGCTTCTGCGTTTATATCTATTACTAGCTTTTGCCCGCGGCTCCGCCCGCGTTAAAAAGTTTTTCCGGGATAAAAGTCCCGTTTTATATTTCCCCGGGACAAAAAGTACCCTATGTGTTAATCCAGGACATGATCGACCCGTGTGCCAAATTTCATCGAAATCTGTTCCATAGTTTTTGCGTGAAAGAGGAACAAGACATCCATACATTCTTACAAACTTTCGCGTTTATAATATTAATAGGATACATCCACACATTCCTACTTAAAAAAAAAATAGGCATTTGTTATATTAGTAAGGCTTGGCTGTGCCCTTGGCATTGCTGACGTCCATAGGCGACGGTAACCACTTACCCTTAGGTGGGCCGTTAAGGTCGTCTACCTTCGGAGACAATAAAAAAATAGTCATACTTCAAAAGTATTTTCATATTATTTGGATGGCTCACAACTAACTATAATAATAAACAAAAATAAAAACGGCAGAGGCGCAACTAATTCACCTACTTTTCGCCATGCATATTCCGTCGTATGATGTGACTATCGCCATATTGAGCACAAAGTCCAGACTCCAGGCTGATCACTTTGCCCGACCCGGGGATCGAACCCGAGACCTCATATAAATACGCCATCGAGGCAGTCATTATTATATGCACTGATTTATTAACTTTTTTAATGTTACTTTTACCTATTTGTCACGAAGCTAGTTTAATAGCCTATGTGACCGATAAAAAAAACAGAATTTTATTTTATCTGATTGTACAATCGAATATCCAACTATCCATTGCTCACTACCGCTTTTCTAAAAACTTAACTGACGGAGGAGCATTACTGAAATCAAAAGAAGCATATTATAATATGCTAATCCAAGATCTATTTGCGTACTCAACATAACATTTATTCAACACCTTCAATTACTGGACAATACGAGACTTGACATCAGGATGATGAGGGCAGTTCAGTGCCATGTAATACTTAGTAATTCAAAGTCCTTGGTCGTGTAACACGTTGCCACTATATCAAGGAAGAAGACACGTGCCGCATGCCGTAAACAAACCATTAATTGGACAAATATCCCCAACATATAACATTATAACCCGAATAGTTTCACCGGTTTTCAAAAACTTTAATTGCTATTGATAAATTCTTTATTTCCTGTTTTCGTGCGTTGAAATATAATAATCATTTAACAATGTTATTTTGATTAGGCAAAACAGTTATTCCCGAACGTGTAAAAATTGTTTGTTAGGAATGTAGCGTAAATTCCCATGATAATATTGTTAGCATACGTCAATCACTAATTTGCGGTTAATATTCTCGCGTTGTAATGTACTCACAATTGATTCTATCGCATATTTCCATACCTTCCCAAAATTTCCCACCTATTTTTGCTAAAGGATGCCAAAGGATGTACTGACTAAACTTGAGAAGGGTATTCCACAGTGATTTCGGCATTTGGAGAGGATGGATGATAAGAGACTGTAAATGGAAGAGCCTGTAGAGGTCCACCGCACCAAACCTCTAAACATCAGATATCTGACATTCTGGGTACAGGACAATAGTACCCTGAACCGGTGGCAATGCATTAAAAAAATTATGAAGGTCAAAATAGAGCAAAGGGAAATCAATAGTCTCTACCTAACCCTATGGGATAGAGGCGTGTAGAGCTTGTGTTGTATGGAGTTATGAGCTCTAGTTCGTTGTAATGAAACTCCAAAGGTGGGCTGTATATCTGTGTTTCAAAGCCCCGTGCAATACTATGTATGCAGAATTAGTGTGCACTATTGTATTGCGTGTACTGGTTGTAGGTCTCATATGTAAGAGTCCGTCTGGGTGGGTACCACAGCAATATCTATTTTTACCGCCAAGCAGCAGTGTACATGCACTGTTGTGTTTCGGTTTGAAGGGAATTGTAGCCAATGTAACTACAGGACATAATGAGACTTAACACCTTATGTCTCAGGATGACGAGCGCAGTGGAATGCCACACAGTACTTTGTTACTTAAAGTTCTGGATGGTGTTGCTACTGTTTGTGGGTGGTCGTATCGCTTATCTTCAGCTAAAAGGCGTGTTCGTCTCGTCATTCAATGCCATAAAAAAAGTGTACAATAACTAGATACATAAACAGACTTAACTAATAACTAAGCGCGACGAACGCAGTGTAATGTTATGCAGTGCTTTGTTATTCGAACTCGTGACGCTGTTACTATTCTTTATTACATTTACCAAGAACATTCGTCAATTAATAACAAAAAAATTGTGCTTAAATTAAAATATAATCAAATCTTTTAAATATGGAAAGTGTTAAATCTAAGTTTGAAAACTACATCATTATTAATCTAACATGGATTGGTGTTGTATATCATGGGCAATATCCATGGCTAAGCTAATCTGGCTTTTGGCACTGTGGGGTATACCCAGACGTCTCTGTTCCAATATCCCGAATCATCTACTTATTAGTATATCAATCAGGGTTAAAGCTGAGAACATGCAGGCTACAAAGAAGTTCTCCCTACATAAAAAAATGTAGAAACGAAACTTGTCTAAGAACCACTAAGCCACATTCACAAGTTAGTCTCCATAGCAAATTAGTAGCAGGATGTGACCGCGCGGCACGGGTCACCACAACGGCACTATTGAGCAGACGGAGGCGGCGCGGAACCACTGACCCGTGACACTTGGCGCCAGTTTTTTACACGATCGGGTCTGATAAATCCTTGGTTCCCGAAATCGGAAGCTCCGATAAACTCAAGAAACCATTATGCAAAACGGTTTCGATAATTAAGTGTAACATTTTGGAGTAATGCCATTTTAATAATATCGATTTTTATGTATTGCCGCATTTCCTGATTTTGGTATATATGTTCTGGAAGTAATGGCAAAAGAAAGCTTTGGTCTTCGGCCTGCAATGGAACGACTGTGGCTGATTGACTGACGATTGTATTTTGTTAAGTAAAAATCTTGTTTAGGGGAGACCGGGGATGGTTGGCGATAGGGGCAGGATGAATAATCGTCAATAACTCGAGCTATTTTAAAGTGTTGCGTTGTCCTGATATACACGAAAAACCGTTAACTGTTCACGAACCTTCCCCGCAAACGCGGCACCGCGGGCGTACGTAATCCAGGAGAAAAAACGATTTATCGAAAAATGATACCTATGAGTAATTATTTACCTCTTAATATTATTTGTATTGAAGCCTTTATACTTGATGCTATGTACTTTCAAGTAATTTAAAGTAAGAGTTTGGTTATTGATGATTATTTTAGTGTAATTTTTTTTTATATTTCGACACAGTTTTCAAGTACTCACATATTGTTGAAATTTAAAAAAGTTGTTTGGGGCTGGTAGACAAACTTTGTATTGGGGCTAGTTGACTACCTACAAAATGTACTACGTAATAATCGAAATATTGTTCACATGGAATAATGTGAGTTTTTTGGCAAATTTATCAAATGTTTGTTATTTTAAAACCATGTGGATTTACAAAATAATAGCTAATCGAAACAGTAAACCCTCTGCTGGTGGTAGGATTTTTGTTTCCGCCCCAGTAACGAATATCGTACAAAAAGTGACAAATTATATGTAAATTACGTAAATGTTACTGACATTTTGTCTCAATAAGGCACATTGATAATAGTAAATAAGTATTTGTTATGTTTTCTTTTATTTTACTGCCGTATTTTATACCAATACCTTCGTAGGTCAATTTGCCCCAGGTAAATAGTCTACCAACCCCTGACATGGGGTAGGTTGACATTATTTTCTTGTTCCACAAAATGGCTTTTGTACACTATGTTATAAACAATCGCGAGGTTTTTGGTATTTCTTTCGAAAGCTTATTAGTTTACCTATCGAACCTATAGGATTTTTTGACATTGTATATTAAAACAAAAAAATTATAAGCGTCCAAGCCGAAATTTGGTCAACTATCCCCGGTCTCCCCTATTCAGTAAGGTGATGTTGACAGTCTAAAGCCAAAAGTACATGGTTAAAATAATCCTTCCTACTAATATTATGAAGGCGAAAGTTTGTAAGAATGTCTGGATGTATGGATGTTTGTTACTCTTACACGCAAAAACTACTGAACGGATTTCGATGAAATTTGGCACTCGGGTAGATCATGTCCTGGATTAACACATAGGCTACTTTTATCTCGGGAAAACATAAATCGGGACTTTTATCCAGGAAAAACTTTTTAACGCGGGCGGAGCCGCGGGCAAAAGCTAGTAATCATATACATTCATACTTATTCAACAAATTAGTAGTCATTTGGAAAAACCAGGTTGTCATGTAACAGTCAATGCAACGATCCAAGACAAATGACATCACCCGTTAATACTATTTGAACATATTTAGAGCAAAATTATTGAGAATACATACTTTTAGTAATAGGTATATAAACCGCAATGCTTGATAAAGTTTCTGGAAATTTATGCTCCTATCTATAATTTTCTTATACTCTGTGTAGTTGTTTTAAAAATGTAATTTAAGTACCCAACGGTCCTATTTTTGTGTTGTCCTGACAAAAATATTCCCGTTTTTATTGTTACCATAAAATTCTCTGGAATACGTCGTAAAATGAGAAACATAACTTCTTATGAGGCGGCGCTCGGCGTTTTTTCTATGAAATTTGTTCCAAAGTGTCAAGATTCATTGACGCATAATTAGCAAAGGGACACATTTTCATAATTAGGCGCTTGTTTTTGCCGACATTTTGTTTTTTGTCGGCTGTCATATGTTTAATTTATTGCCTCAGTAATTATCGGTATGCAATACGAACTTTTATGATTTAAATATTAATCGTGTGTATAAAATTGCTTCTGCTTTAAAAGTATATTCATATTATTGTGTAATGAGTTTTCATATTCCTACATTTGTTGTGAAGTTAACTTACCTATTTAAAATAAGTCATTTCTAAAAGAATAAGCATAGGCGCTAGTAGTGCACTTCTATTCGACAAGCGTAAGTCGAGGCGAGCCTACCGCCATATTGAGCACGAATTGAAATACTGGATAGTATTCTAATTTTGGAACGAAAATTTACCCCAAAGTATATATCGTAATTAATATAATATATAATCGACTGCCTCGGTGGCGTAGTTGTATTGTGGTACGACTGCAATGCTGGGGTCTCGGGTTCGATTCCCGGGTCGGGCAAAATGAAATTGAGTTTTTCTATTCAATTTCAGCTCGGAGTCTGGAATTTGTGCCCGACATGGCGATAGGCTCGCCCCCTATCACATCATGGGACGGAATAACGGCGAATAGTGGGTGCACTAGTTGCGCCTCTGCCTACCCCTTCGGGGATAATAGGCGTGAGTGTGTGTGTGTGTGTATATATCGTAATTATAACCTAGTGATAATAAATAACAAAATATTACTTCACAGAGGCCTAATCAATGTTGACATTCAAATATCGACTTTATGTGTCCCAGTCCTAAACTACGATATACATCAGATTTTTATGTCTCGTTATATTGACATACATCCTCTATCAATAAGACACTAAATAAGTCCGCCGGTGGTCCATCCCACTACAAGATTAACTATTAAAAGTAATAAAATACATTAAGTAATAATAAAGAAGAAGCATCGGCGTATAGGCGTTATAAAAATTAATAAATCCTAAAAATCCCATTAAAAATTACCCAATATATTAAGAATGTTTGAATATGTGAATGGATCGCGTAAACTTGAATGGTGGATCATTAAAATCAAATCCTATAAGTAATGGCATTAGTACAGGTGTGGACTAGGAGGGGGTCGACCAACGTGGGAAATAAACCAATGGAACATTTAAAGTATGTTTTGTCAACAAATTGACAAATTGACCTGATTAAAATATTCGCATATTTTAACAGTGGATATTCAAAATTTCTACCAAATACCCAATTAAAATAATTCGTCGTCATATGATTTCCTTAACATGTAAATTCAGCAATAATTTGTCAAAACTAATATAATAAACACGAACTACATATGATAAAATTAGTTAATACCTACAATTCATTAAAATGTTTTCAATATCTATAATTTTTGGACACATAAATATAACATTTGATACACATTACCCGTACCGCCATCTTGAATCAGACCCCTCGAAAAATACCCAATACGCGCCTGTGAAAAAAATCTAAGCGCTATAAAATGCATTGTTACATAACATTTAGGAGTTATTTGTAATAAATTATAGAATAATTCCGTGCGAGAGCAACAAATAAATCCTTAATAAGGTGTCGTTAAAGTTTATTATTTAGTAACTGGCTCCACTTAAGGCTATTGTTATTTTTTTATATTTAACAGCTGTTATGTTAGGGACACGTATATGGGGAAAGCTGACATAAAATGGAACTTTGGAGATTGTTAACTGGTCACGTAATATTTTTTCAAATAATTATGTTAAGTATGCTAGTGGGCTTGTAGTGCCAACTTGATTATTAATTTACTGTTACTAAAAAAATCTCTGAAACGAAATCAGTGGTAGTGTCCCACAATTTTATGTTTTATTTACCTTTTTGTAGCGGTTTCACCCGCGTGTAATTTTTTTCCCGGTTAAAAGTCCAGCTTTACATTTTCCCGCGGTAAAAAGTAGCCTATATCCTTCCCATGATCTCAAACTATCTCCATATCAAACATCGAAATCGGCTCAGTAGCTCCTGAGATTACTTCCAAACTCACACCCTTTACCTCTTTTTAATTTTAATATAGCTAAAATGGAGCCCATATTTTAAGTTAGACCTCTAGCAGTACATCCGTAAAAACTGCTTTAAATTTCAGAGACAAAATTTCTAAAAGCTGTGGTGGTTTTTTCGCTCTAATCAAGGCCCACCATATTATTTTTTCTTAAATATGTATAATGTACAGACTGTTACATTTTTTTATATGTACATTTATTATAAAATTCATTTTAGAATTCGAACGTTTAGTTGTTACATATTACCTACTTCTACGAACTTTAAGCTAGTATAAAAACTTACATTCAATTAATATGCCTAAAATTCCGTTATTTGATAAAAATAATCTCAACTATTATTTTACCTCAAAATTAAATCCACTCCTATATTTCATCTGAAACGTGCACATATACTACACGCTATGACAATATTTCACAGTTTATAGTGCATCAAGCGGTGCTACTGTTGATCCCAGTTATTTAATAATATTCAACAACCAACGACCGCTGATTGTTAACCACTGTACTAGTTAGAACTGTTAGAGTAACGTGGTGGTTATGGGTACGGTGAACCATGAAAGAATATGCATATGTGTTACAATGAACTGGTTTATAGGTATTTGATTAAATCTGCAGCTAATGAATGTTCAAAAAGGATTTCATATTATGACTATAATTGAAAAGTAGGGGACATAGTGCGTCATTTTTTGCTATCAAAATTAAAAACGATATTTCGTTAGTAACAATTTCAAAGTTTTTCCTTTTCAATGTCTCCAGACGGACAGGTCGATGGAGTAGAGAAGTGTTGGGCGTGGAGACCGCGATTAGGCAAACGAAGTGTAGGACGCCCTGCTACACGATGGACCGACGAATTGAAAAAGGCGGCGGGTAGCGGATGGATTCAGGCTGCTCAAGCCTGGGATGGTTGGCGCTCACTTGGACAGGCCTTCGTTCAGCAGTAAACGGCGACAGGCTAATTGATTGATTGTTTGATTCCTTGACTGAAAATGATGAAATAAAAAATATGTCATACATCAGTAAAGTTTGGTACCTATCATACCAGCCCTGTATTAAATAGTGCCCACTGTTGAGCACGGGCCTCCTCTACTACTGAGAGGGGTTAGGCCTTAGTCCACCACACTGACCTAATGCGGGTTTGCAGACTTCATACCCTCGAGATTACTAAGATTACTTGGAGATCCTGTAGATTACTTTCCAAAAATTATAAAAACTACAATTGAGACCATACCACATTGACAATACAATTTAAAATTATCCCCATAAAACCATTGAATGTTATTTGAAATGTACTCCATTGACAGACATTTAAAATGATCCCTCCATTAATTCTTAATGTACGTTTCATTGATAATCAAGCACCGTTTATACCAAGAAATAAATAGCATGTAAAGTGCCCTTTAATTTCGAATAAAACCATGAAATTATGAATGAAGTGCAAGCCAATCTCCGGAGACACCCTCAACCCTTTGCCAATGAATGGATTTCACACAATCATTCTCCCATTAACTCAATGTACCGAAATCATTAACAAACGCTCACTTTACAGACATGCCGACGCCTTTACACTTTCTAAACTGAATTTGATTTTATTCTTTATTCTGAGAGTTGGGAGGGACGGACTTGGAAATTATATTTGGGGATCAATTTTAGTAACTTACTCTCTTTGGTGGCACGGTAGAGTGACTGTAATACATTGATGGTAGGTGCAATAATGTCCAGATAAAGTCTCGAGTGATTATGTTTGAGTCCCTATAAATACTTACTAGTTTAATTTTTTCATGGTTCTGTATAAATTACGAAATACAGTTTATTTATACGATGGCGATAGGCTCGCCCCCTATCACATCATGGGACGGAATAACGGCGAAAAGTGGGTGCACTAGTTGCGCCTCTGCCTACCCCTTCGGGGATAACAGGCGTGAGTGTATATGTACGTATGTATGTTATACGATGGCAAAAAGTAAATGAAAATCTGGTAAAATGTTACCCAGGTAATGTTTTATTTTTGTATTCCTTATAGGCAGACCAAGAAAACATGTATTAAGTTTTTTTATGGCATTGAATGACGACACGAGCAAGCCGTTCGTCTGATTGTAAGCGATACGACCACCCATAAACAGTAGAAACACCATCCCGCACCTTGAGTTACAAAGTACTGTTTGGCTTTCCACTGCGCTTATCATCCTGAGACATAAGGTGTTAAGTCTCATTATGTCTCGTAGTTACACTGGCTACAATGTCCTTCACACAACACAACAATGCATGCACACTCCCAGACGGACTCTTACATATGAGAGACCTACTACCAGTACAACCAATATTACTTTCAAAGTAATATGAAATATTGCATGATGTACAGATATTAGAAAAAGGGCTCGAATTTTTTGAAACTTTATTATATAAGAACTCGGGGCCTTATTAACCCCTTCTAAGTACACTTCTGCCAACCAACCCATGGACACAGCAACTGTGAAATTCCAAACACAATTAATCTTTAAATCATATCATTAGTGAACTATCATATTTACTGAGGAGCTTACTTCATTTTCTCTCTCTTTAAGTCTCATTTCAATGATTAATCGATGGCTGTTGATAAATGATTTTGTGAAGCGTTGAAAAGAGCTGCCGAGCATGTGTGTAGACGTTTTGGATATTCTTTACAATTTTAGAAGTCATTCATGATTATTAATGATTTGAGATAGTTTTGGATGTTATGTAAAGTTGTTGATTGAATGTAACCTCATGTAAGGTTTATTGAATTCAATTAGGCTTAATGTCAAGTGACAAACGCTATGGGTGGCTCCTTTTATATAAATTTATTCTTTCAGCTATGAAATACATAGTTACTACGAATGAATTAATATTAAGAACCGACTTAATCTATAAATTTAAATAACATCGTTTATTCCATAGCTCATAGCAAAATATAAATAAGCTGTATTTATAAACTAAAAAAACAAGGTTATTAATTGTGAAATATGTGATTATGGTGCCTTAAATCATAAACCACACGCAGGTGTAAAGATTTTTTTTTTAAATAACAAAAAAAAAACATTGTAAAATTCCATATTAAAAACTATGTTACCATACATCGCTCCAATAAATAAAAGAGTGTATGACAAATATGATTGAATTTGAACCCGAATCGAGCGGTAGTGACCCCTCATTTTATTAGCTTAGTTGGCTCCGTTAAACTTAGTTAAGCTCCAGGGGTTATCCGGATGAGATGGATTACGGTGAAACATAAAGAACCAAGGAATATTATTTTTATCGTAGAACATCAAGATAGACTTACGTTTTAATGTATATTGTTTTGCGATATGTAATGTTTTAGACTCTATCAAGATGTGGGAAATTCCAACGGAACAAAGTGGAAATGATAATACATACATAAGACATTACAGAAATATTATATTATAGTTCATTATACGAAGCACAACTGTTAGAGTTATCAAACATCCCAATAGATTCTATATTTCATAAAATAAAAAAAATACCGTTTAACTAAATTTCGAAATAACTAAAATACAGATGAAAATCTTGCATAACGCCATCCTCGTATCCCCAAACCGCATCCCTAAGGATGATATGGAAAAATATCGCATAACAAGGGGCGAGCGTCGGGATGTCTACATGAGGGCGCTTATTAAATATCACCACCGACATCTATTACCATATGCTTGTACTACCAAATCTGTAACTGATGTTTGTGATATATTCATTTATAATTAAAAGACATTTAGAGTTTTATTAACATTTTCCGAGTTTGCTTGAGTAAGAATATAGTTTTACTCACAGAACAGAGACTTTACTTCGTGGTTTTACTAAATATGAAATAGAATTTAAGTTGATTACACAATTAAATTCTTAAACATTTACGCCATGCCAATGGGCATAATATCTTTGTTAGAGAAAAATCCCACAAACCAAATTGTGTTTTTTTTTTGTTAATTTCGTGGATTTTATGCGCACGTGATAAATTGAATACAACATGACAAAGTATAATTCCAAAACTTTTAAATTAAGAGATATAAGAGCTTTTATACGCTAATACATACTGGCTAAGTAAGTTATTCTTAAACCCCAGTAATTTTTAAAACTAAATAATATTAAAACCCTAATTACTCTGTAATATTTCATGCGTTATCATTGTTATAAAATGTGTGGATTGTAAAAAGTCATTCAAATAATTCAAATACAAGCAAAGAGTTCTAAGATATAGAGCGGACATTGGGAAAATTGTCATACAAAGATTTTGAGCCTTTTCGTCAGTAACTCAATCAAGCTGAAATAACAAAATACCTATGTAAAATTCATTAGAACATACTTTGACATGGTAGTAATGCGTATATTAGCATATTTCCTTCCAAAATATTGTTTTCTTTACAATATTTAAGTATACCTAGACGTCTTGTTCCACGGAAATGTCTGATAAGCCAGTGACTTATTACCAAATGTTAAGTTTTGGACGAATAATAGTTTACAAAACTAAAAAACACGCGTTATAGAAAACTAAACTAAATTAGAGAAAATAAATTTTAATGAATTTGAATTAAGAATAGCGTAAATAAGAAAATATTTTTTGTTGTAAAAAAAGCGTGGGGATTCATAAATAGGTACATACATACATCTGAAGCTAATAAAACGTGTTAAAAATTTGGTCCTGAAGACCGGTCTATAACTATACTGTTTAATGCCTTTGAATACAACTAACATCAAAACTATTCTGTTCAATCATAACCCATTTAAAATCACATACGAAATACATTGTAAGTTTAATATAACCAACAATAAACAATTTAATATTGTGGAATCATTGTGCATTACATTTAATATGCTGTGCGGGCATTGCCGAGGGGTGCTTATAGAAATGCGTTTATACCAATAATCTTTTGTCATGGCCGCTTTGGTTTGTTCAATTTAGAAGCGCGTTCCGTTTCACGGAATGTTTTATGCGCTACTGTCACTAAACGAAAGAGTTCGAGATGTTTTAACGGATCTATTTTCGTTTCATAATGGAGGAAAAGAAAAGTAGCCTACATTAAGTTTGAACGTGTCATAAATTATGTGTAGAATTGGTGTTCAACGTTTTAACTTTGTTATGAGACGGGTAAAATGATCATAGGAAAATGGAAATGCGACCAAAGACCGACATAACTTTAAAATGTATTTTTAACCGACTTCAGAAGGAGGTTCTGTATTCGATCCGTATGTATGTATGTAAATTTGTATGGCCGCGAGTTTCTCAATAACTACTGATCCGATTTGGATGTGGTTTTCGATGTTCAAATGCATAGTTTTCAGGGAAGGTGTTAGTATATAATTTATGAAGATCTGATGAAGATCTTCGAAGATACACAATGGAACTCTTCAATAACTAAGAGCAGATGACTCGCGAATGCTGCAATCGTATATCTATGATGTATTGTCTACACTATCCTATAATAAACTAACAAAAAAGCAATAAATAAAAACTTTTTAACAGAAAATAAACCGCCTTCGAAACTACTACAAACAAAAAAATAATTCAACTTTATATTCGCTTAGTATATATATACGTGTATTTGGAGTCGGTGCCTAATTTAAATTGAACAACGTTTTCGTATATTTGATCTTGTATTTCCTTGGCTTAGCTGGCAATTTAAATTAGGCATCGACTCCAAATATAGGACGTATATACTAAGCGAATATAAAGTTGAATTATTTTTTGGTTTGTAGTGGTTTTTAAGTCGGTTTATTTCTTGTTAAAAAGTTTTATTTAATATTTTTAGCGTTAATAGATTTCCTGGTTTATAAATTATAGACCGACTATAAAACTAAACTTAACAAAAAAGGATATCAAAGTGAATAAGACAATAAAAATATTAATAAGATGTTAATACATAAGGAAATCATTAAAGAAGGTACATAATTAACTGCCCTACAATGATTTAATAACAATGCAATAAAATAAGTGACCATACGTTAACAAATTACACGTCCACACAAGTCGCTTCGACCGTCAGCATACTTTTTCAACAATTAGCAAATACCAAAGGAATACCAGAATTACTACAATGCTATCAACCAAGCAACTCAAGAATATAACAATGACGTTCCATAATTAAACATTATCTGTTCAAAGAAGTTCTATATAAAAAGAGTATGCTAATAATATCATTACCAACCGTTTGCATGTATCCCAGTTTTCCACCATAAAATCTGTATTATACTTTTGACATATTGCACACCCAGATCAATACTGAGTTATCTCGAAAGTATCTGTGAATCGTTTTTTTGCCTTGTTTTTCAAAACAAAAAACACGATTTTCAGATTTTTTCGAGATAATCCAGTATTGATCTGGGTGTGCGATATAAATAGGATCGGACATATTATCTTTACCACAGAACAAAGATAAGAGCTCTACGGAGGTTTACGTAATTGACGTTAACAATCAAGAAGTTTATAATATATGGGTATAAAATTCTTGTTAACAATCTTATTTAGAACGAATGATGATATAAAAACTCTCTCAAAGTGTTGCTAGACTTGAAGATCAAAAGTAGAACCAAGTAGATCGCAACCCAATGAGTCCATATATGTTGTTTACCACCTACAAGGCAGCAATATATTAATAAAACATCTAAGACAATAAAAGCTAATTTGAACAAATGCGGTTTTCCCTATTTCTTTGAAATAATGACTGTTGCTAACTACTGACTAATAGCATTCACGCTATAATCCACGTGTAAACTACATAAATTACAGCAAAACAGGATAAATTTAGATTATTTATTAATTACTGAAACCGTTATTTATAACGGTAATTATTAATATTATTCTTTTCCATTATTTAAGTCCTACGCCAATTATTTTTTATCAAAACCCAATAATAATTGAATTTCCTGCCGAGATAACGAAGTTGTTATAAAAAATTAATTAACTTCAACTACGTATAAACACGGCCCAAGCTGTAAATATGTTGCTAAATGGTTTAAAGTACTCGACGTATTAATTGCTAAGTAATTTCTTTTTCGATACCTACCATAATATGAAAGTAAAATAATAAATAACAATTAGTCAATTCGTTATTTTGATTCTAGAGAGTATTGCATAAAAAAAATTATGAGTATTCTTAATTTATCAGGTAATTTAAAGTTAATTGTCATATTATTCAGTTTATTATGTTATTAATATAACTTTTACAAGGCGCATTCGGTATTGGAATTTTAAAATGGAATCAGTTTTGCGACCTCCTGAGCCCTTCAAGTTCGAAAACAATTTGTCAAATATTACATCCGGCAATTTAAGCAGAGATTCGGACAAATGGAAGAAATCTTTTAACACTTACTATGAAGCATGTGAGTTGAAGAAAAAGGACAACAAAGTACAAATTAATATATTATTGCACGTAATTGGAGATCAGTGCCGTGAAGTGTACGATCAATTTAAATTGGATTATAAAACTATCAACGAATTACTGGAACAATTTGATTAATTTTTCATACTGAAAAAGAATTTGACGGTAGAACGTCACAAATTTTTTAAACGAGATCAGCATGAGTTTGAGTCAACGGAACAATATGTTTTTGAATTGAACAAAATAGCAGCCAATTGCGATTTCGAAAATCTTCGAGATGACCTTGTATGCAGTCGTTTAATTTGTGGTATAAGAGATATGCCTTTGGCGGAGCGATTGTTAAGAGGACCTGATATCACACTACCGAAGGCTTTAGACATTTGTAGATTGGCTGAAATGTTGCGTGTTCATGCACAGAATATTAAGCAAGAGAACAGTGATCACCACGTTCATCAAATTTTACAAAGAGCGAATATTGAAAGTACCAGGTCAAACAGTCAAGTTTTTGTTGTGAATCAGAAGCACAATTATCAGAACAGTAATATGCGACGAGTCACGAGAGGTAATAGTGTTCTGTGCACGAGAGTCACAGCGTTTTCGAGACGCGCACTCGCAGTCTTAGCCGAGTCGTGGTGTTTGATTGGCGTATAACCTTTACAATTAAATGTTATTTTGTTTCGTAACACATATTTATTCAAAAGGAAAATATTAATCATATACACAATATAGTCTATTATAGAACGTAAAAAAAATAATTATAGGTAGGTATTGATTAGCCTTTTCAAAATAAAAAGCCATCAAATCTAAGTCAATTCAATTTTGAAATTGGAACGCGTTGGTGCGTTCGCAAACCATATCGCTCGATCGACGACGCAGAACATTATGCGCACATAGCGTCCATGAATGATTGTTTAATGTACCAGAAGTGAGCAAATTCGTTTTTAAACGGCTATCAGCCGGTCATTAAAATCGACTATGAATGGTGCACGCATTCGGGGCGCTCCGTGTGTGAATGCCATTTAAGTGTAGGGTAGCCATCTTCTCTTTTGTTTTGTATAACTTTTGTGAAATATTGTTTGTTGTTTGGGTACATATTTTACTATAGCTGTTAAAACAAATTATTATAATCTTATAAAATAAGGTAAGAAAACCAAATCTAATAATAATATTTAGGAAACGAAAACTAAATGTAAAAACACTTCTTTTTCTCAAGACCGGTTATTTAAACAGGCAAAGTAGTAATTAAAAAATCGACATATGCAATGCAATCAGGCCTATATTATATAGGTACTGCGCACTGCTGAGCACGGGCCTCCTCAACAACTGAGAGGGTACAGGCCTTAGTCCACCACGCTGGCCTGGTGCGAGTTGGCAGACTTCACATGCCTTCGAAATTCAGAGAACTTCTCAGGTGTGCAGGTTTCCTCACGATGTTTTCCTTCACCGTTAAAGCGAGCGATAATTCACAAAGAATACACACATAACTTTTTAGGAAAGTCAGAGATGTGTGCCCTTGGGTTTTGAACCTACGAACATTCGTCTCGACGGTCCAACATATATTTACGTTTAAATAACCTCCACCGTGTAACCTATTTACAATTTTTCTCCAAATGATGTTTACAATCATAGCTACCATTCGCAATTCGCATCAAAAAGTTTCAGAACAAAAACGAAACAAGAACAGAAAGAAATTTCTCCAAAGCTACTAATAAAAATGCATTATAGGCCATAAACACGAAATAATCTATGCCCACCCTACTGGTAGTATATTAAGTGCTCTTAATAATGGGACGGCATGACAATAGATCTCCGTTTATCATCGCACACAATAGACACACGGGAAGAGTCAAACGATTGTTGTTTGGACATCTGGGGTTTCCATACTACACCCGAAAACTACGCGTTCCTTTTTTGAAATTTTGCTTAATCATCCCTTGTCTGTGGTCCTTTTAATAGTGCCACTTTATGGATTATATCAATATGGCAATAAGTTACTAATATAATAATTTTGTATGATATGCCTGTTTCGTTTTTACATATTGAATTTTTAAAATTTGACTGTGGTTTATTTTTCATATTTGCCAAAATGTTCTTTATCTAATGGATAAAAATGGAAGTCATAAAACAAATATGTTTATTCGATAGTGCATAAGTTTTTTTCTTTTATGTATCATTATTTAATTAAATAACTATAAAACAATCTAGTTAACAACATGATAATTTATTTTCATTTAATCGACTCGACATAAATAGTCCCCATTAAACTCAAATCTAAATCACAATTAAATTAAAGTCAACACCCTAAATCGAATGCACTTCAACACTAATGTATCGTCCAATATCCAAACTTGTATAACGCAACGAGATACCGGCATTAAATTTGAACAGCCCAGTAATCATACGAACACTTTAAAATACCCCTCCTCTGTGATTAACCACAATAACTTGACCCCTCTGCTTACACACACAACCAAATGTTTTATCCAAAATCGTTTTGAGCAACTCGGGTGGGGGGTCGAATTATATTGGCTGTAGGGAGATCTCCCTACCCTATTAAGTGATGGGTAATTTAGAAATACATAAAGTACATAATAGGGTCCTTAACTTGGGCTTAATGAGGTGAAAACGGGAGCTGTAGGTGTTCGATCTGATGTACCAAATATAGAATGGCGCTCAGTTTATTTTAGTTATTGATCGTTGAATGCGCTTGGATGCTCGATTTAATGTTTGCTTCAAATATTTGAAATGGTTAGAAGTACCCTGTATAGTAGATTTATTGTTTCAAACATAACTATCTCTTTTTAGTTTTGTTATTTATGAACTTTGTTTTTTAGTAGTTATTTATATTTTACACGAAATAAAACGCTGTAATTTTTTTTGGTACACCCAATAATTAATTTTAAGGTGAAATCTTCTACCTAACACAAATAAGTATTACGCAAATAATCTACGTGAAAAATAATAAAATAAATAATTTAACAAAACATTATTTTGTATATAAATAACAACTATAACACTAGAATCATTGTACAAAACAAGATGAGATTCTCACATTAAAAAGCCGGTAGAAGCAGATGTTCCATTTTATTACGATTTGATGCCATAAATAATTTGATTAGTCGCGTATTTATCAACATGGACCCATCGTACGGAAAAACGTCATCCTTTGGACTCATTTACCGTACCCCATTGACACGGACAACCGTTTAGATTCCACTAATGTTATCTAAATATCTTTACGGTTAGCAAAAAATACAATACACAATCGCTTTTAAATAACTTTAAACCTTAAGTCCGATAACAGAGGATAGAATTGAGTATAAATCTGTAAATCTTAAATTTTATTCATAAGCGTTCTTCCGCGAGTCTTTTTGTGCTGTATCAAAAGGTGTAAAGTTCTTTGACGAGAACAATGAGTTTTTTGTGAATACTCTCTGAGCACGCGTTGATAATCGAGTGGATTTTCGAATTTAATATTGCAATATGAAGTTCTGAAATTTATAGCTACAATTATTTAATTCCAACGGAAACTACATTTTTACTACCGTATCGTATTTTTCTTTCTATTTGTCTCATTTAACTGAATTTGACAACTTAAACCGTCATAGAATCGCTAACAATAATAAGTAATTACAATATTTAAATCAAGAAAATTATTCCTCTATATATTTTAATTAAAATACGACCGTTTCAAGAACATAATTTCTATGTAAAAATACAGCGGGTACCGCAATAAAATGTATATAGAGCACTCGACGGCTCCCAGGGTAACGGGCTTAACTGAAAATTTATACCGAAATAATACGAGAAGGAGCAATCTTTTTAAATAACGACTTTCATATTCCCGAGTGGTGCGGACAATTTAGCGGAGATGAGAGATGTTTTTTTTATTAAAAAGTTGCGGGATGATAATAGTAAGTGGGGGTGGACCCAGCCGCTGCCATTACTCCGCGCGAAATGAGTTTTCAGTTTGCCACTTTTTTCTACGTGAGTACAGGGTGATTGTTTTTTACGGGGTTTATCGTAATTCACTTTGACGATTACTTTTACAGCTTTTCAAATCGTAGAGTCGATGTTTTGATTCTGTAACGAGTTATTAAACTTTGCCGTTATGTCTTATCTGTCTGATAACTAAATAATTAAAGGTTATGACATCTGAAGAATTCCGTAGCCAAAAATATTGTGTGCGCTGGTAAGATAAAAATCAGGATTGACTAATTCATATGGACCAAACGTTACCTTTGAAACAATATAAGAAGTAAATTTTTTGGGTACCATTTTCAAATATCTTCGACAGTGTTCTATAGGGTTCTATTTACCTAGGGCCTACAATTTTTTTTTACTGCAATCCTGTAACAAAATTATCTCGTAATAGTCCAACACTCTGTATCTGTACCGGCGTCGTCGTAATAAAACGTGCGTCGAGCGAGACCGCACCGCTGTCATCGTAAAAACATTTCCCGCCCTTAATATTCCACAATTGCCACTTTTCCTTGCCCACATTCCGCCAAATAGATGTTTTGTTATAATTTATTGTATTTATATTCGCTAATAAATGTTAGGACGGGAACTTTCTATGCGAAGGATATTGATCTTATGAAGGTATAAAGTTTGGTAACGATTTCATCTTTGAGAGTATGAGGAAGACAGTATTAATGAGTGATTTATTTGTAGGATTTAGAACATCTGGTACCTACGGATTTAAATACCATAGGTTTTTAGATCTATACAATCTCCATTTGCTCTCGACAGGATTGCCAAAGATAGCCAAGTCGATGTTGAATCGATCGTAAGATAAATAATCAAATCCTAATACTCCAAAAAGTGAGAGGATGCCAAAGTTTGTAAGGTTGTAAAGATGTATTTATTGATTTTTTTCTGCAACTACTTTCAATACTGTATACTCAGTTGTAGATCGATTTAATTTAAATATTATAATTGTGTGTTTTTTTTATAAATATTATACCAACTAATTCCTATTACACGCTTTCAGTAGTTCCTTTATCCCCCTAACAAATATCGCACACAACTACTATCAAACATTGATTTAGTAAAGCGCCAACATTTCCAAAGATATTTTTTGTCCAGCGTCTGCCGTGTTGTGGCACAGATAAAAATAAACCGCACCTTGTTAAGACGATTCGTGTTTAAAGCTCCAAAACAAACAACGGCCTAAAACAACCAAACATCAAGCTCCCACTTAACCACATCACTTAACGAAACCGATTTTAAAAGGCATGCACCCTTCGTACTTAAAAAGGTAAAGTTTTACCCCGAGGGGTCTTGTTAAACTGGACGCATTATACGCTAAGCAAATATTGTCGGAACAAAGAACGTGTAACAATTTTTGAATATCAGGGAAGTGTAACTAGTTCGATTTTCAAATATAAGGGGCGCCAGCTTTGAGCAGATTATAGCGTTTAAGCGCGCGTGTTTGAGGTACAAAAGGTACTGCGTTATATTTTCGCATTAGCACCTTTTAGTACGCCTTTTAAGGGGACTACGTGTGTGGTCCTGTCGAGTCGCTTCCGTTATCACCCAGGTAATTGCATTTAGTCAATCATCTTTGTCTTTGCTTCTCTGGTTAAGGTTGAGAAGTGTTAAGACAATGATATATTATCACACGTTCGGAGATAAATTCATGGATAACACAATGCGAACTATTTGTACGTAATTCGTAGATGTACGTTTGTGAGAGTTCAAACAAATGTTTATTGGAACTTGTAATACTCAAAGATCTCGTAATTGTTGTAATAAGCATGAATTGCTACCGCATTACGATATTATATATAGATAATCGACATATACGAAAGAGTAGGTGGTTTTATAACTTGGTGATAAGTCCTAACACAATCAATTCCAATATTACAGTTTATTGTACAAGAAATTTGTTGAGTCTCCTGCAATCCAACGCGACGGTGTGAAACGCAAGTACAAAGACTGTCACTTCACGTCGATCTGTAAAGGAGCGATATCATCTTAGTCAACATGGTCCTTTATACGTCTGTGAGCTAATCTATTTATTCTGTAGATAAACAAGCGAGAAATAAGCATTGTAATATATGTGGAGTGATTTGAATCGTAAAAGAGGAACTGATTTTTGCTGTTGAAATATTAAGCTGACAACAGCGACTTTATTATAAAATTTATGCGTATTTTATTAAGTAATTATTTGACTGCCTCGGTGGCGTAGTTGTATTACAGTACGACTGCAAAGCTGAGGTCTCGGGTTCGATCCCCGGGTCGGGCAAAGTGATATTGAGTTTTTCTATTCAGTATCAGCCCGGAGTCTGGAATTTGTGCCCGATATGGCGATAGGCTCGCCCCCTATCACATCACCTTCATCATCACCTTTACATGGATATGACCAAGGCCTTCGACTACGTAGATCATGAAATATTACTTGATAAACTAGAGAGATACGGTATACGTAGCAAAGGACTAGAATTAATCTCTTCTTATTTAAGTAACCGACAACAATGTACAGAAATTACTAACATTGATATTATTCATAAAATGGAAATAAAATACAGGTCAAAATTAAGGAATGTAAAATATGGAGTTCCTCAAGGCAGTGTGTTGGGTCCACTATTGTTCTTGGTGTACATTAATGATCTACCAAATAATATTAATCACCCAACTGTACTGTTTGCCGACGATAGCACAATAGTTATAAAATCTGATAAATCATACAGTTATGAAGATGAAATAAATAATACCTTAAAGCAATCAATTGAATGGTTAGGTCACAACAATCTGCGTATAAATCTAGAGAAAACTCAATTTATGCAATTTAGTCAGAGACAAGTTCATCAACAATTAAACATAAACTATAATGGGGCATCATTAATTGAAACAAATAATACAAAATTTTTAGGGTTAATAATAGACAGTAAATTAAAATGGAAGCAGCAAGTTGAATCAGTATGTAAAAAAATTAATTGTTTTGCTTATGCTTTATATAAGTTGTCTAGAGTTGTGGATCGTGATGCGGTTCTTACAGCATATCATGGTTACGTAGAGTCAATTTTAAGATATGGTATAATTTTCTGGGGTAACTCAACAGATAAGAGGGATGTTTTTGTTGCTCAAAATAAGTGCATACGTGCTATATGTAACTTACCTCCTAGGGATAGTTGTGAACCCTATTTCAAAACACTAAAACTTCTTACATTTCCGTCTTTATACATTTATGAGGTAGCAGTGTTTGTTAAAACCCACCCCCATTTATTTGAAGTGAGACCTCCAGTGGATCCAAGATTACGAACGAGGGACTCTAATACTTTATCTTTAAGAAGGAGTAAGACAGCGTTATTACGGAAGAGTATTTATGGAATGGGACCAGCTATATATAATAAACTTAGTCCGGACATTAGAATTATAGATAATGTAATATTATTCAAAAAGAAGCTAAAAAATTTCCTCATCCATAAATGCTTTTACTCTGTTGATGAATTCTTGGAGTCATAAATTATAAATATTAGAACTAGGTTTAGAATGTGGTTTTATAATATTTTGTTTAATTTAATTTAAAACCCTAAATTTGTATACTTTTTAAATAAGTAAAATGTAGCGGACTAAATTTAATCATACGATCTATTACAAATATGTACCTACATTTACAAATAAATTATTTGATTTGATTTGATTTGAATGATGGCGAAAAGTGGGTGCACTAGTTGCGCTTCTGCCTACCCCTTCGGGGATAACAGGCGTGAGTGTATGTGTATGTAATTTATTAAGTAATTACTAGTAAATAAAAAAATATTGTGAAAAACGTTAAGAGCTCTTAATTACTAATTTTCCCACCATAAATTACGGAAACTCCATATCTTTGATCATTGAATTTTTTGGTAACACCGCCAAAAGGGAATCAAATTTATGTACTAAGACTCTAAAAATACGAATATTACTTTGGGTAAGAACCCAGGGCACATATAGACAATGTCTACAAAAACCCGAGCGAATACTCCAACAGCGCAAATTGATATCCGCTTCAAAGTTTGAACACTGTCGTGTTTTACCCATCAGCACATAATGTTTTTTAAATATTATTACATATGTATGTATGTATGTACAGTCAGCCACATAAATAGCTGAACAACTTCAAAACTACAAATCACCTCTACACTTTTGTGTTCTTAAAAAAATTGTTTTCTCTTCACAAAAAAAGGGATTAACTAAACTTAACACAACAAAAAAAAACATTTCAATTAAACTTAACGCGTAGAGGCGAATTGAAATTTTGAATTTGTTCAGCGACTTATGTGATTGACTGTACATAGCATCACACGTTTCCCTTTTCAGGGCTAGGCAAAGTAAATCACACCAACATTCCACAGCTATTTTAAGTCCCATGTGATAAGGAGTGCGCCT
Source organism: Lapara coniferarum (assembly GCA_949316025.1). Classification (NCBI taxonomy): domain Eukaryota; kingdom Metazoa; phylum Arthropoda; class Insecta; order Lepidoptera; family Sphingidae; genus Lapara; species Lapara coniferarum. The sequence continues at coordinate 6,057,683 of OX438921.1, forward strand.
ATTGCCACTTACCGGGTACTTTTCCAGACTCCAGACTGATACTAAGTAGAAAAACCTAATATCACTGTGCCCGACCCGGGAATCGAACCCGAGACCTCAGCACTGCAGTCGTACAGTAATACTACGCCACCGAGGCAGTTTAATTATATTAGTATAGTTCAGTTTTTAACTCCCCTTGACACAACTCTGTAACACATTAATCGACAACTCCAACGACATGGAAAACATATAAAATTGCTTACATTAACAAAAACCAGAAACCTTCACACTACTGTCCACGAGAAATCTGTGCTTATAATTAAAAAAAAAATCGGTGTGTACTGAAAAAACTCTACATTAAAAGAGTTATAGAAGACAAATCAGTGATGTATAGAATTCTTTTCTATTTTTTTCTGTGTCTTTGTTAACACATATCTCCAAAAATACGGGTCGTATTTTCATGTAGTTTTCACCAGCAGGCAGAGTATAATTGAGACCAATATAAGCTTAGTTTCTTTATAATCAGATTTCGAAAAAGTTATCCACGCGTACGAAGTCGCGGGCATAGTTACTTTAAAAATAAATGTATCAATAACAACCGCGCAACCCCATACCCTAAAAATATAATCAAACACCCCTCGTCATCCCAAAAGGCATTCGGGACAAAGCCTACGGATAAACAGTTTGCGATTACACTCTTTCAATTAAGACGGACGTTAATCTCTCTGTGCTATTAAATTACATTAATTGGCTGCGGGGACGTGCAGCCACGATATGTACAGACAAACAGACGTTATTCTAACGTTATAAGGATTATTTTACTCTATCAAAATGGCTAAGGGTGAGGTTAAAGTGATAACGATAGGTTTCTGATAAAAAATCGACTAATATATTAAATTTTCATTCTATTCGATGCATTATATTGTAAGACGATTCCAGTTGTGATGCTGTTATGTTCTTTACCAGCGGGAGCAATGTTTTGGAGCATTCAGACTTCAGATCAAACTTTTATTGCAATAAATATAAACAAATCGCAATTTTCACTACAAAAATATGTAATATTTTTAAGTTTGTAGAAAGTGAATTTTGAAAATGATTCTCTGATAACCTTCGATAGTCTATTCAACAGGGAGGAAATATTATCTTGAGATGTAGGTATAGAAACATATTTTCATAAACTTTCTCGGTATCTTATAGTTCATACACCAACATCACCCTTAAAATCACCCCTAGTTAATATTTGCCAGACGACACCATCACTTTTGCTATTCTTACTGCATATAGAACCTTATGCCGGTACAATAGAGTCCATAATACCCCTGGGAAGGGTGAAAGGGAAAATCTTTTTGTAATGCACAAAGAGACGTCAGATAATGGTGTAATGCGATTAACTCGGTGTTAAGTGACATGGCGCTAATGATTTTGATTTGAAATCATTGCTTTTTATGTTTGTTGATAAGTATTGGTAATGGGGGATTCTTAATGACCATTCTGTTTATTTTCGATGTCAATCTTAGGAAAGTACAATTGCGTCAATCCATCTTTATTTAATTAGAGTCGACTAGTTATCGTAATTATTTTACGAATATTTGGAGTTTACAAAGTCCAAGGATTTCACTAGACTAAGGCATGAAAGCTTTACTTAAATATATTGATTTGTATTAGATATACTTGTATTAGATATAAACTGCCCACTACTGGGCACGGGCCTCCTCTACTACTGAGAGGGGATAGGCCTTAGTCCACCACGCTGTACTAATGCGGGTTGGCAGACTTCACATACCCTCGAAATTCTTATGGAGAATTCTCAGCTATGTAGGTTTCCTCACGATTTTTTCCTTCACCGTTGAAGGGAATGGTAATAATAAAACAATAGGTACACACGTAACTTCGAAAAGTTAGAGCTGTGTGCGTTGGGTTTTGACCCTCCGGACATTGTCTCGGCAGACCGTTCAATTCCCAACTAGGCTATCGTCCACTGTTAACCAGATGAAGATGAAAAATTACGAATTAGACGATAAAAGAACACGATTGTTCGTTATAGTATTATCTTAGGTAGTGCCCTTATTTCTTTCATTATCAGAGTTCCACAATAAAAAAATTCGCTCGGTACAAAATCTAATCATTGATATCCATATCTCTATTCAAATTATTATCGTGGTTGCGGTTATTGATTCTGGAAAATTGTTTATTTCGTTCTAGGGAAGTCTCAGTTGTACCTACGTATGCTAATGACAAGATTGTATGGGATCAGATGAGAATATTATGTAAAATCTATAAGCATTGTTATTTACGGCATCGGCAAGTTTTAGTCTAATAATACTCTGCATCACCCAAAGATAGACTTTCTAAGGCATTTAAGGTAGGCAGAGACACAACTAGTGCACCCAATTTCACCGCGTGTAGTCCGTCCCATGATTCGATAGCAAGCGAGCCTATCGCCAAATCAGGCACAAATTCTAGATTCCGGGCTGATGCTCAGCAGAAAAACCTTAATACCACTTTATCCGACCCGGGGTTCGAACCTGAGAGCCCAGTATTATAATTGTAGTGTTATAATACCTTCAATAAGTTAATTTTAATAAATAAATATACTTTGTTTTGGTACAGGGCAAAACAGAAAATATTCTCAACAGTGGATATTATAAAAAACATACTCTTCCCAATCATTCTCATTTAACTTATTACAGCATAACATGATAAACCTACTACAACACAACTGTGTGCCGCACAAGTATCTGTTCAGAGGCATAATGCTCGAGCGAGAGCCTTTCAACAGCCGCCCAACTAATCGGTGCCAAATTTTGTGTGTAGAGCTACATCCGATGGCGCCCGTCACGGAACAACGAGCGTCTCACGGCCACGCCACGCCGAGCAGCCTACAACACGGCCGTGTCATAAACATATCAAACATGGCCGGCCTCCCGATATTAATGAGACAATGAGACATTAGCTCGCTACAAAATGCCTCCGCATTCGCGAATAATTAAATCGTAAAGTCCCCTCTACGCCGCCTACAGCGAATGTCTATTTACTCCTTTTTCATTCAACACAATAGCCGCTGCAATTCGACTCCCTTGGATCCGTTACGTCTCTTTATTAACAACAATTACACTGAAAAATACGCTTTAACACAACTCGATAAAATCTATATTAGCGTAAGAGTGATAAATTTTATAAGGCGTATTCCACAGAGACTATTAATTTGAGCGCGACGAACCCCGCCTACCCAATATCGCGTTTACACACATGTCGAGTTGTATCGTCGTCCCGTTCGCTCCGCGTCGCTTATTAAAATTCCTCGCTCGGTAGCTGCGTCCCTCTCGGGCGGCGAGAGGAGAGGCGTTCCGCGGCCCGCGGTTTGCGCCCCAATGCTAGCGCGATTTTCACCGCGCTTCCACGCGAATCGTACGCGGCTATAGCGTTCGCACCGCCGAATTTGCAACACTCTGCCCGGCGACGGATCGGACCATTTTGAATTTGGAGTTTTTTTTCTTTATACAGTGCTGTGATACGTTTTGTGACTGCACTAATAGTGTTCGATAGACTGAAAAATAAACGTTGCGTGGACTGTATAATTTAATTAGCAATGTGCATGTACTCTTCAGTTCATTAACAAAGCAAATAAAACGCCTTGTCAATCGTGTAAATTATGTGTTCATTAACGTGAGTTCTTCATGTATTAATTACACGGACAAAAATAATCGAATCGTTTCATAAACAATGCTGGCAATTAGCTATCACAAATTACTTACCGAATTCTAAATTTAAAAACGATATGCGCGTTCTTCGTTAAAATTAAAGAATTATAAACAGTAAATTCCCTGCAATAAAAAATGATTTGCTGATAAACCAAAGAGGTTGTAAATTGAAATGTCATTGAGTAGATGAAATGAAGACGGCGCTCGAATGCGAGCGGGCCGAGACCGCCGACAGCGGCGGGAAGGGCCGGATATCGTTTAGTGTTGACTCTCTATTGGGCGGGAAGACCGACACGCCGTCTAAAGAGGTCAGCTTGAATGAAGCAAGCAATGATGCGGAAAGCACTGACGCAGCTCAAGAGTCTGATGACAGCGACGTTGACATCGAAGATGTTGACTCCAACGCGGGAGATGATAGGGATGAGAGAGACGAGAGGGAAAACATCAATGATGGCGAAGAGTTGGAGAGTAGGAGTGGAGTGGTGGTACCGCAACCGTTGCTGCCGCGACTGTACCAGGGCCCAGCGCCGCCAGCAGCGTGGCCTTTCGGAGCATTCCCGTGGATGGCGCCTAACCCAATGTTCCGGACCGGTTCGCCCAACAGTGAGTTTATGCCAGTAATTTACACCTGCACTCTACCTCACCTCACCTGCAACTACATTAGACATTAAATATGGTAGAGTTGTGAACATTCACTTGCGTAGCAGCATTGCATACATTTTTAGACACTTATCTGTGGGCATTTTAAAGAAATAATTAACAATCAATCGAAAGTGGTTAAAATCGAAATTTTAATTTCGAGATTTTTTTATTTTTTTACATTTCACTAGCTTTTTATACTTAGCTGGACTAGATTTTTCCGTAGTATTACGATGCTCTTTGACTAGATCATTTAACTGCGAAATAGTTTAGAGCTTTTTGTTGCAACTAAACCAAAGCTATGGCCATAATGTATTTACTTTAGTTAATCAAAATTAATTCCATTAGTGTTAAAAATTTTGTTAATGACACAAATTACCGGCTTACTTCTATTTTTAAACTGAATTTAAATGTATTATTGAATTATTAACATATTGCATAATAATTATGTTGTTATTGCACATTTTATTTTAGAATTGTTATGGTCCTTTATTTCAACTCTGTGGCATCTAGTAAGGTGCGTAGGTAATGCCTTCTAATAAAACTAAATACTCACATACACACTCACGCCTTTTTATCTCCGAATGGGTAGGCATTGGAGCAACTTAGTGCACCCACTTTTTGCCGTGCGTATTCCATCCCATGATGTGATAAGGGAACGAGCCTATCGTCATATCAGGCACAAATTTAAGACTCCGGGCGGATACTGAATTCTAGTTAAATCCAATATCACAATGCCCGACCTAGGGATCGAAACCGAGACTAAATACTCATAATGGACAAATAATAGCCAACCTGCTAAGTATACGTTTGTATTTTATTTTTATTTTGCTTTAATATCATTAATTATCCCTAAAATTATACATCATATTGTTTTTTTGGTAGCAATCATTAACATCATACATACGGTGACGCGATATGGAATGAGATTACAATCCTATAGAGCACAAATATGCCCATAAAACGTTTGTCAATAAAAAAAATATATATTGTATCATTTTGCCAACATTATAGTTGTAATTTGTAAGTGGTGCTGACCTCTGCCAGTCCCCTGTTGGGAAACAGTACTAATGAGTTATCATATACCTTTAATCATTACTGTTTTACTAGTTGATTACATTGTAGAAGACGGTAGACGTAGTATCCTCTTTGTTAAGACGGGAATACACGTTCGTGCAGTACGCACACTTATATAACAGCTTCTTGCACATGGCACGTACTGTCATATTAATACTGGCATCCCTGTATTTGGAAACCCAGTAGATAACACAGTTACTGGTGGTAGGACTCTCATATGTATGAGTCCGTCTGGGTGGGTACCACCGCAATGTCTATTTCTACCGCCAAGCAGCTTGAAGGGCATTATAGCCAGTGTAACTACAGGACATAATGAAATATTTTATGTCTCAGGATGACGAGCGCAGTGGAATGCCACACAGTACTTTGTAGGTGAACTCAAGGTGCTGGATGGTGTCGCTACTGTCTATGGGTGGTCGTATCGCTTACCATCAGGCGAACGGCGTGCTCGTCTTGTCATTCAATGCCATGAAAAAATAACACATAATTTGATATACAATATGATGGAGGGAACGCAGAGATCCGCCGATTCTGCATCTATTTGAGTCGTCATTACATACAGGCATGTAAGAACGCCAATTGCATGCAAGTGTAATTTGCAAATGCATCCACAGTTTGCCAATTACTTCTACAAGCCATTAACTAGCATGTACACTACTAATCCAATTTACTGGCATGTGTATCTCCGCCTTCACACTTTGAGAACAGTCTACCAATAACATACAATTGTTCGATGTCGTTATTGCTCCAACATTGTTTTTGAAATATCTGGTATATCCGTAAAGACGTAAATATTTTGTCTATAATTACAATTCAATTACATAATATTTAAAATAGCTAGCAAAATTTCGCGCTAAAAATTGATTTTAGTTGCGTACCGAACTAAAGAATGCGATCCAGGTCGCGATTCCCACATCAAGGTAATATTTATTCATATATTTCATCTTCAGCCGGAACACAATCACGTATTTATGATACAAATAATATGTATTATCAATATTGTTTTAATGACCATAATCATAACCATCAGCCACATGACGTCCACTGCTGAACATAGGCATAGTAAAACTAAGTAAAAATACTCTAACTCGGCCGTGTCTTTGAAATAACTACCGACAGCCGCGCGGTACGTAAACTCGCCATAGGGCTGCCCGTCCACATTATTTTACCTAATCTAAGATATTTGAGTTTCTTTCTTGTTTTGAGATTGTACATACATACACACTCACGCCTTTTATCACCGAAGGGGTATGCAGAGGCGCGACTAATGCGACCCACTTTTCGCCGTGTGTATTCCGTCCCATGATGTGATTAGGGGGGCCTATCGCCATTTCTGGCACAAATTCCAGGCTCTGGGCTGATACTGAATATAAAAGTCCAATACCATTGTGCCCGACCCGGGGATTGAACCCAAGAGACCTCAGCATTCGGCACGAGCACGGGCCTCCTCTAGAAATCCTCCTAGCCAGTTTCGGCCACGGCGGCCAATCTCAACGGAGATCAGCCAAGTGCGCAGGAGATATTATAGTGCACAAGTGTGTGCGCAATACACAGGTGCACTCGCTATTCCTTCACTCTCATAGTCCGGTGAGACGGCAATCCGACATGACCGGAGAGAGATCAGGCGCAGGACCAACGGCTTTACGTGCTTTCCGAGGCACGGGGGTATCACACCGCCAACTTCCTGACTCCGAGCTGCGACTGAGTAAATTTTAAGATGGAAAAACCCAGTCACAATTTTTTTTTTTTTTTGGCTCGACCCGGGATTCGAACCCAGGACCTCAGCGCGCAAATCGTACTCGTAATGCGTACGCAATACCACTACGCCACCGAGGCAGGGCCTCCTCTACAACTGAGAGGATTAAGGTATAAGTCCACCACGCTGACCTAGTGCGGGTTGGCAGACTTCACACACACACACACACACACACTCACGCCTTTTATCCCCGAAGGGGTAGGCAGAGGTGCAACTAGTGCACCCACTTTTCGCCGTTATTCCGTCCCATGATGTGATAGGGGGCGAGCCTATCGCCATATCGGGCACAAATTCCAGACTTCGAGCTGATACTGAAAACTCAATATCAAAACTTCTCAGGTATGCAGGTTTCCTCACGATGTTTTCCTTCACCGTCAAAGCGAGCGATAATTTACAAAGAATTCACACATAACTTTTTTTTAGAAATGTCAGATGTGTGTGCCCTTTGGTTTTAAACCTGCGGACATTCGTCTCAGCAGTCCGTTCCACTCCCAACTAGGCTATCGCCGCTTTTATATTGTATTGCAAAATATATGATTTAAAAAATTAATTTCTTAGTGAATTAAATAAGAAATGTTCAATGAACAACACGTTGAGTTTTTTGAGTAGTAGATTGAATAAAAAAAAACACCTTTATTTTGAGACTGAAAAATATTTGCGCCTCGACTGAGAAATACGAAAAGCTTTATTGTTAAATTTACTATGTAGTATAAAAAATCCGCATTCGGATAAAAAGTTTAATTAATCACACTTTTGGGAAATATGGACAAGAATTCAAGCAACCATAAACAACACAATATAGTCTATAATTGCTCTTTGCCATATTAAGTAAGTAGGTACTTGTACTTATTTAATTCAAATATTCACAAAATGCACGCTTATGCGTACAAAACCATCAGACCGTTCGTTCGTGACTGCGGCGCACTCGCGACTCTTTGTGTACTTAATGTGTACCAAAGTCGAGTCACGTAGGCATCACTCGCATTCCGACCATTTGTATGAAGATATTCTACTGTATAGAATATACTCAGAATGTGACATAGGCCTTCATAACAATAAAAGTTTGCGTAAACATACTTTATATTATTATTATTATATTATATATATTTTCTCCTAGCCAGTTTCGGCCACGGCGGCCAATCTCAACGGAGATCAGCCAGGTACGCAGGAGATATTTTAGTGCACAAGTGTGTGCGCAATACACAGGTGCACTCGCTATTCCTTCACTCTCATAGTCCGGTGAGACGGCAGTCCGACATGACCGGAGAGAGATCAGGCGCAGGACCAACAGCTTTACGTGCTTTCCGAGGCACGGGGGTAACCCAGTCACAATGTTTTTGGCTCGACCCGGGAATCGAACCCAGGACCTCAGCGCGCAATTCGTACTCGTAATGCGTACGCAATACAACTACGCCACCGAGGCAGTCAACATACTTTATACAGGGTGACTGGTAATATGATGCATTCCCGTTGACAGCATGAAGATTGGGTCAAAAGCAATCGGTTTTGTCCCAAGAAGCCCTATCCGAAACTCAATAGTTTTCGAGAAATTTAAGATAAAGCACTTTCAAGACAAAATAAAATTCAATAATAAAAGAGTACTGAATGTGATTGGATTATTTTATTATTTTCTAGTAAATAACATTCTAGGCATTCATTATAAACAATAAAATATTTAAAATCTACGACAACTTTGAAATTATGGCCTTAAATCTATCGATTTCGTATTTTATTCCAAAAAGATTTTGACAAATACTGCTGTTTATTTCTGAAAAACTTCAAGTGACTAAATGTGCAAAACTCGTTAAAACTTATTTATTTATCCAGCTTTCTAATGAGGTATAAAACATCACAATTAACCTTGTGGAAGTTAAAAAAAAATACAAATGTTTGAGTACTGCTCTGGTACAAATTGTTTTGTATGCATCTTATTAAAGCGTACAAAGGTATTAATAATCCTTTCAATTAAATACAAATTTATTTATTTTTACAAATCTCTTCTCGACTTCCCCTTCGGGGATAAAAGGCGTGTGTGTGTATCATTTAGCCCGTGAAATGCAGTGAGACGAGAAACATATGTATTCAAAAATTTACAATACCATTATAGCATCAAAATTACGCGAACTATTGTGCTTAAAATTTGAAATCCCCTATAGGTACGCGTTAGTTCGTTTGACAGATCCGTCTGGAAATCTTTAAGCGCCCATTAGACAGTAGGTTTTACTGTCAGTTTTACCACAGTCACGTCTGTGAGTGACGAATAACCTATCGTCTAATGTGGTGATTGACGGTTGAGTGACAGTGATTGACGAATATCTGGATTTTTTGATTTGCGCTTCGCGCAACCATCAGTCATGACTTTTGCGCGATCGTCTAATGGCATTTCGTCCGGCAAACGTCAATCAGCGCGCGGACAGCGGTGGAGTGGGACATATTGTGTTGAGTCGGAGAGGCGCTGGCGCACCCGCGCGGCCAATTACCTTCTCCGAACTAACATTATGCTTTATGATACAGTCGCAGAAAAAAAATATTTTAAGTTTTGAATTTGTTTTGAAACAATCCCTGAGTTTTGGTATACCACGAATCCTTATAGTTAGTCTATACTAATGTTATAAAGAGGAAAGATTTGTTTCATTTTGTAAATTCTTTCACTAATAGGAAGATACATTACTCTTCAGTACTATTATAGGCTACTTTTTCTTTAATATCTTATTAGATAATTTTATCCAATAAGATAATTAAGAAAATTGCTGTCATAGTCTTTGTCTTCTTTTGTATCTCGTATTTCAGACTAAATTTATCTATAGGTACTAATATAATAAATGCGAAAACTTTGATGCTTTTTTTCTCAATCACCCCAGAACGGCTAAACATCCAGATCGAATGAAATTTGGCACAAAGATAGATTATAGTAAGTATAGAATAACAAATAGGCTACCTTTATCCCTAGAAAATATACATAAATTTATTCCGGATAAAAAAATCAAACGGACGTGGCCGCTAATAAAAGGTGGGTAAAACAAAAGTATGGCTATAAAACTATCTGTTTCAGTCAATATTTTACCCAACGTCTTCTTGTTACACGTTTTTACTCCCACACACACACACACACACACACACACACACACACACACACACTCACGCCTATTATCCCCGAAGGGGTAGGCAGAGGCGCAACTAGTGCACCCACTTTTCGCCGTTATTCCGTCCCATGATGTGATAGGGGGCGAGCCTATCGCCATGTCGGGCACAAATTCCAGACTCCGAGCTGAAATTGAATAGAAAAACTCAATTTCACTTTGCCCGACCCGGGAATCGAACCCGAGTCCTCATCATTGCAGTCGTACCATAATACAGCTACGCCACCGAGTTTTTACTCCCAATTCCCTTTTATTTTACAAGTATTCATACCAAAACGAGTGAAATCGTGTGTTCTCCGCAAAATCTTGAGTATGATTGAAGGTGATTTTGAGTGATTGTGTAATGTCGTTTTGTTTTCATTATTCACGCGTCAATCATGAGTTATGGAATTGAATGCCGGTTGTGTGAGCGTGTGATGTGCGCTTTAGGGGAGATCTATGTTCAGCAGTGGACGTAATTTGGCTGATGCTGATTATACGCGTTAAGTTTAATTGAAAGATTTTTTTTCGTGAGGAGTACATTAATGCCTATTATTTTAATTTTTTGAAGATAATGTTTTTTGGTAAGAATTGAAGTTTTTAATTTATTCAATTACTTATACGGCTGACTGTACCCACTTCGAAGTGTGTGCTAGTCCATTGTTCATCGTAGCTTTACATGAATATGTATTCGTCTAAGAATTAATGTATTAAAATGTGCATTTCATACTTGTAATTGTTACATTGATTTTCTGTACAGTAATTATTTAAATTATTTCTCTTTATTTTTCGTACCATTGTACTAGAATTATCCTGTTTGGTTTCGTATTATTTTTTTTGTTATCTTCTTTATGTCTGTCATCATTATTAGCCACATGAAGTTCGCCGTTGATCATAAGCCTGTCTTAAAGATTTCCAGATGGTCCTGTCAAAAGCGGCTTGCATCCAGCGTCTTGTCTATGGCTTGTCTTGTCTATGTCTTTTTTAGTCTAACAAATTAAACGCAAATTCAAATAATACACTCCCAACATGAAAACCTTGTTTTAGGAAATGATTCTACTGATGCAATAGGTACTTCGGAAAATGTATACTTGGGATGAAGCACCAAAATACTTAGGACTCATAGTTGGTTTAAAAAAAACAGAATAACTGCATTCATTCGTAATGCATAGTAACGATTCAAATCAATTATGGATTTTACGTACGTAAAAACTTGCATATTAGTTACTTGTAATACGTGCTACGGTTGGGGTCATGAAATCAAAAATCGCTAAGCAGTAGTCGAACTCGTCTGTCCAGGGTTCCATAAACACATATTTTTTTTACCTCTATTATTTTGATAAAGCCTTGATAAGACAAATTATGAGAAGAAATTCAGTTTACTGCCTCGGTGGCCTAGTTGTATTAAGGTACGACTGCAATGCTGATGTCACGGGTTTGAACCCCGGGTCGGCAAAATGGTATTGGATTTTTCTACTCAGTACCAGCCCAGAGTCTCGAATTGTGCCCGATATGGCAATAGGCTTGCCCCTTATCACATCAAGGGAATACGTACGGTGAAAAGTGGGTGCACAGGTTGCGCCTCTGCCAGCCCCTTCAAGGATAAAAGGCGTGAGTGCGTGTGTAAATTTAGTTTACTCGCTATAACAATTAAAGCCCACCCCAGGATTTAGACAGGTATCCATAAGAGGCATAATAAAAGATGTGTCTCTTTTATATTCGCATAAAATGACATAACAGTATATTCTTATTCATCATCATCATCAGCCAGATAACGTCCACTGCTGAACATCTAGGCCTTCCCTAAAGATTCCAGATGGACCTGTCAAAAGCGGTCTCCATCATGTTCATGCGACCTTTATCAATTATCTGTTCACCTTGCAGGTCATTCTATTGATACAGGACATTTAAAACGGCTTCGAATCTAAACACATTTCTAGACTGCCCTTGGTAAAGACTTGGAACATAAGAGTTTTAAGTTCGAATGTCATCATATTGTCTTCATTATAGAGATTTCTTCTAGTTTAAATTTCAGACATCTGTATTATATTCACCTATTTCCCTAACACATTATCTGCATTACCAGCAGACTACAAATAATTACTTAAAGAATTACCGCTCACAGTTTAAAGGTTAATTGAAGCGTCGATCGTATTGTAATTGCTTTTCATTAGAAATTCTTTTTGTAATCTATTGTAAAACGTTTTTGTTTTATTTTATACGTGAAAGTTCAAATCTCGTTAATTAAACATAGTCTTCAAATGTATTATCCAACTATTTACAGAATTCATTTACTCAAAAGTTTAGCAGCTCTAAAAATGTTTTGAAAAGCTATCTTAATATGTTACATTACGACTCTCAATATAACGAAAAGTACAAGGAGCTCTTGACAAAGAAATAAAGAAAAAATATCTTCCACTTTTAATAGAATAAAATAGCCTTCTTGGTCTAGTAATGGTGTAAAAACTGTACTATAGAAAGTCCTGGATTTAGATCTTGAAGCGATAGAAAGATACCGCATCTTTCTAGGTATCTGGCAGGAAATACTTATACTAAAACTATTTGATTTAATGTATATATACCATTACTGAGTCCATCGTAGTAATTACAAGTGGACACACACACTCACTCACGCCTATTATCCCCGAAGGGGTAGGCAGAGGCGCAACTAGTGCACCCACTTTTCGCCGTTATTCTGTCCCATGATGTGATAGGGGGCGAGCCTATCGCCATGTCGGGCACAAATTCCAGACTCCGAGCTGATATTGAATAGAAAAACTCAATATCACTTTGCCCGACCCGGGGATCGAACCCGAGACCTCAGCATTGCAGTCGTACCATAATACAACTACGCCACCGAGGCAGTCACTGCAGCGAGCAGTAATTAAAAGAGGAATTTCCGATTTATGTTAATTAGCTTTATGTATATAATTATATATTCACCAGCTTTGTACCTAGTACGACTATTTACAATAAATCATAAAATGTAATTTAAAATTATGAATATTTATAGACAATGAATTTTAACATCCTTTGAATAATATAATAATTATGAAGATATAATCTCAACGATACTAACAATTCCGACGCACGGAAATAATAAGGCATTGGTCAATAGAAATATGGGAACCAAACTAATGATATGCAACCGAATAATTATTTAAAAGTAGGTATTTTCAAAAATTATTTGAGTAAATTTTAATACGACAATTATAATCGTATTACCTATACATTCCAAATGGATAGTAACTGAATTTCCTATACGTAATAAGATACTTTTAAATAAAAATATTTATGTTCTGTTTGCCAAATCCACTGAGTAGTATAATTAAATTAATTTCATGCAAATATTGAAATGTTTCCGCTATTTTTTTTATTGCATTGCACGGAGATATCAGTCGGAGGCATCGGCTTACTCCGAGATTTTGTTGCTTTACCCATATCACCAACCAAACTATGAGAAGTGAGCGTGCTATGATACCGGTAGAATCTTTTAGTATAACAACATTGCGAAAAATGAAAAATGACTTGTAAAAGTGCCCTTAGGGGCCTAATTACTGAATAAATGATTTGAATTTGAATTTGAATATGCCTCCGACAGCGTTTCTGAACAATGTCAACTAAGATTATTCAACACCAAAATAAAATATTCAAATTAAAAACTTGTTTCCATCTTTTCAGTTCTTCAATTAATTTAATAAAGATGGCAGATATTGACGCAGTCGCGTTTTTTGTTATCTTTTTAAATATTTTTTTTATATTTATATATTTTCAAGTTTCTGTTGGCCATCTCTCCCGAATGTGCCTGAAAGGTAGCCACAGTAGCTAGAAAGATATTGTCAGTTTGTAAATCATATTAAGTTGTATAAAGCTTCATATTATATACACACGTTGCCAGCCTTAAAGAAAACTAATATAGAATAGGAAAAGGTACTGAATGTCTGGAAATTTTACTCATTATGGGAATCGTAACAAACAGACACTTCACGTAAGATTTTTACGCACTGCACGAATTTAACTAACGATAAATTTGTTCCATCGAGTGAGTAGAAGTGCTTTTTTGGATTAACCATTGCTCCCATGCAGCCATCACACCCGGCTTTACTCTATGATTTTCTACTTGTAATACGAATTTTCCGCTGCCTATTTTCCTGCACATAATTACTAAATAATAATAATAATACCAGCCCTGTATTATATACTGTCCCACTGCTGGGCACGGGCCTCCTCTACTACTAAGAGGATTTAGGCCTTAGTCCACCACGCTGGCCTAGTGCGGATTGGTAGACTTCACATACCTTCGAAATTCTTATAAAGAAGTTCTTAGGTATGCAGGTTTCCTCACGATGTTTTCCTTCACCGTTTACTATTATTACTAAATAATTAAGACTGACTGTTAACTCTGATGTACAGAATGAGCATACAACGTCGAAATTGAAAATAAGCTAATGTGGTAAAACACACGACAGGAAAATCAATGTCGTTTAATTGTCATAATATCTGTGATTGATACGTCAGTCTCGTGTTAGTCTCTCGACCAATCACAACGAAACTACGCGGATTTGAGTCGTGTTTTTTCACATTCTAAGGGAAAGACAAGAGACTTTAAGTCATAAATAAAAGCCGTATAGCACAGATGTTTGCAAACATCATTAGCCCAAAATTTTTCAGGCGGTGCAACAAAGGTAGACACGCGCTGATGGCGCCGTGTCACCGAGCCAGAGACAAACGTCATTAAAATAGACAAACGCTAGATGGCGTTGACAACACATCATCAATCAATACAATGATTAACTGGAGCGGACCTATTCTGTAGTTAAATTTTATAGCTATCGATAGTACTGTACATACATACATACATATACACTCACGCCTGTTATCCCCGAAGGGGTAGGCAGAGGAGCAACTAGTGCACCCACTTTTCGCCGTTATTCCGTCCCATGATGTGATAGGGGGCGAGCCTATCGCCATATCGGGCACAAATTCCAGACTCCGAGCTGATACTGAACAGAAAAACTCAATATCACTTTACCCGACCCGGGAATCGAACCCAAGACCTCAGCATTGCAGTCGTACCATAATACAACTACGCCACCGAGGCAGTCCGATAGTACTGTATACATGATAAATGGGTAATTTTTGTCTCTACCATACGTTACGCAGAGGTTTAACTACTAAACTTCAATTTTGGGAGTTTATTTCCGTCCCACGATGTTATAAGTCTCTATCACAATGTCGTCTATAAATTCCAATTCCGAGCTGAAATAAAACTTATGCAGCCAGTTATAATGTACCAATTAAAATTTACTTTATAAAAATACCGTCTAATGAAACCCCATTAACATTAAATTCATATTTAATTAATTTTCAATTGCCATCACCAAGGTATAGTTTTATATAATTAAGGGGTTCACTTATCAGCTAGTTTACAGAATAAGCCTCCATTTACACCGATCGTACCAGGATCATACCTGCTTTGACAAGAAAAATTATTGTCCTTCAAAAATCATCACTAATGATATAACGGTCGATGTTTCACACATGACACCTACGTTAGACCGTATGACTGCGGATTTCTCATTCATCATGTTAATAAATGTGTGTTTCCTCAAAGTTGTTGAATGGATTAGGATTTTAAATGTTTTTCCTATTGAGGATATTTTCTTGGTTCGTGGAAAGGAGAATTTAAATATGCAATAACCTTCTAAAATTTTACTTTGACGTAGGTACTATGGGATGTTGAAAATTTAGAAAGATCAAAAAAGAGTAACTCACTTTACGCGCTCAAATTATAGCGCCAAGGCAATTTTAAAAATAATGCATAAAAGAGAAACTTTTCTTGCGTCTATACATTATTTTTCTTCCCATTCGCTTTTTTAAATCCATCACAAAAATGCTCCAATCAGAACAAATTGCTTTGTGACATGCTTACAAATTACTTACTTTTATTGGTTTATTCTCGGCCGAAGATTAATATTTTTTTTTATTCGGGCACGGCAAAGTGACTGCACCTCACCTGATGGTAAGCGCGATGCCATCCAGATAGAGTATCGAATGGCAGCAGATGGTTATCTCATGCTATTCGACACAATCATGCCGGCCTACTGAGCTGCTTTTAAAATATTAAAATAATTTATTGAAAACGGCCGTTAAACAAATTTAAAAAAAAGAACACTATACTATATATCCTCATCTACTATATACTGATGGTAATAGAAGCACAGAAAGGCAACACGATTACGAGCAATAAATCGATAACGTAACCCGACGCGTGACCGAATTCGAATCGCTTACGGCAATTATTTGATTTGTGGCCGACCAATCGACAGTGTTTGATTTTGCCTATTGTGTGTTATGTTTGCCGGTGGCTTTGCTTCTTTGAATTATGTGCGTGCACATTACATCACTATATTAATCATTAATTGACATGCGCAAAACGTCTTAACTCACAGACTTACCAAATTTTAAATTGTCTCAACTACATTTTTGTTTTAGCAATTAGTTGAAGCAACTGTCAATGAATCAACTTTTCATAGATAGAATAAAATACTACGTTCCTAAGAATTCTGCTTTAGACTCAAAAACTAAGTAAAGTTCATAGGTGAAAACACTTCTCTATTACTCCATAAACGACATCCAAAGCATAAACAACTTACATATATTCTAAATTCAGTGCCTTCAAAGTTTTCAAGCACCCTATAATCATATTTAACACCATTATAAAACACCTTGTATATCCGCTCGCACGATTTAGCAATACTTACATAAAAGGCGCAAATACAGCCTGCTCAAGCTATTAAGATTGTCTTGTCTAACTATTAAGTCTTTAGTCACAGTGTCAACGAACGCTATCTGTTGAAATTACGGCTATTTATATTGTATGAAATAAACGATTACTTACCTAATATGAAATGTTTTCTATTCATCCTAGGGTGACTTGAGTCATAGCGAATATTCAATACAGCAAAGTTTTATGCTCCACTCCTTTTAAAAAAAAGGAAAAAAGAGAAAAAGACAGAAAAAGAGGGGAGTTATAAGTTTAAGGTGTGTATCTGAGTATCTGTATGTCTGTCTGTGGTATTGTAGCTCTCAAACAAATGGACCGATTTTGACGCGAGTTTTTTTTTTGGTTGTAAGCTGATGTCATCAAAATTGTTCTTAGCTATAATTTATGGAGATTTTTTCAGGCGTTTGAAGATTATCAGCTCATTTCCAACTTTCAAAAGTCCGATTGATTTTTAATTTGGTGAACTGACTTTGACAATATTAATTGTAAGATATTTTAACCTTGAACTGATCCTGCAGCATCAATTAGTCTGCTGGATACCCAACTCTTTTGCAACTTATAGCAGATATAGCGTGTGTGGGCTCATAAGAATGTTCTCAGGGACTGCGAAGAAGTAGGTATTTCATCTCCCTGGTCCAGAGTTCAACACTAACAGTTTCCAACACCTACTCGTTGAGAACTAAGAACAATATCGATGACATTAGCTTTTTTTCAAATTCAAATACAAATCATTTATTCAGTAATAAGCCCCTAAGGGCACATTTACCACAATGTTGTTTTAGTAAAAGATTCTACCAGTGCTTCGGAAAAGCCCACTGACCTGAGAAGAAGCACCAAGAAACTCAGCGTAGGTCTTTTATCATTTTTTTATAAATATATATATTTACAATTTACAAATCACAATATTACTAACTTGAATTTTAAAGATGGATATTAAGTGCGAAAAAAAGCCGCGTCAAAATTGGGCCATTCTTTTGAGAGCTACGATGCCACAGACAGACATACAGATACCCACCCTAAGCTTATAACTCCCCTCTTATCTTTTCACAGGTTGAAAATAAAATAATGTCGTAGATTTTTTTACATGTAAAAACTAATATTAATATCGATATTTACGTAGCATAAGTAAATGCATAAGTTGGCATGACCGTATCAAATAATGGAAATCGATAGCACTCTTCTGTTTTATTGATGGCCTTCGCTCAAATAATTGGCACAAATCTGCATTGTGGCTGGCTGATTGCGTTATCGTAATAAAATAATAAATATGTCGAATGGTGGAACTCTGACGGAACGTTTATTACTCCTTTGATTAAATTTTATTCCGTAGACAAATGGCAAATCTATTACGGGCAATATATTTATATTAAATTACTCTGACTCGATATGGTGATAGGCTCGCCCCTATCACATCATGGGACGGAATAACGGCGTAAAGTGGGTGCACTACTTGCGCCTCTACCTACCCCTTCGGGGATAAAAGGCATGAGTGTGTGTGTGTATAAATTACTCTAATGTGACAAAGTTCTAGACATACTTTGTATTTGACTCAATAGCGACCACCATACACATGATACTCATACCCTTCACATACTGCTATAGCTTGGCTTATTTAAGCGAATCACATATAATAAATTAGTCTTTGTACAATCCTACTACATACAATAATTCTACATAATTCTAATGACTATTGCAGACCGAATCTCGTTGTTAGACAGTAGAATAGAGAAAGATGTAAGATTGACTTTCCTTCCTATCATCTAGTTTTTTTCTTACCAATCCACAATTGCTTTTTATATCCATCCTCCGAAATCGGTAGACATAATTTCATGACAGACCACCTGCCTGATGTCAATTAAAAAGAAAACAATACAGAACCAAGTTATAGCCAGTTCTTTTGAACTCGTACAAACCAAAACTTCTCTCATAAAGAATCCCTGATATGGATGTCGCACCTCACAGAAGCACTGGGGAATATAGAGTTGTTCAGTGTCTCTGCAGAGGTTGCTTTTCAATTACGCACTACAACAAATCCGAAGAGACAATCGAAAAGGAAAAAGTGTCATAACCTAACATTTGGAGATGAAAATTGCAGTAAAACGAGAGATTAATACAATTTAAAACAATTTTGTGAGATTTGTGTGCTGTAGAGACTGTGCTTTCCTATCTAGTTGCTAAGTATCGAAAAAAGTGCGAAATAAATAAAGCGAAATTACGCCCAATAGTTATCTTTTTCTAGTTTTGTCGTCGCATGCGTCTATTTTTACATGTCTATTTTGTGAGGATATTGCTGACTAGATTCTCTACATCTAAGTATCATAACCGCAATCAATCAATCGATTAAATCCATCGGATAATTAAATATTATTATAAAATACTTTAATCGAAAAATGCCAGGAATTGTATTAGAAACATGCGGCGCCTACATTTCAGCTTTTTTAATCTCCGGTCAGCTATAGATCGCCATGTGTCGTTGATGTTTTTTGCACGTCGCAAAGAGCCGTAAATCACGGTGAAATGACGGTGTAACGAGCTAGCAACGGGAATTTTTATGATGGATAGGAAATAGATATAGAATTATATAATTAGACCGCAGTTTAATGGTGGCGAAGATCTTCATCGGTGAATGAGTTAGAGTTAATGGGAATTAAGTATACTTATTATTAAACGTAAAATATCAAATCAATCTTAGCATTGGGGGTTGTTTGTCTCTAAATAGTTTATTGTCTTGTGTGTCTCAAAATGAATGTCAAAAAATATTATAATGGTTTTGTAGTTAATTATAAAACACAAATCCGTAATTCAGCAGTGTAAACCGAAACTGTAAACCAATTTCCAAATTTATTTTGCGTAACAATGTGAAATCTCTATATAGCTCTGGCGATAGCAGTGATTATACCTATATCCTAAAACAATGGCAGACAAATACTACTTACTACGTTATTGGTAGCTCGCATACAAAAGGTCATTTCAGTAGTTTTACCCTCGTGTCTTTTTCTGTCACCGAGTTGTAATCCTACTTCCTACTAATATCATAAAGGCGAAAGTTTGTAAGAATGTATGGATGTTTGGATGTAAGGATGTATGGATGTTTGTTCCTCTTTCACGCAAAAACTACTGAACGGATTTTGATGAAATTTGGCACACGGGTAGGTCATGTCCTGGATTAACACATAGGCTACTCTTTATCCCGGGAAAACATAAAGCGGGACTTTTATCCCGGAAAAACTTTTTAAGGCGGGCGGAGCCGCGGGCAAAAGCTAGTATGAAATAAAAATTATGCTCCCAAATCAGAATGAGCCATAAATACCTAGGTATTATGATGCCTTGGCAAATCATATTTGATTATTATGAAACTTCAAAAAATCGTGTATCCTTGCCGTTTATGACACCAAATTAATTGAACGATCTACTCAACTCGTACAAAACTAACTTAAGTATATTATTTTTAGTTCACCTATTATTTTACCCTTAACACGTTGCATTGATACCAACAAGAAAAATTCTACATCTTGATTGCGGAAAACATGACTACCGCAGCTGTCACATTTTCTACTATTTGCAACTAAACAATTTTCTTATACGGGCAAGCTATTTGCAGTTAAACGAATATAGACAAATTTCAATAAATTTTCCATAGCCTTTTGGGATGAAACTATACTTTATACAGCACTATTTGACACCATTCACTGGAAATGTAGGAGTTCTCACACTTATGTTCTAGATTAAAAGCAGCGCCACGAACATTTTGTCTGGAATATTTATGTTTGGTCTAGATCTATTTTCTTAACATCACGAGATACACGGAATCGGGTTTAATCCCACCACAGGCATCATATAAGAATTTGAAGATTCTAGAAACATTATCCTTAAAATTTACCTTTTGGATAGAGCTCTGCCATTTATTGCAAGATGGTAATAAAATACCACTAAAGGAGTATGGTGGCTCTTATTGCAACCTTACTTACCCCTTTGAAGATACAGGGCTCACAGTATTATCGCCTTAGCTCGATAACTCTGAAGTGATGAATAAAACTGATGAATCCATTGGTTAGTTGTGGTAAATAATGTATTTTAACATACTCAATGGTCGAATTATTTCCGTCCTATAATGCGATTGAGTCACCATATCAAGCACAAGTATAATCCGTAACAAAAATAAGTGCAAATAATTATAAAAAAGTGATTATATCCAGAAACCCACATCGGAAATAAGCTGCCATTAAATCAATATAGTGATACAATTATTAACATACTAGCTTTTGCCAGCGGCTCCGCCCGCTTTAAAAAGTTTTTTCGGGATAAAAGTCCCGCTTTATATTTTCCCGGGATAAAAAGTAGCCTATGTGTTAATCCAGGACATGATCTACCCGTGTGCCAAATTTCATCGAAATTCGTTCAGTAGTTTTTGCGTGAAAGAGGAACAAACATCCTTACATTCAAACATCCAAACATCCAAACATCCATACATTCTTACAAACTTTCGCCTTTATAATATTAGTAGGATTTTTAATCAGTCCAAATATAAAATGGGTTTAAGTATTATCAATACTTTACCATAAAATATTTAATCTACTTTAATAAAATCGATTCGCAGTCGTTTAAGTAATTAAATCCATTAAAACATAATTATTTCTCGAAATTAGCAACGGTCTCTCGACTTTTAAACGTAAACACATATTGCTGTAACAGATATATGTAGCTATAAAGGATGCAGTAAATGTAATGCTATTAACTTTTAAAATAAAACCAATTTCGCAAATTTCGTTACGAATTTTTCTTAATTTTATATTTTTCATTATCTTAAAATGAAGCATGCTAATGTTACATTAACTTTTTGAACGACCAACACTTCAATCCACCCAAAAACGATAAATAATGAAGTCTTCGAAACGTTGAGAATGAAAAACCAAAATCTACAAAAAATAATTTTGTTACAATTTCTTACATTTGCGAAAACATAAACTTCCTTTATTTTACTTTAACGAACAAATTCTAAGATACCTAAGTTCTTGTTAAATATGTTGTTAGCGTTCTTCTCTCTGTGGGGCCTGCAGAATGGTATTATGCTAAAAATGGAAATACAACTCATACATGCGCCATTAAAACTCAAAAGTTAGGGTACTTTTGAGACATCTTGTACGTAATTATTCCTATTTCTCCAACTTAAATGTCTTTTCTTTTTTTTTCTTTTGGACAAGGCGCGGTTTGCGCGTCTGCAAGTGTCAAAGCTTTGGTTAGACAATTTTTAAAATAAGTCGCAGTTGTATTATTTCTTTTTTATACTCAGTGCTAACTACAATATCGAAGTAAAGCAGTGGCTACTTTACCGGGACTTTGTTGAGGAGTTTTGGCGGCAACAAAAAAACACTTGATTAGCAAAGTTATTTCAATTCACTTCATTTGAGCCCTTTAATAGAACTATATTGAATAACATATCACCATAATTGCACTACTCCATATTTCACAGCAATATAAGACTAAGTATCACCAAAATAATTAATTAAAACAAGAGCACCTCATGACACTTCCAAGTTCCCGCCAAAACTCTTAAATATCTTAATGCTCATTAGTTAGTAAAAGGGAACCTGAGAAATATGTTGTGTGCAATGCAATAATAACTTTAACGTAGCATCTTTAAAGGATTATAAAGGGACGACTAACTTTAAACTAGATACTTTTGGCACGAGTTTACGCGCCATCGTATAGTTAACGAAATGGTTTTGACTAAGTTCATTTTTGTTTGAAAATTTTAACAGCGCCTCAATGAGCGTATTTGGAGCTAGAGCTATAGTAGCATGAGCACTGTGTGCGTTCAAACTTCTAATAGTAAATGTGTAAATATGGTAATGGTAAACATAAAATATATGTGAATTGACAGTACGAATCTGGTGTTTTGTCTGCTTTTTTTTGGTCAAACAAATATTGGTATTTGATTCCAAGAAGACTATTTGTATGATACTCAATATTTGATTATAATCAAAAATCCCTCATAATGACTCATCACAAGTGATCTATTTAACTACACGAAAATTCTTATTTTCGAGGCAGGTATGGGTTGTGCAAATGACAGCATGATAAAAAATATAAAAACACACGAATTGAGAACCTCCTCCTTTTTTGAAAGTCGGTTAAAAATAGCCACCCAGAAGCCTCTATAAAAGGAACGCACACCCGATTCCCCTGGCATTCCAAATGTATATGGACAGTGATGATCAGGTGAACTTGTAGCTAATTTGCCAACTTACTGCTATTTTAATTAATTGGTGGCAAGTTGTGAAGCGTCCTTCACACAAGCACAAGTTTTTGCTATAGAATTACACTAAGAATTTTTTCAATAATTAAATGCTGACGCTAGCCCAAATGTTCGAATTTCATATATTACTCAGGCTTGGTTACTCAATAGCTGATGATTAGTTAGCTGGCAGTGGCGATCTCCTGCTAAGCATAAGCTATGCAAACCCACCAAATTTAAACAGTTGAATATGTCGAACTTCGTGCAAAATCATGTAAGAATATAATAAAATAATAACAATATAATGTTTAAAAATAAACATATTTTAGAACCATAACTTGTTGCTATCATAAGCCTGTATTATCCAATTAAATACCTAAGCATTTTGTCTTCCTCGAGTTAGTTGTAAATACCTTTAAGAGGTAAACACAATCGTCTATAGTTTATACCTGTAATTTAAACAAATGTATGTTCAGTGTATTACCTAATGGTGTTTCGAAATAAATAAATAATAATAATAATAATAAAGAGTAAATTATAACTTAGTAGGTGATGCTCGCAGTTTCGCCTTTCCCGCTATCCATTATTTCTCATGGGAGCAAATTACCGGGGTAAAAGTAACTGACCAGCCCATAGTGGTCCACGCAAGTGAGCCGCGTTCCTGGATCAGCCTGTGTATACCTGGCTTAAATAGGCCGGCATAATCGACTGACGAGGATTTTTTTATGGCATTGAATGACGAGGCGAGCATGCCGTTTGCCTGATGGTAAGCGATACGGCCATCCATAAATAGTAGCAACATCAACCAGCACCTTGACTTACAAAGTACTGTGTGGCATTCCATTGCGCTCGTCATCCTGAGACATAAGATGTTAACATAATGTATTGAACAATGTCTACTTGAGAGGTAACTCAAACTTGAGATTGATTTATTAAGCCGCCCTAAGTCTCATTATGTCCAGTAGTTATACTGGCTACAATGTCCTTTAAATCGAAACATAACAGTGCATGTAAACTGCTGCTTAGCGGTAGGAATAGAGATTGCGGTGGTAGCCACCCAGACGGACTCTCACATATGAGAGACCTACCACCAGTGAATAATCGTCCCTCGTCAGTTGATTCTATCTGGACTCCTCCGCGTACCATCAGGCGCAATGAGGTCACTATGACGAGCGCTTACAAAAATAAACAAGTAAATTAAAGCATACGAGTACTAATATGTACTGTTAGCATTCTAATTAAATTTACTTTAAAAAAAATAATCAACAATGGTTAACAAATACTAAATTGTTAACGAAAACCATAAATTGCACTTGATAGAAATAACTTTCAAAGAGTAGATCACTAAATATTACCAGAACACTAAATTCCCAAGTTGATGTTCACGCGCGCACGTCTCGCAACAGAATGCTCTGTCAGACAGCTTGCCACTCCTTTTATAGGGATTTGATCGGTGGGGATTTGGTTACTACCCTCAATAAATAAATTGACAGCTAACAAATAATTGACAGCTAACAGTACATTATAAAATTGTTCTGCTGTAATATTAATATAAACTCTTTTGATCCGCAGGTATATTCATTTGTAAGTATTGAATTTTAATTATTTAAATCAACATTAAGGGCTGCTTCGAAGGTTTCAAGTAAATTTTGTTTGACAGTTATCGTATTATACGGCTAATTTAGATATTATTAATTTTATATTTTAAGCATAGATTATAGTGTGACTTTTGGTATTTTGTCGGTTTATACAATTATGTGACGAGTAGCATTTAAAGCGGGTGAAATTGGCCCTAAGAAAACTAAAAGTCTTAATTACAATAAGCTGTATTTTAACTGCAGTCTATGATTGTGTTTTTCTTTTTAAATACTTAATAGTAGGGAATAAAAGTTCCAACCCTGCCTTAGATATATATTATTTCACCTGGGCACATGCCTCCTCTACTTCTGAGTGGCTTAGCCCACTACGCTGGCATAGAGCAGATCGGTAGACTTCACATACCAATATTTTTAGAACTAGCTTTTGCCCGCGGCTTCGCCCGCGTGACATAGTTTTTCGTGGGTAAAAGTCCCGCTATACATTTTCCCGGGATAAAAATTAACCTAAACTTTCCTAGTGTCTTGAACTATCTCCATACCAAAGAATGATGGCAAGTTCCATACAACGTTTTACCTGATATCAATTTGGCGCGTCTTGGAATGAAAAAATGTTAGAACGATAGAATATACTTATCCTGAACCCAATCAAAAAGATTTTTTTTATTTGGAAGCCACAAAAAAAAGTTATGAGTTATTTAACATTTTCATAGAGAGTTTTGGCGGGAACTTTAAAGTGTCATGACGTGCTCTTGTTTTAATTCATTATTTTTGTGATACTTTGTGTTATATTGCATAATTATGGAGGTATATTATCCAATATAATTCTATTAAAGGGCTCAAATGAAATGAATTGAATTAACTGTGCCAATCAAGTGTTTTTTCGTTGCCGCCAAAACTGTTCGATAAAGTCTTGGTAAGGTAGCCACTGCTTTACTACGACATAGTACATAGTAAAAAAAAAGAAACAAAACTATCACATAAGATGGCTGGCTATATGGGTTTGAACCTTTTCATCATCATCAGCCTGTTGCAGTCCACCTATGGACATACGCCTCTCCCAAGATACGCCACAGAGCCCGATTTGCTGCTTTATGCATCCAGTTGCTTGAAGTCTTTGCCTTCCCAATAAAAAGGGGAAAATTAAAACAAAAGTCATAGTTAAAGATTATCACTTAGCTGTCAATGAGATATGATAGCAGATATAGGCTGTATTTATAGTGGTCTCGGGCGACAATATCTGAAATCGGTAGAGTTGCCAAGAAAAATCGGTATATTGGAGCAAAAATCGGTATATGCAAAAAAACAAGCAATATTCAATGAAAACCCTCTTAATTTTAAAGTCTAGGGACTATTATTGTACCAAAAGAAGATAATTTTAACAAACGAGAGTCACGCATACACCCACCCCCCTCATGAATAAAAAATTTAAACAAATTTTGCTGCCCATTTAAAAATACTGTCCCCCGCCGCCCCAAACAGCAACATATTATTTAACCAAGTAATCGCAAAATATGAAAGAAAAAGGGGATTTTAATCTTCGAATCGCTGAAAATCGGTATAAAAATCGGGAGAATCTTCTAGCTTTCAAAAAATCGTTGAAAAATCATGTCATTTCGGTATTTCGGTAGGGCCGAAAAATCGGTAGGTTCGAGACCACTGGCACTGATGTAAATAAACCGAATTCAAAATGTCATAATAAGACGCTCACTGTCTTCGGCTGGGTTGCTATTACTTCTTTTATAATTACTTTCTAGCGTGAGAAATGTAACAATCTTTTACGCCAACTTAACACTGAATGGCAAAAAATCCATTCGGTGTTTATTTTAAATACAGTATTAGTATTCAAGAATAATCGTTACATATTATTATCACTTCTTTTATATAAAAATATAATGTAATATCTACCGTGTTCTGCCACTTTTATTTTTAGGTGGCAACACTTTTTATATGTCACTACAGATCAGAAGTAACGAAACCGGAAGTACAATTGATTTACTTTTAATTATAAACATAATTTTGTGGCTTTTAACAGTAAAACTAAAACTGTGGAAAATATTACATATTTAAATTATATTTGTTTTTACATATCTTAATCTTAGACGCTAACTGAAACACTCAGGTAAAAACTTGCCATGATTCTTTCATCGAAATCCGTGCGGTAGTTTTTGAGTTTATCGCGTACAAACTTTACCAACCCTTTTTACCTCCTTATCGGTTGAATTTCGCAATATCCCGTCTTAGTGAGCACCTACGTCCTAAAAGGAGCACCAATGCAAAATGTGACACTCCTAGCACTTGTAGTTACTGAGATTTCGTGATAAGGGAGTGAGTGAGTGACTTTTCGCTTTTATGTATATAGATTCTCAGGTATGCAGTTTTAGGCAGTTTCCAACAATATTGTGTTTCACCGTTAAAGCTAAGGTAATTACTATTAATAAACTATACCTTTGAAAAGTCAGAGGCGAGTGGCTTGAGTTTTAAACTGGCCTACCTTGCCTCGGCAGCCTGTTCAGGCACTGTTAGAATAGGGGCATTTAGAAATCTTGTGTGATAGTATTTTTGATAGTATTTTCTAATATTCTAACATTTACATAAAATGTTTTTAATTATCATATTTTTGTCTATACTTTAAGGCCCTATAATAAATTTTTCCCTGGTATTTACCATAAACTGATATAAAACATTGAAAATTTTAAGATAAGAAAACCATACTAAATATGTAAATAAATGTCCCTGAGCCACTTCCCCAACACTAGCAAGAATCCCAGGGAAAATACTATTTAACTATATTTATTTATGCCAAGAATATCAGCGTACCTACATGCCTTGGCACGAACCAAGTCATTTTATTTCTTCGTTCTCGCCTACAATGTCTTTACCAGTCGTTTATCATACCATAACCTTAT
This sequence comes from Lapara coniferarum, assembly GCA_949316025.1. Taxonomy (NCBI): domain Eukaryota; kingdom Metazoa; phylum Arthropoda; class Insecta; order Lepidoptera; family Sphingidae; genus Lapara; species Lapara coniferarum. The sequence continues at coordinate 6,085,480 of OX438921.1, forward strand.
ATTACGCATAATTTAATTTCACTATTACGAAGATAACGAGGCGGCCAATCGCAAATAGTTAAACAAAACGCAGAATATGCCGTCTCGTTACTTTTATGTGGGTGTCCTGCTGAGGCAGTTTTTCACAGTATCACTGGACGCGCCGTCTTAACGGCTGGCCAACTATTCATATCAATTTTATATGGCGGACATGCGTTACGTCGAACACTGGACCTTGCCAATTAAGTATAACAGTTAAAGTTAATAAATTTCAACAAAAAAAGGCCCATGTTTCCGCATACGGATAAATATTACCGTATTTATTGCTGTGGCGAAGCATTAAGGAGTCCTTAACACTTCACTGCAATGGCGACCGAAAAACGTTGGGCGCGGAACGCGAATTGTGCCCAAAAGCGTCTCGGCGACGACGATATTAAATAAATAATTACACATTTGTCAGATACAGCTAAAAAGCGAAATGTTCGCGACGGACTGGTTGCCATATTTGGCTGGTGCGGCTGGGCTGCGCCGGCGTGCTGGGCAGGTGAGCGCCAATTACCGGACAGCGCAAAAAGCGCACAGACAAATTGTGAAATTGTACCGGTCGCTCGGAACGCTTGCCCAATGCTTTGACAGAGATACGTTGACCTATTTCAACGATGGACGCCATTTTTGTGGCAAAATTCATTGATGTGTGCTGATTTATTCATCTTGGATCTATAGACGGAGACTGAAATCCATTAGCATCAATAATATTTTAATCATGTTGGCAGGTTTTACAAACTTTTGTGCAAACGTAAATAGATTGCGGTAAATATTCAACATAGTGTGAACAGACTTTGTACAGTTGACTCCTGATCCGTTTTAATAGAACACTTTATGGATCTCATGGTCGTAAAGATCAACCAGTTCTGTATTGATCCGACCATACTTACCTCTTTAAATGGTAATACCATTCAATATTTATAAAACGCATGAGATTTATATTATCTATATTCAATTAATGATGTTGAACACAAATCAAAAACATAGGCTTTTTAGATATTATATAGTCTATTAACGTCATCTGTGCAGCGTTTTAGATAGGAACAGACGGTGACTAAAAATGATGATGTTATTGTATTTTACCCTCTAATATAACCATTTGTCAAATCCTAACAGTTGATTGATGACTGACGGCAACCTGATAATCCGATCTGATCATGTACCTATCAGTACAATGAGCGTCGCCCCGTTAATCTCCCTTACCCATTATTTCACCTTTATGGCTATCGACTGAAGTATTACATTGCAAGAAAATATAGCAAACACAGCCACTGTTTTTGTATTCCTATTTAGGCGTAAAGTTTATCATATGAACTCAATATCTACATAATTTTATTATGTGTATTAAACGTAAAAACAATTACCGAACGTAATTTACTCTCGAGTAAAGTGAAGCGCCGAGAATTATTGGTAGCAATTCCGAGAATATTTTTATGTCTTAATTATCTCTCATATGAGAGATCGTAAAATCACTCCAGCACCCTCCACCGGTCTGCGAACTGCTTATTAACAAACAATAATCCCATAATAAACTATTATTAATATTTCCATAACAATTTCAAGGCGTAGTTATTTGATTGCATTTTGGATGGCAAATTCTAGGGATGGCTATAGAATAAGGACAACTCTATTACTTTCCGTGCGTTACTTTCTTACATAAAACCTGACACAAAGCTATCTTATGAATTATGAATAGAGGTACATTGTATTGTTAGCTGTCAATTTATTTATCGAGGGTAGTTACTACTGACAGCGTCAACCGAATTCCTATAATAAAAGTGGTGGAAATCGGGATGTCAAAGCTAACAGTTCTGGGCCACGTGCCGTCGAAATAAATGGATAGGATTAGGTTAAACACCAACCTTCCCCACTAATCTGTTACCCTGCGTCAGTCAGTCAGCCAGTGTGTCAGTCTGTGCCAGTCAGCATGGTCACTTAAATCAAGGGTTGCGAGCGCCTCAAGCATTCACCATAAATTCCGGTGTAGCCAGAAACGCCGACTCGCGTCAGGATACTGGCAGTTAGGGTCAATATAAAAAGGATGTCAGGACATACTATTGACAGCCGTGCGCCCGTGTACATCATCTTGGGAATTTAGTGTTCTGGTAATATTTTGTGACCTAATTTTTTAAGAGTTATTTTTATCAAGTACACATATATGCGAAAATCATGTGGTGATTTTTCTTTATAAATAAAATTTAACTATAAACATATTGTGACAGCTTGTGACAAAACAAGTGAACATCCAACAAACATACCGAATAAAAAGACACAAAACCGTTAAGCAAATAGTAGAAGTTTGAACTCTGTTACAATGTTATTGTCTGCTTATTAGACCACAATTAAGCTTCAACCCACAATTCTCGTTACCAACTAACCATGACAACGGTATAATAAAACATCATTTCAACATGTGAGGGAAAGGTTTTCTCGACTTTTCTTGTAGTACAATGAAATTAGCAACAGTTATCTGTCATATTACAGTTTTTGTAGGTCCCCGACCGGGTTTGAAACTGTCTCCACCAGTAATTAGAGGCAGACGCTACCACTCAAATTGAGCGCATTCAATTCAACATTATGCAAGCAACAATCATTAGCTTTTTACAACCGCTCCATTCTTAATGTCGATTGAGGACCACGTAGACATGTTTTTATTTTGTTATGTTGGTACCTATCGTTAATTACTTTACAATGGTACCACAACAATAAAAATATTTAAAGGTTCTTCCATACGGTCGATGAAGTGTGAACCTTTTTTTAATTTCAATTCGTCTGACATTTAGTATTAGCGCTGGTAGGTTTTTAATTATTCCATTAAAACTATGTTTGTTTTTTCGTATTTAATCCTTTAAAGGACGGACGTTTGTTAATTTCGTTTGGAATTGTATCTGTCGTAATTATAGGTTTTAGTACATCTCTTTCCAACAGTTTTAACTTCATATTGGGTTTAGCAAGTTTTTATTTATAATTAATGTGCCGTTTTTAATTGTCAATGGAGTCTTTATTTTTCGTTATTACTTGATATAAGTAGTTGTTAAAATTTCTCGAGCTGTTAATAGCTTGTATCCTTGTACTGAACAACTGACTAAATTCATTTAACACCATGATATTGTTATGCTGACTGAAACAAAATATTGTAGATTAGGAATTAAATATGTAATAAAGCTATCTTGATATTTTTTTCTAAATTGAAAGTTTTTTTTATTTTATTTTAATCAAATTGAAAATTGTTGTCATCCAAAACGTTCCTAATTAGTTTCGGTATGAAAACTACACACAATTATTTCCCATTAATAAAAAAATAATTAATACCTATTCTAGTTTATTTACGCCCATATAAGGACCCGTGATCGATCAGAGCCCGAAGCAACGACTAGCAAAAAAACTGTATAGTTATGTTAAATATCACTCATATCTCTTACGTTCGTGGAAACATTTTATACGTGGTATACATAGCGATATTACCAGTTAATTGCTAACAGATTTCTTGAAAAATGCTACCGGAGCAGTATAAAATTAGTTATTTGGTTTAAGATTTTTTATCCCGTCATAGTTTTGGACTTAATCATGAATAATATGTTAGGCAATTAGTAAGACTGCCTAGGTGGCGTAGTTGTATTACAGTACGACTGCAAAGCTGAAGTCTCGGGTTCGATCCCCGGGTCGGGCAAAGTGATATTGAGTTTTTCTACACAGTATCAGCCCGGAGTCTGGAATTTGTGCCCGATATGGCGATAGGCTCGCCCCCTATCATATCATGGGACGGAATAACGGCGAAAAGTGGGTGCACTAATTGCGCCTCTGCCTACCCCTTCGGGGATAACAGGCGTGAGTGTGTGTGTGTGTGTGTGTGTGCAATTAGTACCTAAAGGATATTGCAAACCAAAACGAACTGCCAAAAACAAATATTTAACCAAACTTCAAATAGAACATGGCTGGTGCCCATGATGATGATGAAATAACTTACTTTACCCCAACCAGAGAGGTCATGACTGTTATTAAAATTATAAGCTCCTGTTTTCCTGGATGCACATTCGCCAACATCCAGGAGCAAGCTGGAATGATGACGTCATGATGTTTTCCACAATGCAGAAGGTGGTCACTGAACACGGAATACAAAATTTTATACTCTTTAGTTTAATAAATATTACATTTAAAAACCGCGATAAAATCCGTAAAATGATTTTATTTCAATGGCTAACATCATTGATGTATTAAAAAACCCATACATCAATGGCTAACATACATACATAAAAGAAATAATTTAGAAATAGAAATAGAAATACGATTTAAAAATATAAATATTATTAATGTTTTTGCTAAATACAACTAACCTGAATTTACTGAAATATATTGTCTCGGTAATGAATTAATAAAATGTATATTCCCTTTTATACCATATACCTATAAATTCTCCTGTTGAGTAATTAGTATAACATGAGCCATGACGCCCCACACAGGTATTTCCAGAAAGTTGGGAAGCTGGTTTATGTAAATAAACGAATAATTTAATTGGTAAATATTTATGCATTTTCGGAGGGCAATAGCGGTAATTCTAAAAATATGTAAACATTTTGAAACGAATAAGTAGGTACACAAGTACCTACGAAGCATTATAATATTAAGTACTAATTTATTGAATACACTGTATTTTATTATTGATGCAAAATATTATTTGCTTTATGTATATTGCCGTGTAATTTGTAAAAGAATGATTTTCGAATCTCCTGAATTGGTGACTCGACTTTTTGTGTGTGATGAATTTCAATTTCATCGGCAAGGCCTGTATACTTTAACCAACTTTTTGACTAAATTAAAAATAACCTTCACAGATAAATGGGCAGGTACAGAAGTTATAAAAAAATTAATGCCTAAAAGTTCCGTTTTTTATAACGAAGTACAGTCAGCCACATAAATAGCTGAACAAATTCGAAATTTCAAATCACTTCCACGCGTTAAGTTTAATTGAAACTTTTTTTTCTTGGTGGAAATTAAATATAATAGCCTTTTTTTTTGTGAAGAGAAAATAAAAATTGGTAAGAACACGAAAGTGTAGACGCGATTTGAAGTTTTCAATTTATTCAGCTACTTATGGGGCTGACTGTACATATATTAAAAACAAAAATTAGTAATATTTACAATCTCACTTTCTTATACTCAACTTTTACACAATGGCTACTCCAACACTTTGCCTGCAACACGTAAAAAAGTCTAAATATTAATAGTGTAGCATCAGTAATGGTCATTTAGCGGAAAATAGCCGGAGATTTCATGATGCAGTTAATTGCTTACTCGTGTCAGTAATTTTCAACCGCTTTATAATTAGTCGAAACCACGAACATGATGATGTATTCGGAATTTCTAACGTAGTCACTCAGTTTGTTATCGTGTATACTTTATGTATTGAGTTGTCATATCAAAATTGTTTATTGATTTCGTAAATGCTGGACAATAATGCGTTGATTCACAATATTATATTTACACGAAGAGAAATTGCAAACGTGGGTACACACTAGTTGCGCCTCTGCCTACCCCTTTGGGGATAAAAGGCGTGATTATGCGTGCGTAAATTGCAAACTTTTTTACATAAGTCCGATATTAAACCGTTATGAAATTGTTTGGAAGAGAAAACACAACTCTTTATAATATTATGCTATAGTTTACTGTATTGTAATTTCCGTACTTTAGGCGTGAAAAAAAATCAATATTACCTGAAATATTCAATTCTATGTTTTGCCTATAGTTTTGTCAGGGTTAAAGTTCGTTCGTGATATAAAAAAAAAATATTAAATAAATTCAGAATCGGATAAATAGTTTCACTTTAACTGTAGATACTTCCAAACAGGAATACGTGGAAATCTTTAGAGGAGGCCTTTGTCGACAGACAAGCTGTCCTACACAAACAACCAGTTGCCGATAGTTTAAATAATAGAATAGATTAAAATAATTAAGGGTTTATTAAGTAGGCATGTATATACTAATTGTAAGGAAAAAAAACAGCAATAAAGGCTATTTTATTTTATTTTTATTACATCCAAACTATAAAAATGTACTTTTTTAAAATTAGTATAGTTTTAGAAATAAATATGAAGAGTCCAAACACTGGATGTACACATAGTTATTGTCATGTGGCACCTTTTCCTGAGTAATTGATTAAATATAAAAAATGGTAGGCGTCACGCCCCGTCGCACAGGCGCTGTCAACCTGTTACCGAGAAACACTACACTCGTTGGTGTATTAAAAAACCCTACATCAATGACTACCTACACTACTACGAAACTGGCAGTTGCTGAAGTCGCTAAAACAACTGGTAATTCTAAATACTCATAGTGTTTTTCAACAACATTATGTTGGTAGAGTTTGCGCGGTGCCTTCGTCTTTAGGCCAATTATAACTTTATAAGTAAACGCAAAACGAGATATTTAATTCGGTGTCATGTCAAGGATTGTGCTATAGAACCTATCTGAAGTATTACAATAATTGATCATTTAAAATTAAAATGTGCTAATAGGCTCATTAGCTTCATTGTACCAAGTTTTCAAGTCACAATGGGACCAATTATGGATTGACGACTGTTTTTAATTACGAGTACCATATTAATAAAGAATGTGGTTATTGACAGCTCGGGCTATGCTTTGGTATGAATTTTATGGCAATTAGAAGAGTAACATTGTATTACATTGTAGATATATTCAGTTTATTTATTTGCCCTCATCTAAAAAACGATTATGTACATTGTATTTGGATCCAGCTTATTATGTAACATAATTTTGAAACCGATGCCTTTATCTGAATTGTTTTTATATATGAAGTTTTACTTGCTAGTTCCACGTCCCATAGAGTTTAATGAAAACATAAGCCACCGTGACATAGACAAATTATGAGTCGTATAAGCGTAAACACAAAAAAATAAATTCTTTTAACATTAAATCCCCATTTAATGACGGTTAAATACACCTTTGCATGAAGCTCCTTACATCTTTACTGAATATTGTAAGAACTAAGACCCTACATTACAAATAAAAGCAAAATCAAACTAAAGCAAGAATACACGAAGTAATTTATTCAACAACAACAAAGATTACAAACAATCCAATTAAATTGCAACATTGACAACTAAATCCTATTAAAGTAGCCCAAACGGCTCGCTTAATTGGCGGCCATTACGTAAAATGCTCTATGGTCTGTCATCGCTGCACAAAATGGCGAGTGCAGTGGCGCGCGCGGGAAAATAAATACATTTAGAGATGGATATTATATCTTCATTAACGTTCGGTAGTGCATTGATACGTCGGTAGGTGGGGGCCCCTATTGAAATTGTTGTGTTTTATCACCGATACGTGAAAGGATAGGCATTTGCGGGGATTGCCTTCGCCTTATTGGATTGTCTATGGTTGTATGTGTTTATTCAATCGGAGCCAATGGACGTTGTTCGAGAAAGTCGGTTGAGACGTTTATGTCAATATTTCATAGAGGATAATAATATTTTTCCACTTGCTAACATACTACACAATCGATACGTAGATAAATCTATTGACACTGAAATCTTCTATTGGCTTGCCTTCGTTGATCTATGGATCGTTTGTAATCATCATGTAGTCTGTCAAGCCCCGCGACGGACACCGGTGTCCATATATATAGGGTTTTTCCATACATCTATATATATGAGCGGGGCTTGACGGGTTTTATCAATATAATTAAAAAGAAACACTTCTTGTTGATTAATTTGATACCTAAACAAATTGTGTGTTGACTGGCGTTGTTTTTTACATGTCATCAATTATTAATCGAGTTCGACGACACTTAATAAAAACAAAGCTTAATTTCTAATTATAATGGCGTGATATAAAACAGGCCCTTTAACTACACTTTGTTTGTAAATAGAGGTCCTGATGGTAATAACTCAAGGTCAATCAAGCAATATACATGTGCCTTAACATTAAGGAAAGGAAATTGAAATATTAACATATGAATTGATTTTGTTTACGAAGTGGAACGGATTAAAATATTTAAGTACTATTAGTTAATTAAATTTCTAAGTAATAACGAATAACAAGACTTGGAATTTTCTGCAATTCCTAACCATAATCTGTACTATTATAAAGTAAAGTTAAATATAACTTTCCCATATTTTGTCTCTGAACGAAGGGCCCCTGGCCGATGCCGGGCCCCTAGGCAGTTGCCTAATTTGCCCTTAAGCTAATTTCTGCCCCAAATCAGCAGTATGAATGCGCAACGTATCCCAATTTGCGCCTTACTTATAATATGTTGGGTGCAAATTCGGACTAGAAAGAGGTAACAGGTGAAAACAATGACATTTGAATTTCGACCAATCTCAGCTATAGTTCCAAAAGAAACATAGAGTGTATAACCTTATTGCTCCCAACAGCAAAGCAACGTTACGTTGGTCTTCTTTGAAACCACGTACCACCAGTCAAGCCAGACCCTAGAGCACTATTGACGTAGTGCAGCTCTACCTTAAAATCTTACTACGAAAAATGTTCACACATATCATAGCTTAATCCCCGGAGGGGTCGGCAGAAGTGCACCCAGGCCACCCACATTTCGCCGTGTGTTCCGCCAAGATAGGGGGCAAGCCTCCATTCGACCGCGCCAAATGGAGACGGCCGCGTTCCGTATTAACCGATCCAGAGGATGAAATCACTCTGGCCATCGGCCGTAAGAACGAGTTCTTGAAACTCCAACACTCCACAAGACCGCAGTTCCGTCCTCGCCGTCGAGGACCTCGCCGCGTTCCCCGTCGCCCCCCCGACCCCCCTAGCAGTTCCGGCCCGCGTGCCGATGACAACACAACCTAATAGGATTAGGCCTAAAAACTAATCTTTCCGTAATCGTTGATGTCTCATCCTCTCTCAGTGGCCGTCCTGAGCCGAGGTTCGTAACCCGTTAGTGGGTTGCCCTCAGCATGGTCACTTAATTCAAAGGGTTGCGAGCGCCTTCTGCGTTCACCCTAAAGACCGATGTGGCCAGAAAAGCCGACTCGCGTCAGGCTACTGGCAGTAAGGCCATTAACAAAAAAAAAAGGGGGCAAGCCCATCGCCATATCGGGCACAAATTCCAGACTCTGATACCGAATATAAAAACCCAATATTACTTTGTCCGATCCACGATTTGAACCTAGACTCTAGTCTACTTTGCCATTACTTGGATAATATAGACACGGAATTCACTCCGTTTGAATATTAAAAGCGCAGATTCAGTGAGCTGCATAATAACGCCGTAGTCAGCCATTGTGCCGCTTCCGCCCGCCAATAGCCCATTAACTGGCAAATCGACCGGGTGAATCAAATTTTAATTATGTTTGAACGGATTTTGGGTGGACGTTTTGTTTTGGTCGGGTATCTGTCGTATCCGACTTAGTCGGCGCTTTGAGTTTTTTTTTATCTATCAGGGATTGTTTAAAGAAATATTTGCGACAAAATTATACATTTTTGGTTCCTTATATAATCACAGTACGTACCTATATATTTTATGGTAATTTTTACGATTCTAAAATCTCAATAAAATTTTATCAACTATTTATTTACGTATACGCATTTAACACCCATAAAAAAACTTAAATTGCCCATTTAGCACGGATCATAGTTAACCATAAGGGATATAACATACGGGCTTGTGAAACAGCACACATAAAAAAAAATGCTATTCTATTAAGTCTACTTTTTTGCCAAGTAAATAAGACGCAGTACATTTGAAATTTCAACAAAATATAATAATCAAGAAAGAAAGAAAGACATTATATTGTGTTAAAATATACGAACATTAGATAGATTCCTCAGCCTGCCTAATCACTTTAGTTTTTTTACTAAATGGATTTTTTTTATACACTAGGACCTAGTTTTTATTAGATACTTTATACGTAATTACATATTTTGAAAGAAATTATGAGTATTGGCTACATACATTCTGTTACCTTGTCATCACTAGGTAATAAATGTAAAGACTAAACTAAAGCGAAATAAAAATAAGTGCTTAATATTAATTATTCAAAAATTTTTGCATGAATATAGCCAATACTTATAATTTCTTTCAAAATATGTTATGGCTAACGCAAAGTGGCATTTAAGCATCTAATAAATAAATAATTAAACACGTAACTCAATATGACGTACATCTAGGGATTTTCCTATTACGATCAAAGTGAACCAAAAAAACACAACAATTATAATATTTACTTAGTGCGCGCAACATAAAATCTATTTTGGCACAAGTCGTTACTACCGTGAAATGGTTTTTACAACGCTGCACGCATTATGCTTGAAATTATTTAGGTTTGTGGGATGTTAGTTCGGAAAGTCTTTTTGTTTGCAACAAATTCTATACTTGAAACCTGTCTAATGTTGCAAGATATGTATTCATCTAATGTCATAAACTTTTTGGATGTATTTCCATTTACTTTCTATTAGACAAAAATTAGAGTAGGTAAATGAAGGAATATGACTTTTGAAGATTTTATTATAAGGAATCGATGAATATTTTGATTACTTGTATTAATTGAATCTAATTAATCTAAGCTCGGACCTATCTGCCGAGACAATGTCCGGAGGTTCGAAACCCAAGGTACATACCTCTGACTTTTCAAAGTTACGTGTGTATTGTTTATCAATTATCGTTCACTTTAACGGTGAAGGAAAACATCGTGAGGAAACCTACATACCTGAGAATTCTCCATAAGAATTTGAAGGGTGTGTGAAGTCTGCCAACCCGCACTAGGCCAGCGTGGTGGACTAAAGCCTTAGACCCTCTCAGTAGTAGAGGAGCCCCGTGCTCAGCAGTGAGCAGTATATAATACAGGGCTGGCATTATTAATCTAAGCTCACGTGTCACTTTCTTTTCTTTTTTTCATAAGTTCTAAATCTATACTAATATTATAAAGCTGAAGAGTTTGTTTGTTTGTTTGTTTGTTTGTTTGTTTGTTTGTTTGTTTGTTTGTTTGAACGCGCTAATCTCAGGAACTACTGGTTCGAATTGAAAAATTATTTTTGTGTTAAATAGCCCATTTATCGAGGAAGGCTATAGGCTATATAACATCACTATGCAACAATTAGGAGCGAAGAAATAATGGAAAATGTGAAAGATAACGGGGAAAATTATTCATCCTTGAGGGCTTCCATTGCGTGCACTGCGAAAACGGTTCAAGATACCAAAAATATATGTATGAAAGAATTATTCCTCTTGAAATGATCTAAAAAAAATTCCGCGACAGTATACATCTATCTTTTAAGATTAACTCACTAGAACCGTTTTTATGGTAATCAAATTTGGTCGAAATTAATGCATTATTTGTTAAGAGTTGTATCAACGTCATAGTCATAGAGTGATTCAACGGGAAGGTTTTTATGTACTTTTAGCCCGGAAAATCTTATTAACGCGGGCGAAGCCGTGGGCAACAGCTAGTTCAAATAATAAAAACTACTGGCACCGCAGTAAACATAGGTGCAGCTAATCGGCCACCCAGAGTCAATTCTCACGGTAATCATCATGATCTGGCAGAACAAAGCTTCCGTCTCCAACTTCGCGGGTTAAAATGGCTCTACAATACGATACTATTAATGTATTAATAGTTTATGAGGACATGCTTAGGTGGAATGGCAATATAAACATATTCTTTGATATTTTTAATAATTTACATAATATTCTGCTATGTTATTTAACAAATAAATAAATGTAAATTCTGGAAGTAACAGAAGTATTAACTCAAACGCCATTTTACGACCCTAATTTTAACAAACATAGAACTTTCATGCAGCCTTTTATAACCCATCAGTCATGAGATACTCTTAACAGTGTATTTTCGTAAAAATCTTTCTATAACAAGAATCATGATTCTGACTGTTTTAGTGGAAAACGTATGCTTTTTAATAATGTTTATTCCTCCTATGCCTAACAACCTCTTTGTCCCCAGCCGGCGCGCCCAGCGGCCCCCCAGTGGTCCGATGCCAACTGCGCAAGCACAAGCCGAACCGCAAGCCGCGCACGCCCTTCACCACGCAACAACTGCTCGCTTTGGAGAAGAAGTTCAGAGACAAGCAGTATCTGAGCATCGCTGAGCGTGCTGAGTTCTCGTCTTCTCTGAGACTGACTGAGACTCAGGTAATTGATTTTATTTATTTATTATTATTATCTCATACCTATCAAAGCTCAATTTAGAGGTCTAGACAGATCGTTTACTTATATCAGATATTAATAAAAGGGCTGGATTTCCAAGAAGGATGAATGTCATAGATGAAGGCAACATCATGTTTAAAAATAATGTAATATTTAGAGCGACGATAGCCTGATTGGGAATGAAACGGTTTGATGGGATGGATGTCCGCAGGTTCCAAATCCAACGCACCCCTGATTTTTCGAAGTTAAGTGTGTATTGTTTATCTATTATATATCGTTCGCTTTAACGGTGAAGGAAAACATCGCGAGGAAACCTACATACCTGGGATAATAATTTCTAGGGTATGTGAAATCTGCCAACCCGCACTAGGCCAGCGTGGTGGACTAAGGCCTAAACCCTTTCAGTTGTAGAGGATGCCCGTGCCCAGCTGTGGGCAGTATATAATACAGGGCTAGTATGGTATGGTACAGTACATATTAATACTATATGCAAAATTTGGCAAACGATACTACATGGACAAACCTTTTTTAAAGCACACAACTATTTGATCGAACGTGCAAATTAAATTTCCCAATGTCGTGCCCCTGAATACCGTGCTAATTTGTTAATCAAGACAGTCTTTAATACTCTCCGATGGTCAAATTAAATTAGCATTTAACATATTTTCCTGTCTTACTCATCAAAATTCTATTTCAGGTCAAAATATGGTTTCAAAATCGACGTGCGAAGGCGAAACGGCTCCAAGAAGCAGAGATAGAAAAACTGCGTCTTTCAGCGAGGCCTTTATTGCCTCCATCGTTCGCCCTGTTCGGCGGCGGCGGGCCCCCCATATTCGCCGCGATGGCTGCTGCATCGAGACCCCAGCTCAGCTTCCTGGGAGGCCCACCGAGTCACCAACACGCGATAAACATGAATATACTGAACTCTCTGCAACCCCATTGACGTTTGGATCACGCGGCAACGCGTGACCCTGCGAGCGAACCGCCGCCACCTTAACCACATCCGATATGGAGGTTAATTGATACGATAGAACTTCGGACTTTGAGTTTCTGTTACGCGGATTTCCTTCTCATGCCATTCCATAGATGCAAAAGTTCCTCTTCAGTCCGCACGCAGCGCCGCGGTCAATGTTCATAGAGAGGGGACGATATGAGCTTAGCTCAAAAGTAAGCTCATTTGGACGAAATATATTTTTTTCCCCGGACACCTCTGAAAATATATTTTGCCATGCCTTCTTGAATGCGGGTTATTATTAATAAATTTTTAACTAAGGTTTATTTCAATTTATCGCTTATGTATTAAAAAAATGATTTCCCCTGACAACAAGTGTCCGGGTTTCACCTGGGAACTTTTCAAAACCCCTGCTGGACGGCCCCCGCACGCCCTTCAAACTAGGACAAATCCGGGGAAATCCGGACGGATGGCAGCCCTACTCAAAAGCAACATTGCCTTCACAACTAGTTGTTTGTGATACGAGTGCGGTCATTCGTTCAAAAGGTTCGTTTGTACGTTGAACGAAGTACCTACTGTAGTTAAATTAATAACTAGTCCAACATCTTGGGCCGTCCGCCATATTCTTTGAGTATTTACATACTCAAAGGCCATATTGGATTCAGAATGACGTCACTTAGCTAACAATGCATTGTAAACGTGTAGGTATGCAAAATTTCAACACAATCGTTTGAGGGTAACTACTTCAAAATTCACTTGCAAATTTCCACCCGAATAAACATAGTTACATACATACATTGCAAGTTAAATAAAAGCTTGTAAAAATCAACGAATCTATTACAGAATAGGATTGCAAACACGAGGAAAATTTGCATCTGATTTGACGGCAACACAAAACAGAAACCAGTCTTAGTATATATTATAGTTATTGGTGAAAAAGATATACTTATCACATTTATTTTACATTAATGCATACCTATTACTCGTATGATACGTATTTCCAACAATTACAATAGTTTGTATAATATGTCTGCTAAATCAACAAAATATATAAATAAAATCGAGACAATTTATAAAAATGTATTCTAAATTTAATTTTCAACTATGTAAAAACATTTTAGGATAATATTTTACTGTAAATATAATATTTTCTGACTATACCTATAGTATTTGCACTTAATTATAATAAAACTAAACAATTTCCGTAAGTGCAATTTTCAATATAAAACACTAGACTTATATAATTCAAAATATGGTAGTAATTATTCTGTAAATACTTGAGCAAATATTTTATTTAATATTAAAATAAAATTAAACAGAACCTGCGAGAAGTACTAATTTCTGAAAAGTCTAATTCATACGTGTTTTCTTCTAATTACACTCGTTTTTCAAATAATGAAAATTTAAATTAACTACAAATCATAAAATTAAATTAAAAAGATTTATTGACGTCATAACTACCCGAATAGGTACATAACTACATGAAAAAAATATATTTTAGTTCAATTACTAGTTTTATATTAGCCACCACCAATAGTTTAAACTATGATTGCATCATTGTATGTAATAAGAACCATCACGATGACTCTTTCTTTGTTCCTCTTAATTTTATGTGTGTTTAATATAGGATATATATTTCAAACGAAATCCTATATATATATATATATGTAGATAATAAAAATAGCAGGCTGACGTAATATTCACGTAAAATATTTTACAAATGTTAAAGATATGACAAAACTCAATGTCATTATTTGAGTAAAGGTACATTATTAGATAAAATTAATAATGATTTAACCAAATAACATAGATGAAATTGTCTTTCAAAGAAACGTCTATGATCAGGCATGAAAATGATCCAGAAAATCCAGTTTAAATTCAAACAAATTTGCCATATTCAAAATCAGATATTATTTGATCTTGTTATACTAAAATTACAAAGCATTTTATAAAATTATCGTTAATATTCTTAATTTTGTTGATTGTCCCATTACGATATCTATGCAGCATAATTAATGTAAATAAATTGGTAATATTTAAATAAATTATTGTATACGTAAGATAATATATAGATAAGATTATATATTAATTTAGATTTTTTAATACGAATCATCGGATATAATGTGAAAAGTATAATGCTAAGCAATAAAATACAACACTTTAGATTTACGGTTATTGATTTCCATAGCTTTCTGTGTCATATCGATTTGAAATGCTTATTTATTTATTTTTAAGAATCGATTATCTGTCTCGATTAACAAATTACAATGCTGGCCAATTTGTTTTGAATAATTATGTAATAACATTTATTGGTAATTTTCAAGGTTTTAGTTTGAATAATGTTTCACATTTACTTGATTTAGCTTCTATAGGACTGACTTTAATGTCTACATATTGTATGGAAATAGAGTGACACTGTCTTCTCCCTCTACAACATGACAAGGTTATAACACTTTTTCTCAGAAAAAATGGTAAATAAGGCATTTTGCTGTGGCGTTTCGTAAATCCTCCTCTTTCTCTCAATCCCACTTTCTTTACTTAAAGTTTGTCAACACACCATTACTAGATAGTAACAACTTCTTTTTTTATAGTAAAATAAATTATTTATGTGCGTTGTATAGATAAAGTCCCTATTACCAAGCCGGACTAAGCAATCTTTGGAAGCTTCTCGAATCCAAAAAAACGTTTAGGTATTTATTCCTATATCATGGATTCCCATGATAATTTCTACAAGCATTATATATGCATCTGCTTACAGAAAAATCTACTAGTTACACATCTGCCTACCTTTAAGGAGATAAAATACGTAATTGTATCTATTATGTTTGTTTACATAGTTATCATACGGCAGCTGATGGCAATTAGATAAACCGAGCTATAAATCAATCTCAATGGAGCGCCCTTGTATTTGTAATGTTTACATAAGAAACTTGTTATTTTATGTACAAGCGTTTTTTTTACAATGGCAGCATACTTAGGTTATAAAACCAGCACGGTAGCTTCCTATATTCGATCCTGGTCTAGTATAAATTGGGTCGTGACATATTTTGTCCGGGACTGTAATTTTTTGCCCTATTTGAAAATAAACTTTCTCACAGTAGCAAATAAGCTTCAATAAGGTTGGAGAGCAATGAATGTGCCAGTTGTGTTACTGCCTACTAGTACAGTAACATAAACATACACTTACGTATATATAATTTTGATATGTAATTGGCTTACTTTGACTCTGAAAGCAATTAGCTGTTTGATCTTTACAAATAAATGTACCTAACCATTTTCAAATCACTAATTAATTCAACTATCGCTTTATCTTCGTGACTCCCAAATCTTTTCACCATTTGACGTGAAATCATATGATTTAACAATGATTAGTTAAACGCTGATTAATTCAGTTTGTTGGTAAGAACGTGAAAGGTCTTTAAAAAGGTTATCAAATTTGTTAATCGAGATGAATAATTATTACATTTGTACAAAATAGTTATAAAGTTGGTATGTTTCAAACGCCTATGTTATACGACCCAATATAAGTTAGTAAGTTACGAGCCCTTGTAAATTATTAAATTATAAATTCGTTATTAGTACAATACAGCTATTTTATTGTTACCTACTTCTATTAAATAAACCAAATACGTATGATTATGTATTACTAACTTCTTAAAATTTAGTAGGTACTTAATAAAAACGCGTAAAGCAAATAATTGGTGGCAAACATTTTTTTTCTGGTAAGTACAATATACTTCAAAAATAGTTATATCTATAGATTGTCAACCACTGAGAGACGATCCGACACTCGATGGTCGCCAGAATTGTTGATTGATTGATTTGATTGATTTGTCTTACTGAATCATCTCCTAGGTGTAGAGTGTTCTTGATCTCTGTCCCAAGATTATGGATACGATTCTCAGTATAGGCAACTATTTGCGTTTTTTTTTTTATTTAAGACCCATTTGTCTTGCCCGGGTTTTATACCCAATTTTGCTATTTAGCCGGATACTAAATGTATGACATTTCCCGCACAAAAAACCTACCTATTATCCGCATTCTGCACTAGTCCTTCCGCATTTGTCAATGTGTAGCAAGAACCTTTCGAAATGCTACAAATTCTACTCAGTATTAAAATTACCCTTTTACTGTATTCATTATTTAAAGCCATCTAATACCCTGTAAAACATAAATAAAAAGTTATATGGTAAGGTAATGAAAATATCTCAGTGCGATAGTATCAGAGGTGAAAGCGGCCCACACCAGCCCACACAGATTTTACACCGTGTCCATGACACATGAATACACACATATTTTCACTCGCTTTTTATATGTATTACTAAATGACGAGACGAGAAAAACGGTTATCTGATGGTCAAGACTACGGTAGACTACAAACAATTGTATCAGCATCCAAAGCTTCGAATTACACCGTTGAGTGGTATTATTCTGTGCTCAGTATCCTGTATTAAACCTTGAAATTCACGTTATATACAATGTCCTGAACCAGTTTAGGAGATCCCACCATGACCTAACGCCCTCATATTGACAATGCCATCCACGATGGCCCGTCCCGCGAATTGCTCTAATAACTTTTAGTCCAAGTATGCAGCCTTCCGCTTGTGTTGTTAAGTAAATACACACTAAACACGTATGAATGGACACGCCTACTTTAATGAATAATTGAAGTTCTATTAATCCGCAAAATCCCGACTCAAAAATTGGTAGCGCGCATCGTGAGCGACGTAACTAGTGAAATTTGCGATGTAGAGTAGCAAATAGAGCAGCAGCTATCTATTGATTGCAAACTCGGCTTGTGATGTTGGACGCAAATAGCATGCCTTTGCCAAAAGAAAACTCCGAGAAATGTTATTGTCCATGTTTTTACTGGCGCCCGTGCCAAACCGGGCTCTTACATAGCTCCGTAATACGCCATTCAAGATTAAAGACGGGACACAATTATAGTGGTTGAATGCCAGACGAATGAATAGTGAAAAAACCAAGTCGGGATGATTCAAGTGAATTAATTACACACAAGCAAGTATATCAATGAATTAGCTTTTGGCTCGAGTCACGCTCGGATTTAGGTCCGTTCCGGGATAAGAAATCTATTATAAAGAAAGAAAAGCAGAGTCTTTGTGGCAATAAATGTACAATAAAAACAGAGAAAACGAATTATTAGCATTCAAGGACAGCTTCCAAATAGCATAGCAATTGTAAGTATCGAAGCAATAATTCCAGAGATTAGCGCAAACAAAATGTCAATATTAGATTTATATAATGGTGTCGTTGACAAATAAATACGACGTTATAATCAAACGCCTAAATTTAGAAAATTATATGAGTTAATAACGATAAAAGATAATCTCAAGCAATTATCTACTTATACGTAAAACGATGGTAACACAGTTTCATATTCGCATTTATAATTTGTACACTAAGATAATAAATTATTACTTGTTAATTTTAATTCAATTAAATTCACAAACAAAAATAAAGATTTAGAACGTATGATATCTACTCCTTTATTAAGTTTAATAACATGAGCGAAAAGATAGTTATTGTAACTTTAAGTTTTCGGTCCACCAATACCTCAGTCCACCAGTGATTATGGAGGCTGCAAAATCAGCGAGATGTCGGTATTAAATTTTTTACAACAAAATAAATTCGTCTTTATAAATATATATTTTATCCAAATAACTAATTTAGTACTTAACTCGCGATTACGTAATACCAGCTTCTATACCACAAATTTGAAGGAAAAACAGAAGCTTCTTGTTCAGTGCACTAGATTTGTGGTCTTACAACTAAGTATAGGACAATTTCTTGTAAGAAATGTATCATAAATTTCTATAAACATAAGTGAATTTTTATAACTAACAATAAATAAATACTGCATCCATAAAACTGTCAATTGCCTGCCTAATGCAATTTAATATAACTCCAACCCCAATAGCAACTAATCTCATAATCAGCGACCGTTTTATTCCAGCCGTTTTTATCGCCAAGGTGAGTAATCCATCGATTGAAGTCGTTAGCTAGATTAATTTGAATGATGTTGTATACAATGCAGGGACGAGCTCGCCTTATAAGCAGGTTTACAGCCTCGAACGATCAGCATAACGTCCAGTAGACTTCCTGCACACTGCGCTAATTGGCACTGTAGGGAGAGAAAAAAATATAGCGCAACTATAGACTGTCAGAAAAGGGTTCTGTATACAACCAGTTATAATAGGACTGCCTCGGTGGCGTAGTTATATTACGGTACGACTGCAATGCTGAGGTTCGATCCCCGGTCGGGCAAAGTGATATTGGATGTTTCTATTCAGTATCAACCGGAGTCTGGAATTTGTGACATGGCGATAGGCTCGCCCCCTCTCACATCATGGGACGGAATACGCACGGCGAAAAGTGGGTGCACTAGTTGCGCCTCTGCCTATCCCTTCGGGGATAAAAGGCGCCTATGCGTATGCGTAATAGTATAATAAAATACATTTTATATAACGCTACTCTATATGTTTATATAACAAGTTATGACAATGAACATTATTTTGAGTTATGTACATATTATAATATGTATATACCACGGGTATATACCTACCACTGACATCTATATGTTAGTAAAATCTACATAATATTTACATAAACCTATACATAAAACTTTGAATCATGTGATTTTTTTGAATATGATAATTATTTGTTTTATTATTAGAAGGGCAGAAACGGTGTATAAAAAGAGTTCCTTAACCACTCATGGATATGGACTTGATCCTCAGTGTCTAGTAGGAAGCTATAAGTTTTTTTCAGTGTCCTATTACTAAGCGGTTACTATACTAATAGTAGTGTCGAGTATATTATTAAGGAATCGAGAACACGTTGATCCTATTCGCGGTATCGACCTTCCTATTTGAAAGTATTGTCTTGACAGTATAATTAATAAAACGGCTGTCTCGGTGGAGTAGTTGAATTACAGTACGACTGCTGTGCTGAGGTCTCGAGTTCGATCCCCGTGTCGGGTAAAGTGATATTGAGTTTTTCTATTCAGTATCAGCCTCGAGTCTGGAATTTGTGCCCGATATGGCGATAGGCTCGCCCCCTATCAAATCATGGACGGAATACGCACGGGTAAAAGTGGGTGCATTATACAAATAGGCGTGAGCGTTTACGTATGTATGTATGTCTTGACAGTTTTAGCTCAGTAACTAAAGTACTCACGAATACTGGTGTTAAAGAAGTTAAAGAATTCCTACGCAGACTCACGCAACCCCAAAACCGAGCGCACCATAACAGACAATAATCGATGTTAATACATTTTAATGTACAGATTTGTATGCCGCGATGTACCCGCCGCACGCCTTGCGTTCACTTAATTACTCATTTATTTATTTATCTACCAAAATGGCCGGTTTATTACTATACGTGGCCCGGTAATTTATTGTAATTGGTCGGACCATACGTAATGAAGGCCTCTGACTGATATACTGCCGATTTAAGATGACCTTTAAAACCGCCTCTGATGTTCTGCAGGCAGTACAATGTGCTCTTTCGCGAGTGTCTGAATAAAATTGACGTGTTTTATTGTGTGAATGAGTAAATACTTCAATATATGAGCTATTTACGGAGAGCGTGTGGTCGTTGCTTCTCTTACCTTTACTCAGTTTAAAAATTAACGGTTGCTTTTTTAAGTGAAATTAATTCAATGGATTTTCATGTAGGTATATGGAAGATGCCTTCAACAACTTGCATTGTATTGGTGTGGGGATTTTTTCCAACTTAATATCTACAAGGTTGCAAGAGCTTGACGTCAATTATTCTCAGTTTAAATGCCTAGCTGATAGTCGATGTTTTTAGGCAGGCTAACACGCTTTAGTGCAATTTAGCGCTATTCCAATCATCAACTTTTCAATTTATTTGAGTTTGAATTCAAAATAGTAACTATTTCTTTGTCAAAAGTAAATATATCAAATCACTGAGCTATTATGAAAATCAGTCATAACTGGCATATATAACGTGTCTTAAATTTTCGTCAAACTAAATATGAATGGTCATATTTTTTAATGATTGCTAGAACTCGAGATGGAGTGGAGCTACGAAAAAAATTCTAGTTTCGTAGGAACTCTACAGATTTTTTATTTGTACTGTTTCTACAACATTAGGTATAATGTAAGCATCTCTTTTACTTTTTATCTTAACTACTTACAGTAAGAGGTAACGTGGAATACATTGTATGCTGAGCACTTGTATACCAAGATTCGAAACTTGTATTAGTCAGTAAGCTGTAATTATTTATGAGTTCTAAATGTTATGGAACCAGTAGTCATATCTAATGACGAGTTGCTTTCATGTTCTAAGTACTTTATTTTATCTAGTTCGAGATAGAAATGTGACTAGGAATAAAGAGTTACATATACGATTGAGATTAAACAGAATTTATATATACAGATTACAGATGTATTTAATCCGTTTTTATTTAATACTAGCTTTTGCCCGCGGCTCCGCCCGCATTAAAAAGTTTTTCCGGGATAAAAGTCCCGGTTTATATTTCCCCGGGATAAAAAGTAGCCCATGTGTTAATCCAGGACGTGATCTACCCGTGTGCCAAATTTCATCGAAATCCGTTCAGTAGTTTTTGCGTGAAAGAGGAACAAACATCCTTACATCCATACATCCAAACATCCATACATTCTTACAAACTTTCGCCTTTATAATATTAGTAGGATTGAATGCAAATTTTAGACAAAGTCTATTATTTAAATTAAATATACATTTACAATACTGCATTTTAGTGTGAAGTCATGCGTGTGGATGTACCTGTAATCAGGGCTTGAAATACCGGTAAAAAATTGGTATCGTTATGGCTGCTAGAGGCAGGTATCGGTAATTATAAAAGTAACGTTAACCATTTAACGTTATATCTCAAACCTTTTACCGTTAAATATAAATACCGGTAATACCTTAATTACCGACAATTTTATCGCTATGAGTATATTTCGTTACTATCACTCTCGTCGACTCGCAAAGATAACCATACCGCATTGATGCTAAGAGTGCAGCAGCGCGCGTATATACCTAAGCTGCTCCTCCAGCAAAACGGCGTGCTAACCGTATTTTTGGAAGATATCTATCTATTCAAAATTGATAAAACATAGCTTATGGCGGCGGCTCCGTTTTATGACCATATGAACGCACACGTAAATATATTCTCAACGTTAATAAGGTGTTGGACTCATTTTTGTTTTTTAACTTTATCAAATGTGTCCGTTATTTAAATTCTTATACAAAAAGAATAATTCAAATCCAGGCAAAAATCAACAAGTTATGAGTATTTGAATTTCGATGGAAGAGGTAAGTTTATAAAAAAACGAGAACGGAGGCGCAATACGCAACTAACAGAAAAACAGAACGGCAACAGCGCGTGTATCGCGAAAGGAGCTTATGGGTTGATTCGCGCCTTGGTAAAAACGGCAACGTCGCTTGAAGTAACGTTAAAATTCACAGGTAGTTTTTAACGTCATCGGCATAAAATATTACCGGTAAGTTTTAACGTTAATGGTATCGTTATAATTATGTTACGTTACTAAAGTAATTACCGCTACAAAATTTTACCGACACACAGGTATCTTTATGAAATGATCGTTACTTACCGATACTTTTAATGTGAATTGGTAACGTTATCAAGCCCTGCCTGTAATCACTTTTAATTTAATTTAAAAGTGTCTTTAACCTTTAATATAATTTATTTTAGCCTTTAAACATAAATACAAATTAAACACCTCCCGGTCGTAAATAAAAAGTCAAAAACGATTCCTAAACTAACATGTTTAATATTTAGCAATTTTAATTTACAGTTCAATTTGTCTTTATTAATAACTCTTTAATGAACACCTTTCCTAAAAGAAATGTTTCTGATGTTAATATAAAAACAAATCGTGCTGTCCGGAAGTTATCTATTTTAAATAAGTAATTATTGCATTTTTTATGGACTGTGTACAAAAGGTATGTAGTATTTTATATTTTATGAAATTTAAAAATGAGATGTTATTGTGAGTTTTGTACAAAAACTTCTACAATTGTTCGACTGTAGTGAGTCGATAATTATTTTGTCTGACTAGTTTTCAGCTAAGTAGAGCAAAACTTCGAATAACAGACCAACCTGCTAGAAGCCTCCTGCATTCATCGGGCTTACTTCAATTTATTACTAAATCTTATGCTCACTCCATTAACAACATATTTTCATAACACGTGAATCAATGGATCGTTATTTATTTTCACACACACACACACACACTTACACACACACACACTCACGCCTGTTATCCCCGAAGGGGTAGGCAGAGGCGCAACTAGTGCACCCACTTTTCGCCGTTATTCCGTCCCATGATGTGATAGGGGGCGAGCCTATCGCCATATCGGGCACAAATTCCAGACTCCGGGCTGATACTCAATAGAAAAACTCAATATCACTTTGCCCGACCCGGGGATCGAACCAGAGACCTCAGCATTGCAGTCATACTGCAATACAACTACGCCACCGAGGCAGTCGTTATTTATTTTGCTTTTATATATATCGTTACTTAATGATAAACAGTGAAAACCATAACATAAAAATCTAAAGAAAAGATTGTTACTTTTTTAAAACATAACAATTAGTTAATAATAAATTAATTCAAACAAAGTCGCGGATCACAACTAGCCACAAACAAAACTAACAAAATTTAATTATCTGATGAAATACCAGAGCAACCCTTTCCTAATTTAAATTCTTAACATATTTGCCGCTGACAACACCGGCTGACCACCAAAGCTGATATGATTATATCAATTAGCTACTGAATTAATAAAAAGCCGGTTAGTACGGTTGATCAAAGACTACGCCGTAATATATCTTCCTTCGTAGTCGTATTTTCCTAAAATAGTACCTAATCAGCTATGTATAGAGAGAACCTTTTGGCTGACATCTAAGCGATGGTAGAATTAATTAGAGTGAGAAAATCAGTAGATCAATATTATTGGAAGCCAAAACTTTTGCCAGCGTTTTCAATTGTCATGCTAATTTGATTCATTTACAATGATCTTATGTAAAAAAGTTGGATTCAAGATTTTTCAACTCAAAGGAGACAGAGTGAGAATTATTCGGTTTGTACCCACTATTGAAGTTTACTATACTATAGTCAATACTATTTAAATTGTGGCTAAAGGAGGTCCGTGCACAGCAGTGGGCAGTATATAAATATAGGGTGGATTGCATTGCATTGCATAATTAATCGGCTGACCAAAAAAAATAAGTCAGTAAAAATGAAATCCCCAAAAATGTTTATTGCGCATAACTAGATTTGCCAGGCGTCCGGATAAAGCCGGACATAATTAGGCTTTTTGAATGCGTGTCCGGCCAAACTACGGCTTGTTCGGCTTTTCTACGCTTTTTACATTTGACCAGTGACTTTAGAGAAGCTGCAATATGCGTAAAATTTAACGGCTATGGAAATACACCTGGGAGCTAAAAAATCGTATTTATACTAAGCCATAAAATCCTTAATAATTTAGGGTGTCTGGAAATTTTACCCAAATGTCCGGCCAAACTGGCTGGTCTGTTCGGCTATTAGGTTTGACGACCTGGCAACCATATAACTGATGCCAAATTTAAAAATTTATTTCGATAATTTCTATAAAAATATTTATTTTACAAATGAATCATATCTTAATGTTCATAATTTTCTCGAGAACGATAAACACTGCGGTGCAATTATTTTACCAATTATTCAAACCAATAAAAGATCACTCTTTCGATACTTTCAATCTGTAGATTAAAACCTAAATCATCTGCCATCCATGCTTCGCTCGATTAGTTTTATAAAGTCGACTGCTCTACCAATGTTCTTTTTCTCATTGGCTATTCGGATGCGATGTTTTCTTAAATATGTTTAAATCCAATTCTATGTTTCTTGTATATAAATACAGCTTGCGAAATAATTTTGTAAAATTATATGGATATTAATCTAAATAATCATATCTATCTCCTAAAATAATTCGTTGAAACGATTGTTGCCTTTAAAACATTCCTAAAGTTTGAAAGGTGACATTAAGGCGATTCACAAATTAATTATTGAGTATTCTGATATTTTTTATTATCGTATGCCAACATTACATCATATACAGCATTCAGAATTGTGTTAACAAAATACCTTTTGTGTCCATAAAACATTTATTTCAACTTAATTAGTTAAAAATCATTGCATCACGACTTGTATGGCTGAAATATAGTTACTCTGCCACAAGATCAACGAGTTGATTCTGACTTTAATATGTTTCTGTATTTACAACTCAGATGTTCCACTTTAATGTAAGTTACAGATTATTTCATCGTTAATTTCAAGATTACAAACATCCAAATTTGCCTTTTTTACCAATAAAATTTTCGAAGGCTCTACGAAGTCCTGACCCTATTTATTTCTCTGGAAGTTTATACCTCACTTAGAATCACTTTAAAAATCATTAAACCACCTAAATATTAATGTTTCGTATCCAAAAATATATCCGAGTAGGTTCCGTCGCATGTAATTTCCGTAACTATGCAGCAGTCTG
Source organism: Lapara coniferarum (assembly GCA_949316025.1). Classification (NCBI taxonomy): domain Eukaryota; kingdom Metazoa; phylum Arthropoda; class Insecta; order Lepidoptera; family Sphingidae; genus Lapara; species Lapara coniferarum. The sequence goes on from OX438921.1 coordinate 6,111,150, forward strand.
CACTGTATATCAATCGTGCGACTCGATCGACCTATTTTCTTGTACAACAAAACCTCACGCGAAATCGTTTCGAGAACCACTAGTACCACCGCGAGCAAGTTAATTTAAATTCAGTTGTGAGTGGGCGCGGTTGTATAATGGTGGAGTGCCACCTATAACTAATCCGCGCACGCCCTCTCTGCTGCGATCGATTCATTTGTCATTCGAATATGTTCTCTCGCTGTGAAATAATCGGTAGCATTAATTGAACTCGCTGACCGCGGTCTTACACGCACTAGACATGAGAGTCAGCTTTCTTGCCTATTAGTGCTCTTTGATGTTAAGAAGGTGTAGTCCTTCCTTAGGTTTCCAGGTTATCTTAATATTTACTAGGTAGAGTCTATCCAACTGTGTATTGAATGTAACTCAACGATTTCTTAAGTACCTAAGAGACGACTTTTTAGAGAATATTTTTGGCAAATGAAAGGTCTCCAATAGAGTTTACTCGTATCATAAAATAGACTGCATTGGTATTGATTATGTTTTGACATTTTTTCAATGCATTCTTCAATATAACGGAATCAAATTTCTTTAGATTAGCAGTAATAAGTAAACTTTCAATAACTGAAGCAGTTTCAACCCTTAAAAATCTCCTTAGTAATAGAATTGAGTAATTTAAACCCAATTGTAAAGATAAATTGGTCACGACTTGTCATTCCGAAAATAAAAATGAAATTAACAGAGGCGATCGAGAAATCTTAAAGCAAGCCTAAGGCTGCATTTGACAGTTAAGACAAAATATGAAAGATCATGAGTCGGGAGCAACATGGCCCCAAGCTGGGTTTGATGTTTTAATTAGCCCACAGGCAAAGGCACTTAGCCAAACATCCAGCACTGCCTGATATAGGGCTGCCCTACTTGAAATAGATAATTTTTAAACGTGATCTATACGCAAAATTCATTTCAACGCTATTTTATACTGCTCTAGATTTAACTAAATATCATGTCTTATGGCATCGAATGACGAGACGAGAATGCCGTTTCCCTGATGGTAAGCGATACGACCACCCATAAACAGTAGAAACACCATCCAAAATCTTGAGTTACAAAGTACTGTGTGGCATTCTACTGGGCTCGTCATCCTGAGACATAAGATGTTAACTCTCATTATTTCCTGTAGTTACACTGGCTACAGTGTCTTTCAAACCGAAACACAACAGTGCATGCACACTGCTGCTTGGCGGTAGAAATAGACATTGCGGTGGTACCCACCCAGAGGAACTTTTACATATGAGAGTCTTACCACCAGTGAGTAATGTAAATATCACGAACGAAGTAATGGCATTTAATTATAGAGCCATCAAATGCCTCGCTGAGACTGGCTCTTTTTATTACTACAAATTATTAATAATCTGTGTCCGCGTCAGTCTTTTAAATAGTTTTTCTATGGTTGGCTATATACGTTGCAATACTTTATCTTACTTACTAAATAATAATATCACAATGCGAATTTTTGGTTGTTTAGTTGAAGTAAAGGCTGAAACCATTAAACGGATTTGAATGAAACTGGGTCCACGGATGGATGTCTTGAAGTAACATACAGGCTACATTTTATACCAATTATTTGCTCCCATTGGAATTTTTTTTATTTTTAGCCCATTTGCTTAAGAAAATAACGCTGGTGTCGTAAAAATGACGAATGGATAGCTACAGTAATTTAAAGACTTTGTTGGGGGAAAGGTTTTTGACGCGGACGAGCAACACCTCATAAAAATATATTTCGAGCTGTACTTGTATTAGTTCAAATTTATTATTTCAGGAAAGAAATATGATTATTGACTCACAAAAAAATCTCATTAATTCATGTAATCTCATAATTTGTATAAAAGGTACACTAGCCAAAATACTTACTTACTTAAACTCCACGGTTTTTTTTAAATACTTACTGTAATTTTAAAAAAATCCTATAATAAACATTTATAACAGTCCAAAATTAACATCACCATGCATTTAATTATACAATTTGTGTTTTCTATTAAAAACAAAAATATTTTTTATCTTGTACCAACCCTATATGAGTGCAAAGAGCTCATGAAAATTGTTTTACGCCTTTCCAGTGTCCGCGTATCTCTTCATTTGGCTCGCTAAATTGAAACCTTAGTGCGCCACCCGGACACTCAAACGCATGTTTTTACAATGAAACTGCATAAAATAATCGGCTTTATTAGCCACAATACTGCTAGGTGTAGTAACAGTTGATTCTTTATACCATTTTGAATTTAGTGGCATCAAAACTTTTTTAAGTATCATAGGTACACGTAACTAACGCTCTGAGGACTCGGTTTCAAATCTCTGGTCGTGTAAACATTGGATATTTCTGCTAATATTAGTCCAGAGTTTGGTATGTGTGCTGGATGTTGCCATATTTTCTTAATTTTTATTTCACTAATTACGTATTCTTAGTGTTTAAAAATATTGAGGAATTGTAAAGAAACTAGCACCCTAAGAACAATTTATCCCTTCTTGGGAACCAGAGTTTTATTAAGTCTACAAACTCTATAAAAGACACTAAACCATAGACCACACTTGGGTTTATTTTTCAATGAACACCACGTCATACCCAGAAGCTTCCTTCATGTATGCGCATACCCATATTCGGAATGTTGTCCCTCATCGTGAATTAGTTAATTGGTTTTTTATATTAGTTATTCTTGTAATTATTTGATCTATTATGAGAATGACCATTCAAAACTATGCTGTTTATATTTTCAATTTCGCATCAAAGAATAGACATTTAAGTCCAAAGTGTTTCCTTATCTCTTCGACTGGACCACCAGGCGTTGGTATTTGTTTCCCTTCATCTCTAAACCACCTTGAGCGACATTCCTGCAGTTTATACACTGCGCTATGTAGCCGGCTTCCAAGGATACTACTTATATTTAGTACATGTTATGCCTATTACGTAAAAGATAATGTTCTCGACAAAAGTCTATAGTGTCAAAATGAATTCTCGATTAAAGCGTTCTTTATCAAAATCATACAGGTACCTACCTAACGTATGTCGAAAGCATCTATAGTCAATCAAGCATCCAGTATCAAATGAGTTATCAAGCCCAACGTTTTATACCCGTGCAAACCAATTAACCGAACGGCTCTCGCTTTATTATCCGTCGGCAGATTAATCGATTCCATTCGCGATTTTAATAATCGATTGCGATTATACATCGAGATAATGTGTTTGTTTTTTTAAATTCCGTGATTTCCATTTCTTTCGATGACAATTCGAATTGAGGGGGCGTGGATCATTTTGTTAGAATGGAAATTAGTGTGTGAAATATTGGAGTGATTATTTTATATTTTTATCTGATTTACTGATCTGATTCTGATTGCTGAGACAACATAATCGATACAATCACCAATTGTGAAAAGGACATTGTAGCCAGTGCAACTACTGGACATAATGATAACATCTTATGTCTCAAGATGACGAGCGCAGTGGAATGCCCCACAATACTTTGTAACTCAAAGTGCTGGATAGTGGATAGTGTTGCTACTGTTTATGGGTAATCGTATCGCTTACCATTAGGTGAATGGCATGCTCGTCTCGTCATTCGATGAAAGAAAAAAAAAGAAAAAAAGTAATGAACACTACTATTACAACTAATACTCAAGTATGCAAAACGATTTCTATTGTATTGATATTTCCCGCCATTAGCATTCATCAACCATCCAGTTTCACCGGCACAAACGCCCGCAGACTTTCGCAATGAGTAATGCAGTAAACATGGCGATGTGATGACAAAAAGGCGCTCTTCAAACTACTTTTACTATATATACCATTTTATAGTTGTTAAATATTCGCATAAAACAAGCAGCTTTCCATGTAGCGTCCCGTTGAGCGAATGTCGCGCGCCTATTATGTGCAGGTATGTACTGACAGCAGGAACGTCGTAAATATGTAGTGGTGTACTAAGAGACTATATTTTATAACTTCTTAAGTTATCTTCTTATAATATACTAAATTCATAGGGTTACAGTATAGAACTTAGGGTTAATATTAACGGTGCAATAGCTACTCGGGTGAAGTAAGGGATATCTGAGAAGTGATACTGGTCATGGATCCTGTAAAGATTAAAAAATTAAAAATAAAAGAATAGCAAATAACAATCACTTCTCTTCTTGATATTTTTTTAGTCAATTAGTCTTCCTCGCCCACACTCTATAGAAACTGTATCATTCTTACACAACTGAGTGATTAGACTTATCTCCCACCATTTCTTCCTATGGTACGCAAGACAACTGTCTATACAGCATAAACAATAGCAAGCCCACATAGAAATTTACATTGTATTTGGCAAAAGATAATACCTACCCAGACACTCGCATACGAGAAACCTAAAATTTACCCTTGTGGACTCTCTTTACACTGTATTTATGTGTGAGTGCGTAATTTATTCGATTCTGCCTAACAACATCTCTGTTTAAAATATTATAGTAGCTGCTGTTGGTTTATATTTAATATTTACCAATTAAAATATGTTTTGTAATATTATAGTAAACCTGTACTAAAAATGTTTTCCATTTTTTTTTTTTTGCAAACGTTACTTTAGCAGATACAAGTGTCGTGAACTAACTGTGCAGTCTCCATTCGCTAATTAGTCGGGTTCGATTCCCAGTACTGGAGAGGCGGACGGCGCACGTTTTTTATTCAATAATAATTTTTAACCAATAAAGATCCTTATCACGTAACAATTAAAGTGTTTTCTTTGCAATTAGGAATGCCTTTTATACAAACTGCGTCCTTCTTTCACTTAATTTCGTTTTCGTAAGAGAGACAGTGATAGATATTGATGTAAAGCGTGTGGTTAAGGAGTATTATTTCGTTATAATAATACTTTAAGTCATTGTTTCATTACATATATTGACATTCAGTGTGCAAATTAACTATTTATAATACGTTTAAAAGTTGTGGTTTTACATTTTATTTGTTTATATATTTTCCTGTTTATGTTCGATATGGCGATAGGCTCGCCCCCTATTACATCATGGGACGGAATATGCGCGGCGAAAAGTGGGTGCAGTAGTTGCATCTCTGCCTACCCCTTTCGGGGATAACGGGCGTGAGTCTGTGTGTGTATATTTATCTTTTTAGACCTCGAATTGCTTTATTAATCTAAACTGAGAAAGCATATACATTTAACTGCACCTAAAAGCACGACTAGCTATGTAGCTTACGAGTTTCTCATATACCGTAATGAGAGGATTTTTTACGTTAATAAGGGGCTTACTGAAATGATGGCTCAAAAGATCATGCCGAGGGATATCCATTCCTAAAACAATTAGGATGCAATAATGCTGTCCAAAAATTTGAACACAATATTTAAAACTTTATGAACTCGTTAAACCTGCCTTTACAAACATAAGTGGCGCTTACGGCGCTTCGAGCATACCATCGATAAATATCAAGTCGCCAATCTTAATCAATTCTGCCCGCACCTACCGGACACAGCCGTGAAGATACAAATAAAAACGACGTTTAAAAGCTTATCAAACGCTCGGCACCTTCATTTCAGCTGCACCTTTCGCATAAATATTCCTTTAATTATTTAGTGGCTAAAATGTACAAAAAATCACATAAAACAAACAAACAGACGGTCCAGTTTGTCCAAAATCGTCGAGTCTCCATACACGCGCGCCTTAATTGACTCGGATTCTAAGAAAGTAATTTCACAAATTGCTTTCAGCTACCGGATTTCGAGATCGACACTGGACAACGATTGGAACTTTGTCATTGTAAAATTACAGAGACTTTAAAGTAAATGTTTGAGTAAAGCTATACTAAATTACTTCGACAAAGTCCTGGGGGTACAGGTTGCGACAAAAAATACATAGCGTGTACTCTGAAGTAGTGGGCGGGTGAAATTTTATAACGAGCTAATGTTGATTATAGAAATGCTATAAAACGATTGTGTCACGTAAATTATGGCTCGAATTCAATGAATAGGCTTAACTGTTTGGAATTCGAATGGTATTGTAAACGTTGATATGATTTTATTTTTTTTGTAAGCTTAATTTAATGCCTTTTTATTTATGGCCATAATATTTGAACTAAGGTTTATACAGGAGTAGGGTTTTCTACTGGTGGTAGGACTCTCATATGTAAGAGTCCGTCTGGGTGGGTACCACCGCAATGTTTATTTCTACCGCCAAGCAGCAGTGTGCATGCACTGTTGTTTTTCCGTTTAAAGGGCATTGTAGCCACTGTAACTACAGGACATAATGAGACTTAACATCTTACGTCTCAGTATGACGAGTGCAGTGGAATGCCATACAGTACTTTGTAACTCAAGGTGCTGGATGTATGGGTGGTCGTATCGCTTACCATCAGGTGAACGGTATGCTCGTCTCGTCATTCAATGCCATAAAAAAAAGCATAAAAAAGTAATATTGGTAACAATATTCACTAAAATAATTGATATTATAATTGCAATCCACTACTGTACATCGCCGGTAGGCTATTGAATTGAAACACTACTACTGGTCTAAATACTTCTAAGGAAAGTATATGATACTCTATTTATAAAGTTATTCCATGTTTCTAAGGGCGGTATTAATAAATCAATCTCAAGTTTGAGTTACATCTTAAGTAGACATAATGTATGAAGAGTTCAATACATTATGTCTACTTGAGATGTAACTCAAACTTGAGATTGATTTATTAATACGGCCCTTAAAGTTCAGAAATTGTTATTAATACATAAATAAATGGTTAGACATTTTACAGTTTCCCAGTATTTTTATTACTCCCGCAACTTGCGATATCAAGAAAAAGTATCACTTAAAGCGGTGTGCCCAAATTAAAATACGAGAATTTTGTCGTGCCCTTCTTAAGATGGCGAATTTGGCGTCGAATAAAATACATTTTTAATTAAACATCATTTGTATAAGGTACGTGATGGAAGGGACGCCATTTTATACTTCCGATAATGTTTTAAGAGCATTTTCATGGTTTCCTTCGCCGTAATGTGATATTTTAGGTGTGTTTTATATTTATTTGCTAATTTAATAAATGAATCTACCAATATCATTAATTTTCAGTTGTTTTGAGGGAATGTTATAAAAACTTTTACTTAATAAATATTTTATGTAGAATATTAAATCTGAAATAGATTATGAAATTGTCATGCAAACAAGTGATGAAAATATTACACAAACTTTTTTATGTCAACATCTGCCAATCAAGGATCCCAAGCAATTAGTACAAAAATAAGAAAAGAAATGATTTAAAGGAAATAAATAATATACCCAACCATTGATAAATACCCAAAAAATAGTCCAAACGGAATTCATCTAAAATTTAAAGAAACCGCAAACCATTGTAAAACCAAAACAATTCCTTAAATGCACATATGTTTTCCTTTTACCTAGTTAATTTATTTATTAATTAAAGACTATTTTTGTACAAATCGGTCATCTATTATTAACATTCCATCTCAATTGTCGGTAATGGCCGACGGAGTTGTTACGCATTTTCTTATTAATTACTAGCTTTTGCCCGCGGCTCCGCCCGCTTTAAAAAGTTTTACCGGGATAAAAGTCCCGCTTTATATTTTCCCGGGATAAAAAGTAGCCTATGTGTTAATCCAGGACATGATCTACCCGTGTGCCAAATTTCATCGAAATCCGTTCAGTAGTTTTTGCGTGAAAGAGGAACAAACATCCTTACATCCAAACATCCAAACATCTAAACATCCATACATTCTTACAAACTTTCGCCTTTATAATATTAGTAGGATATAACAGAAGAGTTGTTCGTTCCTGGGCAGTCAGAAAAACCTTGTGTTTCGTTCGTTTCAAACTTTACTATTAAAATATGTCGATATTTACTACGTTTTAGTGAAAATGTTTTCCCTTGCAAGTGACTCTACTAAAAAGTACACTCTTTTAGATTTGGGTATTTGGTCTTCAAAGTTATCATAATATAATATACGTTTTACAAACTACCTCGTTGGCGTAGTTATATAGTGCGCGTTTCGACTATCCCACTGAGGTCTCGGGTTTGAATACCGGGACGGGCAATAGAGATATTAGCTTTTTCTGCTCAGTAATAGCCCAGTGTCTGGAATTTATGCCCGATAAGGTCGCTCCCATGACATTATGGGACGGAACACAAGTGGCGAACAGATCTAGTTGGCTACCTCTTTGGGGATAAAGGCGTAATGTATATTACAAGTTTATCATAACGTCATAAAATATTTTCTTAAGCATCAATTAATGTATTCCTTTACAAAAGTTCAAGAAATATAAAATGACAAGTATCATTGCCAAACATGTTTCAAATAACATTGATAAGAGTTCCCTTGGGTGCAAAACTTGGACTCTATTAAATGCAATTTATCAATGAATTGAAATATTCTTCGAAAACGGATTCAATGGTATAGAATTGCACTCGCAGACCGTATGGCGTGGTTCAACTTATGGTCAGTGCCAAAAAGTATCAAAACAGTGGTAACTGAATAAGCTTTGCAAAAACCACCCTCGCTGAGTCATTGTCATTCATTCATAAAAATGTGTTCATTCGAATTTTGATTCATTTTTGTGTGTTCGTTTTGAGTCCGTGTATGAATTTCTCCTTACTAATCGTCTCACATCACTCCAAAATGATAGATTACTCTAAATATTTCGCCAAATTTAGCAATACGCGGACGATGTTTTGACGACGACTACCCACAGGGATATTGTCATTTGATTTACTGGTAGCAGTAAATAACTATTATAAAATTATACAATACATAAATTCTATAAAGACATAATAGAATAACGAATGCTGCCTACGTAGTGCTAAATAAAGAATATTCACTTTATTGACACGTTCGACCCAATAACTACTTTTCCGAAATTATAATCAATTTGGAGATCTTAAGCTTCAGTCTCACAACCGTGCAGGATTTATACGATGATATCTGCTACAAAAAATCGAAGCAAACATTTAATATCGACGTAATTACACGTCCGTCACCAAACTTCGATGCTGTCAGCCACACATTATCCTATTGTCACTAAATAGTTGCGGGGTTTTCGTGGAAGTTTGAACATACGTGAACTTCATTTGCCGTGTGTGCGGAATCGGTCTCATACAATTTAATACTGCGTAATAGTGCCGTCTGCCGTCGCGGCACGTGCTGTTGCCGTCTGCCGGCCGCCGCGTTCTGCGGAACCACAGGTTAACACGTTATAAAATGTCACCCAATACCTACAGTTTGCAGTGCAATTACCAAATTGTCCAATCGTGGGGCGGTGAATGAAAAACAAAGCATCTCCCTGCATTCTTATATGTTGACATTTGAACACATTGTCGCCGCGGCCATTGACGACTCGTCTCATCGATTTTATTGGACCCAATTGACGTGCCTTTGTGTGCAAATAGTTCTCCTCGCCCGGTGTTATCCCATTTACGTTTTATACACAATTATAAACATTCTTACGCCTGCAATAAAATTTTATAATCCAACTCCTGCTCTCAGTGGAAGACTGAAATAAATCTACATTGTTTACATGTTTAATATCAACTACATTTCTTGATAGTCGGTAAAGAAGATTTATTTCAAAATATAACTCTCAAAGCAAAAAACTCCCCATTATCTTGGCGTATGCTAATAATGTTTTCATTTCGGCGCATCTGGTATACTGATTGAGGTTTTTTCTGTGCCCGTACACAGGTATGCAAAGGAGCACATTTGCATCTCCCAAACTACATTCAGCCTAATTTGGATGCGTCCGCTATCTCCACTCCGAAATCGTTAAAATGCACGCACGGTAGCGAGAAACGGTACAAACATACAAAACAATAAATAAATAACGAGAACAATAAATATAATTAAAAACGACAAAAAGCGTCCGTCCGCATGACGCGGCGAGCGGTTGCGCGCTCTCGACGACTCTATATTAACGATACGAATTTAGCCCAAATTAAACAATTGAAAATATACTTTGTTCGAAACGAATTAAGATTCACGTTACAACATAAAAATTAAAGATTCGTCCAACATTTTGTCACCGACCCGTCACGTTTCCGAGGGCTCATCATTAAAGATTTTTGTTTTTAATCCTCAGCAGTAGGGTTGAGTATCCTACGGATTCAGCCTCAGCGAATATATTTTTTTCAATTCAAAAATGGAATTTAAACAAGCTGCCGTTTCTTTATTGTGCTTCGATCGCGATTCTAGCCTTTCGTTCAATAATTGGGGTTATTAAGGTGCAGAATCGTTCGAAAATAAAATTTGACAGGCATAAGGCGTACTTTCGGTCTATGATAGATCGTGTAGGTCCTAATAAGGTTCGAGCTGGTGAGTAATATCCCTTCGGTAGGTTGTCGTGTTCTAAATTTATTACGCCAATTAGTAGAGTTCACGTCAAAGGATTTATCTGCGGTATCGATCGCACTCTATTTGGGAGGTAACGGTCGATAATGGTCAAATTTCTTGGAACGTGTTTTTTTTTTCGTTGCAGTAGATATTTTCGGAAGCGAGAATGTAACAAGTTAATTGGATAAAAGTATTTGGATGGCGACACATGTGGGTGCTTATAGAGACGATTACGAGCCGAGATTAATAAGGCAGCTACCGGAATTTGATCACATAACCGGTGCGGCAGATAACTAGGTGGATGCCGCCAATTACTATGTGTACGTTTATGCTGCTCATTTCGTAACATTCGTTTGAATTGAATTAATGACCAATGCTGCTAATGGATGTATTCATCATTCCATTACTCAAGTGTGAAAACCGAGATTGGTTTCAATGAAATTTCATTTGTCCAAATTAGTATGATGAAGTGTTATCGTTCTGATAATTTTAAAATGCCTGGTACTAATGATTAAGTAGTTTGTAAAAACGTTATTTACTATTCTACAGCAACAACGCAATGATTTCACTCATAAGTTTTGTATTGTATTTTATCATTGACGTACGACGTTTATTATATCTTCTGATTACATATTCGTCAAATTTTTTCGATGCTGATTTCGTGCATTCTTTGCCTTCTCATAGTCCTTTCTAAATAAAAGACAGGATTTGTCATTGATAAAGTAAATATTATGTCATAAATAGATTGTTAAAACACTCCTAGATATCCAAGAAACATGAAATTTTAATATGGAACATGTAATGTTACGTATCATATTATTCGATACAAACCTGAGCGAACAACGTATAAACACAAAAAATGAAATATGACCAGCCCATTACACGCCACCTCATTGGGCCACAATAAAAAAACTAAATTCATCACACAAATCCCACGGGACACGATAAATGAAGTCGTAATAGATTAACTTCCAACAATTGTAAGTGTTCGACCACTCACTGGACATTTTTTTTGCATTTTACGAATGAATGGATGCTTTATGAATGAATGGATTTATCGATTTTTTGCCCACCTGTAGTCCGCCCGAGTTCGTAGGCGATAAAAATTTGTATTGTTAAATTATTATTTATGGACGTGAATTTTGAATGGAGGTGTAAAACTCAAATATGCTCTTAAGAATGTGAAGAAGGACGATTAATGTTATTGAAAAATTGTATCAATTCGTCGTGAATGAATTTAACAATAGAAATATGTTTTTATACATTCGCTGTTCATTTTTACTGATGCTTAAAAATACCATGAGTGTTATAAGCCGCCGCGTTGATGTAGGAGCAATCAGTAAGCATAAGTTGCGGGACAGCAGGTCTTGGGCTTAAATCCTAAATCTAGCCACACTTTAAATTGAAATTGTAACCTTCAAACAGGATCGCTCCCCACGCAGGGTTATCATCTATATTGCCTACCCACATATATAAGTGGCTTACGGTTACATGTCCTTTACGATTAGGTATTTTCAGTTACGATTTCGACACAATAACAACAATTGTCACACAAATTGTGTGTACCGAATACTGATCCGCGTATTCGAGTTTAAGAGAATAGTACCTACGTAAAATACGAGAAAAACAACACTAGAACAAAATCATTAATGTTATATAGTCAAAAAACAGCAAAACTTCTAACAAATTCTCACAATATTTTATAAAGACATACCAACTGGCCGCAGGACCATCATAACCTCACCTTTGAAATTAAATGGCGTGAGAGGAATCGCAAATCGAACTGAGCTTGTTCCCACACCGACTCGGCACCTGACAAAGAACTAATACAAATGTTTACGGGTTATTTGATAACAGATGCTGTATAATATCCATCCTCTAATACTTATGAAGCTTGAGAATCGCCTTGGAAAAATGTGGGAAGAGCACATGGTCCGGGAATGTAGACGTTAATCGCAAAAAATACTCGCGTAAGGTAAATAGGTATATATTTTCTAAAGTATACGGGGGATATTAGTAGATTTAGGTTTTCCCAATATATTACGTGATTCATATTTGGTTCCAAATTGATTAAATAACTCGTTATACCCATAAATAAAACACCATATTTATTCATTTTATTAATCACATACACAAATTCATGACAAGTCAAAATAATATTGATTCGTAATAAGCTAACCGTATAACTAAATAAATTATAGTTAAAGCAGTGAGGGGGCATAAGTCCCCTAACACCAACCTAATCCGCTCATGATCTTTAGTATAATCGAAACGAATTAAGAGGGGAGGTCAAAACATCCAGTTTCTCGTACAAGCTTAGATATACGTAGATACAGCCGTTGAAAAAAATGGTTTAAAGACAAAGTGTTTTCCGATTAGTTGTATAATTCGTTTCTTTTTTCTTTTACGTTATTTTGAGAGTTGAGACTAACGTCTAATGTCTTGATGATAACAATAATTGATAACATTATATGAGCACTGCCTCGGTGGCGTAGTTGTATTACAGTACGACTGCAAAGCTGAGGTCTCGGGTTCGATCCCCGCGTCGGGCAAAGTGATATTGAGTTTTTCTATTCAGTATCAGCTCGGAGTCTGGAATTTGTGCCCGATATGGCGATAGGCTCCCCCCTATCACATCATGGGACGGAATAATGGCAAAAAGTGGATGCACTAGTTGCGCCTCTGCCTACCTCTTCGGGGATAACAGGCGTGAGTGTATATGTATGTATTATAAGAGCATTCAGTACTAAAACAAAAAATCATTATAATTTAAACCAAAGACATTAAAAATTACAATCACAATTTCAAAAATACTACAATAAGTTATCAAATATTAAGTATGGGCGAAATGTCGTAATCTCACCCTCGTGAATAAAACTAGCTGGTGTATAAATTCAAATTTCCTCTCACCACACGCTCATTTCCATTGCTCCCCTATGGTTTATTAAAACTCCGTGCAAAAACCAACACCAAAGTAAGTTGCTATCTTGCTGCGGAAATGGCATTATCAGCCAGTCCGCCCGACTCGCACACGTCTCAACCAATAGGGCATTCTTATCAGAAAATGACTCATTTCAAATGACAGAGTGTTCTAAAACTCTACACTGTAGAAAATGACACAACCGCTGCATCCGCCGAACTTCGAATTTCAACTTTAATGTTTATCCTATAAAGTCTGCTTTCAACGGCATGCAACAATTCAGTTAGGACCAACGTAATGCGAGCTCTCGTAGAGAGAGGAAATTGGAATAAGAAAATTTGGGGTGTAAAATGAAAGATAGACGAGTGCTAATTTCCGGCTATTACTACGTCTCTTTCTTTCCCGCACATTTATTGCGGGGAACGTAGTATGGGGGGTCGTATCACTGTCTTTTTCTAGCCCGTGGACCGAGTTACAGTGTAGCCATTTAATAAAGCGTGTACTGACGTAGTAGGGCTGCAAGCTCGCGAATACGTGAAACTGTTCTAGTTTTATTACTAAAGAAAGCAATCTTGAAATGTAAGTCAACGATACATTTTATTATGCAATGCTTGATTCTATCATGAAGTATTCGTTTAGTGTGGTTTTTTTAATTAGAAAATCTTTGTAAAAGTATAAAGTATGCACTTATTAAACTAATTATTAAGATTGACATTTACTATTTAGTTTTTGAATATTATTTGTGGTAGGTAATAAAATATTTTTGATACATTCTTTGTCCTTGATTATAATTACTAATATCAACTCGACAAGTATAATCTGAAATGAAATAAATACATACAGGCACTAAATAAAACCTAATTCGTGCCCATTAAATGAACAAAGTTACATAATTTAATTTGTATACAAATTGATTGAGCATCTGTATCTAGAAACGCGCGTTCCGCTCGGCCTCTCTATAGCAAATGACGGGCGGCCGCGTTGCGTCAACCACTACCGGAATTTATCGACTACCCGCAGACAATTCGCTCGACGTCCACTGTATTCTATTGAATAACTTCGGCCGCTAAATTGTATTAGATTTATTACGTAACAAACATGTAAACTAGTTTCATGAAAGTGGAACGTTATCGAAATTGAACAAATTGTAATACTGTCTGGAACATCGTTTGTGGAATTGTTATGGAAGATCCAGTTTTGTATTTGCATTCGTATTGACTTTCATCTTTTACGTATTTCTTGCGTCAAAGAGTCACTGTATCCATTTAGATATTTTTTTGACCACCGGCTAATGAACCAGTGATTCACGTTAGAATATCTCATCTGCCCTATGGTGAAACAGTAAACTTTATGACAGACAGAGTGATTTCTGTATACAAATCCGCAATTTATTTATTCATTAATTATACTTCATGCTGTTGGTATACAAAAAACGTGCTGTGTGACTGATAATGCAAACAATAAACGAAAAAAATACAAAAACCTTTTAAAAAGATTACATTATAACGATTATCGACTCTATGAACAGAGACATCTTTGTTCTAAGTATTTTAAAGCAAACGGATGTGAGCTACCTCAATCTTCGAATCGAATGAATAAACTTAACAAGAACTAGTAAGGTTCTTCTTCTTCTACTTGTATCATTATAAGTGGTTGGAAGTTTAGTGACGGTAGGTTTGGAGATTACAGAAATAAAAAATTATCTCTTTGTACTTAGTGTAGATAGGCTCGCCCCCTATCACATCATAGGGCGGAATAACGGCGAAAAGTGGGTGCACTAGTTGCGCCTCAGCCTACCCTTCGGGGATAACAGGCGTGAGTGTGTGTGTGTGTGTGTGTGTGTGTGTGTGTGTGTGTGTGTAGATTACAAATCGGAATCTACAAATACCCATTATTTTACGGCTCCACCTGCGTGAAATAGTTTTACCGCTTTATATTTCCCGGGATAAAAAGTTGCCTATAACAATCAGGAGTACCGAATGTAGCATCCTATAAGTGAAACAATGTTCGAAATCAGTTTAGTAGTTCCAGAGAATAGCCTCTACAAACCCACCAAAAACCTCACGAACTTTTCCTCTTTATAATATTAGAATAAATTAGTATAGATACTTATTTTATTTATTTTCAATAAGAAATACCTATGTATGGGAAGGCAAAGCTTCATGGTATAAATGTTCTAACCCTCCAATTCCTTTTAGTTCTCATTTACGAGTCTAATACAACTTGGTTTTTCTCGTTCTGTGGCTCTTTTTAGCTGCCGGTCTCTAAAAAAAAGTATACTGCATCCGCTCCTTGCATACATAACTTGCAAAAGCGGGAGTGTGCAATCTCTGACTTAAAATCACATATTTCTTTTGTAAAAACTATATTCATGGAATTTCTATTACTTATGGGTATACGTACCTATGTGAAATCTGACAAGGTATTAAAATTTTCACTCCTAGGAGAAAAAAAAAACCCTGACTCTTTAATCACTTCATTTGGAACCGCACGCGGTCCTCAAGTGATAAACATTTGAACTCTAAATGATTTTCCGTCTCACTACACTTTTTATAAGAACAAGCAAGATGTTTCCTAATAGCTTCCAGCCGGAATCCTGCAACAATTCCCAAAAAAGTACTAGCCAAAATGTATTTGTCAACACTAATGAATTTAATGGTACAAAAATAATTCCTTTCAAATTAAAGTTCTCCGAGAATAAAAACTGGCGGAGCTCAATTAATTCAAATCGATTTCCACTTAAACAAACCTTCTTCACGAACGATCAGAATTTCAAATTCACCTTCAACGGAACAGGGAGCATGGTGTAAAGCTCCTTTTTTCGATTCCAATATGCCATTTAATCGGAACGCGCCAAAAGAAATAGTCGCAACCGAGTTAGGTTGGCCAGCCTGATGCTATCTTGGCAGTTGGCACACCTGACCGACGCTAATTGGACAATAAATCAATTCTTCCCCGCTTCTTATTGGTGAATCGTGGCATTCCAATATTGAAAATTTGGCCGCGCGATATTGACATGATAAAAAACAATAGGGCGGCTATCTTTTTCTTTTGTGTACATCTCTCGGGACCCGGTTCTTATTAAAACTGAATCGTTTCGTGTTTTGTTTTGGTTGAGCTCAATGTCTTATCGCGGTTAGACAATTTGTTTTTGGGTGCTCGTTATTGAATGATTAGTATTGATATTTTGTATGTTGTCTGTTGATATGACAAGTAGAATAAAAGATGTGTTATGCCTTCATTATAACGAATCTTGAATCCACCGATATTGTTATTGATTATTACGTAATATTATGTGTAAGTACATACATATTAAAATTTTATAGAATTGAAAAACAAAGTTGATATTATAGTTTGCCCTGAAGTTACAGCTATGGACGCTTATTGTTCAGTAATTTACATTATTTAGTTTTATTGTAATTAGCTTCTGTTCAACGCATTTTCGTATTTCAAACAAGTAAGAAAGAATGCCTTTTTCAGTAAAGTTACTATTTAAAGTTTAGGTAAATTAAGAGATATTAAAAGGGATTAACAACGAAAGCGGCCTTCATTACTACTGTTACCATGCATCTGAACTTCGTGGGATAGATTCTTGGCTTTTCTCAACATTAAACATTACGAAAATCAAACATTACATTTTGGTTTAAGCTTCTACAATCTATATTTGAAAAATTTATTCGTGATCAATAGGCTAGTTGACTACTCTCAAAAATGTATGCCATCCAAAATCGAATGGTAAAGAATTTTCAAAATTCATATAATAATAAGTAAGTTATAAATTTCCTAAATAAAATTTTAAATTTGATAGATGGGGTAATTCTCAAATAACAGTAATATCAGACTGTGACGTCACCGGGTGTCATCCTACTAATATTATAAAGGCGAAAGTTTGTAAGAATGTATGGATGTTTGGATGTTTGGATGTTTGGATGTATGGATGTATGGATGTAAGGATGTTTGTTCCTCTTTCACGCAAAAACTACTGAACGGATTTCGATGAAATTTGGCACACGGGTAGATCATGTCCTGGATTAACACATAGGCTACTTTTTATCCCGGGAAAATATAAACCGGGACTTTTATCCCGGAAAAACTTTTTAATGCGGGCGGAGCCGCGGGCAAAAGCTAGTCGGATATAAAGCTGCATGCGTGCGAAAGAGATAACGTGATATCCCCA
The DNA here is from genome assembly GCA_949316025.1 of Lapara coniferarum. Lineage (NCBI taxonomy): Eukaryota > Metazoa > Arthropoda > Insecta > Lepidoptera > Sphingidae > Lapara > Lapara coniferarum. The sequence goes on from OX438921.1 coordinate 6,128,590, forward strand.
CCAAGCCCCCACTTTTACTCACGACAATATTTTAAATGTGAATATTTTTCTACTAATTTTGATGCTGATTTCTTTCACATATTATTTTCTATTACATATAAAATAATGTACAAAATTGAATATAGGAAACTACCCTATTTTTGTAAAAGAAACTGTTGTTTTCGCCAATCAATTTAGCTCTCTAATGCTTTGGACTGTAAAGCGCCTAAAAGAAATATAATATGTTAATCTCTTGCTAATGCTAAGCGCTTATAATATGTCTGATGATAAGATGAAGTTTATAGACCTAGAGTAGTAGCACTGACGACTAAAAAGCCAGTTATTATAAATTAAGTACCAATAATTTATGCCGACATAAGAACTTACAACAATTTAACCTGTCAAACCCCGCTTACATATATAGATGTATGGGGAAACCCTATATACTCGGACGCCGGCATCCGTAGCGGGACATGACGAGTCAAATAGTCTATAGAGCCACAAGAATACGTACCTATCCTTAAAATCCCTAATTGATGGCAAACGTAGCCACAACGTGTGTTATTTACAAAATGCAATGCTGGCTAATCTGGCCAAGCCGAGTCCCGTCGCGTGTGTAATTAAATTCTCAGAACAAGCGAGCTATTAAACCGAAACGGTAGCGACGTCCATTACCAAACGTACGTGAATAATTATTTCGTTCCCGCCTTTTTGTTTTGCGTGCGAATTTCGAGAGCACTAATGCGGCGTCGCCTACTGGCAGCACGGACACTCGCGAACAATGTTCTCGTAAAATATTATTCAATTATGCTGTTTATGTACTGATTGACGATTATTATCGGTCAACTGGTTTGTTTTATGTATAATGGTAGTGATTTTCATATACAAATTGTTAGCCTAAAAAATATATGACAGAAAAAGTCACTGGTAATGTGGTAGATAGCATTATATGTCAGACTAGCTTTTGCCCGCGGCTCCGCCCGCGTTATATATTTTTTCCGGGATAAAAGTCTGGCTTTATGTTTTCCCGGGATAAAAAGTAGCCTATGTGTTAATCCAGGACATGATCTACTCGTGTGCCAAATTTCATCGAAATCCGTTCAGTGGTTTTTGCGTGAAAGAGGAACAAACATCCATACATCCAGACATTCTTACAAACTTTCGCCTTTATAATATTAGTATGATAGTTATATGGAACTTTAACTGACCCTAAATCTTTATCGTAGAAATAACTCTACCAGTTATAAATCCAAAATCTACAATTTATCAATTCATTTTAAAATAAGGCTGCTTCGTTGAACATATTTATACAATTAGAAGTTATTTTTTTATGTTTTAATCTTGTATAAACATTATTGTGACGTGGATGTCCGAACTCTAGAAGGTAGGTAACCTACACGGACGCACCTTTTTGTCATAGAAAACCAGGGTAAATCCAAGGAAACCAAGACAGATGGCAGTCCTAATAGTGAAGCATGGGTATTTACAGATACGGACTATAGTAAGAAAACAATTATCATCAGTTTTCATAGTACCTACCTATATAATCTACGGTTAATGGTGAAGGCAACTATATTGAATGTCTTTGGCAACAACATTGTTTATTAATTGTCATGATAAATAAATGGGGATAATAAAGCCCGTTAATTGGTTAAAACACGTAAAAGTTAACAATGTCTAAGTTACCATTACCTAAAACCCATTACTTGTTCTATCAACAATAAATTGTCAATTATGTAAGATACTATTAATTGTTTATTCCCATAACTGCTATTAAAATAAAAATGGCGAACAAATGTGACAGCCAGTGACACGAACAAAAAAATGTTGCCAGCAAAAAAACCTTTTCTACCGCAGACCACCAAGGCACACGAACGCATATCATTAAGCCTACATAAACAATCTAATGAAATGACAGGTAGTAAGAGTTGTCACATTCATGGTATAATATTATTCACGTTTATCAGCGGGGCGCATCGTTGCTCGTACTGTTAACATGTATTTTGACAGATGACATAAGTTTGGCGCCGTATCGCCCGTTTGTCATCTCGTCTGCGATGAAACACAATTTGGATGCAATAATAAGCTCCCGTCTTACGTAAGAGCGCAGTCCTATTCAATAACACATTGCATCGCGTTGGCATAATTTTATTAGATCTGAAATGTTAACTGCCTCGGCGCGGCGGCGTAATTGTATTGCTGACTGACTGTCGTGGTACTGTCTCGGGTTGGAAACCCGAGTCGGACAAACTTACGATACATTATTTTATGTTTGCAACTGGCAGCTATTATCTTCTTATTCTAATTAGATTTCTATTACAGTTAAGTAAAAAAAAAATGTTTACAAATTTTCCGAAATATGTTCATGTTTTCCTATACCACAGGGGTCAGGACTCACGACTCTACTCTTTTTTTACCACTTAGTCTTTATTTCTGTGTTATAATACCTTTTTATTTCCTTTCAATACCTTTGTAGCCCCTATATTTTTTTATTAAATCAAATAAAACAATACGATGCTTAGATGTGTACCATTATTCCCTTATATTTGTTTGGAAAAAAAATTATGAAATATTTGTGTTTAATTATAAAAGAACATTATCTACTTCCCCTCCCGTCTGCAACAAATATTCAGAAAAGTGTTAATAACTATTATGATATTATACCGTGCTTCAAACATCGTTAACACAGCGACTCTACCTTAATTGTGATAAAGACAGTCGTGTAAATCAACGTAATGGTTGTTGTTTTGAAGTAGCTGCCTGCTATTCATAACATTGCATTGTATAATTATCTTCAGACGTCTTGCACTAGGTCACCTGTACACAATGTAACAAAAAGAGGCCGTACATTTTGTATAATTCACTTTATCCATTTACATATAAAGCTGTATGACAGTTATGACGTAAAATTAGGCGATAAATTAGCATTGTATTTCTAAATGCAGTATTAAGTGCCCGCATTTACTTGTTACAATAATACATCTACATTCTATACTAATAATATTATAAAGCTGAACCGATTTTGATTTTTTTTTCACTAATAGGCACATACGCACACACTTTTAACATTACTCCTGAGTGCTAGGCTACTTTTTATCTCAGAAAATATTTTTATCCCGATTTTTTTTTTCTCGCGGGCGAAGTCGCGAGCAACACTATGTTAAATTACCGTTATAATTTATATTACATACTGCTAGTTTAGTGTACTTGATTCTAAAGACGATGGGTATCGAATAAAATTAACTTTTATTAAGTACCTACTACCTACAAGCTTTTACTTGTGGCTCCACCCGCGTGGAAAAGATTTTCCAGGATAAAAGTTCCGCTTTATATTTTCTCGCGATAAAAAGTAGCTCATATCCTTTCCAGGGTCTCAAACTATCTCCATACCTAGAGCTAGCTACAGTAATTTTCCAAGGGAGGGGATAGAGGTCATTGTCCGAGACAAAAAAAAGATTAGTGCTGTGTACATGCAGTTTTGATAATATTGGGCATTTTAACAATTTATAGTAGTAAAGAAAAATCCTGTGATTTGCACCAGGTAATTCTGGGGTGGGCTCGGCGCACCCTTCCCGTCTCTACATATTCCTATGACTGTATATCTACGTAAAAGACTGTACAAACTTTGTCAACTAGTTGCCGAGAAACATTACTACTATAATAAAACTGACAGTTGCTGAGATTACTAAAGCAAGTGCGTTTCGGCAACAAGTTGACGTCTACTCGGCGCCTTAAAGCAATAACAACAATTAATAAACAGTATCAATACTGCTACCTTAAGTTATTCAAATTATTATTTTTATTTGTTATCGATATACATCGGACACGAGTCAAATCGATGGGTGCCATGATCCTCCAGACATGGAACGAGTGGAATGCGTCCAAGACAAATAATGTATTGGTGACATCGCATGACATCTGTCCGCCAACGCTTTCTAAACAATTAATTAAACAACGCAAAGACAAGACTTTATTTTGATTTCATACACCGATTGTAAAGATAATTGGTTCTTGGTAAAATATTTTATGAGCATATAATATTAGTACAGCGGTTAGGAGATTATATTCATGCCCGTTTCCACAATGATAGTGTGTTCTATTAAAACGTGTACCAACGGACAATAATTTTTGAGCTACCCACGAAATCGCGCCGTGCCGTTGTAATTAGCTTTAAGTACCTATTAAAGGTTCCAGTTAAAGAATAAGAATTAGTGAAAACGAGCGTTGAAATTATGCGATGTTTTGTAAGTGTGAAGTATAGTTTCACACAACTTTCAGATACCTAATAATATAAAGCCAAAAACTTTCAGATACCTAATAATATAAAGCCAAAATACACGAATCTAAAACCCAGACTTTCATGACCCTTCCAGCAAATGAAACAAGTTCGGAGATTGCACTATATGACTAAAGAATATATTAAAACTACTTATATTAAAAAAAAAGTATATATATTTCTAGGTACACCTCGGTGGCGTAGTTAAATTACGGTATGACTGCAATGCTGAGGTCTTGGGTTCGATTCCCAGGCCGGGCAAAGTGATATTGAGTTTTTTAAATTCAGTATCAGTCCGGAGTCTGTAATTTGCTCCCTATATGGCGACAGGCTCGCCCCCTATCACATCATGGGATAAAAGGTGTGCGTGTGCAAGTGTGTGTGTTAAAAAAAGAACATAAAGTACCTAACTGAACCAGAAACCTAGAATAATATCGAGGGGTGAAAGGCTATCTACTAACGCTATTGCAATGGAAGCTTTTCTTTATACGTGTCTATGTTAAATGTTCTTTTTTTTCGAGGCAGAGCAAACGGTCCAATTGACAATCTCTAATTCTCTACGTTATTATCACAAGGAGAAATAGTTTAAGCGAGTCTAATATGAATACTATCTTAGGTACATTTTACAAAAACAATTGTTGCAAGCAAAATGTTTTAATCTGAGACTTAAACTTTATGGATATTAAAGGGGCAAAAAAATTGGATCATGGATAAATTAAAAAAAAATTTTGACCCCACCAAGTCAAAAAGAAGTCGTCGACATGTTTGCAAGCGCTGCAATAAAAGACGCAGAAAACACGGTTCTGGTGATAATAATTTACCTGGCTGTGATTGCGAAGATCTTGCTCAGTCTCCACAATCACATTCAGCTAACAAAATCACTAATTTAGGAACACCACCAACTCCCGTGCAAACTGTAGGTAGGAAGGTGTATGATGGTTCGGATAGCGCGGCCTTCGTTATTCACGTTCAAAAAAATATTGTTCAGGAGAATGACTCTACCACACTGTATCCGCTTTCATTTGGAAGATTCCTTCAACGTGGAAATTTTAAAAACATTATAAACGGTAGTGTTAAGAAAATTGGCAGAAATAAAATAGCTTTGGCTTTTTCCTCATTTATTGACGCCAACTCTTTTATTATTCACGAAAATCTATCTAAATTTAATTATAAGGCATTCATTCCCTCCTTTAATGTAACTAGAATGGGTTTAGTGCATGGTGTGCCAGCAGAGTGGTCCCCGGAAAAAAATCATAGAAAATACATCAGTACCAATTGGTTGTGGACCTATTTTAAAAGCACGCAGATTAAACTTTAAAACTTTCGTTGATGGCTCTGTGGTGTGAAAGCCCTCACAAACGGTTGTCTTCATTTTCGATGGTCAAGTTCTGCCTAAACGCATTTTTATGTGTTATAATGCAATGCCTGTGGACCTTTTTATATATCCTACTGTCCAATGTTTTAATTGCTGCCGATTTGGCCACACTAAAATACAGTGTCGGTCCAAACCAAAATGCTATAAATGTGGCGATAATCACTCCGGGGAATCTTGCGACAGGGACGAGCGCAATGCCAACTGTTGCTTATGCTCAGGGTTCCACTTTGCTACAAGTAAAGTGTGCCCCGAATTTTCAAGGCAAAAACAAATAAAAACCCATATGGCTCAGAATTCTGTATCTTATGCAGAGGCCAGTAAATTACTTCCACCTGTTACTAGATCTTTTGCTGATACCCTTATATTCCAAGCTCCCAGAGAACAGGACACTTCTTCACCTATCCCCTTCACCTCCTAAAGGGTATAATAAAGAAGCCCACAATGCTTTATTAAAAGAGTTTAGAATTCGTGACCCCACTAATAGCTGTGCCATCAATAATTCATGTAAAGATGAATCAGTTAAAGAACTTAATGTTATAGAACTTATTACAGCTTTGTTAAATCTTTTAACTACATTTAACACTTCACTGTCCAACGTTGCCTTACTTCAAAGTGTTATCTCTTCTTTCTTACCCCAAAATGGACAGTCAAGTTCAAAATATAATTCAATGGAATTGCCTTTCCGATTCGCTAAGCGCGCTTCAAGCTATCTTTAAATTTCCTTTTAAATATAATTGCATTTTGCCAGCAATTCTCCAAATAAGAGAGGTGGCGTTCAAATGTATTTCGAGGGGATACTCATTAATTTTGTTTGGATTCCCAGTCACTCTGGAATCAGTGGGCAACGAAACCGTTGACAAACTTGCCAAAGATGCGGTGCAGAGTGGTGATTTATTCCCATTCAAAAATTATAGCCAAGACCTACAATCATTGCCGAAATCTTTTCTTCGAGACTCTTGGACAGAAACTTAGTCATCCAGTCGCTTATTGAAGGGCCGCTATTACTCCGTCATTCAACCTCAGATCCCAATTAAACCGTGGTTATCTAGAGTTAAGTTTGGCAAGGTTGAGACTTCTATTCTTATTCGTGTTAGACTTGGTCACACTTGTGTCCCTGCTCACCTTGCCAGGCTTAATATAGTAAATAGCCCCGTGTGCGCTTGTGGATGTGATGTCGGCGATTTAAATCATATCTTGTTTTCTTGCTCTCAATTTGACCGCTCACCCCTGATTCGATCCCTTCTAGACCTTCGTATTCCTTTTCCCTCTTCTATCCTCTGTCTTCTTAGTACTAATAATTTTCTTGTTTATAAATGTATAGGATCATTTTTCATTAAAAACCACATAAAACTGTAGATAAGCCATCCTCGTCCATGATTGTCATAGTACGTTTACCGTTTACATATTATGTATATTTTCTACCTACCTATATATTTAATTTAGATCTTTTATATACTGCCTAGTCCTTTCTTTTTTCCTCAAACCCTCCTGATAGTCCTTTTTTTCTTTTTCAAAATTCCCTCACCAATATTATAAGTCAAATAGTTTCCCTGCCTTTGTCCTATATGAGTACTTACACGACACTTTACGCTGCTTTATGAATCCTACAAAGACTATCTCAAGACGAGCAATCCGAAATTATGAACAAATACGACTTGTCTGGCTAAATGCACAAGATGTGCGAAGCCATGAAGAAAAAAAAAGTGTCATGAAATGGTCTTGTTTTAATTCATTATTTTGGTGATACCTAGTGTTATATTGTATAATTATGGTGATATATTATCCAATATAGTTCTGTTAAAGGGCTCAAATAAAGTGAATTGAAATAACTGTGCCAATCAAGTGTTTTTTTTTTGTCGCCAAAACCCCTCGATAAAGTCTTGGTAAGGTCTCAGAATAATAACTAAAGCCATTCTCCACTATTCTGAGGGTAAGGTAGCCACTGCTTTACTACGACATAGTACGTAGGAAAAAAAAATCAACCAAAAATATCACTTAAGACGAGGCTGTATGGGCTAGAACCCTTTGCCTTCCCTAAAGGGAAAGTTATAAAAAAAAAAGTTATAGTATATTTGTGCCATTGTGCTTTCCGGAGTATTATAATGCTCTTTGGTTTATTGTATTTTATTAAAATTAATAAAAAATCCTCAATGAAAACAGAATTATACCCTTCTACACAGGATAACAGTTTCTTTCCAACAAAATGACTGACGAAGAAGGTATACACCATTCAAATTATTGCAATGTACACAGTATTTTTTTGATGCTAACATTTTTATATTATTTTAGCGCCATCAGATAGCAGTCTCGTGGTGATGATTGTAGACACAAATCCTAACCAGCGGTACATAACCGAAGACCCTAAAGTGTTAACCAACGTTCTCGACGCGGTGATCGCTTTTGGAAACTCTCATTTGATGCAAAAATCTCGTAACCAACTTGCAGTTATTGGTTGTCATTTTCACAAAAGGTAAATAAACATAGATTTCTCCCAATGAAACATCAAATAATTAGATTTAATATCAGAGAACCCACTTGTTTTCTTGTCCAAGCTGTGAAAATAAAGTATAACATCGTCCAATACTATTCTTTTCTATATATTATTGTTTAAATTTCAGTGAATACTTATACCCAAGCCCGGGCAAGCCATTAGATGTACGACAAATAGATGGACAGTATGAACTCTTTACCTTAGTCGAAAAAACAATTAAGATGAGGTATGTATAACATTTCAAAATAATATTGTTATAATCATTAAATATAACAAATCTAATTGTTATCATGCATGTTTACGTAATGGTTTTATTTCTACACAATTTTTCAGATTAGTGAACTTAGTGAGAAGCCAGCCTCAAGAAGAAAAACCTGGTGAATCTTTATTGGCGGGTGCCATGGCAATGGCTTTATGCTTTATAGCAAGAGTAAGCTATTCCATTACATACATTCACATTACATTTTTCCTAACCAAGTTATAAGAAATAAGAGATTAACAAGGATTTTTTATTAAAAGCATATAAATAATAAAAACAAAAGCCTCTAGTAAAAAAAGGATAATATCCCGTTAATAAAATGTACTTCTGGTGTAGAATATTGCAATTCAATAGATAAATCTATACTAATATTATAAAGCTGAAGAGTTTGTTTGTTTGTTTGAACGTGCTAATCTCAGGAACTACTGAACCGATTTTGAAAATTCTTTCACTAATAGGAAGCTACACAACTCCTGAGTGCTATAGGCTACTTTTTGTCCTGGGAAAATATTTTTGTCCCAGAAAAACTTTTTCACACGGGCAGAGCCGCAAGCACTACTAGTAATAATATATAATGAAATGTTTGCAGATGCGTCGACAAGTTCCACCGGGAATGTCAATGACCAGCAGAATATTGGTGATAACTGGAAGCTCAGACACAGCGGCTCAGTACATCAACTATATGAATGTGTTCTTTACAGCACAAGTTAGTAATATACAATAAATTCAAGGTAACAGGATAACATGTTTAGGGACTAATGGACAAATCTAGAATCAAAGATATATATATTCCAGATATCTGATAGATAATTTTATACAGATTTCTGATAGTCTCTTGCTTAATGTAAAAATTTAAGCACACTTGTGTCTAGCGTAAAGCCTAAAACCTTGCCTATTCTTGCATAATAAGACTATGTTGATCTTCAGGCTTTATTATAAATGTTATTTTCTTTTATTATAATAATATGAATGTTTATTTTATTTCAGAAACAACAAGTCCTCATTGATGTGTGCTCGGTAGATAAACACTTGAGTCTTCTCCAACAAGGCTGTGATATCACTGGCGGGCTGTACCTGAAAGTGCCCAGCCTTGAGGGTCTCTTGCAGTATATACTCGTAAACAATATTCAACATATTTTGGATTATAATTTACACTTTACAGTACTTACGATATTAAGTAAAAATATATATGTGACGATTTATCAGTACGATTTGAATCGTATTGTTCAGTCGTAAGGGGTCATCCATTAATCACGTGATGTGTTTTAGCAACTTTTTTACCTCCCGCCCCTCTGGTAATATCCAGTGAGGTTTTAGACAATCCCCTCCCCCCCCCCAAACCAAAGATGACGTGTATTTTTTGGTACAAAGTATCTTAACAATGTTAGTGTTTTATATTGAAATACAGGAAGTATATCTAATTTAATTTGGATCACGCGCGAATAAATAAATACACGTGATATATCACGACAGCCCCTCACGCCCTTGTGATATTTCGTGGTTTTTGCCGAACCCCCTCCCCCCCCTTCAAGCCTCACGTGGTTAATGGACGACCCCTTACGATTTGTCGGCTGGTGTGTTACTTGTTACACTAAAATATGTTTTCAGTGGGTGTTCCTGCCGGAGTCCAGTGAGCGAGGCAAGTTGGTGCTGCCGGGCCGAGGCCGCGTGGACTACCGCGCCGCGTGCTTCTGTCATAGAGAACTGCTCACCATCGGATATGTCTGCTCAGTCTGTCTTAGTGGTAACTATAAAGTGTTACCTACTAAACTATATATAATTCCTTACGTTTACGCGAATGTTAGGGATTGAAATTAAACTGTTATTAACGGATTTTTCGCGGTTTATTGGACATCAGTCCGTCCCGTGACCATGAAGTGTTGCAAAGCATTCGACACGTCTGGAGAAAATAAAATAAAAAACCACAATAAAATTTATAATAGTTTATAAATTTTATTGTGGTGGTGTCAATACCTAGACTATATTTACTAAGGGCCGATACCTATAGAAGATCTTAACCTCCACAATCGCCTACATAGTGAAAATAGACCAATCAGAATAAAGCATGATTGACATGCTTACAGATGAGGTACTGTTATTGGTTTATTCTTATCATTTAATGTGTAGTTAGTGGTTGAATAGATTATGGAATCTGCATTAGGTTTAAATTATCATAAGTAATTCCATATTGATAGATCTTGATTTCTCCAGCCAAGCATTAGAATTCCAATTTGAAAGATTTGCAACCAGCGTAAATACGAATATTGAAAGATAGTTTACTGGTGGTAGGACTCTTATATGTAAGAGTCCGTCTGGGTGGGTCCCACCGCAATGTCTATTTCTACCGCCAAGCTCCAGTGTGCATGCACTGTTATGTTTCGGTTTGAAGGAGTGCACTCGTCACTCTCATTTGTTTAAACATACATACATACATAAACTCACGCCTTTCTACCATTGGGGTAGGCAGAGACTATAGAACGCCAAGTGCTACGATCCAAGTATACCTCTTTCGCTTCGTCCAAAGTCATCAGTCTCTTCATACATGCTCGTCGGTTACGAGAACTCCTTACATTTGTTTAAATGAGATTATTTTTTGTGCCTTTGGGCGGGAAATTTTGGTTCCGCCTCGAACGGCAAGATCCCACACTAACGCCACTGTTTAGAAGTAGCGAAGATAAAGACATTAAAATTGTTTCTTTTTCAGTGTTCTGCAAATTCAGCCCGATTTGTACAACTTGCCAGTAAGTAGATCTTAATATATCTTATCTATTTGTACCTTACAAGATGTACATAAAACAAGCTTTGAGTTTTTCATAACAATTTTGAAAGTAATATACAATCTATCAAATAATGTTAGGTCAGCATGGTTAATTTAAATTGGAGCTTACATTTTTTTCTAAATCTTCATTAGATATATTTTATTAGATTATATTGTATATTTGTTTTTTTTTTCAGTACTGTGTTCAAAATAGGCGGGCCCCTACCTACCAAGCCGAAGAAAAAGAAAATGAAAATTTAGTATTATGGATCTTAGATAATGATTTTGAACTGTAAATATAGAGGTTAAGCTTATATATTATACTGTGTTTGTTTGGGAAATATGCGCTACAATTTATTAGCATCCTTGGTATATTGGACTATGGTTGTGGACTAGCAGATGCTAGGTACGAATGCAAACTTTTCGGACTAAATAATCCGTGAATCCAAGCCTAATGTTTTCGGCATCCTTTTCGATTATTTTCTAATAGCTTTTGCCCGCAGCTCCGCCCGCTTTATAAAGTTTTTCCGGGATAAAAGTCCCGCTTTATATTTTCCCGGGATAAAAAGTAGCCTATGTGTTAATCCAGGACATGATCTACTCGTGTGCTAAATTTCATCGAAATCCGTTCAGTAGTTTTTGCGTGAAAGAGGAACAAACATCCTTACATCCACACATCCAAACATCCATACATTCTTACAAACTTTCGCCTTTATAATATTAGTAGGATGATACGTTATTTCACCACTCGTAACAAGCGCGTGATAAACGCGATGAGTTACGTTAACTCATCGCGTTTATCACTGGAAATTAGCACACAGAATACCATTAAACGCTAATTACACGAAGTTAACGTCACACGACCGCGTTATAAAACCAAAAAAAGGGGGGGGGGGGGCGAGACTCGCACAATAAAGTACATTTGCAAGCGATGAGTAAAAAACCCAATGCTTGTTTTGTGTTCTATTTATATTGCTAATTTTATCAAGACTTCAAATAGGTTATAAATAAAACATTAAATAAGTCATGAATATCTTACTGCAGTTTTGGATAATTTTTGAACATAATTAACCTTGTACAAGTTTTTGGAATACTAAATTACATAAGATTATCGACGGTTATCGGATATATGTCGGTGGCTTTCTGATTTTCTAGGAAACTCCTTTTATCAATTTATTATTTATCTCTTGATTATTTATTTGTGTTGACGGGTGCGTAGGATTATATGTTATCATTATTAAGCTTCAACGTGGCGTTAAATATTAAATAGGTTTTGTAACACAAAATCTTAGAGTAAATCTTAATTCCGACACACACAACTATAAGTTAGCAATATTTTGGAAAAACCGACATCGTAATTACGAAAAGTAATTGATCTTTGAAACTTTTGATATGAACTTTACTAATCACTGATTTTGCAATTGGGAACTACAGACGGTTCTTTAGATCCGAGAATGTATCAAACTATTAAAAAAAGCACTACTGATGACTGATGTACACACACTCACGCCTTTTATCGCCAAATGGGTAGGCAGAGGCGCAATTAATGCACCCACTTTTCGCCATGCGTATTTCGTTCCATGATGTGATAGGGGGCGAGCCTATCGCCATATCGGGCACAAATTCCAAATTCTGGGCTGATACTGAATAGAAAAATCCATTATAACATTGCCCGACCCGGGGATCGAACCCGAGACCTCAACATTGCAGTCGTACCGTAATACAACTACGCCGCCGAGGCAGTTCTATTGATGTATTCTGCGCAAAAGGTCATCTGGACAATAATTACTAGACATTAACAAGTAAATAAAATACTTAAAATAAAAACACCAACCAATCCAGTCACCAATAAAATAATTCTATAGACATAAAGTACTTGGAAGTCAGTCTTTAATTTAACAAAATAAAAAATACGACACAGTCATTATATGATTAAATTGATTTAGAAATTACAACATTAAAAACAAATTAAATTAACTTAAAAGGAAAATACTATCTTAATTTATAACAGTTTTAAATATAGATAAGTACTAGATACATAAGTATATTCCACACAAAAATCTTGCTTCTAATTGCGTAATCCCCACGAAGTAGGAACCCATGATAATTTTGACTCGATCTATAGCGAATATTGAACTGCGACCTCTTAGCAAACTGCCTGCCCGGATAAATACTACATTATGTTATAGAAAAAAAAAATACCTTAAGTAACAATATGAACGATGAAACTGAATAATGCTCTTATCTTATTTTTAATTTTTCACAGATAAATATCAATAAAATGATAAATGTAACATCAAAGTAGCAAAAATACAAATCGAAAAGTAAAGATAATCTTATCCATATTCAATATGGAGCAAATAATTACAATTAACGACGGCCCTCATATTCGCCTTTTAAAATTGAAATCACTGATTCTAATCAAGATATGATTAAATTAATCAAACTGCTTTACGAAACCGAAATTATTAAAACTACGTCCACGTTTCAACAACGATTTCTGCAAAATTACATAACGCACTCTGAATATAACAATGACCTAATCCAAAATTTTGGCTAGATGAGTTCTAGCAAAATATGGACCCTAAAGGGCAAGCTGTATCGACTAAGAAAAAAAAATATCATTTCAATATTGGGAATAGAGTCAAAATCGTTTGAATTTATGATCGTTCCCCGCCCTATTTAAAAAAAAATATACAGTTAGCTTTTGTGACGATTCCCACAAGTCAACGATTTTGGATTAGGTCATTGTTTTAGTAAGAATGCGATAAACTGTTGCTAGCGGTCGTTGGAACGTACATAGTGTGCCTAAAAATACTTAAACTTATCGATACCTTAGCTAAGAATACGATTCACGAGATTTTGATCTTGCTGCGCTACGATTTATCGATAATCTCGAAGGCACTGTCGATTTCTTCTTCGGGCGACTTGGGCTCTACACTAAGTCGCCTGTGTTTGTTTTGGTTTTCGGAGTAAGCGACTACATCAACAGTCCTGCTATGAATAACCTTCGGTACATTACAATCGTCGGCACTTCGCCTTCGGTTTTGTCTGTCGCCTTCAATGTCAGCTGGTGCGCTAGATGGCTCATGGACTTGGGTTGCTTTCGGCTTTTCCGTTGAACATGTATCGTCATTCTGTAATAGAACATTGTAAACTTTGCTATATACCAAATGTATACTGTTTTTTTTTTAAACCTACTTCATCAAGTAAATAAACACTTGGTTTGTCAGTTGCTAGATGGAAGCACTTATTATCTCAATTGATTTCCTGTGTGATTAACACGTGTTCTAGCTCATGTTGTCAACATGGATTTTATCAGATATTTAATTTTAGTTTAACATAGTCTCGTGAGTAGGAATCGTGAAGCCCTGAACTAGGTTCACAGGTGGAGCTTTTATTTCTGCAAATTTTACCTCTCGTATGAAAGAACCAAGTTCGCGTAAAGTAAAAAATTAACACACAATTGTTTAAACTGGTTGTGTAAAATTCTACTCAATTTTTATCTAGCGCATAAATAGACGCAAAAAATAATATTAATCAACATTAATCATCAGGGAAAATTTTCACAGTAGGTAAATAAATATCGGATAACGATCGATCGAATAATGTAGGTTCAGTTGAAAAAAACAGGGCAATATAACTACTGATTATTTTTGAACTAAAAGTCATCGTGACATCAGGCCCTTAAGTGTTTAGTTTTGTACAATTATGTACCTAACAACTCATTTTGCCAAATTGGTAAGAGAGTAAGGTATTTTTCGTTGCCATTAACTGGGGATGGCTGGTCGTTGGATACGTACTGTTAAATTCGAAAGGGGAGGTAAATGTTATATTTTAGTACACCAACGCGACGTTTCGCCCAACGTTTTCTTCCAACGGTGTTATAAAAAGAGTTAAACAACCCTTAAATATTACGTAGGTATTTGGTAAACAAAAAAAAATAATGCAAATCTGAATATGGAACTCAAAACCTCGGAGAACTTTTGATAACTGCGACAGCTCACGAAAAAATACCAGCTCTATACTATGCTTAGCCTGTCACGTGAGGTATCGCAAATTAATGCTAGCAATGACTGCTGAAGTTTGGGTTTTCCCGGGGTACGACGCAGCGAACGATCCTAAATGTTTTGACGTTTAGAGAAAATCGATATTACTGGACTCATTGGTCTCACTACGAAAGATGCTCAGGATGAAAGATTGAATGAAGAATATTTTGGTAATAGCGAATTCTTAAATAATGCGGATATTATCAAGAAGAAAAGACGTCCGACGTTAGCCTTGTGTTCAGTGAGTTATGTGCTTACTAATTTCGCTGACAAACAGGTCAAACGAATTATGTTTAACGAGTATGTTGAAGCCCTGATCTACTTCCCAAGGTGTATATTATTTATCCTTAAATGTTCTAAATATATCACAACAGAAATAAACTACTGTTTTACATAACCTTACCTAATGGTAAGGTTATGTAAAACAGTAAACTGCTAATGCAGCATTGACGAAATGCTCAAACTCTACCTATCCACTAACTCTTTTATAGCAAACAGTGCACTACCTACAAATAGGTACTTAGTACTATTACAGTTATTTTGTAACTATATTGTTTTGTTACTGTAATAACAAGTTTAGTCAATGAAAGCGTTGGTATTCAGTATTCGAATCTTAAGCCGTGTAAACAAAATCTTCACGATTCCCACACTCCTAATGAAGAAGATTCATAATTTGCTCGAAATTAGAATTTGCTTAAATTAAATTAGCTTGGCGAATGACGAAAGTACTATGACACTATTTGCAACTCCGTCTACCGCTCCGCGTGTACAGGTGTTACTTTTTTTTATTAAACAAAAGGCATAATACAGAACACAATCATTTCAAGCAGTAACACTTAAACTACATTAAGTATAGATTGCCTTCCTTAGATCTATGCCCTAATTGAAATTAATCTGCGGAAGTGAAATCTATAAGAAACAATACACAAAGTTTACATCTCTATGCCAATTAACACTCATCTATAGTCCATACCTCTCCATACAGATCCAAAGACAGTGAATGGCGTTTCCTATTGGCTTGTTTCATTCGTCCAGAGCGTGATATGGACAGTTTCCGCCTTCCGTCCATGGGAGGCTCTTCGACCTTGTCATCCTCAGTCGCATCGTCGTGTCGCGGCGCCTTCCTCTTTTCAGCAGGGTTAAAAATAGATTTCAGGAACTTCGCCATGCTTAAAACCTTAGACTATGTGTTCATTTGTCGACCATGTTTATCGTAAAGGCTGGAAAATAAACACACTTTAATTGTTGATTTGTTTGCGATACGATATTTTAAAATGTATGAAAGGAGATTATCGTCTATTCTTTAGGTATTGAAGTTTTATTAGCGTTCTTCAAACAGTATACGCTTATGATATGCACAATTATTTGTTATCTGCTCTTCTTCTGTCCTCCGTGGTTATCTGTAACTGAAATGTGCCACTCTGCAATTCAGAACTTGCGGAAAAGTTTAAAATGTAACACTCTTATAGAAATCTAAGCATAGCTACGTGTGAATTTTCATATTTCACATTCTAAATAAATTACATTGAATATAAGTTATGAAAGAAAATATAAAGTCCTATAAATTGACCTTCACAAATTTTGCTAAATCATATTAATGACTACAATTAGCCTAGACCAAGCACAATCTAGGTGTAAAATACTTACCCACTTCATAAAACAGTAACTTCTTGATAAGTTTGTTTGAAATGCACTCCTTTGTGATCGATAACACGCGAAATAAAACACACATACACTGCATTAGCCGGCCGAATTGCTTACTATTTACCATAATTTCATCTCTTTGATAAGATATCGCGATATATTATCGTAGTGATAACGCGTTCGCGATAATGATTCTGTATTATCATTAATAGCCTGTTAATTTAATTGCAATATTTTTTGCATCGAGTTCATAAAAGTTGTATGGAATATATCTCTTGCATATTAGTAGGAAATAGGTTATTGGTTGCTAAGCGGAAGAAAATCTTACTTAAACTGGGATACTAGATTAAACTCGTATAACAGGCACGTGAATCCAAACAATATAATGTTTTCAGGTTCCCACCAAGTTTTAAAATATTCAATCGAAATAAGATTTGAATTTTCAGGGAAATCTCTGTGGGAGGCTAATGACACCAATATTTTGCTATCTGATGATATCACAATATTTTCGTAATTATAACAATAAAAGCTTCAAACGTATTATAATTTGAATATTCAGAGACAGATTAAAGAGATCTTTATGGAGGCAAACGACCCTCAATTTTATTATATTATTAGAGTCTTCGTTTGCATCGCTCATTTGTAATTCTACAATTACAATATGTATACTAATATATTATAGTATTATAAAGAAGAAAGATTTGATTGATTGTTTGCATTGAATAGGCTCCGAAACTACTGGACCGATTTGGAAAATTATTTCACCAATATAAAGCTTCATTATCCACGAGTAACATAGGCTACTTCTTATCCCGGGGAAGTATAAAGCGGGACTTTCTCGGAAAAACTCACGCGGGCGGAGTCGCGAGCAAATGTTTAGTCGTAAAATAAAACAGCAACATGAGACTCAGTAATAAAAAATATGTTTAATTTACTTTAAAATGTACACAGTATTGTTACATTAAGCATCTTTCATACAAAATCCGTCCACAGACTGCCACGTTTACAAGACTAGCAATACTAGAACATTAAAAACCACCTTGAACATCTCATTGGAACAACTGTTATTTATATTATCTACTCAATCGACATTTTAAATAATATTTCCAATTATATTTCAGCTAATAAACTGTGTAAATGTGAAGTCTGCCAACCCGCACTAAGCTAGCATGGTGGATTAAGGCCTATCCTTTCAGTAGGAGTCAGTGCTCAGCAGTGGGCAATATATAATACAGGGCTGGTATGATATGGTAATAAACTGAGACCTATTGAATAACATTGACTTAGAGCCAGTTTCCTCATGTAAAAGTAGCAGCTAAGATAAAATCCAAAGAGTAAAAAGTTTCCACATCACAAACGTAATTTCGATAAAAGTAAAATTAACTATTACTTTCAATGAAGTATCTGGCCATCAGTTATTAATTTTGGCAGTATTCAGTGAAATGTTCAAGATATGACTAATTAAAATATCTTTAAATATTATTATGAATGATGAATGAATAATACACATATGGAAGATGGATTACATACAATATAAACTTATGTTGGCAAGATATTGCTGACGTAATATCTTAATACAATTATAATTATTATACATCCAACATATTATATAAAAGTAATTTAAAACATACAAGAAATCTGACAGACACGTGATAAAAGAGCGGCAAAAAAGAACAATTAAATGAAACTTCCATCGCTGATATATAATTGTATAAACACTTTTTCGCTATTTTATGCTAATTGTCGGCATAAAAGGCACTACATCGATTATCGCATGTCAAACATTACAATATATAAGTAGCGTATTTTATAAATATCACATTATATACAGAGCGTCTTATTTTTGACGGGCTGAAGTTGGTCTCGTGACCAACTAAGCTTCGTCGTTTGTTTACGGACACAAAGCTGAAAGGAGCGAAGGTGAAATGACTAACTTCAGGTCGACAAAATAAAATTGCATTTAATGGACCGTTGAACAATTTCGATTTAAAAACAGTATTATACTTACATACTTTTGTAGGAGTAGTACTCTTTAGGGAACAGATTTAGAGGGGGATCAAAGTGGAATTTTTCTCTAAACCACCATAATAAGGTACTTGATTCATGTACTTCTTAACTACGAATTTGGTGTATTTTACAATTTTTAAAACAAGACAGAAATATCCTACCACGGCTTCACTTTCAAGTCTAAATCCGCAGTTACTTCTATTTATAGCAACAATATAGAATATCTTTACGAATTATAACAAAATATAACCTATATTATCCATAAAAATACCTCCAAAGCTAACTACAAATTTAAATTCAAGCTGCGGATAACTATATACATGTTTGTAAGATTAATTATAATCCTTACGCGAATATAGCATCTACGCATGTAGGTACAACGTGTAATCTTGAAAATACTAAAAAATATTTTGTAAAATATCCAGTCCTTTCTAGTCAAAATATGTTTGGCACAACTAAAGAAACATCTCTCATAAATAAATGTTTAGGTAATAACGGTTCTAATAACAGTAACTGAAGACGCAGTCCTAACTTTCAAATAAAAGTTCAAAACTGACAGTACATAAAGCGGATATTTAATCTTTTCAGTGAAAAAAAATAAGAAGTCATTCATATTACATCATAGTATGCATTTGAATGTTTATCAATTATCGTTCGCTTTAACGGCGAAGGAAAACATTGTGAGGAAACTTACATACCTGAGAATTCTCTATAAGAATTTCGAGGGTATGTGAAGTCTGCCAACCCGCTCTAGGCCAGCGTGGTGGACTAAGGCCTAAACCCTCTCAGTAGTAGAGGAGGCCCGTGCTCAGCAGTGGGCAGTATATAATACAGGGCTGATTGCATTGCATTGCATGCATTTGAATTGCTTTAAAAACTTGTTTATTTTTTTTACTTTATATTGATTGATTTTGTTTTATAACTTTGATACTGATACAACAAACCCAAACAGCTAAATTAGTTCGCTCAAAACATAAAAAAATAAATCTATACTTATAAAACATAACAATCTTACCTAACAGATATACTGAACGTAGCCACTTGTGTTAAAGTCACACTAATTCTCTAATATCGATATTTCTTTATAACCAGCAGATGAAGACATTTTTACAGCATATTTATCATAAATAATTTAAAAGCAAAAGAGCAACGTAAATACACATTAAAACTAAATTAGGTCACCGTAATAATTAAAATCAAACAATATTGACATTGAATCACTTTTATAATATCGATTTTTCTTTCATTTTCTTGTGTATTGCTTGTCACTATCAAATGAATAATAACTTCAGTAAATGCTAAATACACATCCTAAGGTAAAAATACAAAATAATATTTAATCGAATATCATCAAATCCCTATATCTAAAATAAAAAATCTTCGCGAGAAGACCAACTTTCCAAATGTTACTACGATTTTACCACAGACTTATAATTTTACGTTTATGTACGGTTTTACGATTTGTAATTTTAGATATTATTTCGACCCCTACATTTCTTATTTCGTACTGCGATTAATAATCATTAAAGCATTTGTTCAATACGGGGAGATACCTATACGTAACATTGTGACAATTCTAATAGAAGTTTTATTTTTAGTTTGGCGATCCTGCACTCAACACCGGCCAATTGTCTCGGGGAGGGGGGATAGTCTGAAGTTAATCATAGACTCTCGTCTCGGCTCAATAAGCCCAATTGCTAGCTTCCAAACGATCGCTGAATGACCCAATCAGTGGGCTTAGAATGTATCAAAAAATACGACTACTCTGTTTCTTTTTCTTGGGATTGGTTGAGAGACTAACACGTGACTGACGTGTCGGTCTTTCGATCAATCACAAACATCAAAGTACCGATACGTCAGTCTCTCAACCAATCACAATAAAACGAAGCGGAGACGCATCGTGTTTTTTTTTTCACATCCTAAGCCCCCAGACCGTTAAGATAGGCAGGCGTCAACTGCATATTTACACTTCAAAAATACACATCGATTTATGTTCGTTGTGTTAGTATTTTATTAGTTACTTCTGTCATGGATCAGTGATGTTAGCCGCTACTAGTGATGTACCGTTTTAATCGATTATAATTATAAATATGAATGTTAATGGGATGCGATGCGTAGATGTACAGTACTTTAGAAGCAGCTACGTCATTTTTAGCAATAATAAAGCTAAAGTATCACGGTTAAAATCGTTTGAAGATTTTATTTGAATATCGCTTTAATATCGAATCGAAGTTATCTAAGGAAATATTTTGTTTAAGTATTACGTAAATTGCCACTAGACTGATTACATTTAAAAAAATGTGATAAATGATTTCAATATTTTCAATTCTGCCATATTTTAAGACATATTAGTTCAAAAGTTATTTTAACAATTGATTTATTATCGAATGGAGTATCACCTTGACATAAACCACGACAGACCTAGAAATACAAATGTATGTACAAAAATATACATATTCAATAGTATTTAATATCCAGTGTTCACCGTAGGGTTACTTTGCGTTTTTATTTTAATAAAAAAAAACAGGTCGAACTAAACCCGATAGTTCTTTGCCCTTGTTAAAAAAAAACACAACTCGTTCACTTGAAAAGGACTATTTCCATATACACAACTACGATTTTCTTTTAGAAAAACAAAAAAATGTTTCAATGAAACAACGCATAGGCGATTTGAAAATATAAATATGTTAAGCAAAATTTGCAGCTGATTGTACAAGCATGTCTTTGTAAACCATAATATTTACAAAAAGACGCACTTCCCGTCGGATCATATCGCTATCCTCATATATCATACAACTTGTTCAGACTCTTCCCGCGTACTGGAGACAGCATCACTGGTCGAAGTTGCTGCATTCGACGTTGGCGCGCCTCTATATAGCTTCAAATTCGACTCGGTATAGTCGAGGATCTTTCGACTCGAATGTCTAATATACAGCATTTGTTTGTGATATATTTTTAGAGCACCCTTTATAGTGATGTACGTAAGCCCGCCTAATATCGTTCTGTGCAGATTATTTTGTATCGAGCGGAAAAATAATTTGCCGATGATAGTAGATATGGTGGGCAGGAGTAGTGCCGAACAGAATATCCTGGTGGGTGATAAGTGAGAGGTGGTGGTTGGGTGTTGGGGGGTCGTCTGGCCTGTCACTATGGCGCCTCTGTCACCCTCCACACTGGAATCGGAAATAAATAACATTTTGTATTAGGTCAGCTGCGTTTTTATTAGACATTTCTCGCTTATATCTTCGAATGATATCGCGGCTTTTCAGTCATTTCACTTTTTACTATAGCGGCTACTTTATTATTTCTATGTTTATGGTATATTTACAGTATTCATGGATATGATTACAGGATGGTTAATTCGTAACTAAATACTTAAAAGATACTATAAATCGAAAAATAAAAACTACTGGTGGTAGGACTCTCATATGTAAGAGTCCGTCTGGGTGGGTACCACCGCAATGTCTATTTCTACTGCCAAGCAGCAGTGTGCATGCATTGTTGTGTTTCGGTTTGAAGGTCATTGTAGCCAGTGTAACAACTGGACATAATGAGACTAAACATCTTGCCTCAGGATGACTAGCGCAGTGGAATGCCACGCAGTACTTTGAAGTCAAGGTGCTGCATGGTGTTGCTACTGTTTATGGGTGGTCGTATCGTTCCATGTCATTCTTAAACGAATACATAACTATCATAATCATTGGCAATCAATACCTACGTGAGATGATCAAGTAGCGTTCATTAAAGATGCGTCCTGCGAGGTACAGTGTGCACCTGCGCTGGTGACTTATCAGACCGATTCTAGCCCGAAAGATACGACCACAACTTTGAAAGCGGATAGCCATATTATTCCCATCGTCTTATATATAGAGGGTGGGCAGGTGTACAGGATACTACAATATTTTTTTAAAATGAATAAATTATTGATACAGACAAGTACACAGAAGTCATTTTATTTTTTAAGTCTAGAACACTGGCCCCGACTGAAAAATGACTCTAAATAGGTACGCCAATGGTTATCCCTGAATACAACAACTTTTTACCCAAGGTCTTAACGCATACGAAAACACTAGCAAAAGCTACTTACCTATAGGTACTAATAGTATAAAGCTGAAGAGTTTGTTTGTTTGTTTTGTAGAACGCGCTAATCTCAGGAACTACTGAACCAATTTTGAAAATTAGTTCGCTAATAGGAAGCTACATTAGTCCTGAGTGCTATAGGGGCTACTTTTATGATTCCATATGGGATATGGAATCATAAGATTATTCCAATAAAGCCATAGCTCCAATAGAGTCATTCTGTCACGTAGAATTGGGTGCACGTTAAATCGTCGACTTCCTCTTCGCTTACGACGTTTCCAGCGACGGTACCAATGCAAGCCACAACACAACCGGTGTATCCGAGTCCATGTTTATAACTGGCAGGGAATTCCTCCTAGCGTAGAAACGCGCGTAAAATGCGGTATCTGGACGCGATATACATTGAAGCGTGCAAGTGGACTCGCGCGCAGATCGCCTTTTCTGAACAGGCTCTAAGACCTGACTATGTTGCATCCTTCACTCTAATTGTTTCATGAATATTTATACATCATTATCTAATTTGTTTAATTTCATTGAGAGTCATGGAGACCCTCCTTCAATTATTTAAAAGCCAAATCTATGAAAGGTCAAAAGCATGCAAACTTTTGTATACCAACTAATTTAATTCAGCGTTCATTGACACATCATATTATGTTTTACATTGGTAATTTTCGATCCTACATTTACTTGTACATATTCCTCTTTATTTGTGTACTAAGTATTGATTAAGTGCTCGGTGTTTCATTGTCTATAATACCTAACTAAATGTTATATAATGTACGAATCTTTAATTAATGTTATAAGATTCAAGAAGTTGTTTCATTGTAAGTTATTAGCATTTTAAGTAAGTTATTAAACTAATCAAATTGCTATCTCTGATTCAAATTATTTCGCGGAAAAGAGGAAGTCACAAAACAATAGTCAAAACACTAAAAAAAAATTATTTGTGGACGGAAAATACTTTTATTTTTAGCTCGAGTGTTACTGACAAACCATTATTTTGGTTTCACGGAGATAATGATTACCACTACCGGTTAGCCTTCATAGAGGCGACTGAGTGGTTATGTTGGATTCGCCGACCTTACGACCAGACTTTGAGCTGCCCACACAGATGAAAAACGTAGAACCACCGTCTATAATGTTCTTCAAACGAAACACAACAGTGCATGCACACTGCTGCTTGGCGGTAGAAATAGACATTGCATAGTTGTAGAAAAAGTTAACGATCACTTCCGCGATACTCACTTCCCAAAAGGCAGTATGTAAGCCAATGCGGGTATCTTGGCGCAATACTTCCTCAGGAACAGTAGCACCGAATCTTCCCAGTTGTACATCTTGGCGCTGATGAGGGTGACGGGGATCGTCGGGAGCAACACAAGCAGCACCAACGGGTCTGCAGACTCCATCATCTCGAGACCTTCTCTGTGTCCCACTACCTAGAATTGATGGAGTGAAATTATTTAATAGGATTTGGACAAGATTGTACACCTATAAAATGGGTGTTTAATGTTTTTTCTAATAACACTTCGTCGCCCTAGGATTCAGAAAGTAGGCGTATAATTGCCTTTAAACCGCCATGCTTATATTATATACCTACTTATAAGGAGAGAAGCCGTTGCGAATAACTTTCTAACTACGTAATGTAATTAAATTCATATTCGCGATTTATGAGTTACATAAATTTAAAATGATGTTTATACAACACGAATATTTACTACGTGTTATGAGTTTTCAATTTTCATTTCATTGATGTTAAGCACATATTATTGCACAGAAATATTGTTTAAAAATTATACGCATATTCGCGCTTTTTATCCCCGAAGGGGTAGGCAGAGGCGAAACTAGTGTACCCATTTTTCGCCGTGCATATTCCGTCCCATGATGTAATAGGGGGCGAAACTATCGCCATATCGGGCACAAATTCCAGACTCCGGGCTGATACTGAATAGAAAAATCCAATATCACTTTGCCCGACCCGGGGATCGAACCCGAGACCCCAGCATTGCATTCGTACCGTAATACACCTACACCACCGAGGCAGTCGCTTAAAACTGTTAACTGATATTTTTTAAATTGCCACCAGTTTAAAAGTTATCGCTGTAACAATTTTCTTACGGCCAAAATTGACGTGGTGGCCATCCCACAATGGATCCCTATTGAACCCATCAAAAGAATACGTGTGATTTACAATAAATTTTAACCGGATTCGTCCATTTCCGATCGAACCTGAGATTGATGTAATACTTGTTTTTTAGCACCAGCTTTCACTCCTGACTGAGCTCGCTTTACAGTCCTTTCACAAATTTTAAAGAGTAGGCTATAGTAATCAATGATTATGGACAAGGGTGGAGACAAGTCCCCCCCCCCAAATTCAACACAAATACGTACGTCACCCATAAGTAGCTGAACAAATTCAAAACTTCAAATCGCGTCTACACTTTCGTGTTCTTACCAATTTTTGTTTTTCTCTTCACAAAAAAATAAAGGCGATTAACTCTACTTCCCACAAAGAAAAAAAAAGTTTCAGTTAAACTTAACGCGTACTATTGTATGTACTTGAAATTTTCGCTTTATCCCCCAATGGATCAAAACTTGAGATTTGCTCATGATTCGTGGAAAAAGATCATAATTCGAGCAGGAGTTACCGGCTACAGAGATTAGTGAGTTAGTTAATCATTTTCTAAATTATATGATTGATATGACTGCCTCGGTGACGTAGTTGCATTACAGTACGACTGCAGTGCTGAGGTCTCGGGTTCGATCCCGGGTCGGGCTAAGTGATATTGAGTTTTTCTATTCAGTATCAGCCCGGAGTCTGGAATTTGTGCCCGATATGGCGATAGGCTCGCCCCCTATCACATCATGGGACGGAATAACGGCGAAAAGAGGGTGCACTAGTTGCGCCTCTGCCTACCTCTTCGGGGATAACAGGCGTGAGTGTGTGTGTGTGTGTATGATTGATATGATTGAGTGGTTCATAATACGAGTGTTAACGTCTCTTGTCTTCGTCGAGATATCTCCAGTTAGGTTCGACCTATCTTGTTAGGTTAATAACCTATATCCAGATAAACGGAAGATAGACATTTCATCATAATCAGCCACATGACGTCCACTGCTGAACATAGGCCTCCCGCAAGATTTCCAGATGGACCTGTCAAAAGTGGCCCGCATCCAGCGTGTTCCTGAGACTTTTATCAAGATGTCAGTCCACCTTGCAGACATTTAATAAAATTGAAATTAAAAATTTAAAAATTTGGTTCTGAAGTCAGGGCTATATCTAACATACTGTTTAATGTCTTTGATAACTAACTATACTGTTGAACGTCTCCTACCTTTTATGTATAATTTATTTATGTTATCCATGTTACGCCTCATTAACTAATCAACAACATCAGACTAATAAAAAACTTGACTTCTGACAATGACCTCAGATTCCACAAAAAAACTATTTAAGCGGAAATATTATTTAATACTAGCTTTTGCCCGCGGCTCCGCCCGCGTTAAAAAGTTTTTCCGGGATAAAAGTCCCGCTTTATGTTTTCCCGGGATAAAAAGTAGCCTATGTGTTAATCCAGGACATGATCTACCCGTGTGCCAAATTTCATCGAAATCCGTTCAGTAGTTTTTGCGTGAAAGAGGAACAAACATCCATACATCCATACATCCAAACATCCATACATTCTTACAAACTTTCGCCTTTATAATATTAGTAGGATTACATTTGATATTTCACCCAAGGACTCATTGTTAACAAAAGCAAAAAAAGAAATTAAATGTTACAACTACTTTAATATCAAGGGTACATTCACTAACTTTAAAAATGAGAGCACTGATTTATTAAATTATTAATTCCTGTTAATCTTTACCAACGAGATATTTTATAACTTTGCAGTTATCAGATGTCAGCCTTGAATTATTTCAACAAAACTATTCTCTTCGAAAAGAAAAGAGTGAATGATAAATGAATGGTGAACAATTGCTTGCAGTCTCCAGTCTCCAGGACGCAATGAGTTTTTGTACCACTTACTACAAAACTGGCTACAGCACAACTATACTATTTAGATATTCTTTTTTAGTTCAATGCCTACCGTTTCATCGGTAACTTTTCCAATAAATAGTAATAAATTGTAAAGTAATAATTATTTAAGATATAATTTCAATATTTTGCTTTACAGTGTCTGCGGTTACAATCCATTGAAGTCTCATGACAGGTCTCTCAGCCGTATACGTAAAACCGGTGCTAATTACTCGGTTCATAATTTTCCGTTCAGTAAATCAATTTGCACAGTAATGAGTGTTACGCGATGCTCTGTCAATTTAATTTCAAGTTTATTACGTAATAACCATGGAACACTTGTATATTGATTTTCAACAACAGTTCATAGCGCTGAGTAAGGTACGCTATGAAACGAGAGTACAGTGGTTCGAATCCACACCAAAACTCGTTTAATATCTGAACCGCTAGATATCTGTTATGGGTCAGGGTGTTATGACTTACGTTCGTCTTATACCCAGACCTTATACCCAGACAAAGTGTCTTGTCAGTGTTTGAGGTCAGGTTTATGTGTGTGACTTATCACAAAACATTATATCCATAAATCCATAAGGCGTAGGCAATGAGCGGAAATAAAAATAATCGAATGGCTGTTTTGTTTACAAAGAAATTTAACAGAACGCGTGAGCAAAAATTGCTTCGTACGTCAAGTGAATCCTTACTGCTTTAAATACGTACTTATTATTATATGAATAAATACTTATATATAAAAATATCTTATTACATTGCCACCTGCCCTTATTTTTATTTATTTACTAGCTTTTGCCCGCGGCTCCGCTCGCTTGAATAAGTTTTTCCGGGATAAAAGTCCCGCTGTATATTTTCTCGGGATAAAAGTGGCCTATGTACTAATCCAGGACATGATCCACCCGTGTGACAAATGTCGTCGTTATCCGTTCAGTAACTTTTGCGTGAAAGAGTAACAAACATACCTCCATACATACATTCTTACAAACTTCCGTGTTTATAATATTAGTAGGATATGCAGCGTCGCGAGCATCCTGATTTTTATAAAGAGGACTTTTTAATTCCCCATGGCACTCGTTTCTGTGATACTCCTTAAGATAAATAATTATTTTCTCGTGCCCCCACCTAACGGCTATTATTTTTTGATAATGTGCATAGCGAGACTGAAGCGAAAACTCATTCGCAATTCCAAACGTGCAACATACCTGTGCGCGTTCAATTTGCGCGTCACTTGCTTAGAGTAAGTTAGATAGTTATACATACTCTAAGGTCACTTGAATAAAAAATGATAAGTTCAAACTACCCACATGCGAGTTGTAGCTTTTATGCGGGTTTGTTCAAGTTACATGCAATTTGTCAACTTTCATAGAAATAACTTGCTTAATAGTATCGCGCCTTTAGTCAAAGTCCAAATTTTTTGTAATGTTTTTTCGGGTTATGCACACTATTTCCATTCTATTAGGTGCTAAATTCAGAGAACCGTAATAACGGAATCAAGGATCCTACTGACACATAATATAAACCGTTAGACAAGTGTTAATTGATCGTAAAAACTTGAATGTGATACCTACCATTGTCCAGTGACAACAAACGGAAAATACTACATCAATTTCACACATACAATGAATCATGGGCATAGTTATTACAAATCACAAGTTGAAATTAAGACCGAGTTTTATCAACTGTAGTTATCTTTTTGTCAGAGTCTTATTAGGCTGGACGCACTGTAGAGCTTTGAGTGCTCCAGGTGCTGCGAGCGCGTCCAGTTTAATAACACCCTCCCTAAAGATAACTACAATTGAAAAAACGGGGCCTTAATGAAGAGATTAACGTAAGGCCAAATAAGTTTATATGGATTAAGTTCTTACGTTTGCAGATATAAGGCTTATTTTATCGTCATCAGTGTACGGCCCTCATTACAATTTAATTGGGGAACGTTAGTATATCATCTAACACGTCTACAATGATTTTGATGCTAAGCCGCACTAAGCCAGCGTAGTAGACTATGATTTAAAATCTTAACCCATTAGTGGGTCGCAAAATACAAGGCTAATTATAAGATTTTTGGTAAGAGTACAGCAGGCCAATGAACCGTAAACATTACAATAACATTTCGTCACAAATAATGCATCATTAAATGTTTATGTGCACACATTGTGCATTTTACAATGTTTTTCTTTATGTTTGCAGCGATGTGCAAACAGATTTATAATGCGCAATATTTTCGAAAAATTCATGAATAATGACAATATACAGTACACCTGAATACACATTCATCTGGCTAACGATTATTGTAGTAATCAACTGCAATTAGCATGAAACCCAAGGTTTATTTGTTAAGGCTAGGGACGACGAACTTTTATCCTCACAACTTTGAAAAATGCAATAGTAACGTGACCAAAGAAATATTCTTAAAAAGTTTGCATGCAATGTGTCCTCAAATAATAACTGACCGACAACACTCGGCATAAATTGGCACAGTATCTCTAGAAACAAGAAACTTTATACCTTTTCCTGAATTTAAGTACCTAAAACGAAGGCTTTTTTACCTTGCAGCGGATTATTGAAAAAGAAAGTAACAATACTTTAACAATAATATCGTAGCTGCGACTAACCAAAATTTCATTCAAGCCTCAAGAGGTTTATCTTTCCAAATGCTCAGAATGTTAAATGCAAAAAATGTAAATATATTAACCTGATTATGTTAATGAAATGACAACTTTCTTCTGAATACTTAACCGCACTCCGGTTCGATAATAAAATTGGAATATTTATGAACTTCACTCGCATAAAGATATTTTGAATTTAACTTCCTCGAGCGGAACAGGATCGTTTTATTTGTGTTTTTTTTTTACAAACAGCTCACACCAAGTCGATCGCTTGGCGGTAATTGGCATCACTACCTCAAACTTTCAAAGAGAAAGTTCTGCTCTGTATGGCATTAAAGTCAATGTATTATGCCTAAATCATAATATGCCGTGCCCACTAACTATAATGTCCTTCAAACTGACATACAATATTGAATACGGTAGCAGAAATAGAGAAAGCGACGGTAAACATAGAAACTCGCAATTGATAAGTCTTTTACTTAAGTTAACATACCAGAGGAGAAAATTTTCTGAATAAATAGATGCATAAAACATTATCAATGATGTAATCGATGACCCGTTCACAACAAAAAGAGGAAGCAAAATAGATGAGGATAACTTTGCAATGTCAAACTCTAATAAGACAGCAACAGAGATCACGATTTGTGTAAATTAAGAGGAAAAACGGATTCATTTGCACATTTTTGTTTAAATACTGTTTTAAGAGAACAGTGTTTTACGCCAGTCAATATTTATGAGAATTGCGAAGTCCAAAGTGGCTAAAACTTCATCTTCGACTTAAAGGACATTCGAGATAAGACTTTAAAAATCGTTAATGAAATTCAGAATTATCAAAGTACTATTGTATGCAGGTCGCTTGCATGGTTGCAAACGCCGTGAACCTGAATCGCAAACAACTACATTTTTTACGCTTCTCACACCCATCACTTACCTGCATAACAGTAACAGCGCCGTAAGTTATGGCGATCCAGTATATTGAGCCCAGCAGCACCCCACCAGCAATGAACGGGCATATCTTATGCGTGACCTCCTCCATGGCGTCGAGTAACGCGACGAAAGCACCCATCGTGGGGAACACTACTATGTACTCCGCTTTGCACTGAGGACAGAGGACCTTCCGTGTGATGTTGCCACGCTGTTTCTCGTCCACCCACCTTTGGAGACAGGATTGGTGTACCTAAAACAATAGATTAGTATAAGGAACAGGTATACTATTCTAGAAGTTCTCACTTCTAAATTCGCTGTGAAATCTACACAAGCGTCACTATACTCTGTCGGTTTAGGTATTTAACTAAATGTAAACAAATAATGCCATATGATTTCTGGGTAGTCAACCTTCTCGTCAGTATTCTTCTGGCGTGAGGAGGCATCCCGACTCGGGCGGAGAATGGCCCCGAGGGAGGTCAAGGCCCAATTGGCCTCCATCCGCAGCGCCGCCGTGGAGGAGTGGCATACCAGGCTGGAGAGCCCGAATGCGGGCTTGAGGACTGTCGCGGCAGTGCGACCTGTCTTCTTAAGCTGGCTTGACAGGCGCCACGGTGCGCCGACATTCCGTCTGACACAGGTACTGACGGGCCACGGATGTTTCGGCTCGTTCCTGTGTCAGATCGGAAAAGAAGAGTCCGCCGTGTGCCACCACTGTGGCAACGGTTGCAAGGATACAGTCCAACACACTCTCGAGGAGTGCCCAGCCTGGGATCTACAACGCAGCGCTCTTAGAGCAGTCGTCGGAGGAGATCTCTCGCTGCCGGCCGTGGTGTCTGCCATGGCCGGTGGTTGGAGGTCTTGGCGAGCGATGGTCTCCTTCTGCAAGTACGTCATCTCGCGGAAGGAGAGCGCCGGGCGGGATCGTGAGCAGAACGATCCCGCCCGTAGCCAGAGGAGACGTAGGAGGCGCCAGGTGGACGACTGACCGGCGCCTCGTGCCCTGTGGTCCGGGGGCATATAGAGTTCCGCCACGGCATCCCCTGCCTGTCGTAAGAGGCGACTAAATGGGGCTTCGAGAGAGTCGCAGGGCGAGCAGCGGGGGGCTGCTCAGTCCAATTTAAGCGACTCCAATGTGGTTGACAATGCGGGTAGTTGGTCTCCCGCTGACGTAGACGCAAAAGCGTGATCTAGAGTTCGGAGGCTTCTCAGCCTCCTCATTTAGAGAGGGGCCGCAACGCAGGCATAGCGCAGGGGCGGTTCCGTGCAGCTATCTTCGTGCAACAAGATACCCCGGGGCCGTCCCCTAGGCGCCGAAGAAGGCCACCGCGGGTTTTGGTTGGTATGCCGGTGTAGGGTGTATATAGTGTTAGGGACTCGGTCCAATGTTCACTCGGATGATGCTATACTCCCGAGTGTTGACATTGGGCTGTAAGACTGTGTGAAACCAACATAACCGTTCCACTCACCCCCCAGTGGTGGTAGCGATAATGCGTTTTTCCCCGCGAAAAAAAAAATGGGTAGTCAACCTTTTCTAACGAAAGTGTTTACGAAGACTGCTGCGTCAATGAAACTATGGTGTACAACCAACATTAAAATGATTACTTTCACTTTGGAAACAAAACAAATTACTAAAAATCTCTAATCAGAAAAAAAGCAAAAAATATAATAAATAAACAAATTTCTACAATTCGGAAATGTATCGATAATTGTTGTCTATTTAACCGATTAAATTGAATGGCAGTCAGTTATAATGGCGTGCCACGTGACATTCGTACTCTGAAATATTGTAGGGTTATCTATTACGATCCATTGGAAAAATGTTTATGTGCATGTCGTATTAGGTCTTTTACAGTTGACAGATCGAGATCCTATATAAAAGTTTTGTAATTTTTCATAGTGTAAGGTTTTCTAATAATTACTCTAAATTTAAGGAAGCTTTATCGGGTAAATGATTTTTTAACGACTGGCGACACTGATGGCCGCTTGGCGGGACGCGCCATTCGAAACGGCAGTTGGAAAACGGGATAACGCTCGAAGCGGGCGTACGTATTAAGTTAACTACTTGTATTTCAAGAAATATAGCCTTTACCAGTTGAATATTCGAGTTTTTATAATCTTCGTCGACACCTGCAGTGACGAATAGGCGTTTATTACATCTCAGAAGTGGGATCAACCAATAAAAATGTAAGTACACGCCTACAACTTAATTATGACCTATACAGTCCTATTGTTAAGTTTTGTAGTTGTTTTCTAGACTAAAAGTATATTATAGTGATCTTAACCTAACGTTAAAGCAGAAAATGTTGAAGCCGTCTTGTTACGTGAATCCGTAAATAGACTACTACATTGAACGCATGATAATTCACGAAATACCACCTACCTTTGAAGTTTACGCTTTTGATATACTTCCCATGTAATCCTACTTAATCCTACTAATATTATAAAGGCGAAAGTTTGTAAGAATGTATGGATGTTTGGATGTATGGATGTAAGGATGTTTGTTCCTCTTTCACGCAAAAACTACTGAACGGATTTCAATGAAATTTGGCACACGGGTAGATCATGTCCTGGATTAACACATAGGCTACTTTTTATCCAGAGAAAATATAAACCGGGACTTTTATCCCGGAAAAACTTTTTAATGCGGGCAAAAGCTAGTTTTGAATAGTTTTATCGTATAAACTAACAAAGTATGAATTGAGGGTAGACAAAAAAAATATGGGGTACCCTGACTTGGGTCTAGGGGCTTATAAGGGGGATCGAAATTTCGTTATTTTTTTTGCGTAGGACGCATAGTTTCAAGATATTAGTGATTTTGTCTTTTGAACATAATTCACATTACCCGATTTTATATCTAATGCACACAATTTACGGCTACGAGTTTCAGATGATGGAATCAAACGATGTTGGACGGAGCACAGAAACTCCCCGACGCAGTCGATCGCGCTCTAGGCGCAGTCTCACTCGCGGGCGTGATCTCGACTCCAGTCGACGCAGCCGCAGCTACTGCCGTCGGCTACAGGATCGCGAAGAGGCGCTGAAGCAAGAACAGAAGCGGGTTCGCCAGCTGGAGCTCGAGCTGCAACGAGAACGAGACGTGGAGCAACGTCATCAGCGGAATGTGCGCCGCGGGTCACCACGAGGGGCGACGCGAGACAGCCGCAGCCGCAGCCACAGCCGTAGCCGCAGCCGTGGCCACAAACGCGGCCGCCACCGCAGCACCAGTCGTGTGCCCGATGGGGACTACCGAGGAGATTCTAAAAGGTCACGTAGTCCATCCTTTTCTTCTAAAGATGTAACTCAAATAATTAAGGTTATTAAAGATATCTTCCCGTCACAGCCGAGTCATAGCACACAAATTTCGAACAGAGATAGTAAAAACATTATACCTGAGTTTAATCCTTCAGAGAAAAACCAGCGTATGGATATTTGGCTTAAAAAGGTTAATGAATGTGCGATGGTCTACGGCTGGGACGAGAGGAGCACAGTACATTTTGCTATGCAAAAACTGTCTGGATTAGCTAAAATATGGTATGAAAGTCAGAGCTCGATTTTGTATAGCTGGCCGGAATGGCAAGCCAAATTGTTAAACGCCTTTCCTTGCGAACAAAATTATGGGCAGTTGCTTGAAGACATGTTAAAGCGCAAAAGTAGGATTAATGACCCCATACAAAACTATTTTTACGAAAAACTTTCCCTACTTAACCAATGCGATATAAGCGGCAAGAATGCCGTCGACTGCGTTATCCACGGCATTAGTGATAGGACCACGAGGTCTAGCGCATTAGCGCTACGGTGCGATGACCCTGACGATCTGTTGAAGTTCTTAATTAGCAATAATAGAGATTCTTATACTCCTCAACAATTATTTTCGAAGGATCGTAATTTAAATACGCATGACGATAAAGTAAATAACCGCTCTGACATAAAAACCAATCCTGGGTTGTTTTGCTACAATTGCAAAGAGAAAGGGCACCCGTTTTCAAGATGTCCAAAGCCTCTAGTAAAATGCAGTAGTTGTGACAAAGTAGGACATAAATCTGAACTCTGTCGTTCCAAACAAGAGACGGGATCGAGAAAAGCCGATGGGGTGGCGAAAACTATGCTAATAAGTAGTTCAAAGCCTAACAATAAATTTACGAAGGAAGTAATTGTAAAAGACATGCCGTACCAAGCGTACATTGACCTGGGCAGTGAGGTAACCTTAATTGCACAGTCGTGTTTGGCGAAACTCGGGTTGTCTCACGACCAGATTCCATCCACTATGAAAGGTTTCGGCAATAACCTTGTGGGTTCAGTGGGCTCTGTAAAGCTAAACGTATCTATAGATGGTGTAGAGGCAACTGTCTTTTGCCGCGTGGTAGAGGACCAGTTCTTAGAGAAGGACTTCCTTATAGGGCAAACCTTCACTGAACAACCTCACGTAGTTGTTTATAAAGACGTAAATAAGCTACAATTTATGCGCATTGACTCAGAACTACCTAACTTTATTCAAAGTGATGACGATGAACGGCTTCACAAGGTCAGTATTGTAGCACGCTGTAACCTCCAAGGGACTGCTAGCGTCAAGGTCAAGACTGGAACTTTAATTACCGGCAGTATGATAATTGATACGAAGGTAGTGGGCAAGCTAGGTGAACAATACATTATTTACGGCGGGGTTCACGAAGTCAAAAACGGTTCATTCTACGTCACGATACAACCCTGCGCCGTTCCATGTCAGCTTCAGGAAAACTTTGTGGTCGCCAGGGCCGAAAAAGTAGAATCTGTTTATAGACTCGTGAGCGGGGAAATTTCTACAGCTATGGGCACTCGCACTGAGTCTACCTCAGCTATGAAATTGAACGAAAGTCTAATACAAATAGATGAGATGGTTTCTGATGAAGCCAAAACTCAGCTTCTAGACGTGCTACGGCGCCATGAACAGTGTTTTGCTCATGGCTTGGCAGACCTTGGATGTACGAACGCGGCAAAAATGAGCATAGAACTGAGCAGCCAACGCCCCGTAGTTTATAGGCCGTATCGCCTGTCTCACCATGAAAGAGAGAAGGTTCGTGAAATGGTCGACGAAATGTTAGAAGCGGGCATCATCCGTGAGTCAACTTCTAACTACGCTAGCCCGATAATACTCGTGCGGGAAAAAAACGGTGGCGTACGCCTATGCGTAGATTACAGGCTGCTTAATTCCCTGACCATAAAAGAGAGATACCCTATCCCGATAATAGAGGACGAAGTGGCCAGGTTATCGGGACAGGCGTGGTTTATTACACTTGATCTAATGTCAGGTTATTATCAAGTACCGATTGCGGAAGAGAGCAAGCATTTGACTGCTTTTGTGACCCCCGACGGTCACTACGAATATAATCGTATGCCGTTCGGACTAGCAAATGCTCCAGCTGTCTTCCAAAGGATGATGAACCACGTTCTGGGACAGGCTCGATTTAATAAAGCCACAGTGTATTTAGATGACTTGCTAATTTTTGGTGAAACTCCGTTCGAATGTATAACTCGTTTAGAAGAGGTCTTAAAATTGTTAGAAAATGCACAGTTGAAACTGAATTTATCTAAATGCAGTTTCTTACAAACCAAGATCGACTACTTGGGGTATGAAATTAGCGCGGCTGGTATGCGCCCAGGTTCTGCAAAAATTCAGAGCGTAGTGGATTTTCCCCTGCCACAAAACGTGCACAACGTACGCCAGTTTTTAGGGCTTGTGAGCTATTTTCGGAAATTCATACAGTCATTTGCCCAGATAGCATACCCACTCACTAAGTTGTTAAAGAAGAATGCAACGTGGGAGTGGACGACTGAGCAGGAAGACTCATTCGATGTCCTGAAGTCCAAACTGATAGGAAGGCCTGTCTTGGCATTGTATGATCTTAAGGCCGAGACAGAGCTCCACACAGATGCTAGCAAGGTAGGTATCGGAGGTATATTGCTCCAGCGTCCAATGGGAAGTCAAGATTCATTTCATCCGGTGGCGTATTACAGCCGCCAGACGACCCCAGAAGAAAGAAACTTCCACTCGTACGAGTTAGAAACTCTCGCAGTTATATGCGCTTTGAAGAAGTTCCGGGTTTACCTCTTAGGGAAGCCGTTCAAAGTGGTTACTGATTGCAGCGCGCTGCGCTCTACGTTTGAGAAACGTGACCTGATACCCCGGATAGCCCGCTGGTGGATTGCCTTGCAGGAGTTTGACTGTCATATCGAGTATAGACCAGGTACAAGAATGGGCCATGTGGACGCCCTTTCCAGGAATCCTACATACGATACGGACACTACAGACCTCGTAAGATATCCACCAGTATTGGTGATTTCCGACGAGGATTGGCTGCTGACTTTACAACTAGGAGACCCTGACTTGTGTAGGATTAGGGATATTGTCAGCAGTAGCCTAGATTCCAAAGGATTAGCTTACATAAGAGACAATTATGTGTTAAAGAACAACAAATTGTTTAGGTGCCTTGAGGGTGATAAAGAGAACGTCAGATGGGTGGTTCCGAAGGGTGCAAGGTGGCAGCTGTGTAAGATGAACCACGATGATATAGGTCACGTTGGATATGGAAAAACCCTGGAACGCATGAAGAAAAGTTACTGGTTTTCAAAAATGAATCGATTTACAAAAAAGTACGTTAGTGCATGTATAGATTGCGCCTATGCTAAAAAGGCTGCCAATGGGCGAGAGGGATTGCTACACCCTATTGAGAAAGTTGCGATTCCATTTCACACGTTGCACGTTGACCACCTTGGACCCTTTGTGAAGTCGAAAAGAGGGTTTACACATACGCTAAATGTCGTGGACTCCTTCACTAAGTTTTTGTTTATCAAGCCTGTACGGAGTACTAGTACTCAAAATGTGATAAAAGTGTTGCAAGACATTTTCGACATATTTCGAGCACCTGATAGACTGGTTAGCGATCGAGGATCTTGCTTCACTGCTCATGCATTCCGAAGGTTCTGCCTGGAGCGAGGCATAAAACACGTGTTGAACGCGGTGGCAAGTCCTAGGGCCAACGGTCAAATAGAGCGCTACAACAGGACCATACTTGACTGTTTGACGGCCCAAAATTTACGCGACAACGAGAAGGAATGGGACAGTAAAATTGGGAAAATACAATGGGGCTTAAACAACACGATACAAAAAACTACAGGCAAGTCACCGGCTGAAATCATGTTCGGTACAGCAATGAATAGTGAAGTCAAACCATTTTTAAACACGGTCGTGAAAGATACTCGCGAGGTCACCGACTTATCTGATCTCCGTACTGAAGTCAAGGAAAAGATCGACCAAGCCCAAGCTGTGCAAAAGGAGCAGTATGATCGGAATAGGCATGCCGCTCGTACATATACGAAGGGTGATCTAGTTAAAATAACAAAGGCTGCTTTTCAAAGTAAAGGTCAGAGCACGAAACTAATGCCTTCTTACGAGGGCCCATTTAGGGTTATTAAGGTTATAGGGAACGATCGTTACAGGGTTGCTCCAATCGCGGGTTTTGAGGGAATGAAAGGGAAACGCAAAACCACGGTTGTCGCAGATAGAATAAAACCATGGATTCATGTTACCTCGTTATGTTTAGATGAAACAGACAATGAGCAAAGTGATACTGAATCAATTGAATAATTATGCTCTCAAGTCTTCAAATCTCTTCCGGCCAGTTCCAAACTACCCAGAACATAAATGTGATTTTAGTTTAATATATGTATGTTGTGATTTAAGTGAAATGTAATGCGAGGATGTTGTTTTGTGTTGTTTCAGGTCGGGCACGAGCTGCAGACACATTAGTGCCTGGCCTGATGCCGCACAAAAGAATCGCAAGAATTCATATAGAATTTAGATAGCAGGATATTGTGATTTTAGCCCTGTCTAACTATTGTTTAAATCCATGCTCATGAATTTGAGATAAAATGTGTAAATATCACTTCAAGTTTTGCTTAACAATTTATGGTATAGTATAAAATGATTGCACTAAATGATTCCGATTGTAGGATCACTTTACGATTACAAGGATAGTTATATGGTTACAAGGTTACAAGGATAGTTATAAATGGTTACAAGGATAGTTATAAGTGGTTGCAAGGTTACAAGGATAGTTATAAGTGGTTAAAAGGTTACAAGGATAGTTATAAGTGGTTACAAGGTTACAAGGATAGTTATAAGTGTCTATTTGGTTACAAAGATAAAAATAAGCATTTTTGAATTATATAACGAAATTAGTAGCTAATTTACACACATTATGTCTCTTGCTAATTCGTTAATGATGAATAAATTGAAGTTAAACGTTTGTTTTATATATTCGCAAATACAATAAAATACTGTCATTGTTATAATGAGTACTATAAAATGTAATATTGTATAGCATATTATTTGAATGTCTCGTTCTGCCAAGTGTAAGGTTTTATATGGTTCCACCTGGTGCATGCATGAGGACATGCATGTCATCAGGATGGTCGAGTGTAAGGTTTTCTAATAATTACTCTAAATTTAAGGAAGCTTTATCGGGTAAATGATTTTTTAACGACTGGCGACACTGATGGCCGCTTGGCGGGACGCGCCATTCGAAACGGCAGTTGGAAAACGGGATAACGCTCGAAGCGGGCGTACGTATTAAGTTAACTACTTGTATTTCAAGAAATATAGCCTTTACCAGTTAAATATTCGAGTTTTTATAATCTTCGTCGACACCTGCAGTGACGAATAGGCGTTTATTACAATAGTTAATTGTGTTTGCGCGTATTAATTGATACTTTTAACTATATAATAACCAAATAAGTTTAATACACAGGAATAACAGTGCTAAGTGTTGTGGAGGTTATGAAGATGTTTATTTTGGTTACAATGTATTTTGTAAAGAGAAATGGGCAGGTAAAATACCTTTTTTATGATATGTTTACATTTAGTTAAATACCTAAACCGACAGAGTATAGGTGAGAATGTCGGTGAAGTGAACTACACTCATAAGCCAGACGTAACATTTCACGCTAATCGGTATTCGGTAACAAAGGTTTTGATAGTGACACTAGTGCTATCGCACAATTTCGCCCGAGGTGTCGATATTCACCTCACATCGCGCTGTTTTTTCGAATAGCACTACAGAACTTGTACCTAAAGATTTTATATTTTTATAGAATCACTAGCTTTTGCCCACGGCTTCGCCCGCGTTAATAAGTTTTTCCGGGCTAAAAGTACATACATAAAAACCTTCCCGTTGAATCACTCTATCCAACACATTTATTTGTATAAAGATTAATATTATGACGTTGATACAACTCTTAACAAATAATGCATTAATTTCGACCAAATCTGATTACTATAAAAACGGTTCTAGAGAGTTTATTTTAAAAGATAGACATATACTGTCGTGGACGTTTTTTTTAGATCATTTCAAGAGGAATAATTCTTTCATACATATATTTTTGGTATCTTGAACCGTTTTCGCAGCGCACGCAATGGAAGCCCTCAAGGATGAATAATTTTCCCCGCATTTTTCACATTTTCCATTATTTCTTCGCTCCTAATAGTTGCATCGTGATGTTATATAGCCTATAGCCTTCCTCGATAAATGGTCTATTCAACATAAAAAGAATTTTTCAATTCGCACCAGTAGTTCCTGAGATTAGCGCGTTCAAACAAACAAACAAACAAACAAACAAACAAACAAACAAACTCTTCAGCTTTATAATATTAGTATAGATTAACCAGGCACTACAGGGCCATTGACATGTATATAAAAAAAATCATAATATAAAATTGTACCTAAAGGTTATTATTTAAATATCAAGTATCGGCCAAACAGTGTGAATAGGACTCAACTTCGTATCTAATTTGTGACTTGACTACGATCATTGCCTAAACGTAATTTTCAGGAATAGATTATAATAATAGTTGTAGTTTCCCATGTTTGGTTTGTCTTCAACGCGATTTACATGGAGAAGAAAGTTTTCTGTGAAAACACCACCAATATTCTTTCAATGTAGGTCGCGCTTTTTCCGGAATAAAAGTCCCGTTTTATATTTTCCCGGGATAAAAAGTTGTGTTAATCCTATGTTAATCCAAAATATGATCTACCCGTGTTCCAAATTTCATCGAAATCCGTTCAGTAGTTTTTGCGTGACATACATCCATACATTCTTACAAACTTTCGCCTTTATAATATTAAGTAGGATTTAGGTTACTAAATATTACATTTTCAAATAGTCAATGTAACTACCTACCTATAATAAACAGCTTATACGGTATGAGTTAGGAATAATAATGTCGATAACGATTTGTCATTAGAGCAAAGGGCAATGCCCCTTTCCATCAAAACATTGTTAAGTTTGTTTCGCTGTCTGGTACTTGTAAATATTTCTACAACTCAGACAATTATTGAAGATAGTGATTGATAAAGCCCCAGGTGTAATATTATGGCAAGTCGTCATTAGTGATGCATAATGCCCGTACGTATTTAACACTAGCTTTTGCCCGCGGCTCCGCCCGCTTTAAAAAGTTTTTCCGGGATAAAAGTCCCGCTTTATATTTTCCCGGGATAAGTAGCTTATGTGTTAATCCAGGACATGATCTACCCGTGTGCCAAATTTCATCGAAATCCGTTCAGTAGTTTTTACGTGAAAGAGGAACAAACATCCTTACATCCAAACATCCATACATTCTTACAAACTTTCGCCTTTATAATATTAGTAGGATTTAATAAAGTATAGGTATAGTCGCGTCAATGAACACAAAATATGCATCCTTTGGATGTCCTCAGCAACAGCTTCATATATTAAAAAAAAATGAAATCTATTACGACTTTGACCGCCCATTCGATCCGAACGATTTGCTTAATTTTTCTTTGCAATGAGTGGTGTTGTACAGATTTGCCCTTATTCATTATATGGGGATAGCTTGAGAAGGGTGAAAATTAGGTTATTTCTAGTGCTTGGTGATAAATCAGCGCATAATTTTTTTTTTTTTAAGTAGACAAATCGATTAGATAGAACGGCTAGATTTTTTTAACCGACTTCTTTAATGGATAAAGTCAATCATAATGTTCACAGGTAGCTTTCAACACCAACGCAACCAATTCAAATGAAATAACCCGTTTCAGCGAGTGTTTTTAACCGACTTCAAAAAGGAGGTTCTGTATTCGATCCGTATGTATGTATGTTTGTATGTGTGTATGTATGTAAATTTATATGGCCGCGAGTTTCTCAAAAACTGATCCGATTTGGATGTGGTTTTTGATGTTCAAATGTGTAGTTTTCAGGGAAGGTTTTACTATATAATTTATGAAGATATGATGAAGGTCTTCGGATATACACAATGGAACTCTTCAATAACTAACAGCAGATGACTCGCGAATGCTGCAATCGTAGATCTATGATGTAGTGTTTACACTATTCTATAATTAACTAACAAAAAAGCAATAAAAAAACGTTTTACCAAAAAATAAACCGACTTCAAAACCATTGCAAACCAAAATATAATTCAACTTCATATTCGCTTAGTTTATACGTATATTTGGAGTCGGTGCCTTATTTAAATTGAACAATGTTTTCGTATATTTGATCTTGTATTTCCTTGGCTTAGCTGGCAATTTAAATTAGGCATCGACTCCAAATATACGTATATAGTAAGCGAATATGAAGTTGAATTATTTTTTTGTTTGCAGTGGTTTTGAAGTCGGTTTATTTTTTGTTAATTAGACCA
The DNA here is from genome assembly GCA_949316025.1 of Lapara coniferarum. Lineage (NCBI taxonomy): Eukaryota > Metazoa > Arthropoda > Insecta > Lepidoptera > Sphingidae > Lapara > Lapara coniferarum. The sequence continues at coordinate 6,170,754 of OX438921.1, forward strand.
AAACGAACGATGTGCCTCAATTGGAACCTGAGATATAGAGAAAACATAAGAAATGTACAGGAGGGAATCGCGTTCGACAGTAACTTGAGAAGGAAAAAGTTAGACGTGATTTATGTGTATTTGTATTGAATCTAGGGGGTGCAGCGGCTCCCCTATCTAGACCTTGCCTCTAAGGTTACTTTTTTCTTACGGATTGCAGTACCTCTTACTTATTAAGTAAGCGAGGAGCAAAGTGGCAAAATACTACACCAGTTGGACTACAGGCACGTTTGTATACTATCACATCATTACATTCACCGTTGAGGCGGTCCTTATGATAGAAAAACGCACTCAGCGCTGTGAATGACACAGAAAATTGCATTAAAAAATTACAACTCAAATTTTTGCACATAATGTTACTAGTGTTTTTGCAGAGACCAATTTCCCAAACTCTTGGTGCTATTTGGATTGTATACTACTTTAAATTCAATTATTTCCTATGGCATGTACCATGAGACTTACCAATTTAATAATAAACTGAAGCAAAAATTAAACATGTTGGAACTAGTAACGCAAGAAATATTTAAAGCAGCGAGAGTGAAAGGCGACTATCAAGAATTTATATAAAAAAAAGCAAAACAAAAAACACTTAAATAGAATGGATTAGAAACAAGTAAATACGTCACTAAACATAATATTGGAAATTATTTCATACAAAGTAGAATATTATAAGGATATTGTATTCTTCAGTGTAACATTTAAAAACATACCTGAACTTTCTACTTCCACGATATTTTAAAACAAAGATAAAGAAATATATACCAATGAAGGCACTGATATGAATAATGGTCACCTACAACAGTAGGTTATTAGCTCCTGATAAGGGCTTAAAAACAAAATGAAACGAAGTTTTTATCTACAAAGATAAGCACGCAGTGGCACATTACTTAGCATGTATGTATACAGAACGATTTGGGAACGAGGATAGCAAAAAAATAAAGCATAGTGTTCCTAGTTCTAACTTGTAAACTGTAAAAATAATAAAGGCAATGTAAAATAATTTTAATAAACAATTAAAATATTGAAAAGCAATTTTCCGATTCTGCTTGCATTGACAATCTCCATCAATTTTATTATTGCTGTATTGTTAAATATTTTATTGTTCTTCGATTAAAGTAGCGTAGGATCCTCGGAATAACCTTGAAATAAAAAGGTATGATATAAAAATTTCGACAATGAATGTGTAAATTAATTATTGTAAATGTCAATTATTATGTTTTAACTTTACATAAATAAACGAATCAAGACGTAAATGGAAAATTAAATCCATTATGCTGTAAAAGTTAATTAACCTCGAAAAAATATTTAACATTCTCTTATAGCGGACTTTAGGACAAGCAAGAAAACTTACAAAAGTCTTCTTTCAAATGACTTTTATCATGTAAACACTCACGGCCAGTTGACTTTTAATTCATTTTGGAGCCCGCTTAAACTTGCTGCAAGTAGCTTGTATAGACTTTTTTTTTTAATTTCCCTACTGCCAGTAGCCTGACGCGAATCGGCTTTTCTGGCCACACCGGTCTTTAAGGTGAACGCAGAAGGCGCTCGCAGCCCTTTGAATTAAGTGACCATGCTGAGGGCAACCCACTAACGGGTTACGAGCCTCGACTCAGGACGGCCACTGAGAGAGGATATGTATCATGTGTATGAGAGGACTGTATAGACTTAATCATATATTGCCCCTAATGTAAACGTGTCTAGAAGTTTTGTGCAATATATTCTTGCGAGAACTTACTAGTCTAAACACGGCTTAACAGAAAACACCTTGGTTGATTTAATATTACTTGTCAGAAAAAATATATTTAAATATTAATTTACTAAGCATCAATTACGTACTTTGATCTACATGCATAACCCAATGTTAATTTTAGTTCTGATACATGAAACCTTATTCAGTAAATTGGCGCCAAAAATGTTCGTTTAAAACCGTATAATTTCTACAACCTTTATAAACTTACATGAGTCTATAAATTAATGTAACTCACATGTATTCGGTAAATGGATGCTTTTTGTAGCTTGATGTAGTGTTGGGTAGGACATACAAGAGGAGGTACATTTGTCCCGTACATGACGTCAAAATGTAAGAGCGGCTCAACATTTTACATTGTACTATTTCAAATTTCATGTCGCGGTAGTCGCGAATTCGCGTTACTCACTATCTGTCTCAGTAAATCTATAGGACGGGAATAGAGAGGGAGCGAGAGGCATGCTACAAATTACAATAGTGCGTCATTCTTAAATGAAAATATGACATATTTTTACTCGTTACTTGAGACGCATCATCAAGTTTCATTACGGCTCGCCTCATTTGAAGTAGAACATTGTACTGGCTTAGTGCAAAAAAGAGGCTACTCTTACAAACTCTTTTTTATGTCGTGTCCTGATCAACCCAAGCTCGATGTACTAGATAAAAAACCTAATTAGGTTAATTTGTTATCAATTGCGTGATATCTACAATTTTGTTTAAGTATTTATAAAAAATAGAGTATGAACGCCATATAATATGTATTTCCGAGTAAAACAAATCCCACCAAAATAGCCTTTTTTTTGTTGCATAGAATGACGAGACGAGCATCTCTATCGCCTGATGGTAAGCGGTACGACCACCCATAAACTGTAGAAAATATGTGTGTAAATACCATCTAACACCTGAACAAAGTACTGTGTGGCATTCCACTGCGCCCGTCATCTTGAGACGTAAGATGTTAAGTCTCACTATGTCCTGTAGTTACACTGGCTACAATGTCCTTCAAACCGAAACACAACAGTGTACTCACACTGCTGGTTGGCAGCAGAAATAGACATTGCGGTGGTACCCACCCAGACGGACTCTCGATAATATAAGAGTCCTTCCACCAGTCAAACATTTTCATTTTCATGTAAAACCAGCCAACAAAACAATAAACATTAGTTATAAATGTAGTACAAACATTCACATTTCCATTAGATCTGTTATCTAGAGGAGAATGAAAAGTGACTACTCACGGTTATCGCTATCAATAATCATAATGTTCGAGTTGTAAACACACTACTCCTCGTCACTGAGTAATTGACCACCGTCATCAAGTCCGATATCCTTACATGTTATAAAAGTCCCCGCCGCGTCTGTCTGACTCAAAATCTATCTAACAGATTTCGATGAATTTTGTCATATAGTTTGAGACCTTGGGAAGAACATAGGCTATTTTTTATCTCGGAAAACGCTTTCACGCGGCCGAAGGCACGACTGTTCGTCGACGTAAATGTCTGTACCTGAATATGCCATAAATAATGCCTCGACACTTTTTAGAAATATCAGAATTTAGAGTCTATGGTCTCACTTCTGATTATGCGAAATCAGAGTGTCAAAGAAGGAAGACGGGTCCTGGCACTGCGCCGGGATAACGACACACTGAATAAAGAACGTACGTTTAAAGTTTAACGTTCGGTTCCCCTTAGTGTAGCGTATATTTTCGGTGCAATTAGAACGGTTGTGGTATAAACGAAACCACGTTAACATTTTATACATCAACAACAATTCGTCGTTAGATATGAATCATAATGCACAAAAACATTATTTTATTAATGGACCTCGGCTTGAAACTGCAAATTGCTTTTAATGGGTGTTAGTTTATTAATTCCACCTTTTAGAAACAATTATGTAACACACTATTCAGGTCTAAAATTCAAGGCAATGATGAATTTGTTGAAGATCATCAAGCATTTTATGTTCATTAACGTTTTTTATCTGAGTACACTGCACTTGATGTACGTGTGCATATGTGTATTAATGTAAGAATAGCATAGAGAATCCAAGTATTTAAACGAACCAATGAGAGGCTTTGTTACAGTCTTACTGGACGCGAACCGACTGACGCCAAAACGTGACCCATCTGAATTCTAAACAAGCCCCTATGGGCCAGGTTTTTACCACATTATTCTGTACTGTGGTCATTATCCAGTTGGGTAAAAATACAACGTTTATATGAAGTAAACCTGTGCCTTCATTGCTTTAAGAGCTGAGGTCCGAAAAGTTCATCCTAGCATATTTACGACTAAGTTATGCTCGCGCTTTCGCCCACGTTAACGCCCATTCCCGGGTTAAAAAGCAAGTTTCAAAATCGGTAAAGTAGTTGTTGAGTTTATCCATTACAAACATACGAAAAATCAAATATTTTTTCTTTATATTAGTCTAGGCTAGGTTTTGCTCGGACCTTCGGTGGCATAACAGAGTTTTCCGAGTCAAAAGTCCCGCTTTATGTTTTCCCGGGATAAGAGTGTCCAGTGTCCTTCCCAGGATCTCAACTCCCAAACTATCTCCATACCAAATTCCATGAAATCAGTTTGCTAGTTTTTGAATTTATCGCGTTCAGACATACGGAGAGACACAGCGGGGGACTTTGTTTTATAATATTCGTCTAAATTACATTCGACTACTCGATAACATGATGGACATTGCACAGATGATCTATAAAAGGTCACGCAGAAACGTGAGATGCCGGCGCATGAGAAAATATGTGACACTGATCTAAAAACAAAACACCAGGTTATCAACCAACGTACTTGCAGTGAGATAAGCCCGTTTTCAAGTGCATTGTCATTGGTCAGGGAAATATAAAATTCTAATATTAAGTAGATATTCTTAGCGCTAACTAAGAAAGCACAAACTTGCAGCTTTATAATCATGAAATTTTGCACAGAATGTCGTTGCACATCATAGCACTAAATTGGCATTTTTGGATAATCGTACTCTATGAGGATAAATTCAAATTCCAATGGTAGTGTAATATTATTTTTAAAAATATGACTAGTAGTACCTGGTTTTACCTTCTTGCCAGTACCATGAAATCAAGTCTATTGATGGGAAAAACTGCTAATTATCAGTATTGTGAGCAAGACAATGATTGTTGTCTTTGAATATATCCAAGAAGCGGAAGTTTCATAGTTCGTTCACACTCATAGCGAAGTATATTTATTAAATTCGCTTTTTTTCTCTTGGTACATAATACATACATATACATATACACTCACGCCTGTTATCCCTGAAGGGGTAGGCAGAGGCGCAACTAGTGCACCCACTTTTCGCCATTATTCCGTCCCATGATGTGATAGGGGGCGAGCCTATCGCCATATCGGCCACAAATTCCAGACTCCGAGCTGATACTGAATGGAAAAACTCAATATCACTTTGCCCGACCCGGGGATCGAACCCAAGGCCTCAGCTTTGCCGTCGTACTGGTATACAACTAAGCCACCTAGGCAGTCATACATACATAATTACATTAAATATATATTTTATAAAAGTACTAGCTTTTGCCCGCGGCTTCGCCCGCGTTCATAAGACTTCCGGGCTAAAAGTACATAAAAACCTTCCCGATGAATCACTCTATCTATTAAAAAATACCGCATCAAAATCCGTTGCGTAGTTTTAAAGATCTAAGTATACATAGGGACAGACAGCGGGAAGCGACTTTGTTTTATACTATGTAGTGATTTATGATAAAATTAACAGCCTTTTATATAGCACAGTTATTATTATGAATCATGTTACAAAGAAAATTTAAACGAGTAATTTTTATATACATAATATGTATAATAATATAATCTAAGAAATTTTTGTTAGTTACACCATTTTCATTTATAACTCGACAACGGCCGAACCGATTATCATATTCTTTGAATTTTTGGATTTGTATCCATTTCGAATATGGAAAACTACAAAATATGCAAAAGTTTACGATCAAGGAAATTGTGAAGAAAGTTCATTTGCTCATACATTTAATTTCATTTAATTTTTTTGGTTTTAAGTCTGCTACATTTAATTTGTAATAAAATAAAAAGAAAATACATGGCGTTGTTTATTTTATCCTTTGACAGCTGCTTCAGTTGCGCAGTGCCTGTGGCGGTCGCAAAGAGTATATTATAATGTCATATTACCTCCTTTCATTACATACCGTTACCCGATTGTCATCTTTTTTGAGTTTTCACCAATTTTTACTCAGTTTTCGACCGTGTTAGCGTTTGAATTCGTTATAATCAATTCTCTTCGTTCGTTTTTTTCTGAAGTTCATCAGCGAAAAGTGATTTCAAAGAGGTGAGTTCCAACTCTCAATTTGTTGTAATTAGCCCTGTATTTTAAACGACAATTTTGTCAATGTCAAGTATGTTTTTCAATGTGCGCGCATCGACAATTATTAATCCTTGCGATAGTATTATAGGATGTGAGTGAGTGACTGCCTCGGTGGCGTAGTTGTATTGCGTATGCGTAACGAGTATGATTTGCGCGCTGAGGTCCTGGGTTCTGGCGCTTTGTGACTGGGTTTTTCCATCTTAAAAAAATTATTCAGTCGCAGCTCGGAGTCAGGAAGTTGGCGGTGTGATACCCCCGTGCCTCGGAAAGCACGTAAAGCCGTTGGTCCTGCGCCTGATCTCTCTCCGGTCATGTCGGATTGCCGTCTCACCGGACTATGAGAGTGAAGGAATAGCGAGTGCACCTGTGTATTGCACACACACTTGTGCACTATAATATCTCCTGCGTACCTGGCTGATCTCCGTTGAGATTGGCCGCCGTGGCCGAAACTGGCTAGGAGGATTTCATTCATTTCATAAGGTGCATTTTTTTCGCCATGGCGACAACTTTTTAATTCTAAGAATTTATATAAATATTGTTTTGTATCTGCTATTATTACTTGACATTGGCGAAATCACCGATAGATAATCGGTGGAAGCCATAATTTAAAAGAAGATAGTATTGTAAATGTCGATCCTTTTTGCTTCGTAGAGGGTTCAGTAGGCAAATATTTATTCCACATGTCCCAGCCGCGGAACATGCAAACGACGGCGCATATTTATAGTGCAAGGCGGTCTGAATCTTGGCTGGAATGTTACTCAGGGATGCTGGTATATTGGTCACGTATGAATGGGGCTTTCCAAATGAATCAACTATAAATGGTGTGAATTTGTCATTTGAGACGAAACTGAGACTGGAATTTTGAAGCACTGACGTCAGACAGGCAAAGGGTCAAAATTCTGCGCGAAATTTTGTCATAGAATAAACGACAATACCTATTATCAATTCCACGGCTCTACAGTATCTGGTAGGTACGAGAAAAACAATACAGTTTCGTCAAACGAATGCCAAAGTTCAAACTCGGTAATTTAAGGTCAACACGATAATGCACTTTCACAAATTACGTAATTACATAATGTAACCACACATTTTAGTAGGCGGTAGCTATTTAGGACGATATTACGATTTGAATAACTAACCACTGTTAATCAAACGGTAGCAGATTTATATTACAGGCTGGGCTACTAATTACAGACCGAGGTAAAACTAAACGCATGACTTTTCGCTATTGCGGTCAGAACGTAGCTTAGAGGACACCTCGTGTATAGAGATTTAGAGCGCGTTGTATCATCCGTGGTCAAGTAAATATAACAGTTTTAACTCTTATTACACTGGACGAGCGCACAGCACTTCGCGTCGCTGTGAATTCGCCAGTATGATAGGAACCTTCACTTTACTGACCACAGATGAAACAATCTGCCCTTAGTGTATAGTAAAGGCACTGGTTTCTATAACAAACGAAATCAATATCTATCTAAATCTTACACTGGTGGTAGGTCTCTCATATGTTAGAGTCCGTCTGGGTGGATACCACCGCAATGTCTATTTCTACAGCTAAGCGGCAGTGTGCATGCACTGTTCTGTTTCGGTTTGAAGGACATTGTAGCCAGTGTAACTACTACACATAATGAGACTTAACATCCTATGTCTCAGGATAACAAGTGCAGTGGAACGCCAAACAGTACTTTGTAATTCAAGGTGCTACTGCTGAATGGTGTGGCTACTGTTTATGGGAGGTCGTATCGTTTATCATCAGGCGAACCGCATGCTCGTCTCCTCATTCAATGCAACAAAAAAATAGACGATTTCTTTAGGAGCTATGATGACATAAATACAATACACCTAATCTATACTACTATTATAAAGCTGAAAAGTTTGTTTGTTTGAACGTGCTAGTCTCAGGAACTACTGAACCGATTTTGAAAATTCTTTCACTAATAGGAAGCTACATAACTCCTGAGTGCTATAGGCTACTTTTTATCCTGGGAAAATATTTTTGTCCCGGAATAACTTTTTCACGCAGGTGGAGCCGAGCACTACTAGTGTTATATAATTACTAGGCCAGCTTATGCTGTTCGTTGTTTAAATAATGCCGAAATTCTGCCTTTATGTCACACTTTCTTCCTGAATGTCACGCGATAAAGGAATTACATAGGTAAGTCTATATCATAATCAGTTGTTTGCACAGGTCATAAATTTCAATACAAATTCTATGTGTATTGGAGCAAATCTCCAGGAAGCTATGGTATGCTACTCAATAGTCTATAACGGTAACAATTAAACAAATCAATGTAAAGTTAGTCGCTGTAAAATATTTTTTTATAATCATACATAATATTTTACATGAACTTTTGCAATTAATTTGCAGGCCAGAGCATCGTTTAGTAATTAAATTTTCATTTTAATGCTATTTCATACAATAAATAATCTCCACCATATGTAATAAGTTAAATATCAAAAGAATTTTGAATAATCATCAAAAAACAAATATAGGTATATGCAAATTGGGTGATGAGTGCTTCAAATAAGCTCATTTGCCAAGCTGGTTTAAACTGGAAACAATATAAATGGAATCCTTGTCCATGAACAGATCAATAATTTGAAAAAAAAACTGTGCCATAAATAAATACTACAACATAATTGTACTTCTAGCAGAGAACCTGAGCTGGTATTGGGTTTATTTTAATTTTATATATTTTAAAAAGTAAAATCTAGATTTTATACCAGTATTATAAATGTGTATGTAGCTCTGTCTGTGTTATGCTTTTACAGATAATACACTAAATTTTGTATGGAGTATGTGTAATCCCAACAAAAGAATAACAATAGAAGATATAGCTTGAATATTTGTCACAAAATGGTTTCCATGCTAAGTTTCATGTGTTAGCTAGAATAAATACTACCCTAATCATAATATTGAATATGAATGGTTAAAAGGGAAAACTATGTTGATTTTTAATCGACACCTAACTTCAATCAGCAATAATTACCCAACTGCGAAAGAAGGAGGGATATTTTCAAGTCATAATTTTATAATGCCTCAATTTCATAAGTAATGTTGGCATTGCATTATTAATTAACATTTAATAATTTTTGGGATAGTATAAATCCTACACTGACCTACCTTACCCTATCAACACAAAATGCAAGGTGATACTGGAGAATTTTCATCTTTGCTTCACAACCAAGCAATATGTAATGGTAAAGTAGATTACTTTTTCAGGGTTTACATTATTTATTCCATTCATTCTTAAAAAGCCACGTACACGGGTGTTACAGTTTAGATCGCCTACAGAACAACAAAAGCGACATAAACACACCTCAGATATAGGGAACATTTCATTCCATCGACAAACTATACATAGCCGTCCATCTTAAGTAAATTTCCAAACACTCACCCATTTGGTTGTACCAATGCATTTACATGGTTGAACCCAAGCTGCCAAGCGATCGTCATCTTCTGTAGCAAAACACACCCAACACGACTTCGTATTCTCATCTTCCACGGGCTGCAGGGCATGCGATCCCCCTACACTGGTGCCTTGACCCTCCGACACAGGTTTTTCACTAGACATTGTAATGCGTATAAAACGAGACAATTTACACACACGCGCACAGAACACTACCGATAAAAGCTTTTGCCAAGGCCCTTGCAAAGTTACAAAAACAAAAACATATTTTTTCTCCTTGAACGATAAAAATATATTTTGCTATCGCTAATCAACACATGAGCGAGCAGCTGTTTCGCAAGGTTTTGTGAAATTTCATTCAATTGTAACCAAAGAGAATATAAACGGCACGTCAGAATTGTAACCAGTATTGCCAGATGTTTGAGGGTTGAAGTCGCCGAAAATTCATTGTGAAGTAGCCTAAAGTCGCCTCATCATATATGGAGAGGTGAAGGAGCAAAAAAAAAAGAACCTACCTAATTTTCCCTAATAGCCTAAAGTCGCCCACTTGTGTAGTGACGCGGAGAGCTATAAAAAAAAAGGTCCCGCGCTTTCAATAATTGTGTGTAAGGGGATCTGAGTACATGTTTTGTACCCTCAAAGCTATAAATATCCTCAAATTCGACAAAAACTAGGTATAAAACACGAAATTTCCGAGGTACCCTAAATTGGCGACTAATCACCATTCGCGTAGCCTAAACGGCGACCGGTCGCCATTCGCAATTTTTGGTCACCCCGACACTCTTCAAGATAGCCTAAATGGCGAAAAGTCGCCTAATCTGGCAGCACTGATTGTAACGTCAAGTGAATAGCGATGTGTGGAATGTGAAACGCACACTGACGTCTATTATACTAGTACGCAGTATAATAGAAGTCAGTGGAAACGCAGAATTACAATCTATGTCTTTATTCTATGATCACAATTCACAGGACACAGACTATAGTGTGTTTCAACTTTAAGTTCCGAAGGCGTTATGTTGGCAGCAAAGTATATGCAGTGCTGCTACATTACTCGAAATGTGTTTCCTTGAAATAAATGTCTTTATTTTGTAATGGGCACATATTTTGTCTAGTAACGAAACACTAACATTTTCAAATCAAATTTTAAAATGTATAGGTAAGCGTAAACTATATACCCACTTTTTTAATAATTTAATATTAAAATCATTGAATTCTGCCGTAAGTCTGTAATAACTAATCAGCTTTGTAGTTTCCAATAAATACTTCTTTTTTTCTACGATACATGGTGCATGAGACTGCCTCGGTGGCGTAATTGTATTACAGTACGACTGCACAGCTGAGGTCTCGGGTTCAATCCCCGGGTTGGGGCAAAGTGATATTGAGTTTTTCTATTTAGCCGGAGTCTGGAATTTATACCCGATATGGCGATAGTCTCGCCCCCTATTATATCATGGGATGGAATAACGGCGAAAAGTGGGTGCACTAGTTACGCCTCTGCCTACCCCTTCGGGGATAACAGGCGTGTATGTGTGTGTGTGTGTGTGTGTGTGTGTGTGTGTGTGTGTGTGTGTGTGTGTGTGTAGTGCAGGACAAAAATAATAGTCACATCAATAAATATTTTTTAAAACTGAAATGGCGGGAATAATACCCACCATCTTGTGAGACAGGGATGCCAATTCACGCCATCGGTAAGAAGATTTGAAACGCACTATAGTTCCGTAGATTTGCTCAGGTCTCAGCTCAGAATAATAACTAAAGCCATATTCTGAGGGTCTCAGACATTACTATGACAATTCATCAAGATTCAATTTATGAAGAGCATACAAGAAAGATACATTCATTCAGTTTTTATAGCTAGGTATTTGTATAGTTTGGCACCATGAGCACTGAGTAATTCACTAGAGATGGGGTGGTGCAATTGATAAATCATGTTTTGAGGAAGGATAAGGCATAGCGCTGAGAAAACACCGTGGGAGGAAGTTTATTCCAGAGTGAATACGTACGATGTAAATTGATCTCTGGAAACACGTAGTGCTGGTAGTGGGCATTACCAGGTGGAACGGATGAACTTTCTTCCAAGAGCGGGTAGTCCGGTAGTAAAACGAAGATGACAGTGTCATCTCGAACAATTTCTCAGAGCACTCCCCGTGGAAGAGCCGATAGAGTACGCAAAGAGACCCAATGTATCTTCGCATGCCCAACGGTTCGAAACCTCCGAGAGCTTAGGTTCGTCTATGATTCGAGCAGCACATCTCTGTAAGGAGTCAAGTGGAAGCAATTGGTATTTGGGTGTCGCAGCCCAGAGGTGCGAGCAGTACTCCACTACAGGCCGGATTTGTGCTTTGTAAAGCAATAGTCTTTGTCCCGGCGTGAAGTACTGCTTAGCTCTGTTAAGGACACCCAGTTACCTTGAGGCTAATTCAGCCTTACTTTCCATGTGACTCCCAAACTGGACACAGCTTGAGACTCTGACTCCAAGTATCTCGAAACTCTCAGAGATCTACAGGGGAACACGTTGGAACTGTGGCGCCATGACAAAAGGATCCTTCTTCGCGGTGAGGCCCGCCAGCGGTAATGGTCTTGGTCTCGGAAATACCTCCATCAACGCTTTAATGCTCCGATCATACAGAAAGCTGGCGATCTACTTGCATCGTTCCACAGGGATTACATATGAAGGTAACTTTGAAAGAAGGCCACCGTGCCAGACCCTATCAAAGGCCTTTGCGATGTCGAAGCTTATAGCGAGCACCTCGCCCTAACTCTCCACGGCTTCTGCCCAGAAGTGATTGAGGTACATAAGAAGATCACCAGCTGAGCGACCATGGTGGAAACCGTATTGACGGTCGCCAGTCAGCTGGTACTCCTCAAGGTACCTCAAAAGCTGGGTGTTAATCACCCGCTCCATCATTTTGGATTTTCGACTAGTGAACTTGCGACTTTTAGTAATTTCCAGCAGTCACAGAGGCTACTCGGTGCGCCGAGTTGACTCGGTAACTCGAGTGCAAATGGACTCGAGTATATATTTTTTTCGCTCGAGTACGAGTTTGATAAATTCACGCGAGTCAATCGAGTAACGCGACTCGAGTCGTATCACTATTCCAGAGACAAATCAAGAAAATCCTACTAATATTATAAAGGCGAATGTTTGTAAGAATGTATGGATGTTTGGATGTTTAGATGTTTGGATGTAAGGATGTTTGTACCTCTTTTACGCAAAAACTACTGAACGGATTTCGATGAAATTTGGCACACGGGTAGATCATGTCCTGGATTAACACATAGGCTACTTTTTATCCCGGGAAAATATAAAGCGGGACTTTTATCCCGGAAAAACCTTTTAAAGCGGGTGGAGCCGCGGGCAAAAGCTAGTATATAATATTGTTGGCATGTTGTTCGGAATTCAATTTATTGATGTCCACAGCTCAGAACAATAACTATAATTATTATGCAGAACAAATTATTGTAGGTATGTTCTTGTTACGGTTTATAATGCTCTTTGCGTGGTACTCTCAGTCTTGCCAAGTCATTTCTAACGGATTTGGATACGTGTGAAAGGGGAAATAATCCATCTAACGGCTGACGGGATGTTTAAGGGGACGAAATTTTCATGTTTATGTGAGGGGGGGTGTACGAAGGTGTACGGAAATATACGACTAAGTTAACGGAATTTTAAAAATCTTGTTGGCAGCACTGCTTAGTGCTTACTCTGTGGCAGTGGTGCCACATTAGGCGACTTTTCGCCATTTAGGCTATCTTGAAGAGTGTCGGGGTGACCAAAAATTGCGAATAGCGACTGGTCGCCGTTTAGGCTTCGCGAATGGTGATTAGTCGCCAGTCGTTTTATGCATTGTGTTTTGTACAAAGGGACCTTTTTTTTTGCTCTCCGCGTCCCCACACGAGTGGGCGACTTTACGCTACTTCGAATTTTCGCTGCGTTGGACCACTGTAAATTAGAAATTAGGGACCTGTTTTTTGCTCCTTCGCCTCTCCATATACGAAGAGGCGACTTTAGGCTACTTCACAATGAATTTTCGGCGACTTCAACCGTCAAATATCTGGCAACACTGCTCTGTGGGTATGTCATCCGCGCGCTAAAGTTGTGGTTTGTGGTTGCGTGAATTTTGTACAGTGATTGAAAAAGGTCTACCTACCGTTTACTTGTAGAATTATTGAATTAAACCACGTGCCTTACGCAGTGTTCTAGTAAATTATAAAATTTTGGGTAAGTCTATATGTATTTATTTGTTTTATCATTTGACTTAACACAGATACTTTCTTTCGCCTGCATACTTGTAAATAAATAAATCTACGTATATGTAAGTAAATACCTATTGCGATGGATGTATAGCAATAAAGATTCAGTATATTTTATTACTAATATATTTTTAAGTATTCGCAATATCGAGATGATATTGTTATCTAAGACATTTATGTAACAAGTCGGTGCAAAATCAGCTATTTTTATGGGTTTCATTTGTGAGTTATTTTGTACTTTGTGATTATTCATGCGAATAAAAAAAGTTATTTTGTTGTTGACATATCTACTTACTTACATTAAATTAAACAGGAGTATTTAATTACACTTTTCAATAGAACCAGTGAACTGCCCACTAAAACGGGTCATAAGTTCTCGTTTCATAACATTTACAACTTTGTGTGTTGAGCAAAAGTTACTTTTAAGATTTGGGGACATTGCTTTTACCTATAATATAAGGCATATATACTAATATATAGGTTTTGTATCAACATATGAAATAAATAAATGCCGCATAAAAACATCTTAAGCCCATAATAAATACATCACAATTCACTACAAAACAGTTTCTGTTTCTGGTATATTAGAAGTAATTGTAAATGCTAGTATCTCAGAGTAAGTATAGTATACCTATAGAGGGCTAATATCGCATCGTGCGCCCACTACCCAGCGTAGGCAGGTGAACTATAGCTACTTATATAGAAATGTTGGCGACTGCTAGGGATGGGCACGCGAGCAGCACCAACGCAACAGTTATCGATAAGTACAGGTCCGGCGGCGCGGTACATATTGTTGTTAAAAAATTGTGGTTCTACAAAATATGGCCTTGTGAGTAATTTTAAGCGTATTGCCTTAATATAGATAAAAACTATGCTGCGAATTGGTGTAGTGCCATGTGGAATGATTTATAAACACGGTACCTCAAGAGCAGTTTTTACAAGCATTAAGAACCAATAATATTAATGGATATCCATTATAATTGAACCGATGGACATAAACCGAGCATCGCACCATGGATTTCTTAGCTAGTCTCCCCAAGCCTAAAATAGTCACGTCTAGTTTTTGAAATATTTATTACCAATGTTAAAAAAATGACAAAGAAATATATCTTAATGATTGCCAACTTATACTGTCAAGACCCGCGATAGAAGCTATGCAATAGCTTAAAAATATTATCGTAATCAGTCAATTTTTAGGAACAGTAATTATTTCTTTCATTTCATAAACAAAAAAGCAATTATTAATTGGCTTAAAAATCACACACAGACAAAAACAGTTACCTAAGCTACATTATATTAAGCATCGCCTTCGATAGTAATAAATACGTACGCTATAATATGAAAATATTACATCGATTCTGGTATCGACGCGTAACATCACTATCGAAAAAGCGGGATGCGGGGCAGTGCGGGGGGTACAAGTGTTCGCCTCCCGAGCGTCTTTCATACCGCGACGCGTAATTTCAATTTTACCTAAAAATATGCTGAAATATGGCTTGCCTGTGAAACGTGATATTAGAATTCTGTTAAGTGTGCTTCCGAGTGTCGTTTTTACAAGATTCCACAGAACATTTAACCATTTTGCAGTATTAATAATCAAATATTCGCATAGATCTCACTCGCGTGTGCTCACGCCGTTCCTACTCGAGTGACTACAAGCGCTTGCGGCCGGCGCAGGACGATGTTCCCACCCGTGCCTATTGTTCCCACTTGCATACGCGCTCTCTATAGGTATATACTTACTCTGAGGCTAGTATCCATTTTCCTATGATAAATGCATTAAAATTTATGGCTTTTATTTCTCCATAGAACATATTGGTGTTCAAAAGCAGTGTTTTTTTATAAATATTTACTGACAATAATTAGTATAAACTATAATAAATTGCAGACAACAGTATTGGTATGTTTAACCTCACATCTGACCCCTTATCACTCTTGATAATGTTTACAGTGATTCATGTATTTTTTTACTTTATTAACAATGTGTCAGTATTTTTCTACTCTTATAACTAACTAGTAGTGCTTGCGGCTCTGCCCATGTGAAAAATCTTCACGGGACAAAAATATTTTCCCGGGATAAAAAGTAGCCTATAGCACTTAGGAGTTATGTAGCTTCCTATTAGTGAAAGAATTTTCAAAATCAGTTCAGTAGTTCCTGAGATTAGCGCGTTCAAACAAACAAACTCTTCAGCTTTATAATATTAGTATAGATTTGCATTATGCTTGTACCTAGGCTAGGGTGCTTAGTGTTAATATATTTTCCTATCCTTAAAAAAGCTGACATAAATAAATGCTTTTTATATGAAGTGTCCAATAGTGGTTCCTTTCCCCTACTTATATTCAGATATTATGCCTTAACCCGTCAAGCCCCGCTTATATACAGATGTATGGGGAAACCCTATATATATGGATGCCAGCGTCCATTGCGGGGCTTGACGAGTCAATTTACAAATTTTACTTTATTTAATTGAAATGTTCATTGCTGCTTGCTGGCCCAATTTTTCAACAAATTTTGATTTTATTTTTGTAGAACGACTACTTTTTTCCATTACTTGATATTAATACAAATAAACTTCTTGAATTAAACATTATTAAAACTCCAACATTACTAGACATCTAGCATATAGAGGTGGCACCACAAAGACTTTGAGTACCATAGACATAACCACATTCCTCTATCCAGTATTATGATACTAGATTGAGGGACTCACCTTTCAAATTTGTATAAGATCAGATGATATACTTTTGACACTTATATCTACAAACAAATACGAAAAGAAAATTATTAGAATTTAGTATCCAGTATCATAAATAGTTCAATCTTACTATTAAGCTTCCATAGTACTCTTGCTTTACATAATGCATCTATTTTGTTATCCCACTTATCTTTCTAATTAATAAGTAAGTTTATCACCAAAGCTTGTAGCATGCTCATATTAATTTTAAATTTTGTATCAGGTGAGTTCGAAACAATTTCTATGTAATCATTAATCAATTATCTTAATATTACAATAAAAACACTCAGTGTTTTTATAATGAACGACTGCCTCAGTGGCGTTGTTGTATTACAGTATGATTGCAATGCTGAGTCTCGAATTTGTGCCCGATATGTCGATAGGCTCGCCCCCTATCACATCATGGGACAGAATAACGGCGAAAAAGTGGGTGCACTAGTTGCGCCTCTGCCTACCCCTTCGGGGATAACAGGTGTGAGTGTGTGTGTGTGTTATAAAAACAAATTGAAAGTTAATAACGAACATCCTCGCCGTTACGTTAATTCATTCATACTCTTTATTACAGACTTCATATTGTAATCAATGCTCAATGAGATGAATGGGCTTGGGAATGCATTTACGACTTATTGTATGAGTACACTAGTATTATACTCGTATCGTGTATTGAGAACATAGACCAGCCTTCAGTGATAGTGGTCGACGATACACTGCAGTTACACAATTGTGAACTGTGCAGTGTTCATTGTGCTTGTTTAATATAATCAACTCGCTAGAGAAATAACAAAAACTAATAATTATTTACACGAAATATCATGGTATCGGGTATCGTTTATCGAATTTTGCTCATATAATATATGCAAATGACTTTTTCGTGCATCTTCTTTTTTATACGGGCTCGGCGGAGAATGCGCACTGCACCTGATGGTCAGTGGAGTGGCGTCTAAACCGAGTGTTTGCTGATGAGCACGAGCATACTAAAATGTCAGGGGCGTAGCGCCGCTCCATGAACCTTTCAACAAATATATACACATAATGACTTAATGTACTTAGTTTAGGGCTTAAGTGTTACTGATTGAAATGGTTGTGTTCTTTATTATGCCTTTTGTTTAATAAAAAATAAACCATATTTTGTGGTCCGGATTTGTAAGCTAAGTGGGGTCCGGTCCACCACCCCTTGTAAACGCCCATGCTGACGAGGGACGCCAATGGAAACAATTATACCGATTGTGTCTGATTGAAATACACAGGCTGATCTAGGAACGCACTTATATGGAACAAATATGGTGGAATTTATACCTTATGTACGGTGATGACTATATGGATACAAATATCCTTCTACCAGTAACCTATCTCCCCAACTCTCTATAATCTTGTACTCCCTATACTCCAAATACTATTAAATTACTGCTCTAATATGAATGTCTGCTTTACGTCAGCCGGGCTCACCTCTTCCAGGTGTGCAATGGTGTAAGGCCCATAAAATATGTGTTTAATATAGAAAACAAGGAGATACGAAAGGCACTAATGGGCCTAACTAGGTAATCCTAGTTAAAAATGTGTAAGTCAGTATTATGATATCCAATGTTTTTAAACAAAAAAAAGAAATTGTGTCTTGCATTATAGAACAACACGTTACCCATAAAACGTGGGGTTATCCGTTATATTGCAATTTTAACAAAAGTAGGTATATACATTATCAAACATATTTTAGGATCTCGTGACGTAAGATAATACGGGAATATAGATAAACATTCGAATCATAAATAATAAAATTGTAGTTCAAATATAATGATTCTTACATGAATTGACACAATGCGTCGTGATAAGGAGTTTCACAATTTTTTTAAGAGAATATTATTGATTTTATATCTTTATAGAATCCCGAAAAAGAAACAGCCGAAAGCGGGACTGTTTCTTTTTCGGGATTCTATAAAGATATAAAATCATTAACCAGGCACTACATGGCCATGACATGTATAAAAAATCATAATATAAAATGAGATAATATTATTGATAACTTCTGTATGCGAATCGTTTGAATAGCCATGTAGGTACGAATGATTAGATACTAATGACTCTTAAACTATAAGTAGAGATAACCAGAATTCTCATTGTGATTCTTACTATTTTGAGTGTCGACGCTCATGTGTTACTCACGGGTTGTTTCATCAATATCAAAATTAATAAATAATTACATTTGTTTTCAAAATGGTAACGCTTGGATTTAGATTATGTCGCAATACGCAATATTCGGTAATACCCATAACGATTAATAATATTTTACACACTAGGTTTTTCTATCGATATTTCCTGTAAGCTGTGTAAATTGAAATGTTTCATTCTTTTAGTCAATAATGTTTTGCGATGTACTAAGAAATTAAATCAATATTGTTTTAGAATATCGCCCTGCAACTTATTTGTCTTCAAAATAAAGAAGCTGGAGGAAAAAGGGTATCACTACTCTCTTCCAGAAATCTGTCGTGGTCTCGCAACTCATTTTTGCGTTTTGTATGATGAGTGATGACATTACCGGAGGCCCAAATAACTGCCCTCTCCATAATCCCTATTACTTTTTCTAATGAGGCCAGAACACCATAGATTATACTGTAGCGATGATTTTTGGGCGTTGAATATTCGGACAAAACATGGATACATAATATATCATATATCGGCTGACCCACTTGTGCGTTTGCCAGATTAGCTCCAAAAAATATATTCTTTATTCGAATATTTACATTCGGAGTTTTGTTGGCTTACGGCTCACCGCACAGACAGTGAGTGTGGAGACTGGAGTGCTGAATGCCCAGTTTGCACTCCGCACTCGACAGAATACCGCGTCGCGGGAGCACGCCGCGTCTCACGTTCGCGTTCGCATACTTTCACATAGTTGCATCACTAGTGTCGAATAACTGTTACCAAATGTACGTTTGTATCATGTTTTTACTAAGTATCATATCTATGTTTATCTATATCAATTTTATCTTAAAACAAGTGGTAAATTATCCACGCGGTAAATGGAGCGACGAATAATTAAGTGCATTGGATGTTCAAGTTGATATTGTAAGATGAAAGATAACCATAGATCAATAGTTTCACTTTATGCTGAGCTACGATTTTTGAGTAACATTGATGGTTTTTTTATACTTTGTGCATGCGTTTAACAAGGCAAACGACCTCGTGGGTCCACGAGGACTTAAACGACTCCCAGTCGTGGGTCACCTGATGTTAAGTAATCGTCACATCCGCCCATTTTGGCAAGATTACATACAAACCCGTCTCAATAAATAAAAAGTACTTGAACATAAGTTTTGTTTTACGTCCAAAGAAAATGGTCACCCTATGTCGTACTTGTTGAACCTTGACCTTCCTTATAATATAATCTCCTCTCGTATTGAATTGAAATCTCGATCTCCACGCTCCATGCACTTTACAATAACAGAAAATTCTGGATGAATAATTCATAAAATTCTGGATTTTAGATTATTTAGATTCTGGATTCATAAAGTAATGGTTAAAATTCTGATATAATATAAATTAGTAGGAAATAACGTTTATATTACGACACTTATATTTGTGTGAATGTAAAGTACGATATAAATATCGAACATATAGAGCAATAACAAATAGCAAAAAAGCTGATGATTATGGTCCCTGACTACCATCAGGCAAGCAACTCGCTCGTCACGTCATTCATTTAAAAAAAATTGATTACGAAGATTACGTTGCTACATTAATGTTTGTGTTAGTGTAAGTCGCTATACTAGCAACGTTTGCAACAACCTCGGCGTCAAGGATTTCCTGTGCCAGACGAAGTATAACTTGACATAATTATCTTACATGTATTTAATGACTTGTGCTATACATACACGTTTCATTTACTTGTGCAAGGCCGGTAAGTAATGTTTTAAGCAGAGTATTCTACGTCGGTACTAAGTTATGTAGAGCTCCGGGTTGAAGTGTCTTATGCATCTAACGATGATCAACATTTTATAGCCTACACATTATCCGTTTAAATCGGGTACAATACTATGGAAGGCATGGGAGCAGCTATAGCTAAGCTATAATAGCTTTCAATAGGGGGGTCTTAGGATACCAAAATGTCAGTGGCGTAGCGTGGGTTCTTGCCGCCCCATAACAACAAAAAACCTCCTTTCAACAAATAAGTCACGTATACAACCCCCCTTCCCCCCTTTTCACCGAAGGTAAAAAGTCATTACAATGTGTATATGTTTGTGGCACGGATTATATTTGTTGCACGCTAAGACACCCCCCCCCCCCCCCCCCCCCATTGTATACGTCCATGATGGAAGGCGTGATGTAAACAAAACTGCGCTAGTTGTAAAGTGCGCTCTATGCAGTTCACGCATGTTGCATCGATTGAGAGCTAGATAGAGCTATCTACTTCAAACTGTAGATTGCAGAATGTAACTTGTAAAAGAAAACCCTCCAAATCCTCTTAGCATCTCTCCGTAATTTGTAGCTATATTTCGTAATATATTGTATACCGGTTCATCTATACTAATATTATAAAGCTGAAGAGTTTGTTTGTTTGAACGCGCTAATCTCAGGAACTACTGAACCAATTTTGAGAATTCTTTCACTAATAGGAAGCTACTTTACTCCTGAGTGCTATAGGCAACTTTTTATCCCGGGAAAATATTTTTATCTCGGAAAATCTTTTTCACGCGGGCGGAGCCGCGAGCACTACTAGTAGATAATATATGTAGCTGTAATCACATGAGATACCTTTTCTATCTCCTGACTTAGAGATATGGTTCTCTATAACTACTGTGAAATATTTACCGTTTTATAACTTTGTTGTGACATACATAATATGCTAGGGCAATTATCATATTTTTGTCATAAGACCGATTGTGTAATGTGTACTAGTTGATTCGTGCTACGTGCCTAGTCAAACGTATTGATACCATTGAGACTTTCATTTAAATTTTCAACTCATGCGCATGTTGTCTACCATTTTCGTTTTTTAAACATACGTTGTAAAGTATGGTTTACCGACCCTGCATTGTAGTGAGTTAAGGACGGTTAAAAAAATATCAATAATTGAAATGAATCGGTCAATGAAATGTATCTGATTTTATGGGGTCCTCAGTGATTGACTTTGGCCATCAGGCGGAAACGAGATTTACTCGATTTATAATTATAATAATTTTCTCATATTCATAATCTGCCTTTTAAAAATATCAAGTCAAATAATTATTTATTCCTATCTTATTTACATAATCCATTATTCATGTGTTGTTTTTGCAACTATCTCACTGTCTGTCTTGTTTGTGTTACTGAATATTTTTACATTAAATTTAAATGTAAATGTCACGCTGTCACAAAAAAGGTGTGACAATATTATTATTTAAGTATCATTAAAGTCCCGTTTCGTATGGAACATAATAAAAACTGGCCTTCATAATATAAGTGCTGGGTATCACATATTATCGATCACTAAATAACCACAATATAATATTGTTTCTATCTTTTCAGTTATTCAATGAATTTAATAAATATCGCAGATATTGACGCAGTCGGGTTTTTTGTTTTTTTTTTTACATAGTCTTTTGTACATTACTGTAGCTACGCTGAGCTTAGGTGCAAAAAAATCCACCACGCGGTGAAGCGGTAGTATGCTCAAGTTGTATGCAGGATATTGTACTACTAATTGTCAGTAAACTTTGGTGTGGCAACCGACGCAGCATTACACTAAGGACGGTATTTATAAATGAATCTCAAGTTTGAGTTACATCTCAAGTAGACATAATGTATGAAAAGTTCAATACTCAATACAATTCAATTCAATACTATCCTACTTGAGATGTAACTCAAACTTGAGATTCATTTATTAATACCGGCCCAAGTGACCTATCATTGCAATTTATCCTACCTGTTATGCAATTGAATTTGATAACATTTCAAGTTCAACCACATTTGTTTAAAAAGGTGTATGATGAAAACATTGCAGGTACCAAATATTGTTACGTGATAACAAAATATATAGGTAATGTACTTACAACAGATTTTGGCAATGCGTTCACAAACTCAACCTCATACTCGTCTTGTCTCTAACATTTAATGCCAAAACTCATCTATGAAGAACGAATGTTTTCACCAAAAATCTCAATTTTATTTTGCGGTAGAAATAGGCATTGCCGTGGTACCAACCCAAACGAACTCTTACATAATATAAGACATCTACCACTAGTCATAAACACGTCCATTCGACCGCGCCAAATGGAGACGGCCGCGTTCCGTATTAACCGATCCAGGGGACGAAATCACTCTGGCCATCCGCCGTGAACGAGTTCTTGAAACTCCACAAGACCGCAGTTCCGTCCTCGCCGTCGAGGACCTCGCCGCGTTCCCCGTCGCCCCTTGGCCCCCTAGCAGTTCCGATCCGCGTGCTGATGACAACACAATCTAATAGGATTAGGCCTAAAAACCAATCTTTCCCTAATCAGTCTCATCCTCTCTCAGTG
Organism: Lapara coniferarum; assembly: GCA_949316025.1. Lineage (NCBI taxonomy): Eukaryota > Metazoa > Arthropoda > Insecta > Lepidoptera > Sphingidae > Lapara > Lapara coniferarum. The sequence goes on from OX438921.1 coordinate 6,193,789, forward strand.
GCCGTCCTGAGCCAAGGTTCGTAACCCTTTTAGTGGGTTGCCCTCAGCATGGTTACTTAATTCAAAAGGTTGCGAGCGCCTTCTGCGTTCACCCTAAAGACCGGTGTGGCCAGAAAAGCCGACTCGCGTCAGGCTACTGGCAGTATGGCCATTAACAAAAAAAAACTCATAAACAGAGGATTATTTTTCAATCTCATATAAACTGAGTGCATGTTTACAAATGTGTGTATGAGACGTCTGATGAATTATCATAGGTTAACGGCCTTTTGACTTTCGTATGTTAGAGGATTTGACTTTTCCTCATTCCGGTTCATATGCTTATCTTTATGAAATGATAAGCTTTTACTCGTGGCTCTTTTGTAGTATAATATACATAATATGAATAAGTAAATATTTTTACAAATCAAAGCAATAGTTTCAGAGATTAGTGTACTCTAATACGACGGCTTTTTATTTTTGGATCAGATTATTATGATAAATCAAATATTTTATTTTCTTTGTGACTTCCTCGGTGGCGTAGTTGTATTACAGTACGACTGCAAAGCTATGGGTCTCGGATTCGATCCCCGGATCGGGCACAGTGATATTGAGTTTTTCTATTCAGTATCAGCCCGGAGTCTAGAATTTGTGCCCGATATGGCGATAGGCTCGCCCCCTATCACATCGTGGGACGGAATGACGGCGAAAAGTGGGTGCACTAGTTGTGCCTCTGCCTACCCCTTCGGGGATAACAGGCGTGAGTTTAAGTGCGTGTGTGTGTTTATTTTCTTTGTGTCTTAAAATCCTATTCAACATTTTATTGCTCTTAATTACGATTAGTCTTTAAAATATTTGACCTTTTCTACCAGATGTAAAGCAATTAACTACTTCTCATTTTAATTAAACTTAAATCGACCATAATACAATCGTGTCTGTATCAAATTAAATTTATGTACAGTTAACAGAAATCAATTTGAATATTGATACCTACTTGGTTTCCTAATAAAAAATCCTACTAATATCATAAACGCGAAAGTTTGTAAGAATGGATGTAAGTACGTTTGTGACTCTTTCACGCAAAATCTACGGAACGGATTTTGATGAAATTTGGCACGCGGGTAGATCATGTCCTCGATTAACACATAGGCTACTTTTCATCTCGGGAAAATATTAATCAGCACTTTTATCCCGAAAAACACTTTTTTACGCGGGCGGAACCGCGGGAAGAGCTAGTCATTTATAAAAGCATTGTGTAGAAATAACGTGTTTTTATGAAAATGCTAAAATTAATGTATGCAAATTCACTGTGCTCTGGTATAAAATCTATTTTAGGAATTCCAACAATTCGTTTGTTTCGCTAAGTGTACCTAATACTTAGTACCTACTGTTCAGTATTCTGTATATTGTATTCATTATTCTGTCATTAGACTGACAGGAATCAACGTCGTAAAGAAGTCGATAAAAGACATCTTTGGAGTTATTATAATTAGAAAGATGTTGCATCACTTAAATAATTAAAGAAAGTATGTCATAAGGTAATGGAGAGTACAATTCGTTAAGGCATAATGTAAGCAATGTCACAACGGTATCGTTTTGTAATCATGTCGATAGGTCAGTGACGAATGCATTACGTGGACAGCCGTGACCGTGGAATTATTCTCATTTTTAATTCGTATTATCGGGGTTCAATACGGAACTAACGTCTTTACGTAACTATGAAACACACACAAACTATAAACACCTTTGTGCCCGTAAGGTTAGTTATTCTTTCCCTCCCCAAGCTTAGGATAAGTATCCATAAGACGGATTTTCCTGCGGGTTAAAAAAGGTATTGCAACTGGTGATAGTGCACGATAGCCTAGTTGGGATTGGAACGGTCTGCCGAGACACTGCCCGGAGCTTCAAAACCCAAGGCACACACCTCTGACTTTATGAAGTTACGTGTGTATTGTTTATCATTAAAATGGTCGTTCACTATAACGATGAAGGAAAACATCGTGAGGAAATCTACATACCTGAGAATTCTCCATAAGAATTTTGAGGGTATGTGAAGTCCGCCAACCCGCACTAGGCCAGCGGGTGCACCAAAGCCTAACCGCCAGGCCCGTGCTCAGCAGTGGGCAGTACATAATACGGGGCTGATTGCATTGCATTTCAGTGCAACTGGTCGTCGAGTCCTATTTTGACTTTGAGGCTGCCAGTGCAGAATAAATATTTTAACTAGGTATACTACTGATTTGATATAGAATTTCGTCGCTTGTCTTGCTTTAGAAAGTGAAAATAATATTTAGCGATTCGTTAGTTTGTATGGTGCAAAAATGCCATACCACCATGAAGTGTTTACTTTAGATTGAGTATACGTGTGAAGTAAACCAATGAGCTTTAGTTGTATGCTTTCATTATTAAGTAATCATTAAAAAAATATACAAAATAAGAACACATAACTCTTAAGTGATTGTGAATGATAGATCGAATTAGTTCCCGTCGTCTGTATTGGTTCACAAGCGTTCACAATCACAACAATGGCAGCATTGAACTAAACCATCCATTGTTTTCAAATACTAATGCCCAGGTGCGACTCCTTTTACCATTCGACCGCGCCAAGACGGCCGCGTTCCGTATTAACCGATCCAGAGGACGAAATCACTGGCCATCCGCCGTAAGAACGAGTCCTTGAAACTCCAAAACTCCACAAGACCGCAGTTCCGTCCTCGCCGTCGAGAACCTCGCTGCGTTCCCCGTCGCCCCCCGACCCACGTAGCAGTTCCGGCCCGCGTGCCGATGACAACACAATTGAATAAGATTAGGCCTAAAAACCAATCTTTCCCTAATCTGTCTCATCCTCTCTCAGTGGCCGTCCTGAGCCGAGGTTCGTAACCCGTTAGTGGGTTGCCCTCAGCATGGTCACTTAATTCAAAGAGTTGCGAGCGCCTTCTGCGTTCACCCTAAAGACCGGTGTGGCCAGAAAAGCAGACTCGTTCAGGCTACTGGAAGTAGGGCCATTAACAAAAAAAAGACTCCTTTTCAGTAAATCGTACCAGCTGTTTCATCGCGAAAGGTAATTGGATAGGATTTAATACAATTAAAAACCTAATCAAACTTGAGCTCGTCATTATTTTTACTCTCAATTAGGGATTAGGGACAACCATCCGAAACACGCAGTTCCTATGCTAAAATGCCATCTGTGCCATACCTGGAAACTTGAACAAACAATGATTTGAATTAAAATATCATCTTGTAATCGAAATATATTGTGGTTTGTATCATTCGCGTGAAACTTGATTCATTTTTTAAGTTCTTGAAACGAGCCATTGCTGTAAATGAAGAAAAAAATAAGTAAAAGGTACAATTTGTACCTAAAGTCGTTTCTTGTTTGCCTTTCTGCTGTTGGTTTTTGTGACAACGTCTTATTTTACGGAGCATTATGAGTACGAATGTTTTCTTATGTAATCCTGATTGTTAATCTAATATTTATGATAAGTATAGGGCCATCGGTTACAAAAAAGATATTTCTTTGCTGAATTGTCTTCTACAATCAAAACAAGTTCTTGTTTTTTGTTGCTTGGCATTTAACAGGCTTTTTTACAAGGTCAATGGACAAATAAACGTGTCTGTATAAATTGTCTCATGTAAAGTATCGACTTAATCCAATTTCAATTCGTTAAAGTATGTACTTAACGATACGCAAATAGGCATGCCTGAAAGTGCTTCTTTATTGAACAGTACTGACACAAGTAAGTCGTCCGCTGGATAGTAATCATACCTACACAACGGCAGAAAATAGATAATAACTTCAACCAATCTAGACTCACTCACCAAGACCACCGTTCTAAAGATAAAGTTAATTGTGCTTATGTTGATTTCACTGAATTCGTGTTAAGCATAGCGTAACCCAGGTCTATGGTCCGCTATTTTATCAGTGACATAATCAATTCGATGGTTTTTACAAGACCCGCGTCACGCGTCGGGATCACGTTGAAGAATTTTAAGAACTTGTTTTCGTATTCAAACGATTCAGTTATGAATTTATATTAATTCTTAGTAGGAATGGGGAGATATTAAATCTTTTGCTTGCGGATTCGCCGGCGTGGAAGGTCTTAGCCAGAGTAAAAATTATAAGTAGGTACTTCGAATAACTGTGAATTAGCAGGTTACCTATAAAGTAATCTAGAACATGGACTTATTGTAGCAAACTGCCGAAATAAGTCACCAGTTTATGTGTACTTAACTAGAATTATGCTCGCGGCTCCGTCCGCGTGAGTGAGTTGTTCCGGGATAAAAGTCCCGCTTTATATTTTCCCGGGATAAAAAGTACCCTCTGTGTTATCCAAGATATGACACGTGTGCCAAAGTTTATCCAAATCAGTTTAGTTGTGTCTGCGTTTACTTCTAGCATACGTCTAAATATTTTAACAAACTTTCGCATTAAAATATTAGTAAGATTAGATAACTAAACATGTTCATAAACTTGATCCTAGAAATTATTAATTCATCTTGAGATGCAACGTCTTACCTTTATACTTTATCTTATCGTTTACAAGTATTATTAACAAACATTGCTATTATATGATACAACCTGTTTCTGCGCATTTTTTTCCTTATTTATTAATTTATGCAAATGTTTGTCTGCGAATAATAATTGATACTTGAATATTTCAATAGTCCGGCTATTATTGCTGTGCATAAAAAATATATTAAGTTGCTATTCCAAGAATTTTTATTTGAAATTGGACAGGTTTTATACTTATCTACATACTAGCTTTTGCCCACGGCTTCGCCCGCGTTAATAAGTTTTTCCGGGCTAAAAGTACATAAAAACCTTCCCGTTGAATCACTCTATGACTATGACGTTGATACAACTCTTAACAAATAATGCATTAATTTCGACCAAATTTCATTACCATAAAAACGGTTCTAGTAAGTTAATCTTAAAAGATAGACATATACTGTTGCGGACATTTTTTTAGATAATTTTAAGAGGAATAATTCTTTCATACATATATTTTTGATATCTTGAACCGTTTTCGCAGCGCACGCAATGGAAGCCCTCAAGGATGAATAATTTTCCCCGCTTTTTTCACATTTTCCATTATTTCTTCGCTCCTAATAGTTGAATCGTGATGTTATATAGCCTATAGCCTTCCTCGATAAATGGTCTATTCAACACAAAAAGAATTTTTCAATTCGAACCAGTAGTTCCTGAGATTAGCGCGTTCAAACAAACAAACAAACAAACAAACAAACTCTTCAGCTTTTCCTTAGGTAAAATTAATCTATACTAATATTATAATACCATGTTCATAGACCATAGCTGTCAGGCAGTAAATATATTGTTCTAATATGTGTACTACGATATTTAACTTCGAATTACATAATATACATATTTTAACATAAATCTAGGATGATTTAATAATGATATTCTTACCAATATTAACGATTTACTAACTTAAAAAATTATTACTGACAGTCTTTCCATTTTCTTCATTATCAAATAATGATAGACAAACAGACGCTTGTGATAAAAATATAGATATTGATAAAGCTTTTGTCTGCTATAATTAATATACTATTTGAGTTTGAAATTTCGTTTTAATGGAAATAGTGCGTGAGCTCGCGAAAAACCAACAAAGCCAATTTCAAATTAAGGTAAACAACGATCGGCGGATATGAAACTTATTTCGTATTCCATTTATATTTACTCGCGAACGTCTAATTATATTTAATAGTTTCGCGTCGATTGGTTGCCTTGAGTTGACTTACTGAAATAGATCTATAAAGGAATCGCAAGTTTCGTTAATGAAATGTATGCCTGCGAGAATAACTAGTAAGCTATAGTTGTACGTTCTCGCCTTAGGACAAAAAAATACATTGCAAAGATTCCTTGGTAGTAATCAACATATCGTGGCTAGAAGAAGTTTCTTACACTCTTTCTCCTGCCTTTCTTCTCCTTATACCCCAAAGACGCAAATAAATACCCCATTGGCAGGGACTACTATCCCTTTGGTAACCAATCTTTCACCATTAAGGAAAATAAGCTTGTCAACGGCTGAAAATTGATTTTATCTCTGCCAAAGTAACACCTCCGAAACAATTCTCTTATCAGCAAACGTTATATATGCCAACCATGAACCAAATTTTGTGTAAGATACACCGATCCCGTATGCGGTGGCTTTTATCACATCAAACAAAATTAACTTGTACACAAATATGTAGAATAATATTTTGTCATTCCACTCCATTTCGTTCTTTAAAACAATAACTATTGACATATTATGGTCTTGGTAATTCCATTGCTGTATGTTTCTCATTCCTTCAATATCCGTCGATAGTTCGAATCTATACTAATATTATAAAGCTGAAGAGTTTGTTTGTTATCGAGGAATTTATCGAGGAAGGCTTTAGGCTATATAACATCACGATGCAACTATTAGGAGCGAAGAAATAATGGAAAATGTGAAAAAAACGGGGAAAATTATTCATCCTTGAGGGCTTCCATTGCGTGCGCTGCGAAAACGGTTCAAGATACCGAAAATATATGTATGAAAGAATTATTCCTCTTGAAATGATCTAAAAAAATGTCCGCGCATTATATGTCTATCTTTTAAGATTAACTCACTAGAAACCGTTTTTATGGTAATCAAATTTGGTCGAAATTAATGCATTATTTGTTAAGAGTTGTATCAACGTTATAATATTAATCTTTATCCAAATAAATATGTTGGATAGAGTGATTCAACGGGAAGGTTTTTATGTACTTTTAGCCCGGAAAAACTTATTTACGCGGGCGAAGCCGTGGGCAAAAGCTAGTAGTTAATATGGAGATGAACTAGTATCTAAAACGGCGTTATTTTTACAAAAAAATAAGTTTCCTTGTCTATGTATGTTGTATAGCGTAACATCAATCGGATACTGAATGTGTGTACAAATATCTAAAGAAGCCAACGTAGGCGCGGCGTACCTACTACCTACGTTGCGCAATATTGATAACTTGACACAATCAATTAAGTCTTCAAAAACGTGGTAAACCAGTTAGAAAACCTCTGATATATTTCTTAAATAAATGCTTACTTGTATATACTCGTATACTACACAATAAAGTCTTATTTCGTAGGGGTGAAAGCCCCAGTTTTATATAGTGTCCCTTATCTGGGTTATAGGACTCCTTTACTATATACATAGAGTTTTTAAGTCTTACTCCACCAGTCTGGCCTTACTTATTCGGTCAAGCAAAAACCTGTCGCTATTATCATGATCTGCTACTCGTAACTTTTATTAAATTCATAATAGTTTCCCTCAGAAACTGTTTAAAAGGTAGTCAAGTTACTAGCGTCGCGTCGTGTGAGGAAAGGTTTCAAATAGTCACAAATCGCGATACTATACCAACTGTAGTGTCGTGGACCTGGATGTATCTAGTCATTCATAAATGTACCTACAGTACAGGTCACAGTGCACACATTTCTACGAGCGATATCTTTGATAGTGCTATGCTCTGCCCTCTGATAACAAACAGATCTATCGTTCATACATCTAATAGAGCCGTGATATTCCACGCCTATATCTTTATCCTGACCAAATAACTCATTGTCGGGGAAGGAAGTCCCCAAGGCCAATTTTAGTCAATCTTGTTTGATTCGCTCTGGCAGATATTGTTATTAGTAATAATGATTTGAAGTTTTTTTTAGAAATATACTCAACGGGATCAGTCTTCTCATATTATCGGTGAATGTCTTCGAGCACTGTACCGATTAAATGAGATGGTTTTGTAGAATTGTAATCGAAATTGTAATACACTTGATCACTATCACTTGATCGGTTCGGACGTCAAATTTAACTCCGGCTATTAAATATTACTTTTTAATTAATCATTCTTATAATTTGTGATCTAATTAGTGCATTTTAAGGAAATAGTAATAATATTATAAGATAATACAAAATACATATCTAGTTCTAAACAAAAACTTGTGAAAATAGGTAATTGAAATAGCTGTCACCGTATCGACCTGGTCAACCGTCTCTTGAATTCAAACAAATTTGTGGCTCTTTTCGCTGTACATATATCTCGAGTATTCTGTCCTCTCTTTGTTAACTTCCAGTTGTCCGAGCTCTTAACTACATCATGCAGACCCGTAAAACCGCAGCTCAGGAAACTGAAATGAAGCTGAGGATGGCTCTGAAAGAGTTAAAGGCACAAAAAGACCAGTGCCAAAAACTCCTGCAGGAACGTGAAGAGAGTGAGGAGGAAGTCACCAACATTATTAAAAATAATACCTCACTCAAGCGCCAATTAGTGGAGATCCATCAAGAGAATGAATTGATTGCGGACGAACGGAACAAACTCCAAGCGGTGGTAGATACTTTTTCAAACTGTAGCATATTATATGAAGAGGCTCTGTGTAGAATTAGGGACTTAGAATATGCTCTAAATAGTGCAAATGACCAAATACAAAAGTTAAATAGTGAAAGAGAGCTAACTGAGGTAGCGGTGAACCAAAGCCTTTATGAAGAACTTGTCTATAGTGGCTCAAATCCTCTTCCACTAAAACCAAATATAATTGTTGATCTGACTAAAGATGATTCAGTGGTAAATAATTCAAACAATTTCAACTTGCATTTCAGCCACAATAAATTAAAAAAATACATAAAATTTACCAAATTCATAAAAAAGTATAAGAAACAAGTTAATAAACAAAAATTTCATTCTAAAAATATAACCTTAATTAAAGAACGTAGATCTTTATTAAATAAATTAAATAATTATGAAATAAAACTAGAAGATAGTAAGCGGATATATGAGGCTGACACCCAGCGCTTATTATGTGAAATAAAAACGCTGGAAGAGTCTCTTAGTTTAACATATAGTAAATATATAACATCTAAAAATAAAATTGATGATCTCATGGCACTTTTAAGTGATTCTAATAATAATAATTGTATTATTGACTCCTCTTCTAATAGTACAGAATGTAAACACATCACATCAGTGGTTGATATGGACATGCCTGGCCTTTTTGACTCTCAGGACACTGACCTGGGAAACTCCCAGGCAGTTGAGAGCTGTCCCTTAACAACAAAGGCTCCACATAATGTTTCATCCACTGTAGTATTCTCAGACAACATAGGAAAAGGCTTTGGGTCATTGCTTAGCAATAGTTTAGAGCAGTCTGCTATGAGTTACTGCTTTCCAGGTATGTTATATAAGGAAATTATTAAAGAAGTAGTTAGTAAAAAATATAGTCCAGAGTCCTGTATCACAATATTAGCAGGGAATAGTTCTTATTTGACTAAAAATGATGTGACAAGTAGTATAGCCTCCATGAGAAGCTTAAATTGTAAAAAAATTATACTTTGTGCATTTCCTTATCTGTCAAATGTGTCTGATGGAGTAAACAACCACATACACACACTTAATAAACAAATGCACTTTTTAGTAAATCATCATAGTGATAAATTTATATTCTTTGACGTCAATAATTTTATTGAAAAATGTTCTTATAATTTGACTAGGGATACAGTGTATCTGACAAAAAATAGTAGACATTGTATTGCTACATTGTTAGCCTATAATATTAAGACAGTCATAAGTACTATGACAAAGTCCTCGATTAATACATGTTTTAGTAGTACTACTAATAATATTGTAGTAAATAATTTAAACATTTAAGTATGACAAAAGAGAAAGATGACCTATTTTTAGTATTAACCCATCAAAATATAAATCGTTTCTCTGGCAAAGTTCTTGACATAGAATTATTTATAGAGAGGTATAATGTTGATATTTTATGTTTTACGGAGACATGGTTAAAACCAGATAGAATGGCATTTAGTGTTAATGGTTACAGAGTCGCCAGCTCGTTCATTACGATTTCAGCAGAGGGTGGGGGCACCATGATCCTGATCAAGGATGGTGTCCCATACAAGGATAGACAAGATGTAACAAAACTCTCTGTTGAAAGAGTGTGTGAGGTCGCGTGTGCAGAGACCGGGGATTATATAATATTGTGTGTATATAGGCCTCCTTCATCAAACATATTAGCTTTTATTTCTAAAATGGAGGATATTCTTAACAAACTTAGAATGAATAGAAAAATTTTAGTCTGCGGAGACTTTAATATAGATTTACTGATTGATTCCACAGATAAAAGTTTATTTCTGACTTTACTTGAATCCTTTAATCTGAACTGTCATTTTCTCGAGCCTACTAGACTAACTTTAACTTCGGCTACTTGTATTGATAATGTTATAACAAATTTTAAACTAAATTATAAAGAATTATTGGCCGGGGTTCGCTCAGACCACACTTGTCAGATGGTCAAACTTAATTGTGAAGAAAGAAAAAGTGAAAAAATTATTAAATTTAGACCCCTCTCTCAACATCATTTGCAGAAATTTAGCACTAGACTCAATGCTGTGTTACCCATGCTGACTTGCGACTCAGACCACCCAAACAACATGTTTGAAACATTATTAATCAGTATTACAAATGTATTTAATAAAACATGTGGTGTAAAATCAGTACAAATAAAAAATAAAATAGCATTCAGTGCTTGGGCAACTAAAGGTATAAGGCGTAGTAGAGATGTTCTTTACGAATTATATGACAGAAGGTCCTTTACACCCGATGTCAAATTTACTAATTACGTAAGAGCATACTCTAATATTTTCAAAAGTGTATGTAAGTATGCTAAGGCTGCTTATATTAGTAGTAACATTAAGAACTCAGACAACAAAATTAAAACAACTTGGAAAATTATTAATACTGAAACTGGCAAAACTAAGTCTAATGACAAGATTGTATTGAACATTAATGACGATTATTACGGCTAATTACTTCGAACATTTTTTTACTACCATACCGTTTGAGACGACAAAATGTCTGCCATCCTCAGCAGGAGCAGCTGAGTCATTTTTAAAACACAATCTAGATTTGACAATACCTAATTTTAAATTTGAGTTTGTTACACAATACGATATCATAAAAGTGTTTAAGAGCCTACACATGAAAAGCACTGAGGATCTATGGGGTTTGTCTGTTAAAGCGTTGCAGTCAGTAATGGTTAGCATCGCCCCAATCCTTGCTAATATCTTTAATTCCTGCATTAGAGACGGCATATTTCCTGATCTTATGAAGATAAGTAAAGTAATACCAATTTTTAAAGCAGGTTGCTCAAACACTCCTTCAAATTATAGGCCTATTTCTATTTTACCAGCTTTAAGTAAAGTATTTGAAAAAATATTGCTTAATCAAATGCTGGTGTTCTTTAATAAAAATAGAATATTACATGGTAGGCAATTTGGATTTACAAAAGGCAGGTCTACACAAGACGCTGGATGTGCTTTAGTTAAAGCTGTGTTGGATGCCTGGGAGGGATCACAGGATGCTCTAGGGGTGTTCTGTGATCTTTCCAAGGCATTCGATTGCGTAGATCACAGTACCCTTATTTTAAAACTTCGCTATTATGGTATTAGGGGAAACGCGCTAAATCTTATATCTTCATATTTATCAGATCGGAAACAACAAGTATGTGTCGATAACGTCTTGTCTGCAGGGTCCTTAGTTAGGATTGGGGTTCCCCAAGGATCCATTCTGGGTCCTTTTTTATTTTTAGTCTATATAAATGACCTTCCCTACATGGTTAACAAGATGGCTGAAGTTGTGTTATTTGCTGACGACACTTCATTAATATTTAAGGTAAATAGAAGGGAGGAGAATCTTACAGAGCCAAATAAAGTACTTAAATCGATTTCCGACTGGTTTTCTGCTAATAATTTACTGTTAAATGCGGCAAAAACTAAATGTGTCCGATTCTCGTTACTCAACAATAAAAATGAAGTGAATATTGGTTTAGACGGGAATAATCTAGAATTAGTACCCTCAACTGTCTTCCTCGGGGTTTCAGTCGATAATAAATTGCAATGGGGACCCCATATTCAAAAAATTGCAAGTAAATTGAGTTCTGCCGTCTTCGCTATTAGGAAAATTAGAAATTTAACTGACGTGGCTACGGCGAGATTGGTATATTTTGCTTACTTCCACAGTATTATGTCTTATTGCATTCTTCTGTGGGGTTCTGCTGCAGATCTGCAGACCATTTTTGTCTTACAGAAGCGAGCAATTCGTGCCATTTATAACCTTCGCTCTCGCGATTCTCTTAGAGAACTGTTTAAGGAGGTCGATATACTGACTTTGCCGGCCGAATACATTTTTCAGAATATCATGTATGTACGCAAAAACCTTAGTACTTTAAAGAAAAACAGTGACTTGCACTGTCTAAACACTAGAAATAAAAATAAACTAGTTGTTCCAAATTTTAGGCTCTGTAAAACGAGTAAATCACATTTAGCAAATGGAATTAAATTTTATAATAAACTTCCCTCCGAAATAGCTAATCTACCCGGACACAAATTCAAGTGTTACGTTAAGCGCGAGCTAATGTCTAAGGGGTATTATAATGTATCAGATTACCTTGATGATCAGACAGTTTGGAAAACTGGTCCTGCACACAGTGGCCAACCATAACACATTAATATAATAGAAATTAATTGCATAGAATATTCCATGTGTATACCTACATTATTGACATTATAGAATTGAATTGACATTATAATATTAAATCTTTATGTGACAACTCATAATTATCCTCGCGTTGACAATAATTGACATACCTACTTATTATAATTTTGTAAATGATGGCCGACCGATCATTGTGTTGCGCTTGCCTTTAAACTTTTAAATTATTGAAATTGTGCGTATTGTGTAAACCAACAAAAATTATGTTTGTAAATGTAGGCGTATGCACGTTGTACACCGTTCAATTATAATTATTTATGTTCTCTCGTTTTATTATGAATCCTTAGGTGTAGTGTTTAGTGCTTGTTAAATTCTTTCAATTGGATTTTATCGCAATTTAACGGTGATGTGTGTGCATTAGCTTATATAACTAATCTGACTATGTATGCAAAAGACTTGAAAAAAAAATAAAAAAATATAAAGATAAATGATGGACAAATGATGACAAAAAAGTAAGCCCGGAGTTTCTTTCTGCCTTTCTTCTTCGGGTAGTCATCGCTTAGGTAGCTAGTGAAAGGTTGGTAGGTTAGCTAGGCTAGGGCCTGTAGTGTCCTCACCGGTGAGGATCGCGACGCGTTCCTCCCATTATCATTACTATTATTATTATTTTTTGTTAACAAAATTATCTCTTATCTCTTGTTTTAAATTGCCTTCTTGCCAGCCCGAGCTGGCTTCTTACTTTTATTTTTTATCATTTAGTTTACTCGTAATAAAAGTGTCTGTAGTTATGTAAGTAATAATAAATAATCAAATGTGTCTCGACTTATCATAAGTGCAACTATGTTCGCCTACGTGATGAATAAAGTATTTTTTTTTTTTTTTTATTTTATAATATCATATTTGAAAATTTTATATTCACAAGTACTTGTCTCCGTCCGTCTATTTCGCGTCTAAACTATATAAATTTAATTGCATTGGGAATGTTTTTGCTTATAAAAAGATTTATTTCCAAGACAGGCTAAATCTAAACGTGTAAATACGCTTAAGATAACATAATATGGCATTCAAACATCACGTTTGGAGTATCTAATTAATACAAGATAATATATAATTTAAATTGATAGGTACATAAGATTTTGAAGTGCACGTTGATTATAAACGTTATCAGTTGTTATCTGTACGTGACCTAAACCACGAGAATGGGTGTTCAAAAATAATTCCAATTCTCGATACCACCTCGGTTTAAAGATGTTGCCAGTTTATAATATTTTTAGGAAATCCCAATTTATTAAATAATTTGTCATTAAAATGGCCTGGACGGATAGAAGTAATCTATACAATGTGTGGTATTCTATGATCTACACTGCCTATGCTCAGAATTTTATCCAAATTCATTATTTACATTAGACATTTAAACATAAGTACCATCATCGTTTCGCCACCATCGCTTTTAAATTTGTTATCGGAGAATTTTCAAAAACGCTCAATATTTGTTGAAAATCTATGACCAAATTACTTTTAAAAATATACCCTAATTATATTTTATATCCGGCAACACCAAAATAATTAACAGCATTGATTAAATCAAATTGACAACCGATTATCGCTTTTAAAACTTCGCAATAACGTCTTAGGATTACCAAGACAGGTAATACATGAATAATTACTATTTTACGACAAAGTTTTTGTCAGTAGTCTCGGAGAAGCGGGACAGTCGACACGACAGTGCACTGTGCAGAAATAAATAAGACAATTATTGTGATAATATAAGAGCTTGCGACCTCGTGTGGTGAGTTTTTATTCGATTATGCAAAATATTTTCTATTGGAATATGAATAAGACTCGGTTTTTAATGTGGAAAAGTTTCTTCGACCTTAGCAGTGCAGTATGAACGCAAATGAATTTTAAGTGTTCCGAGAATAAAATCAAGTGGTCGAATAAAAGACAATGTTGTACGTAACACATAAACAAATTAACAGTTTATTTGTAGAAAACTGACCATAATACAACTACGTGACTATTATGGTACGACTGCAATGCTAAGGTCTCGGGTTCGATTCCCGGGTCGGGCAAAGTGATATTGAGTTTTTCTATTCAGTATCAGCTCGGAGTCTGGAATTTGTGCCCGATATGGCGATAGGCTCGCCCCCTATTACATCATGGAACGAAATACGCACGGCGAAAAGTGGGTACATTAATTGCGACTCTGCCTACCCTTTCGGGGATAAATGGCGCGTGTGTGTGTGTGTTGTGTGTGTATAAACTACATACTTATTAATATACAACTCAGCATTAAAATCTGTGGGTAAACAATAAATCACCCCTTTTTCCCACCCTTAGAGTAGATTTTTTTTTTCAAATTTACATGAGACCAACTTCGAGGTATACCCTATCCAATGAAAAAATAATTATTAAAATAGGGCTACTCTGTCAAAAGTTATGCGTGGTCGTACAAAAAAAAAATATACACGTTGAATTGAAAACCTTCCTCCGTTTTTCGCCGGTTGAAAAACAAACCGAATTTTCTCGGTTTTCATGATTTTTATGATCGAGAGAAGTTGTAAGCATCGTGTTTTGGAATCTACACCAATGAAAAATCATTATTTAATTATAACATATATTTTTCTCGGACCGAAATGTTGATTATTTCTTGGTTTAAAATTTAATAAAAAAAGGGGTTTTGGGATATTGTAGCCTTAATCCACAATTATCGAATTACGTTGATCGATGATGATGATTAAACGATAAGTAGTTTAACCATCTATTGGTAGGTGATAAACCCATAAATCATATCGACCTTCGTTGAGCATATCTATACTAATATTATAAAGAGGGAACATTTGTTTCTTTGCATTGAATAGGTTGCGGACGAACTACTGGATCGATTTAAAAATTTATTTCACCTGTACATATAGGTACTACATAAGCCATAGTTTAAAAGAAGAAAGATACGACATAGGTTACTTTTTATCCTATGTGTGTGCCTATGTGTTAATTCAGGACATGATCTACCTGTGTGCCAAATTTTATCGAAATCCTTTCAGTAGTTTTTGCGTGAAAGAGTAACAAACATCCACACATACTTATAAACTTTCGCCTTTATAATATTAGTTAAGATGAGCTTATTGCACATTGAGCGCAATTGTATGCGCACCGTATATGTACTAGAGACTTATGTCGTTATTCAAAATAGAGGTACGGACTATAAAAGTACTAATTTACTCATAACTCACTATTCCGTGTCACAGCGTTGTACTGGTAGCAAAAAATCTATGGGGCGGAAGATGAACAGCGTAAATTCCTAAGACTCAGCCCTAAACAATTCCCTCTCAATCATTACAGAACGTGAAAACGGGCAACCATGTGTCCGATTTGGCCCCTCCACCTGATCATTCTCTATGTACTGGCGATATGTCCGTTATGGGTGGTGTGCCAGGCGGCGCCGGGCCTCACCGCCAACTTCGTGCCCAGCATCGTGGAAATCAACATGGAGGAGTATAAATACGTCGATGTGAATGTATCGGGTGAGTGAATAGATTATAGAGGCGTATCATTATGTGTAATGGAGTTTCCAGTACCGAACATAGGCCACTCCAAAAGATTTCTAATTTGTGGTTTGAATAAGGGTATTCGCGTTTTAACAGTTTGAAAAGTTGAGCTATTGCTGATACAAAAAAAAAACAGTAAATCCAAGTGAAGTTTCCGACAGCGTAATTATTTCACGTTGAATGTAACTTCAGGTTCACATTTCTGAAACATGAATACTACCGTTATATCTCCATCACAGACACGAAGTATTTTCAACTTAATAATGTAAGAAACTAAGTTGTTTTGTGGATGTCTGAGTTTCTAATGAAACGTATTTTTCGTCAGGTTCCGATCTGCAAACAGGCGATACGTTTTCTGTGAGCACGAGGAACACTCAAGTAGCTGAAGCGGAATTGAACTCTACAGCAGTATATACAGGCAGCGAAGATAGCACTTGGAGAGGCAGAATAAGAGTCAACGGAAATTTCTTAGGTTAGCACTTCTTTTATCCAGCTTCGAACAGGCCGGCATAATTTTATCGACTGGCGAGGGATAGTCTCTTGTTGATTGCAGTTACTCCACACGCCATTCGATTAAGCATCAGGTAAAGTTGAGTGACTTTTCCGTGTTCATACGAAAAGGAAAGTATTATGTAGTACAATGAAAATAATGACTTCTTCTATTTACGCGAATGTTAGACATTGAAATAAAACTATTTTTACGGATTTTATCGCGGTTTTTTAATTTATATTTTCTCCCGACGTTTCGAAGGCTTTTCAGCACTTCGTGGTCACGGGGCGGACTGAGGTGTCGGTGGTCCGAAAAGTTAATGTTACAATATCTACCTTCATTTTTTAATTATACAATTTTTTTAAAATTGGTTGTTATTGACGGTCTGATCTACGCAGAATCAAATCAATGATTGGAGCCTTGTTCTGAATGTTCAGCAACTGCAGACTTCTTTCTGCGTAGCTCAGACCGTCAATAACAACAAATTTTTAAAAAATTGTATAATTAAAAAATGAAGGTAGATATTGTAACATTAACTTTTCGGACCACCAACACCTCTGTCCGCCCCGTGACCACGAAGTGCTGAAAAGCCTTCGAAACGTCGGGAGAAAATATAAATTAAAAAACCGCGATAAAATCCGTAAAAATAGTTTTATTTCAATACAATGAAAATATTTTTGAAATGCACTAAAATTGTTCTCATTAAAATGTAGATGTTGTAAAAAAAATGTCTTGTCATAATTTATTGCCTCAACATAATATGAGCAACTGAATAACAATTGTAATGAATTATAATATGCTTACTTTGCAATACTGTACAGTGTACATATCAAATAGAGGAAATTGAATTGATTTCACCTGTTTAAACTATTTTTGTCTTAAAATTTAAAATAAATAACTTTTCCTAGCAACATGAAAAAATATGTTCAGTAGGCAAACAAATTGTATTTGAACAAGTGCTGAACTTTGCATAATGTTATGGATAATTTTGAAAATTTAACAATTAAATATTCTCTAAAGTTTAAAACTCGAAATTCTTACAAACAAGCGAGAAGATTGACGATATCGCTAATTTTAAAATAGCAGAGAAATTACACATTGTATGACGTCGCCACCACTAAGATGCCTGCGAGTGAGCGAGATAGCCCACTATATAGCCCTAACTTCCATATTTAAAAAAATATTTCTGTCTCACTTTACAACCGATTTCGTTGTGATTTCTTGATGTGTTTGCTGTTTTATAAACTGTTGTCCATTATGATACTTTTCTAATTGAAGATAATAATGTTGCCAACACTTTCTAGATCATTATCATTAGCCATCGCGTTTTTTTGTCCTCAGGCAGGACAGACTTGATATTACAAGCTCACCGCGGGTGGCAGCAGCTCCCGATCACAAACGGCACACTGCCGGTGATCATCGTGCGGCCGGAGCGACTCATCGACACCATCTTCACTAGCAGTGTTGCCACATTTGTGAGTACTTTCGGATTTATGTGTGACTTTACTTAAGTGGCCCCCTTGTGTCTTGAGTTGGACTGATTTATGTGAGTCTTTCCTCTAATTAAGTAGCCCCCTTGAGTCTTGAGTTGGACTGATTTATTCTATTTTATTTATTTATTTATTAGGTTTTCCAGCAGACTTAACACTACGATTACAATATATTAAGAAATAGTATAACTTATAGCTATAATGTAAGCCCAAGTTAGGAAAACTCAACATGTATAATTATAATATAAAGATGATTTCAAACGCAAGGAAAACAAACAATATCGCAATAAAATGTGGAGGCGTTCACGCAATAAGTTAATTCAATATGCCAGATTATATTACTCTTGCTGCTTACAGAAATGCTTAAAATATTTACTAAAAGAAAATAGCATTTAAGAAAATAATATTTATGTGAGTCTTTCCTCTACTTAAGTGTTCGAGTCTTGAGTTTGTCGAAAGTGAATGTTTAACCCCGGTCTAGTGTAACTAGCATTCATCATACCCGCCACCATTTTGATGCATCTATCAAGTGGTAATAGCTCGTAACTCTGAGTTTTTCTCGGATATTGGTGTTATTGAATTTTTTAATTACATCTCTACATGATAGAGAATTTTATGAAAATCAAGTAATACTTTACACCTGCTTACACCTACATAAAACATTGGTAATCGCGATTAGGAATTTAAAAAATCGGAGGAATGATGATAACTGATACTTTTAGATTATTCTATTGACTAATTCCACACATCAATATCGACTTTATCGTATTAAGATAAAATTCACGTGAGATATGTCTAAAACATACATACACAATACTTACTGCTTTCATTTCTCACGAGATTAACATACAAAATTGCCACGTGCCACTCAGTAGGTATGCTTATAATGCACCTATATGTTAGTAAGGTTAGATTGGGGCTAGGATGTGAAAAAAAAACACGAGGCGTCTCCGCTTCGTTTTATTGCGATTGGTTCAGTGACTGACGTATCGGTATTTTGATGTTTGTGATTGATCGAGAGAGGGGCTAGCCCTCTGGATGAAGCTACTGTGGTATAAAGTATTTCAAGCTTTATTAATACTTTTTTTCTAAGGTAAAATAACTCTAAACTCAATTAGACTGAGCCATTTTCTCGCATCGTACGTGTGATTCATGGACTTCGTCTGGACATCTGGACAATGGGAGGCAAAGGCCTGTGGATAGGAGGGCTTTAAGAATTCCACCAATGTAACCTTTACCTATAAGACGCGAGCATTAGTAATTAAAAAAAAAAACACTAATGCGGTTTTAATTTTCATCATAATCGGCCCAAAGACTCCTTTGAGTATTTTTCGCTATTCCTCATAGTTTCGGATTTCGTCATCCACGGCCACGTGGAAATTTCACTCTGTATAGTGTCTATCTCATTGATAGACGACACTGGCCGCAAAAAACTCTCTCCGTCTTACAGTCTTACTTATAAAGTCGTCTTATTTTTTAATCAATTGCTTTGCCACCGATCAGCATAAATTTACTTGTAAACTTGTTTTAGCATTAAGAGGCGGTTAATTAGATTAGATAAATATCTTTTGTTTTACACTAATGACTTACAAATGTTATTGAATCGCTTTATATCAAAATCATAGTGTTCTTCTTCTTTTAAATATGGCTCCACCGTTTCACCGTTGATTTTGCCAATGTCAAATGGCTAGATGTTAAAATAATATAACTTTTTTAGAATAACTTTCGACCAGGATAACCATCATAGTGTTGACTAATTACGAGAGAATGTTTGAAGGTATTAATCATAATTCCAGGTGTCTCTGATCTTCATTAACTTCGGATGCGCCATGCACTGGCCGACTGTGGTAAACGTGCTGAAGAGGCCCATCGGTCCACTCATTGGAATGGCTGGACAGTTCTTATTCATGCCGCTTGTGAGTACTTGTATTTAATTTTATACGGCCTTATTCTTAAACAGTTGTATAATTTTTTATTTGTTATTGAATGTTTTGTCTTCTTCGCATAAATTTTAGATTGAGTTTGAAGGAAGGAGACAAAACATTCTATAACTGAAAGAAGTTTATAAACTATTTATGAGTAAAGCCGATAGTCTTTATTCCATGCGTTTATTGCTAAGACACTTTTGAATTGACTTGCTTGATTTGTTAATATGCCGATTTCGACTATTTAAGGACATCGAAACATATGCCAATGGTTTCAAACTCCTCGTTATCAATACATTTATCTTATCAACTATTATTAGTTACACTGAGACATAATGTTATGAACTGCGTTCAGTACAATGTCACTTATATAATGTAGATAGTTGACAAAGAAGTATCCTCATAAATACTATTTTAGAAGTATGTTCTCTGGTAATTACATGCAACTATTTCGCACAGGTTACAATCAAGTAAATGACCTGCCATTACAGTTGTCATATATACCATGTCAACTCTCCCTTGTATCAAAAGTCGCGAGGGACACAATATGTTCATGCTACCGCAATCCTCTCAGGAGTATTATTATTTACTAGATTTTGCCCGCAGCTCCGCCCGCGTTGAAAAGTTTTTCCGGGACAAAAGTCGCGATTTTTATTTTCCCGGGATAATGTAGCCTATGTGTTAATCCAGGTCATGATCTATCCATGTGCCAAGTTTCATCGAAATCCGTTCAGTAGTTTTTGCGTGAAAGAGTAACAAACATCCATCCATACATCCAGACATCCAAACATACTTACAAACTTTCATGTTTATAATATTATTATAGTAGGATTTATTTTATTGTATTCAATTATCAGACGACCATGTCGTTCGCCTGATGTTAAGCGATACGACCACCCATAAACAGTAGCAACACCATCCAGCACCTTGAGTTACAAAGTACTGTGTGGCATTGCACTGTGCTCGTCATCCTGAGACATAAGATGTCAAGCTTCATTATGTCCAGTAGTTAAAGTAGAATGTCCTACAAACCGAAACAACAGTGCATGCACACTGCTGCTTGACTGTAGAATACCCTTGAACAGAGCCTCATCATATATTAGTTGCTTTACATACATACATATACACTCACGCCTTTTATCCCCGAAAGGCTAGGCAGAGAGGCAACTAGTGCACCCACTTTTCGCCGTTAGGGGGCGATCCTATCGTCATATCGGGCACAAAATCCAGACTCCGAGCTGATACTGAATAGAAATACTCAATATCACTTTGCATTGCTGTCGTACCATAATACAACTACGCCACCGAGGCAGTCGCTTTACAG
Organism: Lapara coniferarum; assembly: GCA_949316025.1. Lineage (NCBI taxonomy): Eukaryota > Metazoa > Arthropoda > Insecta > Lepidoptera > Sphingidae > Lapara > Lapara coniferarum. Next base: position 6,215,053 of record OX438921.1, read on the forward strand.
TCGTAGTTGCTTTACATTTCCCATATTATACAGCGTGTTCTAAAACCCATGTTCCTCAGATGACATTCGGGCTTGGGTTCGTGATCTTCCCGAACGACCCGGCGATGCGTCTCGGCATGTTCTTCACTGGTTGTGCGCCGGGCGGCGGCGCCTCCAACATCTGGACCTTCATCCTCGGGGGAAACCTTAACTTGTCACTCGCCATGACGTCCATATCCACGCTGGCGTCGTTCCGTGAGTTCTATTGTTAATCCAAACTGACTGGTTTCAGTGTTATACATATTTATCAACTTGTTTTAGCGTCAAGAGGTTGCTTAAATAATTGTCTAAATTAAACATCGCCATGGAAGTTTAAACCTACTTAAAGGGGTGAGGGTTGACTTACAGCTGATCAGGAGTGTCAAAAGTTAAAGGAGACAAATATTTTATAAGTAAGATTGAGAATGTCTAAAAAAATAAAATCACAGCTTAGCAAAATTTTCTATGATCGATTTTCAATATTTCATTAAGTATTCATTTCTATACTTCGCAGGTATTTTTTTAAATAGAACAGTAATCTCAATTTAGTAACCTTTTTGTAGTCCTTTACTACAAATATAAAGTTTATTTCATTTTTATATTATAACCTTCACTCTAAGTACTTGAAGAGAAATACGACGGTGAAAGTTCTTTATTCCTTCTCAGTTAAGGTTCTAAATAATAGTTTAAATCAGTGTTTCTATTCATGGGCGATAACGCCCCATTCATTCATTAGTCCGAATGATGGATTAGGCATTACTAATAATATAAGTTTTAAGTTAAAATAAGAATAATATGTCACACCCAATGTATTTAAAATAAATAGGTAATATCGGGTTGGGTCTTCGACTATTCAACGATATAGCAATAATGCGCAAACAATTTTTTCTGCCAATCCTGACGGGGGCGAGGTAGACACGGATAGCACACATTCAACAAAAAAATCCACACGTGCAGTGCTGAATATAAGGTCGCTTTTTACACAATAACACAAAAAAAATCACAATTTCTGTAGAGCACCGCTTAATGTCATTATCGTAGAATGTAATGACAGCGATCGCAAATCACATAGGTTTAAATAAAAGTTTACGGCCAGCTGCGCATATATGACCAACGAAGGGTTCGCCTGGTCATCACATCTCTTGTGCATTGCTAGATACTCAAAGGGTAGATAATAATCGATTCTCAAGTAGACGAAATAAGTTTGGGAATCTATGGTTTAAACGAAACCTTTGATTTCCAGTGTTCATGCCCGCCTGGTTGTTCTCGCTGGGTCAAGTGATATTTCGTGATGCGAACATCGTGGTGCCGTACGTCCGTATCGCGACGTTTGTCATAGGACTCCTCGTGCCCCTCGGGATAGGGCTGGGCATGCAGAGATGGACCCCGAAATTAGCCGCCTTCATGGTCCGCATCCTGAAAGGGTTCTCGACAACCCTACTCCTGTTCATCATCATCTTCGCCATTATCACGAATGTGTATATATTCGAGCTGTTTACGTGGCAGGTGAGTGATGGAAAATAGTAAATTGTATAATAGAATGTTGACTTGATTTTTTATTTTTAATGAATCGACTGTTGGCACACACGAATACAATAATGAATTCAAATTGAGCTATGGCTTCAATTCAATTATGTAAATAAATGTATGATTGCTTATTCGTTTATTCATTAATTGAGGATTTTTACGTTTTTAATACTTAAGACAGCTTTTCATTTATTTATTTATTATGGCTACGAATGACGAGACGAGCATGCCGTTCACCTGATGGTAAGCGATACGACCACCCATAATCAGTAGCAACACCATCCAGCACCACGAGTTACAAAGTATTGTGTGGCATTCCACTGCACTCGTCAACCTGAGACAAGTTACACTGGCTACAATGCCCTTCAAACCGAAACAACAGTGCATGCACACTGCTGCTTGGCTGCTTTTCATAGCTATATTCTTGGAAAAACATTCCAAAATACTCTCCAGAACTAAACACGGCCCCGGCCTAAGTAGACCCAGCGATAAGCAGATTTACCTTATTTGCACCTTAATATGTTTTTATTTTTTATTTATTTTTAAATTTTTTTTCTTTATGTATGACTTGATAAAGGCGGAAGGAACGCGCTGGATGCGGGCCACTTTTGACAGGTCCATCTGGAAATCTTTGGGGGAGGCCTATGTTCAGCAGTGGACGTCATGTGGCTAATGATGATGATGTTTTCAGATCATAGTGGCGGGAATGGGTATCCCGTGGCTGGGGTACCTCGCCGGGTATGGGATGGCGATGTTGTTCAGACAGCCGCATGCTGACGCGCTCGCCATATCCATCGAGACCGGTATCCAGAACACCGGTATCGCTATCTTCCTGCTCAGATACGCTCTGGGACAGCCTGAAGCTGACCTTACAACAGGTAATATATGTGGTGTGAAATAAAATGCTTGTCCTCTTGTAGAACATATATTAATTAAAAACTTAAATCTATCACAGAACGTCGTTACGTTTTAAAAATGCGTCGCCATACTCACTCTCTCATTCGCCGCTCGTTCATTTACGCTCCTCAGTCACTCATTGCGTTTGGATACACGCAGCATTCACACAGTCCCACACTCGGCCGTCCTGCTTTTTGTCTGTCCTCAGACATCACTACTCGTTTATGCTAATATATATTTTTTGAATGAAATACTTAACTGCCTCGGTGGCGTAGTTGTATTATGGTACAACTGCAATGCTGAGATCTCGGGTTCGATTCCCGGGTCGGGCAAAGTGATATTGAGTTTTTCGATTCAGTATCAGCTCGGAGTCTGGAATTTGTGCCCGATATGGCGATAGACTCGCCCCCTATCACATCATGGGACGGAATAATGGCGAAAAGTGGGTGCACTAGTTGCGCCTCTGCCTACCCTTCGGGGATAATAGGCGTGAGTGTATATGTATATGTATGTATGAAATACTTAACTAAAGACAACAGGGTAACTTACAATGGTTATAATCAGTAATACTTTACATACTCTACATTACTCTTAACACATATCTTTAAATATTTCTTTACATATATTATCTATACCTCACTAACTGTCTTGGTTACCAACTGGTGACCAAGTTGGTCGTTTGTCCCATTTACTGTAAAAAATGGTAAAATCAATAAATCTTTAAATGGACGATAGCATAGTTGGGAATGGAACGGTCTGCCGAGACATTGTCTGGAGGTTCAAAACCCAAGGCACACACCTCTGACTTTTCGAAGTTACGTGTGTATTGTTTATCAGTTATTGTTCGCTTCCTCGGTGAAGGAAAACATCGCGAGGAAACCTGTATACCTGAGAATTCTCCATAAGAATCTCGAGGGTGTGTGTCTACCCAACCCGCATTAAGCCAGCGTGGTGGACTAAGGCCTAAACCCTCTCAATCGTAGAATAAGTCCGTGCTCAATACTTAATACTAATATAACACAATGTAATAATGTGAAAACCGTTGGTGGACCTAATTATAATAAATAATCGATTGTAATTCTAGTGGTGCCTGTATCATGCGCCATTATGACTCCAGTCCCGATGACGGCGATCTTCATCTACCAAAGGGTTAAAGCTTGGTGAGTGTACATACCTATATTTATTATTATTAAAATAGTTTTCTTCAGCTATAGGATAAGGCCGACATGGTACCAAATGAATTCAGAGTCCTACGAAGGCGGCATACAATACAGCCACTTGAGCTTACCAGTCTGAAGTTAGGAACTTAAACACCGTCTCCGAATTTAACAACGTTTTACATTTTTTAATTCTTCGTATAAATGCTAATTGGACACACATAACTACCATTATATCTTCAAATAAAAAACTAAATATCGGATAAAAAGTGAGCATGCACTTAATCGTGTATCATCAGCTTATACTTCATCGATCAAATCTGCCTTTATAATCAGAGATTTTCCTAACAGCAACAAAGTAACAAAAATATCCAATTCCTAAATAATGCAGTCAATAATCCTAGATAGTGTAGTGATAAGCTGAGCTAGCTGATAATGTGACAAATGACATGATTTTGTATTGCAATTATTTTGGAATAACTTAAGGGAGTAACTCGTGAGAGGTGAATGAATGGAGACATGAAAGAATGATTGAATGTCTCGGTGGGAAAAGGGGGTTAAAAATAATAGTTTTAATATAGCTTGTGCTTGAATTTTATTGTAGACATTTAATCTATGTTTTGTTGTGATATATGCATGTGCAAGGATTTTTTTTACGATTTTGACAGCTTGAACAAGTTGGACAGTGTTGCCACATGCCAGTTGTATTGTCCTGAAAAAAAAAACTGATGGTTTGAGAACAGTGTGGGCGTTAATCATGAATAAAAAAAATAATCATGTTTTTTTTATTTTTTTCATAAAATAATTACGTCATCAACATCATTCGCATACCGTTATGTCGGGTCAGTGCGGGAGGTATGTCAAAGTGTTTTTATCATAAATTGGGTTCGGTGGCGGTTTTCGGTTTCCGTTCATATCATCATGAATGTATGTTAAGCATTATTTTTGCATGTGATCTGAGTCTTTTATTTTTTAGATCTGTATGAGGTGTAATAGTTTAAACTAGAAAGAAATGATGGTAATGATAAATTTTGTAAGTAAATTTATGTTGTCGGCACTAGTGGAACACAACGTTGTTGTTATCAGTGATATTAATTATTTACGATCATCGCTTATAAATAAAAAAAAATATGGTTATCATTCGATTAAGGATTAAAAATGCCTTTTTCGGTTGCATATAAGCAAATTATGATTAAACAATTTCCATGTTGCGATGCAGATACGAATGTGTTGTTAAAGTTACTGTGATTATTTTTTGCAATATAATGTAGTAGGGATGAAAAAAAAACTTTAAATCAAACTCATCAAACTCTATAGTCTATTCTTAATGCTTGTTCGATCTTTGTTGGCTTTGGGATCTTTTGTCTTGGTTATGGTTTGCAGCGATTACAGGTATTGCACATGTGATGCAGATACAGCTTTTAATGAAATATAGTATTTTAAAAATTACGATTGAATAATTAATAATTTAGTTTAGGAAATGTATATGCAGCTGTTTTAGGATTCTATGCCAGGTTGCACATCAATCTATGTATTTTGTTTCAATATCTCTTTCTTTGCACTAACAAACTAACACAAATTTCCTTTCCTTGTGTCTAACATTTTACGTACTTGTTAATATCACCTTGTAAGTAACAATAATTGTAAAACCGTTTATAGCGATTTTATTAATCAATACAATATCAATGATAATTTTTAAAATAATCGACATCGACAATTTTTATATCGACAAAGACTCAATTTATAGAAAGCGCTGTATCGCAATAATTTACTTTTAAGTATGTTTTGATAAGCCAATTAAGCGTATTATAAAGTAAATATTCCTGAACTAAAATCTTAAATTAAAAGATGGCTTGTGGCTGATGAGGATGAATGTACTTAATGCCCGTTATTAAATAGATTATTTTTTATATCAATTTTCGTTATAAACGGTTTGAATCCTATGCATACACTTATGTTAATTATTCTTAATATGCCCTTATTCGATCTAATCAACAGTAAAACTGAAATTTTATAACTTAGAATTTTCAAATAGAACCAATGTTTATTCAAAACTACTTACATTGTTTTCAAATTCTTTATATTCAAAATTTCAACTGAAAATTATAAAATGTCACTAAGATTAATAATAAAAACCACTACTTAAAGAAATCCCTATATACTAATAAGATAATGTGTGTTGCAGTATTGTCAACAGAAGAAAGCACGAGAAAATCGTCGAAGAAACAAACACCCCCGTATCAGAGACGGTCGAGCCGCGAGTCTCCGTCATCCCAGCCCTTGATGACAGCGGGACAAAGTAGCCCCGTTTAGACAAACATACAAACAGCATTAACCTTACCAATCAATCGACGTTATCAATAAACGATCCAATCGCATTTCAATCCGTTGTTAAATTGGACCAATTAGAACAGTTATTGAACAAATTACGAGATTCGAAGTTTAAAATTTGGAGATTGAAAAAAGCCGTATATAATTAAGGAAAAAACAATAAAGTTAGATCTCTTGTGACCATGTCTTTGTAAACGGAACTTTATATGTTTTTTTTAAAAAGGGGGCGTGGCCTAAATTATTGTTCCCTACGATTGGTTGCTCAAAGTGTTTTTTTTTTTCGTTGGATATCTACGTTAATGCTGTTTATCAACGATTATATATAAGGGAACACTATATTATACAAGATCTATTATCAAACGTCTACACTCAACTATGAAAATGAAACTGATGAATTTATGAGAGTTTTGATATACTTACATTAAGCATTATTTATACAACAATATTACATTTTATGAGCAATATATTCAAATATTGAAAATTATTTTATCTTTAAAAATGCTAAGAGAAGATGTTCAATCAGCGTAAGATTTTAACTAAATATCAATATGTCAATTAATCACGCAGCCAGTAAAAGCGAAACGGCTAGAAAAGGAGTTTTCTATCCCTAGAACAGGGATGGCAAACTTTTGTTGTTTAACGTGCTTTTAATTATAAAAAAAATGCTTGTAAGGATGGAAATGGATGTGATGTAATGGATGGAGAGATGGACAACCACGCCTGGTGTTATCAATTCGGGCGCCAATTTTCTGGGCCCTTTATGTAGTTCTCATATTTTTGTTGGCATACATTCACGTAGCAATGGTTCGCCACCCCTGCCCTAGAGAATGGAAAAAATCTCCGACGCCCGTCCCTATATTTGTGACAATTATTCTAGCGAGATCTTTTCTATTTACCAACTTTGTACTATTCCATATACTGCATCTTTTTTTTTTTTTGTATTTTACGACTCATATACAGTCAGCAGATTTGTCAGGTTTTGTTTTTTTTTAAACAAACCTTTTAACCATATTTAGGAGTGTCATGGGGTGCTTTGAAAACGAGTCTACTTAAAATTATAAATTTGGTTTTTTACCGCCATTTTTCTGTACAGTTGAAAAGGCCGTGTGACATCATTTTAAGAAAAATATGCACGCGTATTGTTATTATTTATATTTATTGAAATACAACTAAAATTGTACAGAAATTGGTTAAAATTTTTGCATGGGCCTTCATATGTTTTGGCCATATGCATAAAGTCTGGCACAGATTATAAATATTAAGTCAAAAGGCACAGATAAGCAATTAAGTAGCAAGAAATCAGTTTTAATTATTCCCTCCATATCATTATTGGCCTAATTGATTGTCGAAATTTATGAAATAATAACTTATGTTGTTTTTCTTAACGTTTATAATCTGTTCTGGCCGTTGTTAAATTTGTAAATGTCATTTCATTGGCTGTATTTCACCTATAAAATGTTCTGTCTATATTTTGCAATTGATTTTGGGGTCAAGGGTTTATTCATTTATCTAATAGTGTATTTTAATTAGGTTTGCGTGTCTAGGTACCGATTTTAATAGGAAAATGATCTTCAATACATCTTGTTTTAAATTTATGTCTGCTTGGCTTCTCACTAAGTGCTGGATGCTGTATTTTGCATTGAATTAGCTTAAATGTTGTTTAAAAATAATGTAAATTAAGAGTACCGAATAAATTATTAACTTTAGGTTTGATATCAGAATGAATAACGGAATTGGTATTTTTGCTTGTTCCTTGGTACTTATAGAGCTATTTTGAGACAGTATATCTGAGGTGACAGCACTCAGTTGGAAGCCCATATTTTTGCTTTTTTCAATTAGAACTTAGTTACCAGACGAACAGTTTTCACATGACTGGTTTTATAGGTGAAACAGATGTGAAGCGGTTGTCATGACAGTCGCACAAATGTATGAACGAGATCAGTATTTTATTCATAAATAAACTGTTATAGTTTGAATATGCAATACATTTTGTATGGACTGTACTTTCTGTCTTTTATTCAATGCCCCATAGATGTCTTATTTGATGTGAATTATATATAGAGGATGGACTTTGTGCCTCCTTTTCAGCTGTGACGTCCTGAGTCGAGTGAAGGTAATGAAGGCGGAAATGGTGAGATAAAGTGCTACGGGTAGTGATTCTGCTATTCTGATTGGCTCATATCACAAAGTTAGAATAGGTACCATCTCTATATCTATACATATAATTAAGCAGTGGGTGTGGCTGTACATTTAAAGAAATGCGATAAAAAAATGGGGGTGACTAAATAATGATAATGGAACAGAAATCAGCTATTTTTATAATTCTTTTTTGTTTGTTACTGCGCATTTCCAAAATTACTGAACGGATTTTTGTAACATTTGGCACAGGGGTAGATCATGTCCTGGATAAACACATAGGGTACTTAAATTTGTATCCCGAAGAAATAAGCGGGGCTTTTATCCCGGAAAAACGCTTCCATGCGGGCGAAGCCGCGAGCAAAAGCTAGTCACTATATAAAAAAGACATATTGGCCGTCTGAGAATAATACTCCTTAGCATATTTGTAAAAAAATAACCTCATAATAAAAGCATTCCAATTTCAAAATACTGTCACTTCAACAACCTCAACACCAAATATTACTGCACAATCCAATATGCCTGAAATATAAACCAAAAAATAAATATGTAAACAGCAAGACCTACCATCTCCCACCACCTGCATAACTCTCTGAATAGCTAGCTTTGAAAATGGGTAAGCCTAAATACGATCCGCCAACAACCATCTTTCCTTACAAAATATCAAAGAGATTGAACATGTTGAGCGTCCCAAAAAAACGGATATTAGATACGGGAGAAGGGATGCCGGCATATACGCCTCGAGGGATTCGGAAGTCAGCGCTATATAGTCACATTAGTGACAGAGTTAACGACGCTTCCTACCCCTATTTACGGTAAGATGGTGCTTTGTATTACTCATTCTTATAAATTTTATTTATAGAATAGGGTATATGGCCATGTTTGGTTTTATGCATTGTTTGTATGTAACCGTAAATAATACGAAAAAGAAGCCCTCCTATGAAAACAGTATTAAAATTGGTTAAGAAATGAGGATTGAGGCAGTAATTTATATTTAAAATTTTGCCATGTGTAGGAGTGGGCGGGTGGTGGGGATATCGTTCCATCTCTTTCTTTCGCACGCATCGCAGTTCCTGATGACGTCACTAGCATATATTTCAGCTAGTTTGTTTTTTGACGACTACCCCTTCTACCGAATTTCAATGGCAATTATAACTTGTTGACTTTTACCGGATTTGAATTATTCTTTGTGTTAGAATTTATATTATGATGTTAACGTTTTATAAAAGTAAAACCTAAAATGTGTCAATTTACCATATTACTATTATTTTATTATTCAGTAAAGTCTCCTGTGCTTTGTTGTAGTCATATTGTTTTTTCTACCCAAGGGATATTTTTTAAATAATAAAAATCGTGTAATTTCAGACGGTTTTTAATACTGAAGAAAGCGTATAAACACATGTTTAGCAAAAATCGTTTAGAACGGATAGACCACATGATAGAAGCAGCCAACGCCACCTGTTATTCAAAACTCGCAAACTGCGTGATCGATCTTAAGAAACAGGACACGAAGGAAGTTAAGAAGAAGAAGGGATGGTCCGAATCCGAATGGAAGAAACATATGGATTATATCAGCCAAATATCCGGGCCAAAGAAGGACTTCAAACCGCCGCCGCTAAGAGTAAGCGATTTTTATAACGTGATCAATCGAATACTTGTGGAATATACAACCCTCGAGTCTCGGTCGATGGTAACCACCTACCCATAAAATAGCAACTTCATCCACAACTGAATTATATAGCAATGTAGGGCACTATATTGTGGGTTTGATTCTACGATATTTTATAGTACTTCTTTATATTCCTTATAAATTAACACTTCGTATAATTTGTAATGTTTAAAAACTGAAACTGAAGTAACTTCTGCCTTATGGCGGTAGAAATATATCCTATCCATGCCAAAAATCGATTGCATTTCCTCTCTCCCGTCTTTTATATTATCAATTAAAATCTGTGTACTCATTTCATTGTATTATTATGACTTTTGAGATTGTCAGTTTAAACTTAACATAATTTTTATAAAACCTTTTTATTTTCCAACAGAGAGGCAAATGTAAGCCAATAGATGAGTTATTACCGAGGATAAACCAAATTTGTTTCTTCCCAACGTTCAAGCTTTACAAGAGGTTAAGCCAGGATGCTGGATACAGGAATCCAGTGAAGGTAAATTCTAATTAAATTATATTACATGGATACCTCAAACCTTTCTGCTTCCATAATATAGTAGTCGACTACTTTTTTTTAAATACGTTTATCATAAATGTACGTCTTATAAAATCAAGAGGAAAAATATTTTTTAAAATACAAGCTTTAATAAACGAGTTATAAAGCTTTAGTTTGGTGGAAGGGGCATCTGTCAGATAACGGAAATAGCAGAATGTGACGTCACCGAGAGTCGCCAGCCATAACGATGCGTGCGTGCGAAACAGATGAAGCGATATCACCACTACGTCCCCACTTTCGCTCACAACAATATTTCAAATATGAATATCTGCTTTAGTTATCAACCAATTTTGATTCTGATTTTACAGAAGAATTTAGTTTTCGTATTATGTTCTGTTACATCTATACTAATATTATAAAGCTGAAGAGTTTGTTTGAACGCGCTAATCTCAGGAACTACTGGTTCGAATTGAAAAATTCTTTTTGTGTTGAATAGAGCATTTATCGAGGAAGGCTTTAGGCTATATAACATCACGATGCAACTATTAGGAGCGAAGAAATAATGGAAAATGTAAAAAAAAGGGGAAAATTATTCATCCTTGAGGGCTTCCATTGCGTGCGCTGCGAAAACAGTTCAAGATACCAAAAATATATGTATGAAAGAATTATTCCTCTTGAAATGATCTAAAAAAATGTCCGCGACAGTATATGTCTATCTTTTAAGATTAACTCACTAGAACCGTTTTTATGGTAATCAAATTTGGTCGAAATTAATGCATTATTTGTTAAGAGTTGCATCAACGTCATAGTCATAGAGTGATTCAACGGGAAGGTTTTTATGTACTTTTAGCCCGGAAAAACTTATTAACGCGGGCGAAGCCGTGGGCAAAAGCTAGTATAAAATAATGTACAAAATCAAACATAGGAAACTACCCTATCCTTAAAATAGGTCGTCTACTTGAAATCTCGTAGGATGTCTTCAAATTGGTTCGGTTTTAATTATAAATACACAATTTTAAATTCCATTATAAACCATTTTATGTAATAAAATTGTTGTTTTCATTTGTAGGTGGCGCCCAAAGCACTAACATACGTAATCTCAGACAGAGTGAAGAAGCTAGCCACTCCGAGAGCTATACCGCAACCGGATGGCTTTTAAACCAAAATCAACATTCGCATCCATATTGAACGTCTTTCTCAATGCCGTTATACCAGATACCACAATAAAGATGTAGTATTTTAATATGTTTAAGGTAGTGTGAAACGTAGTAACAATAATTTTGGCAAGTCCGAAGCAATCAACTGTAGTATATCTAACCAATTCTTTACATGTTTAGGGTAGTGTGAAACGTAGTAACAATAAATTGGGAAATCCAAAGCAATCAAGTGTGGAGTTCTAACAAATTCATTAGAATTAGAACAGATAAGATAATATGAACCGAAAATTAATACTATTCAATATAGTACCCATAATTATTGTTGTATTTAGTTTGGTTAAGTTAAACAAAATGTGTTTACGACGCATTGAGAGAAAGTTTAATACTGAATCCAAACAACCAATCAGAATAAAAACAGTCATCAACAATTTAATTGTTTTATTGTGTATTTACAGTTTACACTGGTAACTACGTAAAATAAATACTGAGTGTTAGATTGTCCTATGATTTGCAGATCACATTTTTAAAATAATAAATAAATAAATCTTATAATAGGCTCGGTGTGTTGTCTAGGCGAGGCTGCTGATGACGGCGTAGGTGAAATCTTTGGTGGTGGACTGGCCGCCCAGGTCCTTCGTCCTCACTTTACCATCTGTCAAGACCCTGGAAACCGATTGAGATACAATTTTACAAAAGATTTCTTTCTTTTATTATTACACTAATGAAAGGAAAATTAAATAACTTGATAACAAAACGCCAATGGAGAGCGCAACGAGATAGTTTTCATTTCCGTCTTACTACATTTCACAATCACCTCCATCTAGAGTTTGCATTTGGCGACCCAAGCCGCCTTGGTACCCTCAGCTTAACATAGTATAAAACAAAGTCGCTTCAAGCTTATCCCTATGCATGCTTAGATCTTTAAAACTACGTAGCATATGTTGATGCGGTTTTTTAATAGATAGTGATTCGAGAGGAAGGATTATATGTATAATTTGTCCCAGAGAAATATAAAGCGAGACTTTTATCCCGGAAAAACTCATTCACGCGGGCGGAGCCGCGAGCTGAAGTCTAGTTAGGTATAATACTCAACATATCTATACTAATATTATAAAGCTGAAGAGTTTGTTTGTTTGAACGCGCTAATCTCAGGAACTACTGAACCGATTTTGAAAATTCTTTCACTAATCGGAAGCTACTTTACTCCTGAGTGCTATTATAGGCTACTACTTTTTATCCCGGGAAAATATTTTTATCCCGGAAAAACTCTTACACGCGGGCGGAGCCGCGAGCACTACTAGTTTCACATATTCGTGCAAAGCAATACTAACTTGTTGATTGCGTTCTTGATCATCTTGGAGTAAGAGTGAAGGTTGACGTGGGCAAGCAGGTTGGCCGAGCAGAGCAGCATGGCGGTCGGGTTGGCGATATTCTTGCCCACGGCGCCGGAGAAAATGTGACGAGCACCCTGGTAACAAATCAGAATTAAATATTTTGCTATTTGTTATTCTCGAATAATAGCCATGCTTTATTCGAGAATGGTGCTATGAGCATATAAGCTAGAATTTCTTTAGCAACATAAAATAGTGAGTATGTATCGATATTTCCACATTAATAATTATTGTCAATCAATTGAGCGATACATTATGTAAAACAGGTTGAAAGATTATTAAAGTTTTTTTTCTGAATTAAATAAAAAAAGTTCTCGTTGAATCGATGTTTTCGACCTACTTTTTGGGCATCACTAATCTATATCGAAATTTAGAACCAATATTACTTAGCTGTGCAGCAATATTGACTCCTCAAGCCCCGCGACGGACACGGGTGTCCATATATATAGGGTTTTCCCATACATCTACATATCGCACCTTTAGGACGAAAACGACATAATTCAAAAAACAGAAATTTGAGTTGACATTTTTAAATGACTAAAAACTAGTCCCTTATTTATAAAAATATAATAAAAAAGGGACTGATATAACAGTTTAGTCCTTTTCCTTTTTGAATATGGCTGTGTTTGAACTATTGTCATGAGTACTTCGTTTTAAATAATTTTATGACGATAACCCAATTTTCTATATTTTTGAATTGTGTCGTTTTCGCCCTAAAGGTGCGATATATAAACGGGGCTTGAAGGGTTAACAATGTTCCCTTCTCCCTAAATCCACGTGCAAGTAATTCCAATCGTCTAACCTGTTCGAAGACGGCGCACTCGGCGCTATAGGAGGCGCCCGCGACGACGCCCGCGCCGCCGACCAGCCCGCTGGCGAGGTTGTCCACGATGTTGCCGTACAGGTTCGGCGTCACCATCACGTCGAACTGGTTCGGGTTCGACACCATCTGCATCGTGCAGTTGTCCACGATCATCTTCTCGAACTGGATGCGCGGGTACAGCTTTGCCATCTGGAATATACATACTGTTTTTTTTTTTTCTTTGGCAAGGCGCGGTTTGCCCATCTGTCAGTGTCAAAGTTTTAGGTTAGACATTTTTTAAAGTATATAAGTTGCAGTTGTATTGTTTCTTTGTTACACTCAGTACTAACTACTATGTCGAAGTAAAGCAGTGGCTACCTTACCAAGACTTTGTCGAGAAGTTTTGGCGATAACAAAAAAAGCATTTGATTAGCACTGTTATTTCAATTCACTTCATTTAAGCCCTTTAATAGAACTATATTGGACAATATACCACCATAATTATGCAATATAGCACTAAGTATCACCAAAATAATGAATTAAAACAAGAGCACCTCATGATACTTCCACGTTCCCGCCAAAACTCATACATACTGTTACAGCGCTCGGTTTCTGCTACCAACACATCGTATAAGTATTATATTATCAGCCATTACTTAATACTATATGATATAGAATGTTTTGATCTTAATGTGACGTTGTCTATTAGAAAATATAAAAGAAAGGAAAGTTGACATACAACAAGATTCATTTTATGTATTTGGATATTACAATAAACACTGTAGTTTGACAAAAATAAAAAAACCTATTTTTTTTATTAATTTATTTAAAAATAGCCTGGTCATAATTTTAATGGGCAAGTTATTATAGACGTATTTATCTATTATCAAAGCGTTTTAAAAAATATATCTCATCAGGTTGCAAGATCGATGGGGGTCTAGGTCCGGCTCTTAGTCTAATTTACACTATAACTTGCTAAAGGTCGATACTGACCTCCTCACAGCTGCGCAAGAACAGTCCATCTCCCAGCTTCATGATGTTGGCCTTGTGCACAGCGGTGACCTTCTTGCGGCCCATCTTCACGGCATAATCGAACGCGAACTTCGCGATACGCTCCGATTTAGCCGCGGTGATGATTTTCAGACACTCCACCACACCTACAATATTTGAGTTGCATTAGCAAGTCTTCAATAGACATAAGAAGAACTTAGTTGGCGGCGATAGCCTAGTTGGGAGTGGAACAGACTGCAGAGACGAATGTCCGCAGGTTCAAAACCCAAGGGCACACACCTCTGACTTTTCTAAAAAAGATATGTGTGTATTCTTTGTGAATTATCGCTCTCTTTAACGGCAAAGGAAAACATCCTGAGGAAACCTGCATACCTGAGAAGCTCCCTGAATTTCGCAGATATGTGAAGTCTGCCAACCCGCATTAGGCCAGCGTGGTGGACTAAGGCCTAATCCCTCTCAGTAGTAGAGGAGGCCCGTGCCCAGCAGTGGGCAGTATATAATACAGGGCTGGTAAGGTATAGTATATTACTAAAAGCTACAAAATTAGCAATAGTCTTTTTCAAATTCAATATAGTGGAGACACATAAATCGGACATAATATATTCTTTTGAAGAATGTTAAAACCAAAAGCCTTAAAATGCAAATTTCTATGGCCTCAAAATTCCAGTAAAATAAGGAACTTCGTTCCAAAAGAAATTGCGAGTTCAAGCTATCTATATTTTCTATCTTGATATAGAAAACGATAAAATAGCTTATACCCTAGAATTATAGTACCCTGCCCTAACCTAACCAGTTAATCTATTTCAAAACCTCACCAGGCACGGACTCATGCTCCAAGGCAGAGTATTCTCCCTCAGTCTGCTCTCGGATGATGATGCAGTCGACATCATTGTGGCGGCACTTCACGTTCGGCAGCGACTTAACGTGCACAACGTTCGCGTATAGGTCTAGGGCATTACGCAGCTTCATGTTCAGGGTCTGGAGCTCGCCCGTGTGGGAGAAGTCGGGCGTAGCTAGAATACCCTGACGGAAAAATATGGTTAAAACTTGCGAATTTGATCCGGTATGTAAAATACAAGCAACATGTTATACAGTGTCATTTCAACATTGCGTTACTAAATGAAACCACATATTCAGCGTGATCTCTGCTAACATCGTGCAAAATATTATCCATGGGTAACGCATACTTTCGCCAATAATCCCGATTATAGTTTTATAGTTTTTTGATCACGCTGTGTTTTAGCGCGCTTGACTTTATTCAGTGAATCACGTCACAGCTGACGATGTTATTACAAAACCTATAGGATTAAGAAGGGCAACTCACAAATTCACTTGCAATACATTCACTCACATAGCTGCAGCAGTACCGCTTGAGACGTGGAATTTGAAATAAAATAATTAAATTGCTACTACAGCAATCCCTACTCCCTAACTAATACGTTATAAATATCAACATGAAATAAAAAATTGTCATGTTATTGTATGAAAAGGAACTAATTATTTTTTAAGTGTTATGCTGTAAAGAAAAGTATTAATTCTTTAATAATAAACTTTGTTTTCGTTAATAAATAAGTTTACCTACCGAAATAGGTAGGTACTTAACAACTCGCAGTCGGGTTATTAAAAAAGTTACAGGATTTTAATCTATTGATATCATATTTTTTAGATTCCGTATTTCAACGTTTATTTTAATTTTGACATCAATATTTCTGGACGTCATGCCTAAAATAGGTTTACGTAAATACTTTATACTACCAAACGCCTTATTATGCCTTCTGTACCTTCTAATCACTAGCTACATTTTGTATCGCGTCAAAGTCATTGATCTTGTTACTAACACATTGAAACTAACGTGCAGGTACCAACATGTTATGTCTCTTTCGCACGCCATTCATTACAAACACGCACTCAAACACGCTGTGTTGCCAGTATAAACATTTTAACCGACAAGTTTGCTAAAATGACACAGCTTTTCAAAGAATCGGATATTAGTTTATTTATCACATGGATTTCTAACACACTTAAATAAGTGTATTAAATAATTAAATATCTAGGGCAATTATGCTAATGAAAAATCTACTTAAACGAATACGCAGCAATATCTTTGTATTGTAAAAATAACATTACTTTAAGCAATAAAGCATACCAGAGCTCTAACATCATTTAATTTCAATATGCATTGTGGTACGGTTTAAATAGCATAGAACAATGTAAAACTAAAATTGCAAGATATTGCAGAATAAGGTAATAGTACCAAAGCTTGGTATCCCTGTGGGAGCACGTGTAACACGAACATCAGCTGGCGGGGCCAACGATCGCGCGCGCCAGCGAGCGCACGGCGCACTTGTCGGCATGTTCTTTGTATAGGGCTGCCATTACCTAAATTGCCGACGCCGGACAAACACGGCAAGAATCCCGGACATTTGGGCGAAATATGGGTTTATTCCCGGACACCTCTGACAGAGTACCCCAGTATCTCCGCACCGCAATAAAAATCGTAATTTTTAATAGTTCCTGACTGAGTAATAATACCTAAAACTGGCGTTATTTACTAACCACTTATAAAGTGACTCGACCAAGTGCACAAAAATCCTTCTAAATACCTATGTTTTACCTACTTACAATAATTTTGGTCATTAGTCAATTGAATATCCTGGTTATCTTAAATTAAGTTCAGGCATTACTCACTATTGGAAGCTTTAGTTAAATACTAAAGCTTCCAATACGTACGTAAATGTTACTTATTCCTGACAAAAGTGTGCGTGTATTCTATGAAGTGGTAAAAATTAAACGTTTTTTACCCTACTAGTAAATTACGACAATTTCAGGTAATAGCAATAAGTACAAGTGATATTTATCAAAATGTGTAACGTGTCGAAATACATCGAGATTCGCGGTCCGGGATTCGTGGACTTGATGCCTATCCCGCGCGGCCTAAAATATGGCCCCGCACTGGCTCCTCCAGGCGCATGCGCCGTGGGGCGCGGGGGCCTGCGCGCGCGTTGCCCGCCAGTCGCCACTCGGCACTCGCCAGCGACACGACGTGGCGGTCCGGCAGCAACACGACATGGCGTATGTCGATTTACGTACTGAATGTTAGGCCGATGCTCCCTATGTACTTACCGGTACCTATTGTAATTTTATTATTAAATCGTTTTGTATCGATCCGAGTGACCTTGAATTTGACATCGCTTCGGGAGACGCGAGCCATGTGTAGGTTTTTAGTTTAGTCCTTACTCCTTTGTCGGCTTTTATGCGCACACGATCAAATGTTCTCTAATTGTAATTATTATTCTATTGTGTTAATTTTTAAGTTTCTGTTGTGGTAAATTATGATTTACATTTACAAAGCTCGTGAATAAAGTGTTAATGTTTCCGAGAAGGTCGTTGAAATATCTTTTGTACTTTTAGGGATTACTGAGTAAATGTTCAAAATTCCAATCTTCCAGAACCTCGCTGACACTCGTATCATAACGGTAGCATCATAGACGGTTTCACGAAATCGATCGACGAATTTGACGGCTTGAGCGTGCGATTCTTGCTGAAGTATCGTGTGATAGTTGATAGAATCTTAGGGTTGTGAGGCTTTTTGATAAGCTACGTGCGGTGTACGGACTGTGACCATTATCGAAGATGCCACAATGATTTCAGTCTTCTAAAGGAGACATAACTGGCTCTGACAGAATCTAGTAAGTGACTGTTGTTTAGATTGACCTATGTGACCTGACACAGAAGCATTGGTAATAATAGCGACCTCATCTTTTCGGTTTGGAATAAAGCTTCTTGGTTACGATGGCGCGATGTGACAGCTTATCGTTGCGCTCCGTGTGTGCATCTCTTGTTCGCGTGTGCGTGAGCATATTATCAATGAAACACACAGACCTCAGTGCGATGTTGACGCTCCGACGATTTCTCGTATACTAGTAGTGGCAATAGGATGTCTAAAATTAAAAGACCTTTTTTGTTATTTATTTTGTTTGAAAAATGTACTTCTTTATTTAACACTTATGGTTAAATTAATTAACTGCATGGTGTTTCTTTCAAATTGATTTTATCGCAGTTAAATTTATGTATTCGGTTACAAAATGACCCTGTATAAGTAATTAGCGGCAGTCGGTGCAAAATTTGCTGTGGGAGACCTCCCTAAAACCTCCCACAGTAAAATATTTACATGTTTGATTATCGTCACTCCTGAACATCACTTACTCAATATTATGTAGTCATATAAACAAATATTCTAATAAAGTACTGATACCATTGATGTATTAAAAAACCTCTGGGGGCTCAGAATGTGAAAAAAAAAAACACGATACGTCTCCTCTTCGTTTTATTGTGATTGGTTGAGAGACTGACGTATCGGTATTTTGATGTTTGATTGATCGAGTGTTTTTTTTTTTCACATTCTAAGCCCCCTGATACACTCTTATATTCTATCATTACGCATAGGCAAATTGAGTAAAATATTGGATGTTTACCTTAATGCAGATCTTGTTCCTGGCGATGGAGTTGACGACATCCTCCAGCGGCGCGCTGAGCGTCGGGTTCACTTCAGAGAAAAAGAACGATTCGAAGTCCACAGGGATGCCGGCCGCCTGCAGATTAAAACAAAAATAAATTGTGTTGAACAAAGCAAACGAAACAAACAGCAACGTTGACAGTCCGGTGGCAAAATAAGTTAAGATTTCGCATCAAACTCGGATGACTGGTTCGATATCTTGAGAGGTGGCATGATATGAGAGGTCTATACAGTTTATCCAATAGCAGGAGCGTTCACTTTGTGGATGATTATAATTGGTTGGGTAAGAATAAAATGTAGCTACCTATATTTCCTATAGCAATAAATATATAATAATATAATTACACATAATAATATATTTTCGGAGTTGGATGATGGATGTATGGGCGAAGGTGGTATCTCCATGTTTTAGACTTCGTCATGATTTAAGCTTTCAATAATAATTAAAAGCTGGTTTTTCTCATATAAACATAATATATTTCGTCTGAACAACAATACAGAGTAATAACAACGTTCTGTTGAGCTAGCCAACTAAACCTCGAATGCCCTGAAGCGCGTCTGCACTCTCATTATAAATTGTTCGCTCCCCTCATCATAATTTCATACTACTCGATTCATTGAAGTCAACAGTAATACAATATTCATAAATAAAAATAGTCAAATCAACAACTTATTTTACAAATTCAAATTAATCTGCAACATTGTGTATTTTAAATCTTACTGTGCAATATTGAAATACTGGTAATTAGCTAGCATCCTATTTTATAGTATTTTAGTCACTCCGACACATATGTATAATTATAAAACTAAAAAGAACATATATTTTTGAAATACAGTTTCTAAATGTAATTTTTAATTAATTATCAGTCACCACTTGGTTGTAGACTGTAGTACTGATTCTTACCTTAAATACTTCTTGTACCGAGTAAACCATCTCAGGGCCGACACCATCTCCAGGAATGAGGGTGCACTTGATACGACCCTCCTTTGTGGCATTGGGTTGCTAAAACACATGCAAAGTGCGTATTATAGCTTATGCTATAGTATTTATGTTCAAACTTCAATCCTAATGTAGTATAATGTACAAAACAAATTAGATTTTATAGACCACATCCATCACAAAGTTTTAAAAGATTTCAACAGATTCTACAATACAAAAAGAACATAAAGACTAACATTTATAGAGAATATAAGTTTTTTGTTTGATTTTTTGTAAGGTTTATTTCTTCTTGGCGATCTGCCTATTCGTGGAACATTTCGCTTACCATATAAATGTCTGGAATATTGATTGTTTTTCACTATTGAGAAGATATTTACCAAATACATAGTATTATTAACTGATATAAAACAGCTCATACAATTTGATTATGAAAGTACTACTACTACAATATTTTTTTTTACATTTAACACCTAAATCAAGAATGGACAAAGATGGAAGTAAAGCAATGTTTACAATCAAGAACATACATAGATAAAAACAATAAATATAAATATGTATATTCTAAGGCATTTATTATATTGCTTAACACTTGTGTTATGCAGCCTTATGGGTGACAATATGCCCAGGGAGTGCAAATTTGAACTTTATAACTAGCAAAACGTAATGTACCATTGATAGCAGATGGTGTCAGCAATGAAAAAAATAAGATCAAAGATTTTTATTGCATAAGGCCATGGTAAATAAATACGTACAGTTATTTAAAAGACTAAACAAAAATATCTTGGGAATCTTATCTGTAAAAAAAATATGAAATTAAATGACATAAAAGTACACAGTTACAAGTTAAACAATGTATTTGGACAACACATGGGCTATATAACATACACAAGGCATGCTATGGCTCTCATACATAAATGTGTAATGGTATTCCACACAACATGTTAAAATATCAACCATCCTATTCAATGTAAAACATTGAATGCATTATACTCATTAAAATCAATATTTATCCCAAATTCGATAAAATAGATCTATTTTATGTACCCATCGTAAACCCATGTAATACGAAAATGAGCAAAATTTGTTTAAATTTCATTTATACTTGTGCTTTTATAACAAAGTATTTTTTTTGAAAGATGCATAAATTTTGTAAAATCAAATTAAACTGATATAAAATTTTTGGAATACGAATTTATTTTTTATTCTGAAGTAACTACTAACTTTGTACTACAATTCTAATTAAACCAATTTTTACTTTTACAAATTACAATATTCTGTCAATTTTTACATCCAAAAACCAAATACTATAAGAATAGAATGGTTATAAACATACGGACCATCAAAGTAAACAGCATAGATAAATAGGTTGCATGCACTTGAAAAAAACAGCTTACGGACTTATTGGAAGACCAACATGTAGACCCTGATGCAACTCAAAAATAAATAATAAAATTAACAATGTTTTCAGTAACAAAAATAAGAAACTTCTTGCTAATGCATTATTGTACAAAATTTGGTACCAATAATTAGACTATAATACATAGCAAAATAATTTTGAATATGATTGCAGGCCATGAATCAAACTTTCAATTGAATCTGTTTTGATAATTTTTGGAGTTGATTATAAAGAGAGAATCTTACTTCTTATCTTACTAATATTATAAATGTCAAAGTTTATAAAAATGTCAAACACAGAAACAACCAAATGGATTTGGATGAAATTTAGCACACGGATAGATTGTGTCCTGGATTAACATGTAGGCTACTTTTATCCTGGTAATTTGATTTCATGGGAAATAATGCATATTTTTAATCTGATCTTTTAAGTAGATGAGGCTGGTGTCATATTGTGTTTTAGGTACTTTGTAGAGGGAAAGGTTTTTCACGCGGGCAAAGCCGCAAACAACACCTAGTAAATTGACAAAAATCCTCACAACGGGAGTATTTTTGTACAACTCAAAGCATTTACTTTTGTGAGACAGTATAACTATAATCATAAAACCAGTGTTGTAATAACTTGCTCTATTCCTAGCCACTCGTTGGCTCATGATTTGTGTATCTCTTGCCACTGTATTATTACACAAACGGTACATATTTGTACCAATTAAACGAATAGATAATCGTAACCATAGTTGTTTTATATGTTATTGTAAGTTAAGACATAATTCTTGTGAGTGATATATCTTACAATTTGCTTCACAGCCTACAGAGTATATCAGGGATACTTGCTATTAGTAGACAGTTAGTAATCTCACCATGGCGCCAAATGGTGCAAAACATACATTTTTCTCACAGTTCACCGAACTTGTATGGACGCCTTTGCCAACATGTTGAGATCCCTGGAAATAATAATCATTGTAAGCTTATATCAAGTGCTCAAGTTTCACAAATTTTCCATCCACCTGTGCTTATCAAACTGCAATAGTAATTCAAAGCAAATCACTTTTGCTGCCATGTTGCATAAATAATGCCTTAATTTTTACTGGTGGTAGGTCTCTTATATGTAAGAGTCCGTCTGGGTGGGTACCATTGCAACGTCTATAATGCAGTGGAATGCCACACAGTACTCTGTAACTTAAGGTGGATGGTATTTCTACTGTTTATGGGTAGTTGTACCGCTTACCATCAGGCAAACGGCATGTTCGTCTCGTCATTCAATGGCAAAAAAAATTTTGTATCAAATCCCGGTCAAATCATTTGTAGCAAGTTTTTTAATATTCTCTGTAAAATCATACAAAGATTACAAAAACATTTATTCAAAGATTTTTTTTATATTTTGTGTCTAGACAGACAAATTGCGTAGATTATTTGATAATACAATCACGTGACTTTATAAGGAAATTGTAGAACTGATTACTGAGTGCGAACCAGCTGTCATAATGTTCTTGATCAATATATTTGAAATACGCTTTTATATACGCGTCATATTACGTGAGAGAAATCATTGTAAAAGGATTTGTTTAATATGCAATAATGTTCTCTGTTCTGATAAATTAATGCATAAATTCTAATGGCATACACATAAAGATACCACGCAAATTTTAAAACAAAATCTATACAGTCCTACCAAGTAGCATTGTTACGAAACACAATTTACACGTTTATATAAAAAATATTGATAGTTAAAACACCATACCTGAACAAGGGCACGGAAAACATTTCTGCTAATAAGGGACATCTTAATTTTTATACGAAAAACCTTTTAGAAGGTTATTTTTCTTTTAAAATTATTTTTGGACCGCCTTTGCCTCGCAAAGACGTAACGTAACCAAAGAGTATTATATACATTGGGAAAACGTAACCTTCGATGATTTCGTTTCACGTAATATTAATAATGTGTCAATTTACGAAAGACTTTAATATTCGTAAACTAATAATATTGATTTGTAAATTGTACTTGATAATAATATTTTTTAAATTTATTCTAATTTAATCTGTTTGGAAATAAAAGTTTTAACTCGCTATTATAGAATTTAAAGTAGGGAACTAAAGTTATTGTGTGAAACGAAATACTTGCCAGTACATTGTCCTACCCAGTGTGGCCAGATAAGGCGATTTTTCGCCATTTAGGCTATCTCTAAGGGTGTCGGGGCGACCAAAAATTGTGAATTGCGACCAGTCACCATTTAGGCTATACTGCGGTTGGCGACTCGTCGCCATTTGGGCTATACCTCTGTTTTTAATGAATTTGGCGTCATTTTTAGCTTTTATGATTCAAAATGACACGAAAATTACCGTCCACAGCGATGAATAAAAAACTGGAGAGTGGAGAGCTTTTTTGCTCCTCAACTTTACCTAAAATTGGGCAGCTTTAGGATACTTCGGATAGTCGGTGACTTGAACCACCACTGTCTAGCAACACTGGTCCTACTCCTATTCAGTGTTGCCAACCCTACTGTTTTAACAGTAGATTTACTGTTTTTGCTTTTTCGTCCCTGTTTTCTGTTTAGAGTCGAAATTTTACTGTCTTCTTGTTTTATTGGATTTTACATGTTTTTTACATACTAAAATGGTGCAGGACCTGTTTGTTGACGTCGCCACCCTATCCACTTAGCCTACTTCTCTGGTGTTACCTACGGAAAAATGGAAATCGAGGACTTTTTTTTTGCTCCTCGGTCAAAATCCGCGATCTACTGTTTTCTCCTGTTTTTTTTTCATAGAATAAGGACTAAAGCACCTTATTCTGAGTTTTTTTATAACTCATCTGTTGTTTTTTGGTTTCTTGGGGTTGGAAATAGTTCTCCTATTCTATACTCCTGCGACAGTCTAGACATAACACGCTATAACTTACTGAATACTGATAAAAACTAAGATAACAAGTATGTAATAATGTAAACGTTGGATTCCGGTTACATAGCAAGTAGGAACCTATATACAAAGTACTCTGTGACAGCAAGGAAGTCCATGAACATTACAGAGTTTATAGATTACAAAACACGTCTATAATCGACCTTATTACCATCATACGAAATAATTATGTAAAACTCTTCGCATAAATTTGGAAAATGTTAAAGGCATATTTAGCTGAAGATAGTTTTTGTCTCGTTAAATATCCCGTCAGCCGTTAAAAAGATTTTTTCTCGTTTTCGACATATCCAAAATAATCCAAATCCGCTAGATATGACGGAAATCCGTCAAGCTGGCAATGTCAGCTGGCCGTCATGTCAGTCTAAAACTCTACACTAGCGCCACAATGTCGTATAAGTGAATTTATCGAACCAATGCGGAGGGTGCCCGAATTGATTTTACGTCAGCCTTCATAGCATTGTCACGGCGCAACATTTGAACTTGGGGTTCAGGTAGAATCGGTGAATTGTCGAAAATGTGGAGTAAAAATGTTAGTGATTAGACATTTGTAGTTATATTTAAAACTTTTATTAATTGTGAAACGAAGAATACTTATTTTAATTATTTTCTTTACAAAGGTAAGGCACCATTCATAACAGGTTCATTAAAAATTATATTCATTCCAATAAATATTTTTTTCCGTATGAGTTGATCTCTATTTTTAGTTTATATTTATCTGCTATTATATAGGAATACATATTGCGAGCTTATACAATGCATGACTTGAGTACTTATTTTGTTGAAAATATTGATTTAAATTCAGTACCTAAACATTTGTGTAAAGTGTTAATATTATGCTTTAGTTCCATTACCTATAATAAGACTTCGATAAGAGGGCGTGGGTCACTGTTATTCGATACCGGTGACCCATCATGTAATTATAAATTCTACTTATTATTTCATTTTGTTTGTTTTTTAGTGAGATACTTGCGGCGGACTAATCGCATGTAATATTTTCATATGATAATCAAGAACCAACTACTTAAAATATTATTGCACCGTTGCTAATATTATTTCAGTGCGTTTAGCATTTTTATTATCTCAGGAATCTAGCTCAGGAAATAGTCGTGTTTCATACGCGACAGTTTATTTTTCGTGTGATTTAAAAAAAATATGCATACAATTTCCCTAAATAGGCATAGGAACAACAAAATCGCGTTGATAAACTCAACTGAAATAAATAATTCCTAATTTACCTCTAGTATAGATTTTTACGCATACTCATCACCCTTTTATCCCCGAATGGGTAGGCAGAGGCACAACTAGTGCACCCACTTTTCGCCGTGCGTATTCCGTCCCATGATGTGATAGGGGGCGAGCCTATCGCCATATCGGGCACGAATTCCAGACTCAGGGCTGATACTGAATAGAAAATCCATTATCACTTTGCCTGACCCGGGGATCGAACCCAAGACCTCAACTTTGCAGTCGTACCGTAATACAACTACGCCACCGACGCAGTCCAGTTTTTTTATTTATGAAAAAATAAAGTATGATTTAAAAAATAATACAAGTATTAGTACCATTACGTGACTGATAAGTCCAGTAAAAAACAGTAATATTATCGAATAGAACATTATCACTATCCTAGGTAATGTTCAATCATACCCTAGGTCCAGATGCATAAGGATCTTAGTACTTCCGGATTTTATTTTATAAAGGTTCGGCAAAATTACCACACTGTACCTGATTGTAAGTAGAGAGAGGTCCAGATAGATTCTAGACTGACGAGCCATGATCCCTCGTCAGTCGATACAATAGGGTAGTTTCCTATGTTTGATTTTGTACATTATTTTATATGTAACAGAACATAATACGAAAACTAAAGTCTTCTTGTAAAATCAGAATCAAAATTGGTTGACAACTAAAGCAGGTATTCCTATTTGAAACATTGTTGTGAGCTAAAGTGGGGACGTAGTGGGGATATCGCTTCATCTGTTTCGCACGCACGCAGCGTTATGGCTGGCGACTCTCGGTGACGTCACATTCTGCTGTTTCCGTTATCTGACAGATGCCCCTTCCACCAAATTTTAAAGCATATTTATATTGTTCGCATGTGCCGGCTCTATAATGAATTAAGTTTAAAGTACCCTGAGTTAGATATTTTTGACAGCAGGCTGAGCACTTACAAGAGGATTGTTTTCACGTGTCTTAATAATAACGTTGCTGCTAGTTGAATAATAGTTAATAAGAATCACTACATAATTTTTTGTTAATCAAACTTGTACGTGTCATGTAATTTGGATAAGTTGTATACACTTCTATTTGGATTCTGACTAGTCATTAGATCCATTGTGTTGTAATTTAGATTTTTTTATTGTCAGTTATCTGTTTAGTGTATCTTTCTAAAAAAAATAAAAAAAAAATAAAAAGCTTTATAACTCGTTTATTAAAGCTTGTATTTTAAAAAATATTAACATTACACTAACATGTACCACCCGCTGCAGATCCACGGGTTACGTATGCATATTCCCCAATGTCACTAAATGCAGTGCTGTTTTTGCGTTAAATTTTGTTGGGTCTATTTGATAATGTTTGGATGTTTGTTAGAAGTGTAAATGTTTTGTGGCTCGGATTATTTTTCTTGTGAGCTAAGGGGGGTCCTACCCCCAAAACCCCTTTTATATACGCCCATGCGGATATATCCTACCACCAGCTGTCTGGAGTCTATTAATATAACATTGATTGGTCTATAACTTCTTAGTTCTTACCTCATAACAAATAGAATATGTCTGTGCGTATTACCGATGAGTAAGATTATTTTCCGACTAGCTTTTGCCCACGGCTTCGCCCGCGTTAAGAGCCTATGTCAGGAACTTTAAGGACTTTTAAATTCAAATTTCTCGTTAACTACTAAGATCAGAAGTTAGATTTTTGGATATGTGTAAATTGAACATATAACTCAATAATATGTCAAAGCCAAAACACAATTGCTATAAATTTTCTCGATCGAAAAAAAATTCAAAGTTACCTCTGATATTTTCTTTAAACACGCTTTATCTCTAAATGGTGGAATATGTACATTCGTAACTTTATTTAAATGCAATACATCAATTTTTTCAAATTTTTATCAATACACAATTAAAATGAATTAAATAGTATAATCACAATTAAAAGAAAATTGTTTTGGCGCTTACGCCATTTCATTTCGGCTTACGCGTGCGCCACCCGTCACTTTCTCTCATACGCGACGTCCAAATACGCCATCGCTGTTATGGGAGTGGCCCGTGCCGGCTTCAGTCGTCCGGAAACTTTACTGACGACGGACGTGCGCTCGAAATTTTCGGACGCCTTCAAAGTTCGAATTGGCCGCCTAGTGTAGGGATTAGTCCGCGCTACCGCGCGGCAAATTTGACGGTGCCCTGGAAATTCTGTTTTATAGTGTATCCAGCTCACGTCCGTGTATGAATATAAAATTATAGGCTCTGTTAAGTCTATAAGATAGGCAGCAAGCGTAATTATTACATCCTTTCACCTTTGTAAATTGTTTCTAGTCGGAGACCTGCTTTAGTTATATTTCGTGATCGGTACGCTGAGGTGCCGGGTTCGAATCCCTGATTGAAAAACAATAGTCACTGCTTTTTTTTTTGTTATTTATACTGCCTCAGTGGTGTAGTTGTATTACGTTATGACTGCAATGCTGAGGTCTCGGGTTCGATCCCCGAGTCGGGCAGAGTGATATTGGATTTTTTTCTTTTCAGCCCGAAGTCTGGATTTTGAGCCCGAAATGGTGATAGGCTCGTCCCCTATCACATCATAGGACGGAATACGCACGACGGAAAGTGAGTGCACTAGTTGCGCCTCTGCCTACCCCTTCGGGGATAAAAGACGTGAGAGTATATGTATGTATTATTTATATTGCGTAATCCATAGCTAGGGACGCCCTGGAATGCCGGCCCAATTTTGTGTAAATGACGCTTGCGTGCCGCTCATACATTTAAAAAATTCGTATTTTGCATGTAAAGGCTGTTCAAATTTTTACACCATAAAATTATTTTAGTATGATTTTTTGTAGTACTCATTTATTTATACATTATGAATCAATAATAACTAAAATGTTAAGAGCCAATGTTAGAATTGGTATACACGGCGGCCATTTTGAATTTCTTTGTTTTAAGGCCAATTGACCTCAAAATCGATATCTGGACAGGCCTTTAGGTATAAAAGACGGATCCAATGTTAGACTTGAAAAAAGTGGCCGCCATTTTGAATTTCCTTGTTTTAAGGCTAATCGACCTCAAAATCGATATCTGTGCAGGCCTTTAGGTACAAGAGACGGATCCAATTTTAGAATTGAAAAAAGTGGCCGCCATTTTGAATTTCTTTGTTTTAAGGCCAATCGAACTCAAAATCGATATCTTGGCAAGCCTGTAGGTAAAAAAGACGGATCCAATGTTAGAATTAAAAAAAGTGACCGCCATTTTGAATTCCTTTGTTTTAAGGCCATTCGACCTCAAAATCGATATCTGGGCAGGCCTTTAGGTATAAAAGACGGATCCAATGTTAGACTTGAAAAAAGTGGCCGCCATTTTGAATTTCCTTTGGCCTGGGTGACCGTGCTCGGGGCGCGCCCGATGCGCTGTTTCCGTTGCCTTGAGCACG
Organism: Lapara coniferarum; assembly: GCA_949316025.1. Classification (NCBI taxonomy): domain Eukaryota; kingdom Metazoa; phylum Arthropoda; class Insecta; order Lepidoptera; family Sphingidae; genus Lapara; species Lapara coniferarum. The sequence continues at coordinate 6,244,047 of OX438921.1, forward strand.
GTCACACCCAAAGCATGTGCTGCGGAGGACCGGACCGCAGCGATTTATGCTATCGCTGCGGTAAACCGGGCCACAAAGCCCGCGAATGTGAGGCCGCGCCGAACTGCGCTGTCTGCGCGGCCGCAGGCAAGCCGGCCAAACATCAGGTGGGGGGAAAGGCTTGTCCCGTGCCCTCCCGTCGTGATAGGCGTCGCGATATGCGACGCAGTGCTGCTGCTGCTGGGGCCTCCACCCAGTCGCAGACAGCGAGCCTACCGCAAGAGGCCGCGATGGACGTAGTGGTAGAGATCGCCCAATAATGGACCTAAAGTTCCTCCAGGCGAACATCAACCACTGTGCCAGTGCCCAGGACGTGTTGTCCCAAAGCCTGACGCAGTGGTCGGTGCAAGTGGCCGTGGTCGCTGAGCCGTATTTTGTCCCCCCCCGGGATAACTGGGCTGGGGACCTCGACGGCTTGGTGGCCATCATCAGCCGGGGCGCCGCTGGCTCCCCACCCTTCGAAAAAGTAGCGAAGGACAGGGGATGCGTGGCGGTTCTGTTGGGAGACATTTGGATAGTAGGAGTGTACTTTTCTCCCAACAGACCCCTCGCCGAATTTGAGTCTTTCCTCGTTCGGCTGGGGGCCTTGGTGGAACAAGGCCAACCTCACCCGGCGGTCGTCGCCGGCGACTTCAACGCCAAGTCTGTGGCTTGGGGTTCGCCGTCGACGGACGGTCGTGGTCGGGTCCTGGAGGAATGGGCGATCTCTGTCGGCCCGGTCGTCCTGAACAGGGGGTCGGTGGACACGTGCGTGCGGCACAACGGCGGGTCTATTATAGACCTGTCGTTCGCGAGTTCTGCCGTCGCACGCCGTGTTCGGGACTGGAGAGTCCTCGTGGGCGTTGAGACGTTGTCGGACCATCGTTATATCAGGTTCGACGTCTCCGCGTCCCCGAGTATCCAGTCCGGTGGTGTACCGAGTGCCCCAAATCGGGACGGCCCGCGGTGGGCGCTTCGTCGCCTCGATGGGGAGGCCCTAGTGCTGGCCGCTCTGGTCATGTCGTGGCTCCCCGTGCCGGACGGGCCGGTACGGGTTGAGCAGGAGGCGGAGTGGTTCGGGGTGGCAATGTCGGATGTTTGCGACGCCGCCATGCCCCGGGCTCTCCGCCGTTCGCCGGTGCGACAGGTGTACTGGTGGTCGGCGGAGCTAGCGCAGTTGCGCGCGTCGTACGTTGCTGCGCGCCGCCGATACGCCAGGCATCGTCGTCGCCGGCTCAGAGATGAGAACCACGCAGACCAGGAGCGGCAGCTCTATGGCCTCTACAAAGAGGCAAAGAGAGCGCTGCGGGTGGCCATTCATGGGGCCAAGGTCGCGGCACGTAAGGCTTTCTTGGGGACTCTCGACAGTGACCCGTGGGGGCGCCCTTATCGTATGGTGATGAAGAAGCTTCGCCCAGCGGCTCCCCCGCTGTCGCAGAGTCTCCGGCCAGAATTACTGGCCAACGTCGTCGCGGCCTTGTTCCCGGCCACCGTGGAGTTCACTCCTCCACCGATGGCGCCACCGGATGTGGCGTCATCGTCGAGTGAGAATCCGGCAAGGGATATCCCGGAGGTTTCGCCCGCTGAAATGCGGGCGGCAGTGCTTCGGCTGCGGAGCAAAAACACGGCCCCAGGGCTCGATGGCATCCCCGGGAAAGCCTGGGTGCTAGCCATTGAGTACCTGGGCCCGAGGCTCCGCAGCTTATTCACCGCCTGCCTGGAGCAGGGCGTCTTACCGGCGCGGTGGAAAGCCGGGAAGCTCGTCCTGCTGAAGAAGGGGGGACGACCCGCAGAGTCACCGTCGGCCTACCGGCCCATCGTGTTGCTCGACGAGGTGGCAAAGCTCTTCGAGCGCATCATCCATGCTCGCCTCGTCGAGCATCTTGAAAGGGTCGGTCCGAATTTGGCCGACAACCAATTTGGTTTTAGGAGGGGACGTTCTACCGTCCATGCGATTCTGCGGGTGAAGTCACAGGCGGAGGATGCAGTGGCCAGCGGACAAATTGTCATTGCAGTGTCGTTGGATATCTCCAACGCATTCAACACACTGCCCTGGGCCTGCATCCACGAGGCACTGCGGTACCACGTGGTGCCGCCCTATCTCCGGCGTCTGGTGCACGCGTATCTGTCTGACAGGCACGTGGTGTATCCGGGCGCCGATGGGTGGCACCGAAGAGCGATGTCGTGCGGTATTCCACAGGGCTCGGTCTTGGGCCCTCTCCTGTGGAACATCGGGTACGACTGGGTGCTCCGTGGTTCCAATCTCCGGGGCGTCGGCGTGACTTGTTACGCCGACGATACGCTAGTCACAGCGACTGCTGGGACCTTCCGGGACGCCGCAACTCTGGCGGCGGCGGGCACCGGCCAAGTAGTTGGACGAATTCAACGTTTAGGTTTGAAGGTGGCCCTCGAGAAAACCGAAGCCGTGTGTTTTCACGGACCTCGGAGAGGGCCACCGGCCGGTGCCGGCATCGTCGTTGGGGGGGTGCGGATCCCCATCGGCTCTAGCATGAAGTATCTAGGTTTAGTCCTAGATAGCCGATGGCGATTCCGCACCCACTTTAAGGAGTTGAGGACGAAATTGTCCCGGGCAGCGGGCGCTCTTTCCGGCCTGCTGCCCAACCTGGAAGGTCCTGGCTTCCCTTGCCGGAGGCTGTATCACGGAGTCGTGCGGTCCATGGCCCTTTATGGCAGCCCCGTTTGGGCTGACTCCCTGAGCCGCCCCTGCGTCGCTCTCCTGCGCGCCCCGCAGAGAGCTTTAGCGCAGCGGGCGGTCAGGGCGTACCGCACGGTCTCTTTCGAGGCGGCTTGCTTATTGGCCGGATTTCTGCCCTGGGACCTGGACGCCAAATCCCTTGCCGATGCATTCCATTGGCGGGAGGAGGCGTTCAGTCGCGGGGAGCGTCCGGCCCTGAAGGAGGTGGAGGCCAAGAGGGCCTCCTTACGGCGAGCCGCCGTGGAGGAGTGGCGTCTCAGGCTGGAGGCCCCGTCGTGGGGGCACAGGGTCGTAGAGGCAGTGCGTCCTGTCTTTGCCGAATGGCTGGACAGGCGCCACGGAGCGGCAACATACCGCCTGACGCAGGTGCTCACCGGGCATGGCTGCTTCGGTGAGTTCCTGTTTCGGGTGGTGGGGATAGAGGAGTCGGCCGTGTGTCACTATTGTGACAACTGCCCAACGGACACGGCCCAACACACGTTGGAGTTTTGCCCAGCCTGGGATGAAGAACGCAGCGCTCTCAGAGCAGTCGTCGGAGGAGACCTCTCGCTGCCGGCCGTGGTCTCTTCCATGGTCGGCGGTCGGGAGGCCTGGCAGGCGGTGGCCCACTTCTGCGAGGCGGTCCTCTCGCGGAAGGAGAGTGCCGAGAGGGATTGCCAGCGCAGTGGTGATCCCTCCCGCCGCCAGACGAGACGTAGGAGGCGTCGGGTGGACGACTGACCGACGTCTCCCGCCCTGTGGATTGGGGGCGTTTGGAGAATTCCACCACGGTATCCCCTGCCTGTCGTAAAAGGCGACTAATAGGGGCCTCCGGGGGTCACTGCCGTCCACCTATTAGTCTAGCCAACTTCTGTGACCCCCGTGATGGACGGCAGCGTGTCTCACGCAGCCTCGGACGCCAAGGGCGTCCTTCTGTTGGGGGCGGTTGCGGACGACAACTTAGACGTGAGTCGGAGGAAGCCCGCAGCCGTCCCTAATGCGCCGAAGATGGCCACCGCGGAGTTTTAGTTGGTATGCCGTGCGGTGTACATAGGTTAGGGACTCGGCCCCGCGGTCGCCCGACGTTTTCCATCTTTCCGGGCGGCTCAACGTCGGGTCGTAAGGCACGGTGAACCCAACATAACCGCTCAGTCGTTCCCCTTGAACACTGGGCGGTAGTAATAAGTCACTTTATCCGCGTCAACAAAAAAAAAAAAAAAAAAAAAAAAATTTGAATTTCCTTGTTTTAAGGCTAATCGACCTCAAAATCTATATCTGGGCAAGCCTGTAGGTACAAAAGACGGATCCAATGTTAGAATTGAAAAAAGTGACCGCCATTTTGAATTTCTTTGTTTTAAGACCAATCGACCTCAAAATCGATATCTGGGCAGGCCTTTAGGTATAAAAGACGGATCTAATGTTACGACTTGAAAAAAGTGGCCGCCATTTTGAATTTCCTTGTTTTAAGGCTTATCGACCTCAAAATCTATATCTGGGCAAGCCTGTAGGTACAAAAGACGGATCCAATGTTAGAATTGAAAAAAAGACCGCCATTTTGAATTCCTTTGTTTTAAGGCCATTCGATCTCAAAATCGACATCTGGGCAGGCCTGTAGGTAGAAAAGACGGATCCAATGTCAGATCTGAAAAAATTGGCCGCCATTTTGAATTTCTTTATTTTAAGGCCAATTGACCTCAAAATCGGTATCTGAGTACCACTTTAGTTACTAAAGGCAGATCCACCGCCAGAACTGAAAAAAGTGGCCGACATTTTGAATTTCTTTGTTTTAAGACCAATTGACCTCAAAATCGATATCTGGGCAGGCCTTTAGGTATAAAAGACGGATCTAATGTTACGACTTGAAAAAAGTGGCCGCTATTTTGAATTTCCTTGTTTTAAGGCTTATCGACCTCAAAATCTATATCTGGGCAAGCCTGTAGGTACAAAAGACGGATCCAATGTTAGAATTGAAAAAAATGACCGCCATTTTGAATTCCTTTGTTTTAAGGCCATTCGATCTCAAAATCGACATCTGGGCAGGCCTGTAGGTAGAAAAGACGGATCCAATGTCAGATCTGAAAAAAATGGCCGCCATTTTGAATTTCTTTATTTTAAGGCCAATTGACCTCAAAATCGGTATCTGAGTACCACTTTAGTTACTAAAGGCAGATCCACCGTCAGAACTGAAAAAAGTGGCCGCCATTTTGAATTTCTTTGTTTTAAGGCTAATCGACCGCAAAATCGATATCTGGGTGTAACATTATTAACAAAAGAGTGATCCAATGTCAGAATTGAAAAAAGTAGCCACCATTTCGAAGTTTTTTGTATTAAGGCCAATCGAACTCAAAATCAATATCTGGGCATTGTTTTGTGCACAAAAGGCAGATGTAATGTTAGAATTTTAAATAAAGGCCGCCATTTAGATTTATTTTTCTGTAAAGGCTATTGGCTTTAAAATCAAAATTCGCTGGACATGACTGGCCACAAACTCTAATAGGTATAAAGGAGACGGCCGAAATTGGGCTTGACCTTACACTTTTGAAGCATGTATCTTATATTCTTCTATTTTTCAATATTCTTCTATTTTTATGTCTTCCATTTAAAAATATCCCACCAAAAACATAAATGTCAAAAAGGATAGCCAAGTTCAATACCAAAATTATGCTTAGCTGTGGGCTTCGCCGCAAAAAGAATGGAGATCTAAATGTGTGCCAAGTTTTATGCAAAATCTAAATATGTATTTATAGGAACAAAATAACATTATGAACAAGTATTAAATTCTATTTGTTTGCTTTATTGAATACCTATAATAGTGGCTGGTATTTACAAATGTGAGATCTTTTACATTTATGTTTTTGGTGGGATATCATCACTTTTTGTAAAGAAAACTAGGTAGGTATTGAGTTGTGTGGTGCCGCGCGCCGCCGACGACGGCCGGCTGTTTAGCGCGTATTACAAGTGTTTTTTTATGGGGACACCACAAATGTTTTGGCTTAACTTTATCTTTATATTTCTGTTATAAAGCAAATATAATAAAACATATATTGGGATTGTTTCAAATATTTGCTTGTAACGGTTCCAACGCTACCATTAAAAATATATTTTTTTTTATGTGGACCCCTGTATTTTTTAACTTTTTTTATTTTTAGATTTTTTCTTACGCTTACACATAATTACCGAGCTGGGTTCCAAATTTCATCCTTCTAGGTCATCTGGAAGTAGGTTAGGTTTAGATACTATAAGTCTGTCAGTCAGTACAAAAATTTACGATTTTGACCTTGATATCTTTATAACCGTTTGAGCTAGCTTCATGAAATTTGGGCTTCTAGATGTCCTTATAGATATAATTAAACTCACACAGTTTTATGTGTTTACTTTAAATAGGTTTTGAGTTATAGAAAGGTGAAAAGTGGCACCAAGTGGTTCGTGTAATATTACACACGGCGCTGGCACCAACTTAGAGCGTTGGTTACATACTCAAAGAATACCAAGCATGTATAACAAGAATAATATTGACATAATAGTATTAATAATTCTTTGGGGGAGACCTATGTGCAATAGTAGCCTTTTAAAGGCTGAAAAAGAATAAGAATTAAAAACTATAGGTATTTTAGAAATTAAACTAAAAAGACATTTTCACTTTTTGGGATATTTAATATTGGTCGATATTATTTAATTTTACTGGCAACTTTGTTCAGCGCTCCCGACGTAATGTCAAATTGAAATACATTATTGACTCACTAACACTCTAGCTTCACACCTCGCCTCATGGCTCGTATTGTGTTCGGCGTACCACTCGCGCGAGAGTGTAAATGAGCCATTATATATTTATATCAGTCCTCGTCGATTCCATGTGATATGTTCAATTCTGGTTATTGTCTAAGCTAGCTCTGTTCACTATTCAATAGGGCAATCCAATGGGCAATGGTTAGGTACTGTGAACATCTTATGTCATCAGGTAAAAAAAAGTTATTCACCGAAAAATGATTTAGAAGCTCTACTCTACAGCGGTTATTTCTTTACTCCCATTGGACAGACAGATTTTTCTTTCTCATTTGGAAATAGTTCTAATATAACATAAAATAATGCATAAATTATCTCTGTAACACTAAGCCCAAAGTTCTATGAAGTTTTTCCCGTCTCCTTTTAAAATATGGCCATCATTATTTTTCACTAGCTTTTGCCCGCGGCTCCGCCCGCTTTAAAAAGTTTTTCCGGGATAAAAGTCCCGCTTTATATTTTTCCGGGATAAAAAGTAGCCTATGTGTTAATCCAGGACATGATCTACCCGTGTGCCAAATTTCATCGAAATCCGTTCAGTAGTTTTTGCGTGAAAGAGGAACAAACATCCTTACATCCAAACATCCTTACATCCAAACATCCATACATTCTTACAAACTTTCGCCTTTATAATATTAGTAGGATTCAGTTCAATAAGGATATCGGAGCTTTGTTATATTGCAAAACAAAAACAAATGACTTAGAATTGAAGAAGTAGCTGTTGCAGTAAACATCAGTCTATTCTTGTGTACAAAATATCAAAAATATTTAAAAAATTGTAAGTAATTAACATTTAAAATTTTCTATTAGCATAAGTACCCGCGTAGTAAGAATGACCTTGCTATATTTTTCTTACCCCACATTACATACAGTTCAAATTAAAAATTATAAAAATTATCTAGATAGGTAGCGGCCGCCTTCAACATTTGTAACATTTATATCCTATATAGTGACTATTCAACCATAATAATGTAATCAATCTTCATATCAAGCTATGTAATTTTATTGCATTGCATAAATTTCGAACATCCTTTACATACAAAATTCGATTTTTAAATTGTATGGTGGCACTAGAGTGAAGTATCATTTACGTAAAATAGACCTGTCATTCTAGGGAAGAAGTTTCATCGTGAATGACTTGTCGAAACTACCTTGATGTCGCAACTCGTAGTTGTATTACGTGCCCGGTACGGCCTCCACGCTGAGGTCTCGGGTTCGAATCCCGCGTTGGGCAAATACTATTTTTTTCTGTCCAGTATCAACTCGGTCTGTTGAATTGGGCCCGGTATGTGGCAATAAGCTCGTCTCCTATTTGATAAGACCTAAAATAGCTAACGAAATGTGAGGAGCAAAGGTGTGATGCTATGTTTGACTGCCTCCAAGGCGTAGTTGCACACACGATACGCCTATTGCGCTGAGGTCCCGGGTTCGAATCCCGAGTCGGGCCGAAAAATAGTGACTGCATTTATTGTATTATTATTTATTTTATGTCCACCAAAGTTAGGAAAGTCCACAAGAATAAATCAAAGCAAAGCAAAATATAATTTAAAACATATTATAGAAGTTTCACACTGCTTTGCTTTTTACCTATATACAGACCTACGTAGGGGTAAGACTCGAACCTACCACCACACCAAATTTTATCTTGTCAACAAAAGTCAACTATAAGTGAATAATACTTTCGATGAGTTTAGATAACTTACAATGTCATTTTACATAATGTTCAAGTAATTAGGTAGATAATAGTGACATAATAATGGTTCTATAAACGAATTAAAATAAATTCTATGTTTTATAAGTTATAAATTTATTAGAAATTATAATAACTATAATATTTACAACACAGACATGCATTTGCAATGACGATCTTTTCGCGGGCTTGAGTGCAACGACCTGTGGCAACGACGCGATGCGACGAGGGCCGAGGCGCGCGATCTATCTCAGCGGGGCCGTGCGGCGCCTCGCATTTGAAATACGCTAAGTCACGCCCATCACGATTCCATATGTTTTTCACATAGGCTCTTAATAAGTTTTTCCGGGCTAAAAGTACATACATAAAAACCTTCGCGTTGAATCACTCTATCCAACACATTTATTTGGATAAAGATTAATATTATGACGTTGATACAACTCTTAACAAATAATGCATTAATTTCGACCAAATTTGATTACCATATAAACGGTTCTAGAGAGTTAATCTTAAAAGATAGATATATACTGTCACGGACATTTTTTTAGATCATTTCAAGAGGAATAATTCTTTGATACATATATTTTTGGTATCTTTTACCGTTTTCGCAGCGCACGCAATGGAAGTCCGCAAGGATGAATAATTTTCCCGTTTTTTTTACATTTTCCATTATTTCTTCGCTCCTAATAGTTGCATCGTGATGTTATATACCCTAAAGCCTTCCTCGATAAATGGTCTATTCAACACAAAAAGAATTTTTCAATTCGGACCAGTAGTTCCTGAGATTAGCGCAAACAAACAAACAAACCAACTCTTCAGCTTTATAATATTAGTATAGATTGAATGATTTTGTCAAGTAATCATGGGTTTATTAAGCGGCGATAGCCTAGTTGGGAGTGGAACGGACTGCAGAGAGGAATGATCGCAGGTTCAAAACCCAAGGGCACGCAGTACGCACCACTGACTTTTCTAAAGTTGTGTATATTCTTTGGAATTTATCGCTTGCTTTAACGCTGAAGGAAACCATCTTGAGGAAAATTGCATACACGAGAAGTTTTTTATAAGAATTTCGAAGGTATGTGAAGTCTGCCAACCTGCATTAGGCCCGCGTGGTGGGCTAAGGCCTAAACCCTCTCATTAGTAAAGGAGGCTCGTGTCCAGCAGTGGGACAGTAGGTATTTAATAGGTACAGGGCTGGTATTATTATTTTAATAATGGGAGATTTGCAGGATGACTAATTGTTTTTATATTAGGTACCTATTACAGGTATATATAGGTAAAGCTACTCACAATAAAGTATCCCCAAATAGTCTAAATAAAATAACCATTATGTAGACACCTTTATGAAAAATTATACCACCAATGCTGATATAGCGAATATCAAAGTAATATCATTTTCAACACGCTTTTTGCGATTAGATAAAAATGTGATATAACTGATTATTTTGTCTTAAAAACGTGAGTAATTTAATATTATCATTTACTACTGCTTACAATCTTCTTCAGCGTTTGGAAGCCCACTGCTGAACGTAAGCCTCCCCCAAAGATTTCTAGACCTTACATAATTTGCTCGTAATAACAATTTTATTATGACGTTTTTAATAACTAGTTACCCACATTTATAAGTCCGATAACTCGCTTGGTCCCAAATTACACAAAGATTCGGTACCTAAGGAACATTCGTTACCAAATCAATAATATAGGTAGATTTATGATTGTACCCAGTCAATTATTTAGGTACCTAACCAAAAAAGAAAAAACTGATTTTAGAAATAGAGACTAACAGAGACTGCCTCGGTAGCGTAGTTGTATTACAGTACGACTGCAAAGCTTGAGGTCTCGGGTTCGATCCCCGGGTCGGGCAAAGTGATATTGAGTTTTTCAATTCAGTATCAGCCCGGAGTCTGGAATTTGTGCCCGATATGGCGATAGGCTCGCCCCCTATCACATCATGGGACGGAATAACGGCGAAAAGTGGGTGCACTAGTTGCGCCTCTGCCTACCCCTTTGGGGATAACAGGCGTGAGTGTATGTGTGTGTGATTTTAGAAATACCGTAATCATTTGAGTCTTGTAAGGCTATTCGTGGAAGAATCACGGACTCAGGCAAAACGCTCTACTACTTCGCAGTCTGCATTATGGATGCAAAGTGTTTGAATATTTAAAAGTAGCAATAAGCAATAGGTAGTGTATCACTCTCAAGAAAGTGGCAAAAGTACCCTGTCGAATAGTTTTAGATGGAAGTAGGTTTTTATTTAAATTGAAGTTATTCGTTACTTATTTATAAACATTTTTTCATTTTACCTTGGGAGAGACTATACATAGGAGTAATGAAATATTATGTCTTTAAACGATATCAAATTGCAGAAATAGACTTTGTAGCCCCTGCTTTTCCTTAGCCTGTCTTGTACAAAGGCTAATAATCACAAATTGATATCAAATAAAAAAATCGTGGCTAGTAATTATTTGCAAGTAGAATAAATTTACTTAAAGTAAATTAAGTGTTAAAACGTTTATCAGGACCCTATATTTTCGAGTGTGTAGACGATGGAAAAAAAAGTGCGTACTTTTGAGCTGAATGACCCTATATACAAGCATTTAGATATATATTTGATCTATCTTTTTAACATTGCGAATGGTTCGGTCGATTGTCCGGAGTTATTGAGTAGGATAGGACTTCGTACGTATTCTTCTTACCTAAGAAAACCACTCCTGTTAAATGTCCCTAATACTATCTCAAAATACCATCAGAACTCTTTTCTAATACGAGCCAGTAGATCTTTTAACACATTGGCGCATGTTTTGAATTTGGACCTCTTTCACACTAGCATTCCTGAACTTAAGAGGAAAATGAGCAACTCTTTTTTTAATCTATAATATATAAGTGAGTGAGTAGCTAAAGATATCTCTTCTTACTTTCAGCTGTTCATATATATTGTACTAGTACCTATATGTGAAAACTTGTCATTAGCCATCTGTAATTAACTTCATACATCTATAAGTGTTATTTTAGCTGTAAGTTTTCCTTAATAATAATAAATAAATAAATAAATAAATATTCATTTTTTTTATTGCATAGAATGATGAGACGAGCATGTCGTTCGCCTGATGGTAAGCGATACGACCGCCCATAAACAGTAGCAACACCATACAGTACCTTGAGTTACAAAGTACTGTGTGGCATTCCACTGCGCTCGTCATCCTGAGACATAAGTCATTAAACAATTAATGCATCACGTTTCGCAAGTCTTTAAAAAATGTGCGCAAAGGCCAAAATAATTATATAAGTGCTTAAAAATTAATCCCTTTGATTCTTTGATTCCATATAGGACACTCGTAACGCCAGTGTAAAATGACAATGTTATTTTTATTTGTACGTTAATTAAAAATACTCAGCATCACTTCTCGGAGATTTAGCAACGACACAATACAAATAATTCATTATCTTACACAAAGATAAAAGTTGCTAACGTGCATCGCCTGGCTTCCAATGAGTAATAAATCATTTTTTATCACATTAAACACTTAGGAAAACCCTTTAATTAAAAAGAAGGTCTATTTTTTAATCATAACGTAAGGAAACTTTTATTCACTTCCACCATTCATAAAAACTGAAGTGATCTGTCCATATAATACTATCTGATAGGACTCAGACGTAGATAGGTAATTGTACCGAATATTTTATAGCTATATTTGTTGTATTTCATACACCTTTCGACCGAATACAGGAATTAGACAGAACGTAGCTATATAATAATTACAGATCATTATGTAGATACCTAATTTCGACTGAATTATAATAATAATTCTCGTTTAGGAATTTGGAACCTGCTCGGCAGAAACATCGTTGAAGCACTTTGGCTTGTAGTACAAAATTTTCAGTGATTTCATTACATAAATAAAGCACTCAAACCACAACTGATATCACTGTCATACGATATAAATATTGTCATGTAACAATTCTGCATACTATGACGTATTTATAAGATTAAAATAATGCTTTGATTAGATAAGAAATAAAATCGGTGTTTTGGATATGTTTATTGCTGCTGCCTGTTCAGGCAGTTGAAAGTGTTCACACACATTCGAACAGATTCTGTCATTGTATAATTTTTAAATACTGTACTTTCTAAAAAAATCTTCTATTTCAGGTAGGTAGTAATTTCAGGTATTTGGATTATTTTATAGATTTTTTGTAGCAGTAGATTTTGGGGCTAAGTTTAGCCTCTGAAAGTATTTCAATTTCTTCTCTAATTTGTAACGTTCATCTACCAACATGCTTGCCAACGATTTTTAAGCCCACTCACTATGATCATATCTAAAATCTTGGTGCGGATAATCCAACCATTACAAAATCGAGAGTTGTACGTATCTACCATTTAGGTATATCCACAGGCTAGTCTTATCGTACTTACTATCCCAAGTTCATAACTCTGGCAACTAAATGATTATTACAATAATATCGACATCATGTTATCTCTGGTTAGCTAATTAATTATTATTCAAGATTATTACAACGAACCTTGAAACCCTTGCTCCCTGATAACAAGGCCCTTGAATCGCATACCATTATCTCAAACTGTTATCCAAAATAAACAAACATTTTTGATGGTCTTACCTACACCACGGACATGACAAATGATGGTAGATAATAATTTATTGTTGTATATTTTGTGTTAGGTACTAGACAACAATTTTGGTTCATCACAAATTAAATAGATTATCATTTTTATTTATTATTATCGTGTTTATGAAGATACCTAATGAGTATTAGGAGAGAACTGATTATTGAAAAATTCACTGACATTATGAAGTTAAGTCAAAAAGCTATTGCCTCACATTGTTTTTTGAAGACTTTAATTCTATTTGAATTCTATATCGATACACAAGCCATTGCCTAGATGGTTTCATACACAAATATTGGTAAGTATGAAATCCAAAATAAAGTACAAATTCTTCAAATATTCAAATTCGTAGTACACACTATGAATAATGTACTACAATGGACGTAATTTCTCCTGTATCATTGTCCACAGTAAAGCAATAACAATGGCAGCGCCTATAGACTTGGACAAGCCTCGCTACGACCAGAGCACTTACGCCGGTCGCGCCAAGCATTTCCTGCAGCTTACCAATCCGCTCAATATACTGGCATCTGATTCAGAACTGGATGAAGCGCAGAAGATCGTGGCCGAGTTCAGGTGAGTACTCTTTAAAAAAATATAGCATATCCCCTGGTATTGCAGATGTTCATGGGCGGCGGTGATCGGTTACCATCATGTGCACCGTATTCTCGTTTACATCTTAAAGATATAATTTCAGTTCGTAATAAATCCTTAGAATCCATACTTAGAATCATTACACATAGGCGAGCAAAAGCTAGTATTTTTATAAATGTTTATTTCTATAGACGTAAATATTGAAAAAGTAAATCACTATTAATATATTTTTTTAAAAGTCATTAGTACGTTACCCTCCAAAATTACACGCATTATACATGCTAAGTATGCGTCTTATTGATTTGCATTTTTACCTACTACATAAATCGTTTTAAAATATTCGCAATACGACGTCAACGGTATATGTTTAAGAGCATACGGTTCAAATTGCAATAACAAGATACACGTAGAAGTAATAGGTAGCTGAAAATAAATACGCACTATTTGATTTTATGATGAGATGTAATGCAATAATCACATGAACACGATTCTAAGATAATATTGATAAAACAAGCAATTATAAAATGTACAAAAGAAAGAAACGAAGGAAATCTTGTTTTTATACAAATTCGAATGAGGAAACTAGCAAAATGCTCGCCTGGCTAACAGAACTTTGTATTACCAAGCACTTAATGGCATTGCACGGCGCAAGTCACCCAGTGGCGTAGCGTGGGTACTCGTCGCCCGGGACTGTCACCCTGAGGTCTCATAATGCCCAGTAATTGCAATAGCTAACATGATTTCTAGGAAAACTCGCCGTTTACCACCTGGCTATAATGAAGAGAAGCTATGGCAAACGAAGTATTTGTACGATAGCGCGTTCCACCCCGACACGGGGGAGAAGATGTTCGTCCTCGGACGCATGGCTGCGCAGGCGCCAATGAACACCATCATCACTGGATGTGAGTATTTTAAGGTTATGCCACCCGTCCTAATTTTTTTCGTGTTTCGGTATAGGTACGAGTTTTTACGGGTTGCATTTCAGGTATAATACCCGTAAATTTGAAATAACGGTAGTCGCCGTGAGTAGGTAGGTATCTGGCAATTTAATCTTATACGACCACGAATCAATCCACCCCATGTCTCCGTTTAATAAATTCTTGTTATGCATCCCCAAAGATTTCCTTTTCTTTCTCCCAAACAGGTAGGTAATCAAGGAAAATACATATTTAATTTGCAATTAAGCATGTCAGATACTTAAAAGACTTAAAATCTGTTTTTTTTTTTTACGCAGGCATGATAACGTTCTACAAGACGAACCCGGCCATCATATTCTGGCAGTGGGTGAATCAGACTTTCAACGCTGTCGTAAATTACACCAATAGATCTGGCGATGCGCCGCTTTCTACAAAGTAAGTTTTGAACAGAATGAGAGGCGAAGAGAGGAACCGGGCATGGGGGGGGGGTCAATACACAGCGTTGGGTCCATTGGCCAAATTTAAAAAATCACACACACACGCTTTTTTATCCCCGAAGGAGTAGGCAGAGGCGCAACTAATGCACCCACTTTTCGCCGTGCGTATTCCGTCCCATGATGTGATAGGGGTCAAGCCTATCGCCACGTCGGGCACAAATTCCACATTCCGGGGTGATAGTGAATAGAAAAATCTAATAATACTTTCTCCGACCCGGGGATCGAACTCAAGACCTCGGCATTGCAGTCATACCGTGTCCGTAATACAACTACGGCACCGAGGCAGTCATGAGAGATCTTTATGATTAAAAAAATCATAAAGATCCAAATAATTCAATACAAGTATTTACTTATAATAAGTGAACACATAATTTAGAAGGGGCAATCCCCGGTACTTACGCCCATGGAAACATTTTGAAAGATGCTATTATACTAGAGCATGAGAAGGCTGTATAAGAAATTTGAAAGATTTTGACAGAAACTGTATAGGAGATGAGTGCAAGAGAGCTTGCAGAAGCGATCTATGCAAAGTCAAGTATTTAGCCCATAAATAAGCTGAAGGATCAAAAAACTGTAGTAGTTTCAGATTAACAGAACAACTCTTGTAGGCACGACTATGATTCGTAATAAATTAATCATTGCCTTGATCTAGAATAAATTCTTATAGATTCCTAGATATCAATATCAATGACAAACGAATAGGCCTTTGAGATGCATTTGATCGAATAAATTGCGATCAATGAGTATCTCCGTGACCTTAAACGCACTTTGTAAGTTCCAAGTCTAAACTTCGCAATATAAATAGGAAGGTCAAGGACGCTAACCGATATCTAAAATGGTTAAATAATTAAACTCATAAATATGGTTCTTACTGTCATTAGGTATGTCTTTACTCCTTTGAGAAATACTATTTTTCTTGAAACAATAATACGCTACGTTTGTTCAAGGCTGTTATGTAAAACAAGTTCGTTTTACAGTTGCAGTGAACCCTTTAATGGTGAAAACAATGATTTATGGTCATATCTGGCTCGAAGGACCAATTTATATTTTTTGATTTGTAGTGTAATTGAGCTCGCTAATTCTATTTATAACGGAATTGAGACTTGAGTATTACATTTCAAAGATATAACAGCTTAATAAAGGTGCTTGTCATATATTTAATTATGTTTCAGGCAATTGTTGGCATCGTATTGCGCGGCATGCGGAGGGGCACTCGGCACTGCCCTGTACTTGAACAGCAAAGTAAAGGTAAACTATTTTTTGTTAACCAATCTATACTCTGGCTTATTTCAAAATCAATGTGTATGATGTCTTATTCATAAGTATCTATGGTCTGGTCTTTGCTATGGAATTTATTTGATATTAATACAATTTCTGGAATTGTTCTTGTTAGTGAGCGATGTTGACTTACAATCACTGACCAATGCCTTTAGCCATTCAACAGTGAGTTTGGAAAAAAACAGTTTAAAACGGATTTCCTCCTATTGGAAAAATATGTATTACCGTACCAAACCAATTAATATCGAAAGTAATCTATTTCACTGTTGACTGCCTCGGTGGCTTAATTGTATTACGGGACGACTGCAAAGCTGAGGTCTCGGGTTCGATCCCCGGATCGGGCAAAGTGGTACTGGATTTTTTATACAGTATCAGCCCGGAGTCTGGAATTTGTGCCCGATATGGCGATAGGCTCGCCTCCTCTCACATCATGGGACGGAATACGCATGGTGAAAAGTGGGTGTACTAGTTGCGACTCTGCCTACCCCAGGGCATAACAGGCGTGACAGTGTGTGTGTGTAATCTATTCCAATATCAATATCGGCTCATTTACACATCGTGGTGAATGTGTTATCTGTATTTAGCATTATCTATTTATACCTAGGGGCGGTAAAGTCAACACCGCACGTGACGTCACTTAGTAGTGGAGGTGTGTCGGTCTGTTTACACTCTTTGACGTCTGTTTGTTATACTTTATTGAATTTCCCTCTTGTAAAACATGTTTTGGAAAAT
Organism: Lapara coniferarum; assembly: GCA_949316025.1. Taxonomy (NCBI): domain Eukaryota; kingdom Metazoa; phylum Arthropoda; class Insecta; order Lepidoptera; family Sphingidae; genus Lapara; species Lapara coniferarum. The sequence goes on from OX438921.1 coordinate 6,260,872, forward strand.
ACGTTATTGCAATATAATAATAGATTTCATCGCGGTTTTTAATTTATAAATACGAAACCGTGACCACAAAGCCTTGGAAACGTCGGGAGAAAATATGAAATAAAAAACGCGATAAAACATTCGCGTAAATAGAAGTCATTAGTACCGATGTGTTTAGAAAGAAAATTACTATGTTACGTCCATGCCTGGGCTTGGTTATTTTATGGCTTTTAAAGCTGAGACTGAGCTTATCTACAAACTAGGATTAACTAAAACGGATTTCATATGTTTTATAGTCATTGTAACTTGGGGACTGTGACTGGATTTTTTCCAAGATAATACACTCGGAATGTTTATATCCGAAAAACTATATTTGGTTCAATTTAGCTCAAAGGCGGCGATAGCCTAGTTGGGAGTGGAACGGACTGCCGAGACGAATGTCCGCAGGTTCAAAACCCAAGGCCACACACCTCTAACTTTTCTAAAAAATTATGTGTGTATTCTTTGTGAACTATTGCTCGCTTTAACGGTGAACGAAAACATTGTGAGGAAACCTGCATACCTGAGAAGTTCTCTGAATTTCGAAGGTATGTGAAGTCTGCCAACCCGCACTAGGCCAGCATGGTGGACTAAGGCCTTAACACTCTCAGTTGTAGAGGAGGCCCGTGCTCAGCAGTGGGCAGAATACATATAATACAGGGCTAGTATGGTAAAGATATTCAGAAGCTTTTGGCTCACCTACCTATAGAATAGTTTAGTTAGTTAATTTCAATATTTCCCGAAGTAAAAGTAATAGGATCAAAATAAAACAGACATTTTTGAATTAAATAGATTTGATAGTTCCTAGATAAAAATGAAACTACCAAAATTAAAAATGATTATTTAATTGATTAATAGATATGGTGTAACCTGCAAACACTTTAACTGGATTTGTTTGCCACATCACAGTATAAGTTTCGAAAAAACATGTTTATAATGCTGTTAGGTTTAGATGAGTAGGTATTAGGTATTTATTATAGTTTAATGTGTCACCACCCATTTTTCTTTATTTTTTGTATTGTAAATTATTCGCTCGTACCTGAAAATTATATTTAGTTTGTATTCCACGAAGAACGTACCTAGTAGGATTGTGTGTTTATAAAATTTTATGTACCTATGTGCTTATTTAGTCATATTCAAATGTGCAACTGTTTGTTTTTCCTTAATAAAATAAAAAAACACGTAGGTTATTGTACCTTTGACTTTTGAAAAATGCCAATCATCATCATCGTCATCATCAGCCACGTTAAGTCAACTGATTTTGTTTTTTTTTTTGTCCCTGACATTACTCTTTCTAGCCTGACGAGGGTCGGCTTATGAAAGAACACCGGTCTTTTGGGTGAGTGCAGAAGGCGCTCGCAACCCTTAATTCAACTGATGAACATAGGCCTCTCCTAAAGATCTCCGGACGGACATGTTAAAAGTATGGTTAAATATGGCTACGTCGCGTCGGTGACTTTTGTTCTTCTACGGATCTCTACGAAAAATGCCTATGATATGTTTTTAGACTTATTATCAAAGTGCCAGTGTATTGTTATTTTAAAACCTTAATCTGTAGGTGATAAAATGTATTGCTAATAAATTATTTGTTTGTCATTTAATGTTTGACATTTATACGACTTACTAACATACCTATATCGTATTCTCGTGATTGAATGATAATAAGCCATGAAGACTCAATTGTCACTTGCATCATAATCATACAATAAACAAACAAGCCAACGTTTTGTTATTGATGTATGAACTATTAACCTATAGTTCTGATGAAAACTTGATTATGTTTTTAAATGTCGAATTTAGCGTTTTTTCTAACATATGATTAGGATTGTTAAGTGTAATTTATATAAACTTTGTAAATGATAATTCTGCATTCGATTCCCAGTTTGGAATTGGTTACTCAGTGAATGCACTGACCGTGACAGTGAATGCAATGCACTAGTTGGAGCTCTGCCTGTTCCTGATGAAATCGAATGTACGCCATCATCCTCATGTATCTAGTTTATAAATTTTGTGTTTGATTTAAAACAATACCTATTCTAGTATTAGTTTTGTTCTGGTGGCCTTGATTATAATGGGATTTAAATGACTGTACCTACATATGTATCTCAATTTAAAAAGTAGTTTTCACCGTAATTTACTATATCTATAAATTCATTAATTAATTTACTAATAACGACCCCGTAAGAACGCTTCGGGAATATTTAAAACTTTTAGGCACAAAGTTATCTAGCGACTCGATCAGCTGGTGAATGCTACATTATTATTTTTGTTGACGCGTAATTATGTATTTGAATATTTCAGAACATGAAACCTATTTACGGGAGACTGGTGCCTTTCGCTGCCGTCTGCGGCGCCAACTTCATCAACATTCCAATGATGAGAAGCAAGTGAGTAAAAACCATCAGGATTTTTTATTTCATTACTAATAAGTATATATATTTTTATGATTACCTATAGATAAGAATCTAAGGACCAGTTCGACCGGTTCCTGTTAAATAGAAATAAGACACAGGGCCGCATTCTAGTTATTCTGTGGGCCCTAACCCTCTAGCACAATAGTTTACAAAGAATCCCGTTTTCTTATAGATAAACAAATACGCCCTATATACTCGGATGCCGTCGTATGTAGCGGGGCTTGACGAGTCAACAAAAAAGTAATACATATTACATAAAGCATGCGGGCAACGTGCACGTCTTATCAGTGGAGCCTCTATCCAGATAGTGTCGACTAATCGGACTGGGGTCCAGGCACCTCTTCGTCTATAATCCGGTCCAGTGGGGTCACTTTGCAATGCACGTAGAGAATCGAAAAAAAATGCCAATTTCCACCTGGACAATAGCCTAGTTGGGAACGGAACGGTTTGCCGAGGCAATGTCTGGTGGTTCAAAACCTAAGGCACACTTTTCAAAGTTGCGTGTGTATTGTTTATCAATTATCTTTCGCTTTAACGATGAAGGAAAACATCGCGAGGAAACCTACATACCTATTTATTTTATCGCGGAGAAAATCTCGTTATCGCTAACACCACCGGGGGTGAGTGGAACGGTTATGTTAGTTTCACACAGTCTTACGGCCCAATGTCGACACTCGGGAGTATATCATCATCCGGGTGAGCATTGCACCGAGTCCCTAACACTATGTACACCCTACAACGAGGGTATGTGAAGTCCGCCAACCCACACTAGGCCAGCGTTGTGGACAAAGGCCTAACCCCTCTCAGTAGTAGAGGAGGCCAGTACTCAGCAGTAGCCAGTATAAAATACAGGGCTGATTGCATTGCTATTCCCACTTAATTTATTTTAGTGAGCTGATAAACGGAACGCCAGTGTTCACACCCAACGGGCAGCGCGTGGGCGAGTCCAAGACGGCGGCGCGCAGCGGCATCGCACTCGTCTGCATATCCAGGGTGCTCATGGCCGTTCCCGGAATGAGTGAGTTTCAATTATTATAATATGATGTCTTTGGAGATATCGAAAAAAAGTTATATTAGTATGTTAATTGTGACAAAACAAAAACAGAAACATGCATTTTAAAAGTCCTGCCAGTATTATTTTAATATCAATGTGTATAAAATTTAAATAACCCCCGACACAAAAAATCTCCAAAAAGTAAAATAATAATAGTGTCTTTGTCGTTTAAGTACCTACTAATATTTTCACCCAACCGTCGTCGCGTCGGGGGACCGCTAAAGAAGTATTTTCATCTCCCTGGTCCGGAGTTCGGTCCCCCGACGTGAGGACGCTTGTGTCAAAATATTAGTAGGTACTTAAACGACAAAGACACTATTATTATTTTACTTTTTGGAGATTTTTTGTGTCGGGGGTTATTTAAATTTTAATTTAATTTTTATTTCAAACTTTTTAAATTACTTTATTCTCCATCATGGGGCCTTCATAATTAACTATCTATCATCTACTCGTTGAGCCCAAACACACTATATCTGCTATAAGTTGCTAAGGAGTTGGGTATCCCGCAGACTACTTGATGCCGCAGCATCAGCTCATGTTTACAAATATATTGAATGTCACAGTACACCAAATTTAAAGTCAATCGGATTTTTTAAGTTGGAAATGAGCTGATAATCCTCAAACGGCTGAACAGATCTTCATAAATTATAGCTAAGAACCATCGCAGTTACATCAGCTTTCATATAAAAAAAACCGCGTCCAAATCGGTCCATTCGTTTGAGAGCTACGATGCCACAGACAGACATACAGATACACAGATACACAGATACACAGATACACACCCTAAACTTATAACACCCCTCTTTTTTGTCGGGGGTTAAAAAAGAAATAATGTAATCGTTGTTTTTTACCTTTGATTCACAATTTATTTACGTGCCAAAAATGACAAAACTGGAAACAGTATTAAATTAACATTAATTTGTATTTATACTTATAACCTTTATAAAAATTAGTGGCTAAATGACTACTTCATCAAATTTCCAGCCATCACCCCAGTGATAACGAACTACGCTACACGGCGCGGCATGTTCTGCCAGTACCCGCTGGCGGTGATCCCGTTCCAGCTGTTCCTGGTGGGCATGTGCGTCACGTTCGCGACGCCGCTCTGCTGCGCGCTGTTCAGCCAGCAGGCGCAGATATCTATCGACAGACTTGAGGCCGACCTTAGAGTAAGAGGTTTTTTTTTATATATGACTTTTTTATTTGAATTAATCCAGAAAACTAATTTTGACTGGTATAAGTCTTGTTTAATTTAAGATAGCCAAATGGCAAAAAAATAACATTTGTCACACTCATTATACATCAATTAATTTATTGGCGTATATTTTTATGGATTTTATAAATTTAAATTTTATTTCCATACGCGATCAACAGTAAGTATAAATATTTTTTATATTTTCTAAATCTTTTATTTTATTACTTACAGGAGGAAGTACAGAAGAAATATCCGAAGGTAACAGAGTTGACTTTCAACAAGGGTCTGTAAGTTATGGAAGCCTCAGGTATAGTTAACTTTACAATACACTTGAGTGAGGGTACGTTAATGTAGGGCAAGCGCCATAAACCTTAGCACGAAAGTAAAAGCAATCATTATAATTTATAGAGGATTAACCCACTAGTACTAGACCGAACTCGGCCCTGTATAAATATTATGTAATCAACAGGGCTTTTCAATGTATGAAATATGAAAACCCTACCTCCTCTTAGGGGACTTACCCACGTACTTCAGTATCCAAATTCGGCCCTGTATAAATATTAATTAATAAACAGGGCTTTTCAATGTATGAAATATGGAAACCCTACCTTCTCCTAGGGAGCTTACCCACATACTTCAGTAACCAAATTCGGCCCTGTATAAACTTCCTCAACACAGGGCTATAATAAACTATTATCGTAGCTATCAGTTATTGTTTAGGCTTATTTTACTTCATTAGCAAATATTTTCGAACAAGTTAGAAAATAGTCTTCAAAACAAAACGTACTATGTCTTCGTAATTCGAACATATTATTTGAATAAGCTTTTACTTGTATGCAAAATATAAGGGCGCGCAACATTGTCATTTTTTACATTTTGTTAAATGAGATCCGAACATTTGCAGTGTTTATTATAAGTTTTTATTGTTTCGTTATTCCAATTCATACGATATTTTTGTCGTTTTATATGAATTTAATTATTTCTTTTAAATGGATTTTTAGCAATTTTATTTTAGATTTTTTTTTATTTGTATGTTTTTTACTTAAGTACCTACATAATAATGATCACGTTGATTTTGTATACGTATTAAAATCATGGAACTCGAATTAAAAAAACACATTTGTTTCTACATCTGATTGTGATATGTGCAGATTAGAAAGCGAGTTAAATAACATTTCAAAGGCTTCATGAGCGGATTTGCTTCAATATTAGGTTGTGATACCCCTATGATCTGACTTTTGGACTCTGGGGGGCGATTCCTTCGGTTCGGCAATAACTGTGCAATACATTCCATACTGTTTACATTGTTTATGCTGTCACATTCCCTGTGTGGTTAGTGAATGATTGTCAATTTATGTATTGTGGCATTGTCACCATTTTTATAAAAAAAATACATTCCTACATAAATGTTAAATAGTGTCCTATGTTACTATTTATTGTGAACATAGGCCGGTACGAATTGAAGATGTCAGTGTAAAAACGGCCTAACCAACATATCGTCACTATACATTTGACAAGAAGCTTTACGCGAATTTAGTACTTATTAATTTATATTAAAACGCCAATAATCCTTAAAACGAGCGTAAAGTTACTTTTCAATTAAATATAAAGGACATTGGTTAGGCTTTTGGCTTTTACATTGAGAGTTGACGTTTTATAAGTGCATAGAAAATGGTGGCACATCCACGTATCAAAGACAATAATTAGTGAATTGTGTTTGTGCTAAATGTATTCAGCTGTAGCATCAAATGCTGCCATTATAGTATGGAACAATGTACAAAATAAATATGTACGAACGTTTAAATCTTGGTTTTATTTTACTTTCTCCTATATATTCTGGGTATGTCGCACTATGAGTGGATGTGAGCTGCGCTATAAGATCACCTATTCGTCTGTTGTAAGGTTAATAGGGTAGTTAAGTACTTTTATTTAGAACATTTATGGAAAATGTAATAAAAAAAATTGGAAAATTGGCACAATTATAAAAGTTGCCTGACTGCCTCTATGGCGTAGTTGTATTACAGGTGACTGCAATGCTGAGGTATCGGGTTCGATCCCCGAGTCGGGCAAAGTGATATTGAGTTTTTCTATTCAGTATCAGCCCGGAGTCTGGAATTTGTGCCTGATATGGCGATAGGCTCGCCCCCTATCACATCATGGGACGAAATAATGGCGAAAAGTGGGTGCACTAGTTGCGCCTCTGCCTACCCCTTCTGGGATAACAGGCGTGAGTGTGTGTGTGTGTGTGTGTGTGTGTAATAAGTACGTTATTATACTTTAAAGTTTGATAGAAGGGGTAGTTGTCAAATAACGGTAATATCAGACTGTGACGTCACCGAGTGTCACCGGCCATAATGTCGCGTGCGTGCGAGAGAGATACCGCGATATCTCCACCACGCCCTCAAATATAAATCACTGCTTTATGTTTCAACCAATTTTGATGCTGATTTCACATAATACTTCTTTTTCTTCTTATTTTCTGTTAAATATAAAATAATGTACAAAATAGAACATAGGAAACTACCCTATGGACTTGAAGCAATTTTTTTTCTATATGAAGTTATTTATAGGTACACATATATGTTATATGCATCAGTGCATTCTGCTGAGTCTTATTGTAAATAGTACCAATTTAAAGAAAAAACAATGTCGCTTAAGGTCCCATTGTTTCATCCACGGTCAGGTAAAGTTAAGGCTCTTATCACACTGGCGAATTTCTAGCGAATTCACAGCTAGGCGATGGACTAAGTCAATTAGCCTTACAACCTTTGAGTATCTGGCAATAAATGGAGATGGGATGACTAGGCGAACCCTTCGTTGGTTATACATGCGCAGCTGGTCATAAACTTTTATTAAAACCTATTGCGATCGCTGTCATTACATTCTACGATAATGACATTAAGCGGTGCTCCACAGAAATTGTGATTTTTGTTTGTGTTGTTGTGTAAAAAGCGACCTTATATTCAGCACTGCACGTGTGGTTTTTTTTGTTAAATGTGTGTTTTCCGTGTCTATCTCGGCCCCCGTCAGGACTGGCAGAAAAAATTGTCTACGCATTATATGCCATATCGTGTCCATTGGTTAAATAGTCTAAGCTTACAACCGTCTCTATATTCTGGTAGCGTAACCATTAATTAGGAATGGGATAATTATAATTACTATCGTATAAATAAGAGGCGACGTCAACATAAAAGGAAACAGGCGACATAAATAAAAGCATATATTTTAATTTTATAAAACACGTTACGACTAATGCTTACCTATTACATTAAGTTAATGATAATTATACATGTTTTAAATTATTTCAGTCACAAAAAGTACAGTTACAGTGCGTTTAAAACATGACTTAAACGAGATTATTGCCAAATATATTTATAAGGGCACCATTTGAAAAATATTGGCAGTATAATTTTATTGAAATATAACTAAGAATAAAAAGGCATCGATTAGTAATAAAACAATTGATTTTTAACTTGAAGTACATCCATAAAAAAACAGAAGGTGTATTAATATTTTGTAAAATCATAAAATGTTATACTTTCGAATTTCAGGTTTGCAGTTGCTACATTTTTAAAGTAGTTACTTCCTTACAATGGTAAAATGAAGTGCCAAATAACCTTTTTAAGTAACGAAAAATCTATAAGCAATGGATAAATCGATTAATTGACTCGTCAAGCCCCGCGACGAACGCCGGCGTCCATACACATAGGGTTTCCCTTACAGCTATATATATAAGCGGGGCTTGACGGGTTAAATTCATTACGAGACATGTAGAACTAATCTTTTACTCCAAAAAGCAAATTCATTCTTCATATCACAATACGAAACCGTTACAAACATACATACATAAATACAAAGCATCACGCCTTTTTCCTTTTCAGGGTAGGCAGAGGTATATCACACCAACATATGGCCAGCTATGTTAGGTTCCATGTGGTAAGGGGCAGGCCTATTCACATTTACCGAGCACATTTCTAGACTCCGGGCTGATATTGAGTAGAAAACTCCAATATCAACCATATTACTTAGCAGGAATATTCAGTTTCCATTTGCTCCAATAATGCTACTGCTGCAGACGCTACTTACCTACAATTATTTAAGGCGTTATTCGTCATAATTTAACTTCGAGGTAGTGTCAATGTGAAGTTATAAGAAGGAACAAGCTATTATGGCCTCACTTGACATTGGCAAAATTGTCCTAAAGGACAGAGCCAGATAGGAAAAAAAAAAGATATTATGGACTTACGTACAGTCACCCACATAAGTAGCTCAATAAATACAAAATTTCAAACTGATGAACACTTTCACAAAAATAAATTAATAGTGATTTGATTTACTTTACATCTCGCAAAAAAAAAGTTTCAATTAATCTTAACGTTTACAAGCAATTTCGAGATTTTATTTTGTTCGGCAACTTTTATGGGTGACTGTACAAAAAATAAGTTAAAATTAATAGTTAATTATAAAGGCGGTACAGTAAATAATTGACTTGATTGTATGGCGCCGTAAGAACAAGAACGGCCTATATACAGACTTCAATTAATCATCCTATCACATTGTTATTCATTACTAGCGTTGAAAAAAACTGCCCGTTTCTTTCAAAATCCATCTTTTATTTTAGTGTAACATTCAAAAATTTCACAGAAGATTGATCGGCAAAAAAACGAACGTTTTTTGAAAAAATCGAGTTATTTTCGGAAAAAAACGAAAGTAACCGAAATAAACCATGTTTTGTCAGAAATTTATCTCTATAAATATATAAATTTATGTGTGTATTTATGTTTTTATATAAGTCAACACTGCCAGTGCAGGCTATATTGAACCCAACACAAAAAGAATCACTGATACAATTTTTTTATCGATAACACTAAAGCTCATCAATGAGTAACAAAGAAAAAAAAATCATCAAGTCACGTGGTTTGAAATTGTCATTGGTCAGAACGAAAAAAAAACGATATTTCCGTTTTTTCCGTGAAAGAAACAATTCGTTTCTTTCAGAATTTCCAACGCTATTCATTACCCTAATGTAGTTCTCTGGGGACCAGTCGACTATCTAAATATTAAATAAAATGTTGGTTAGGTCATTCTTGCGCTCGTTGTCCCAAACTAGGCATATCTTCAAATCTATTTCAATTTTCCTGTATATTTTATCCTCTTAAGTATAAATATATTAAGCTAAACCAAGGGTGGGAAGGCGTATACATAATTTAATTTGTGCACACACTACCCAAAGAGTGAATAAAATATAAGGCATTGTCCTGATTGTCACAACTAGCATGACCTTACAAAAATAATCAAGCAATCAAAAGAGATGTCCGCTGTTTGTATGGGTGCTGGGCCTCAAAATCTAAACAGGCTCAAACTTTAGGAATATTAAAGGGGCAACACATGGAACTTAGATCCATTAAAAAATATTTTTAGACCCCTCCATTAATAACCATTTTTTTTAAACATGTGTAGTTTTCAAGCCAGACAAAATTACATATATCTTAAAATCGTAGGTCTTTCAAATTAAACGCTTTATTGCAAAAGGCTAGTTTTAGGAGACCTATCCAAATATATATACACAGTATTAGTTAGAATTTTAGGTCCATTTTTGGGCATGTCCTTTACATTCAGTATACCGGGTGGAAGGGAAACGCTCTCTATACCGGAACGGTAAGAGAGAAGAACCATAACATTAACGAAAAACTATATTCATTTGCAAAGCTAAGCGATATTACTTACGATTTTAGTATTTTCGTAATTCGTGCGCGCGCAATGTAAAGCGTACAAAAAACTGGGCGGCCGCCGCGCGGCGCCGGCACCGGCCCGCGGTCGTTAACCCGTCAGCTGATGTACGTGTTTCATTACGATTTTTTTTAAATATTGACCTTTTTTACTATGTTTTTCAGAATAATAGTTTGATTTATCTATCCATACCTGAAGCTGTACAGAAATTTGAGAAAATCCTACTAAAATTGTAACAATGCGATCGCGATTTTTTTAGTGCCATCACGTCAGGAATCACCAATACTATCACCTGTATTCGTTTCCGAGAGCGTTTCCCTTCCACCCGGTATACACCCAATAAAAAGTTTGTAGGATCAATGTGATTTATAAACTGTTGACAATTAAAACTCAAGTATAGATATGTCTTCCTTCACAATAAAACATATTTACACTGATTGAAATTAAACTATTATAACGGATTTTATCGCGGGTTTTTTATTTTATTTTAAATGTCTAACATTCGCGTAAACATAAGCAATCATTATATTTACACTGAAACAATTTTAAACACGGACGCTACCACACTGAGTCACAAAACAGAACAAAAAGGCATCAATAATCACTATAATTTATGTACGCATTGAGGTAGTCCCCTTGAGTATCAAGCATTAATTTGTGTGGGGGCGGCAGACAGGGTGGGTTGGAGGTCACCGCGCTGACTGGTGCGCTGGTGCCTTCCAACTCCTTGCGTCGCTTCCTGTTCTTCTTAACCCAGGGAGCGTAAGGTATCTTGAGATGGACGGTCTGTATGTGCAGTTTGACGGCACTGCTTTGTGTGAAACGTCGGTTGCAGTGCTGACATTCGTAGCGTTTCTCACCTGTGTGCACCTGTAAATATCAATAATTATTATATTATATAAAGACTTGTATAAGCTAGCCAGTATATTATAGACTGGTTAGCATATACTCATTTGTAAATGACATGCTATTAGGGCCCGTTCCGACGAATAATTCTTCGACGAATCTTACTATATCTAACTTGGAAAATATAAAAAGAACCTATCGTGACAAAAACGGCCAAAAAAATTAGTGCATAAACATATCTGGTGTAAAATGAAATATACTTACAACAAGATGCCTATCTCTGTTGCTGGGCATGCTGAATCGCCTGTCGCAGTGCGGACATCCGTATGGCTTCTCGTTCGTGTGCGTGCGCATGTGCACCATCAGATTTGCGTATTGCTGTAAAAATAATTGAAAGTGTGAATACGCGAGATAAGTAGTACAGACAACTACCGCTAGATGTCGCTATATCAAAATATTTCATGCATACTAGTATTATACCGGGTGGAAGGGAAACGCTCTCTATACCGGAACGGTAAGAGAGAAGAACCATAACATTAACGAAAAACTATATTCATTTACAAAGCTAAGCGATAATACTTACGATTTTAGTATTTCCGTAATTCATGCGCGCGCAATGTAAAGCGTACAAAAAACTGGGCGGCCGTCGCGCTGCGCCGGGACCGGCCCACGGTCGTTAACCCGTCAGCTGATGTACGTGTTTCATTACGATTTTGTTGAAATATTGACCTTTTTTACTATGTTTTTCACAATAATAGTTTGATTTATCTATCCATACGTGAAGCTGAACAGAAATTTGAGAAAATCCTACTAAAATCGTAATAATGCGATCGCGATTTTTTTAGTGCCATCACGTCAGGAATCACCAATACTATCACCTGTATTCGTTTCCGAGAGCTTTTCCCTTCCACCCGGTATAGTTTTTTTTTTTTTTATGGCCATCTTCAGCGCATTAGGGACGGCTGCGGGTTCCTCCGACTCTCGTCTAAGTTGTCGTCCGCAACCGCCCCTGCGCGTACCGCTGTGGCGGTCCGTCTCCTGTTGTTGCGGGGGGTCAGAAGCCCCCGTACACCGAAGGACGCCCTTGGCGTCCGAGGCAGCGTATGGCACGCTGCCGTCCATCACGGGGGTCACAGAAGTTGGCTAGACTAATTAGTGGCTAACAGTTTTTGATCCCACTTGATCTTATTTTTAAATAACAATACATTATTTATAAGATTTAGGTATAGTATGTTAGATTAATCACTAACATCGATGAAAGAGGCGTGAGTGTATGCGTGTGTGATCGATGAAAGACAGTCATGATAGGGGTGTACTACATAGTCAATAATATCACGCGACACTCGTATTATCACGATAATATTGATGTAATATTGATGCGTATCGCAGTATCCTGATAATATAGCAGGTTATAGGCATAGTATTTACGATCTTGTGATAATATCGCGAATGCAGGATCACGATATTATTGACTGTGTAATATACCCCATTGGCACTATTAAGAATTTTGAACAGAGGATCTTAAACAAATTGCCCCAAAAGTATGTTCATAGATATATTCCAACTGACCCTGGTAGTGTGCCCGCAGACGTCGCACATGTACCGCTTGAGGTACTCGGTGCCGGGGTGCTCCGACTCGTAGTGCTTGCGCGCTTGCACGTCGTTCACCAATACTTTTCCGCACTGGAAATGTTACATGTCCAAATACTAAATACAAAAATAATAGACAAGGAAGACGAGAGCGAAGGGCGTAGAATTTTTGAGGCAATTTTAAAATCCGAAATCCAAGTCGACTTAGATTGTGATGTAAGAATGTGTAGCTCAATAGTATGGCCGTAAGTTGTACACCAAGGGCGTGCTTTGATGCCAATTAGCATACGATTTACTGGGTCATTTCACAGAGCAATACAAATGATTATATTTAAATTTTATATTATGATTTTTTATACATGTTAATGGCCATGTAGTGCCTGGATAATGATTTTATATTTTTATGAAATGAAATGAAATTAGCAATCGAAGGTAGGGTCGAGGTAGCTCCATTGTAAGAGCACCGGCACGGTACGCCGGAGGTCGTGAGTTCGAGTCCCGCCTTCGACTGTTTCTTTTTCAAGATTCCATAAAAATATAAAATGATTATATTTAACTCATCAATATTCGCGTGTTCCCTGGGAACAACATGTCACCTGTCATTAAGCGGAAGGCACCTTTACGCGCCTACCCATAGGGTAGTAATAAAAAAAAAATGACAGCTATCAAACTGACAGAATATCGAGGAGTTAATTAATGATATGGGGTCTTCGGACCTACACAGGGTGCGTTCATGGCCATGGGTGTCGCTGCGTTGTACATACCACTTCGCAGTTGGTGGACGTGGTGAGTCCGTTGTTGAGTATGTCGGACCGCGCGCCGCCTATGCGAGGACGCCCGCGTTTCTTTATATCGCTCTTGTCCGATTTCGACGCTAGCTCCAATTTGCGACTGGGTTTTATTGAACTGGAAATTTGATTTACATTTGTATTTACACAGGTACAATAATTAGTATCTCTTATAAATTTTATAGTTTTACAGTACCAAGAATGACACATATAGTCATGACTTAAGGAGACGGGCGAAACTTAATGAACCTTGGGCTTAGTGTTACAGAGATAATTTATACATTATTTTATAGCTATAATAGAACCATTATAGAGTATAGCTTAAAAAACATTTTTCTATGAATAACTTTTTATTTACCCGATAACACAAGATGTTCACAGTACCTAATCATTGCCATTAGATTGCCATATTGAATAGTGAGCAGCTGGCTTAGATAATAACCAGAATTGAACTTATCACGACGGGGACTGATATAAATAAATAATGGCTCATGTACACTCTCGCGCCAGCGGCGAGACGTGTTGCGAGGCGAATCACGTGACGAGTGTGTAGTGCGCTCGCGACTCGCCTCGTGACTCGCTTGAAATAAATGAACCCACCGCGAGAATATAAACAGAAACTCGAATCAAACGAACTGCGAGGCGAACACGATATTAGTATCGAATATCCTAAAAAGTGAAAATGTCTGGTTTAATTTCCAAAATACAATGTCATTAATTCTTCTTCAGCTTGAAAAGTCCACTGCCAAACATAGGCTTCCCCTAAAGATCAATTAATATCTCAATATTATTCAAGTTATACATGCTTGGTATATGAAATAACTGATCATAAAATAAATAAAATTCAATAAAAATCCCTAAAAGAAATAAGTTTTAAATCGATACTGTTAAATTCGTGTTAATAACTAGCAACATTGTAGAGAGGACAGCCTGATGATCCTGATACAAGAATTCAGTTGCTATTCATAAATACTTGATTTTCTTTTCTCCGTCGCAAACTAATATTTTTAAATGCGAGACATAAAAATAAAAGAAGAATATTGATATATGTTTCATAAGTGTATGGTCAAGCCCGATTTCGCCTGTCTCCTTTATATTCCATCTTGTCGCATTAACTTGTCAATGTTTTATATATTACAATAAACAATCCATCAGTTAAAGTTAGCGACATTATTAGTAAACAATAGACACTTTATTTTCAAAAGTCAGAGGTGTGTGCTTTAACGACAGGTTCGCGGACATCTGTCTCGAGTCTCGACAGACCGTTCCATTCTCAACCAGGCTTTCGACCACTCTGAAAATCTTTTATTCTATGAATATTGTTCGTGATTGGGGTATTGAATAATAAATAAATTACTAACAGGTTGGTGGATGCGTGCTTGTTGGAACTGCCGAGATGAGTGGCGAAGGCGTGGTCGTTGAGGAACTGCACATCACAGTCCGCGCAGTAGTACTGGTCCGACGGGTCCGTCGGCGCCGACTCGCTCTGTTCACGCTCCTGTACAATTACAACACGGGACTAATAATAGATAATTTAAAAAAAAATTTTTTTGTTTCTAAATAGTTAACTTTAAAAAAAATATTTTTCTGGTCGTTATAATTTTGAGTCTTCAACTAATAACCGAGAATGGTTGCGAAATTACATAAAAAAAACTACTACAATATTTATTCAAATTCCTGGAACTAGCCTGGGAAATGCTATTGTCCAAACCAGAAGGCTTGAAGAGATCTTGTTAAAAAAGAAATGGTTATTTTGGGTTAAACTTTAGTTAAACAATACTCACCTCAACACTGTGCGCAATCTGCTTATGACAATATAAACCATTCTCACTGACGAAACTGTGCCCACATAAATTGCATATATTTGTCGAAGGGTGTTTTATTCTTATATGAGTCAGTCGGGTTGATAGTTTTCTACAAAAGAAATAACATTGGTCAAATAAAGATGAAACTTACGAAGGTACTGCACGAACAGAATTGAGTACTTACTTAAATACTTTATCACAGTGAGGACAGGAATACGTGACGTTTTTATGCCATCTGTAATGTGAGTGGGCTTGACTCCTGAAAACGTAGTACAGATAACAACAAAACCAGTTTACTTATTATCTTTATGTTGATTATTTATATTTATCGCACCTATAGAACGAAAACGACACAATCCAAAAAATCGAAAATTGAGTTACTTTCATAAAATGACTTAAAATGTATTCTCAATACAACAATAGTTCAAACACAGCCATATTCAAGCGGGAAAAGGACCGAATTGTTATATCGGGCTTTTTTTATTATACTGGGTGGAAGGGAAACGCTCTCTATACCGGAACGGTAAGAGAGAAGAACCATAACATTAACGAAAAACTATATTCATTTGCAAAGCTAAGCGATAATACTTACGATTTTAGTATTTCCGTAATTTATGCGCGCGCAATGTAAAGCGTACAAAGAACTGGGCGGCCGTCGCGCTGCGCCGACACCGGCCCGCGGCCGTTAACCCGTCAGCTGATGTACGTGTTTCATTACGATTTTTTTGAAATATTGACCTTTTTTACTATGTTTTTCAGAATAATAGTTTTATTTATCTATCCATACATGAAGCTGTACAGAGATTTCAGAAAATCCTACTAAAATTGTAACAATGCGATCGCGATTTTTTTAGTGCCATCACGTCAGGAATCACCAATACTATCACCTGTATTCGTTTCCGAGAGCGTTTCCCTTCCACCCGGTATTTTTATGAATAAGGGACCAATTTTAAGTCATTTTATGACAACTAAATTTTTTCGTTCTAAAGGTGCATCATGGAGAAAATATTTATATTTTGTTATATAATTAATGTAAGTATATTTTATACAACTCAATATCAGGATGAGCAAGGTCACCTGATTATATGCGTCTCACCTGCCTACTAAAGGTAGTTCCATCCTGATATTCCTACAAAGCCCTTCATATCCCTACTGCTTTACTCGCCTTGAAACATTACATGCTTACATTCGAACAATGTTTGTAAACTGTTCCATAGCAATATAAATAGACAACGCTGGATGACCTAGTGAACATAAGACATCAATACCTATTAACGCAGAAGAAACTGCAAAGCTGGCAGGAATACTTGAAGAGATGTGTGATGTTCATGTGCTTGTATAGCTTACGGGAGTCGCGGAAGTACAGCTTGCACATGTCACACTGCACGTTACCCGCGTACGCCTGAAAAAAAGAACATATTACAAACCATAAAAGAACATACATATTACATATTACAAAGACTGCCTCGGTGGCGTAGTTGTAATACAGTACGACTGCAAAGCTGAGGTCTCGGGTTTGATCCCCGGATCGGGCAAAGTGATCTTGAGTTTTTCTATTCAGTATCAGCCCAGAGTCTGGAATTTGTGCCCGATATGGCGATAGGCTCGCCCCCTATCACATCATGGGACGGAATGACGGCGAAAAGTGTGTGCACTAGTTGCGCCTCTGCCTACCCCTTCGGAGATAACAGGCGTGAGTGTATGTGTATGTGTGTGTGTGTGTGTGTGTGTGTACATATTACAAAAAATACGAAAACAAATAAGAATAAAAGAAAATAACTGCTTCAAAAAAATATCCAAGTTGGTGGTTATTTAAAAACGCGCTCGCGAAATAATATTGGCAAGAATGATCCATGTATTGCTTGACTACACTAAATATTCCACAAAAACATTATAAACTTAACAAGAAAATGTTGTATTAGTAGTAACTACTAACTAACAGGGATGCCAGACATACCAATTTCCTGGTATCCGTACCATTTTTAAGGGTCTTGGACCATATACCAACTAAAAGTTGTGTTGGTATGCATTACTACCAAGTTTCAACATCAATCACTGAATATTCACGTTAGAAGTGTTAGTCTAAGGTTAAAAAGTACTTAGTACTCAGATACCAATTTTCAGTGACATCTGTACCAGTAATACTGAGACACTATCTGGCATCCCTGGTAACTAGCAACCTTTTTTTAAGAAATGGAATGACGAAAAACAAACATTGTTCATCTGAGAGTAAACACCTATTTTTAACAGTAGAAACGCAATGACCAAGTTCCATTTACAATGTTTGTAATTGTAATTTACATAGCATATTACTAACCGGGTCATGTTTCTTCATATGTTTTTCATACGTCGCCGATTCTCTGAATCCCCTATAACACAACTCACATTTATACACAGAATCGATGTAATTCCTCGTTTTCTTTCTGTCCCTCACTAGCTGGTACTGTTCCTCTTGACCAATCGGAGTGTATATTAGGAAATCATCTGGCAGTTTGTTCATTTTCCTGACAGGGCGTAGTGTTACGACGCCTTTTACTCGTTTGCCGCCTTTCCCGCTCAACCAGCTAGGACGCGATTCGTACCAATTCGCATTTTTCTTTTGTCCTTTTTGCAGATGACTCCATATGTAGTGTTGTTTGGCTGATATTCTGAAAGTATATGTATATTTTTTTATTTGTCATCTTTTCTAATAACTGCCTCGGTTGCGTAGTTGTATTACGGTACGACTGCAATGCTGAGGTCTTGGGTTCGACCTGGGTTGGGCAGTGATATTGATTTTTTCTATTCCGTATCGGCCTGGAGTTTAGAATTTGTGCCCGATATGGCGATAGGCTCACCCCCTATCACATCATAGGACGGAATATGAGCGAAAAGTGGGTGGACTAGTTGCACCTTTGATGTAAGTATATTAAGCATTGATAAAACAAAAGCTTAATATCAAACTACTAAGATATCTATTGTTTATTAGGGTAGAAAGAAAAGCAAACAATAGTTTAACACCAAAAAAATTACTTACCTATCAAAACTAACTTCCGGACACTTTCTGCACACATACTTGTAAATATGTTTTTCAGTCATGTGTGTTTGCAATAGGAAATCGGTTTTATAATAATAATCACAAAGGTTACAGTGATAATTACCACTAGTGTGCTGAAAAAAAATCAATGTTACAAGATTTAGAAAATATAGAAATGTGAAATATAGTCATATATTATGATAATAAACAAAGAAATATTTAACAATATTACTTATTTTTTTAACCTAGTTGGCAATGGAACAGTCTGCCAAGATAATGCCCGGAGGTTCAAAACCGAAAGTACAGCACTTCTGACAATTCAAAGTTCAGTATGTATTATCAATTATTGTTCCCTCTAACAGCGAAGGAAAACATAGTGAGGAAACCTACATACCTGAGAATTCTCCATAAGAATTTTGAGGGTATGTGAAGTGTGCCAACCTGCACTAGGCCAGCGTGGTGGACTAAGGCCTAACCCCTCTCAGTAGTACAGGAGGCTAGGGCTAACCAGTGGGCAGTATATAATACAGGGCTGTTTACATTGCCTCGCATTGCATTTTACTTATTTTAAATACTTTATTCATAAAACTAGATGTATAATTTTAAAACATAACAAAGTTAAGGTATAAATATTAAGATTCTAAATCAGCAAAATAATTAATTGATACATTAAATAACACCCATTTTAAGGAATTGGAATTTATATCTTACTTTATCATGCATACGGGAATGTACATTCAGTCTTTCCTCATTGTGGTAACTCTTGTTACACACAGTACATCTGTACTTTCCATTGCTGAAGAACTTATACACTTCCAATGCGGCTTTGGCTTCCTTCACTGAAATAGGATATATACTGGCATATTCCTCTTCAAGTTGCGAACCATCAACCTTACTATCAATTTTACATGTTCCTATATTATCACTTTCCTTTCCATAACATTCATTATCATCATCATCATGGTTATCGTCAAAATAATCATCACCAGCAACATCATCTGTGTTTGCCTGTTCCATGAATTGTTCATCTTTAGCAAGTTCCTTATCAAACTTGTTACCACATTCATCATCACTCTCAGTTTTTACATTATTATTCTCTGTTTCATTACAAAATGTGTGTTGGTTTGTAAGAGTACTGTAATGAGCTATCGGTATTGTGTCTCCTGTAGTGATCATGAGCCTGTTGTGACGCACCCATTGAAACTTCACATCTTCATAGTGAGTTTGTCTCAAATCTAAATATGACAGTGGTGGCATGATGCCTAATTCCTTTCTATTAAATAACTCTAAATGTGATTTGTTTATCTGTAAAAAAAAATTTTTTTTATGATACTCATCCTTAGCTCAGAGACAGGGTTCCATAAGTTACATTCTATATTATTACAACTATAGGTATGATTCAGGATACAATTATTACTATTATCCTTCTCCTCCATAGGGAGCGCCTATAAATACTTGAAAATGTAACAGTCCACCTCTTTACTCCTGTACAAAATTTCCTGCAAAGCATAATGCGCTCGTTGGCATTTATCTCGAAACTTAACGGCTCGCCTCACAAGCGCCAAGCAAAACACACACAGAAATTCAGGCAGCCCGTTGCCCGCTTGTGTCTGAAACGGTAATACATGATTACTTTAAGATTGAACATATTACAGCAGTAATTTCATGACGTTCTTTGTGTAAACTTTATGGAATTTTGATGAAAATACAACGTACATGGAGGCCGGACACTAAATTATATTCATGCCTCAAATTACCACTGTTCAAATTGTACAGTTTCGAATCAGTGCTGAAACACACCGTGCACGCTTTTAAATCCAACATTTTTGAATTGTTTACTCATACATTTCAGATTTTTATTGAAATTATGGGATAAAAACATTGTTTCCAATGAACCATTCAGTTGACGTTAATAGAATGAATGATGAAGGATTGTACGACAATCAATTAGTGTTGGTAGGATATACAAGAGGCGGTACATTTGTCCCGTACATGACGTATTGGAAACTGTGGACCTTTTTTTTTCTATCGTGTTATTTAACCACTGAAAAAAATATAAAAATTTTATTCAATGGATAAGTGCCATAAAAATGCATTTAAATTTTACATTTTCAAATTTCGTGCGTAATTTGTCAAAAACGCTGGACGCAGTGGACGCCATATTGCTCTATGGTGATGACGTCAGTTGGCTTGGTAGGTAAACAAAAATAAATTCGCTGATAATTTGACAGTTGACGCTTTAGTTTACACTGGTTTACACATAGAATAAAGACGAAAAGTCCTTATTCTGAGAGTTTACACAGCCGTGTGACGTAATAACATGGCGGCTACTGTTTAGTGTTTCACGGTGACATACTCAGAATAATAATGGCTTTAGTTATTATTCTGAGGTGTCAAACAGTGTTAAAGAACAGATTAAAAAAACTGAAAACTTTGAAATTAATTATAAAAAATATTCTATTATTTTATGAACTAATACTAACATTTTTCGACTGCTTTTTCCCTAAGGTATCTCAATAAAATATTTTTAGATTTTTTGTCATATACAGTAAAATACCTTATTATAGACCATAATATTGTGTTGTTGTTGGTTGCTTTAATTATTGTCTGTTTCCCAAAAGTACTTTTATCCGAATGCGGATTTATTATACCATTCAATTTAAAAACAAAGCTTTGCTACGTTTCAGTCGAGGGGCAAATATTTTTCAGTCTCAAATTTATAAAGGGTTTTTTCTTTTATTCAATCTACTACTCAAAAATCTCAATGTTTTTTAATTGAACACTTCTTATTTCATTTACTTACAACGAATTTCATTTTTTAAATAATATCTTTTACAATCTCTAAACTAGAAAGAAACTCAAGCATCTTAGATTAAAAATAATGGGCAGCCCTATCGCGTGTTTACGTACCGTACATAAAATACCTACCTACATTACTATTTAATTTTATTTAACTACGCCACCGAGGCAGCATTTATAGAAATGTTTAATGGGTTGATGTAGTCAGGTGGTAGTGTGAACTGTGAAACATGAGGTTCAATTTAATTACTTAATGTGTTTGAATTTAAAATTTCATAAAATAAAAACTGATTCTTATAGAAAAATAGTAATTTATTGGAACATGCATATAACTTGGCACAAGGCAACAAATTATAAGTTGTTACTTACACTATGCACTTCAAAAGACTAATTTACGTGTATTCTTATAATTATTTAGTAAGTAGCATCTAAGGACAAGTATAAAAAAAGATCACTTGTGTTCAATAGGCTTATGTTATTGATAACTAAAATCCATAAAATTGTCGGTAAAGTCTTCCTTAATAGTAACATTTTCAACTTCAGTTTCATTTGTTAAATCAATTTCTTTCATATTCTTTATTTGTTCTCTACTTTTCTTAGTTGAGTATTTTACAGGAACATGTATGGAAGGTATTGAGGAAACAATTCTAGCAGTGGACAGAGAAGTAGATGCACTGGCTTGTCTTAGTTTAGCCTCTCTCATTGTATTCGCTAGGATAGTAGCTTCATTAGGTCCTTCATTAGAAAGTAACATAGGCCAAATAAATAAGGTTTGAAAACGTGCCATCAGCAAATTGAATTGATGCCGCAAAGTTGAATTTCGTTTCATCAACTGATGGATGTGTACTCCATCTTCAGATAGTGTGTTTGAGCCATTTGTTATTGCCATTAGAGTTCGGCATCCAGTTATTGTAGCATAATGCGGAGGTAATACAGTGTTTATAGTACCTAAGCTGTTATTACCCCAAACATCTGGGGCTTGAGCATTTTGAAGATTAGTAATATTATTATTTTTTGAGTAGCTCTTTAGCTTGCATAACCCCTTATCTTCGGAATCACCTAAGCCAGGGTAATTATCTGAGTAGTCACTGGCTGTGTAAGTGTCCTTGTCCAAATGAGCATTTAAAAAAATTAATACTTTACGTAAGTTTGTTATGTTAATATTACCACTATGGGTTTGTGGTTTCATTTGATTTTGTGCTTCCTCAGGTTGTTGATTTTCCATTTCTTTCATAAACTCACTATATAATGTAGCAACAATTGCATCATCAATGTGTGTTTCGGGGGAATCTTCTGTGAGTTTACTATGTTTCTTCATATTAACTACTGTCTCCATTCTGTTCTTTAAGTTTTCAACAGCTTTGTTTAAATTTTCTGTTGGTTTTCCATGTGTTAGCCTTCGAGCAGCTCGGCGAGGTGCATGGGCTAAATCCATATTGGGGTTTCGTCTCATCCACTTTAACAAAGTCATGTACCTACTTCTTATATGTACTCTATCTTTACCAGGAAAAAAATTTGATATACTAGAAAAGGTAACACTGCTGTCTTGATTAGCCATAAGCTGAAGAAGTTTTCTGTCTTCTACTTCTGTCCAAACCATGGATACAGTTACTTTGGTCAATGTATGGTACCGGTTACGTATTTGAATGATTGACCTGCCAGGCAAAAATGCTAACATCTTTTGGAAATTTTCACCAAATTTGGCAGCACTATTTAAAATTACAGCATCTTCTTCTGGGAGAAATCTGCCCTTTCTATTCCCAATAAGTCTTAAGTACTTATTGTAAATTTGTATTTTGGTACGGTTCTCCATGGATGCTGCAACTTTACCCCATGGTATGTAATTATCTTCTTTATAATAGTCGACCAGCCTACGAAGATATTCCACCTCCTCTTGAGACCATTTTTTCCCATTGAATTGGTTGGTCATGTTAGTTCGAAAATATACAAAACATTGGTAGCCAGTTCTTCCAGTGCCAAGCTTTTGGGCGATGTTATCCCAATCCTGCAAATTATTATCAGTGGCAATTCTTTGTAAAGCCACATGCTCAGTTTTGGTCCAGGCATTTTTATTTACACTAGGATGGAAGAATAATTTCCATAGTGATTCATATTCTTGAGCTATATGTCTACGGTTCAATTTGTTTGCTAATGCTTCCCAATCATATTCTCTGTCTAATGGCAATGCTATCTCATTCAAATCCTTTTCTTTTAACTTGCATATCTCTCTACTGATGCCTGCAATCATAGTGTCAACCTTTTTGTCTTCCTTCATTTTGTTTTCACGGCGTATCTGGGACATTTTGGCATGGAGCTCGTCTTTTCTAATCTTTTGTGACATTTTGTGTATTTCTGCGATGAACTGGCTCTTGTCTCGTACTGTCCAGCCTGGTACAGATCCAACTTGAGAAAAATCATACATTTGTGACTTTGCCATGATAATAGTATCTTCATTGTTAGGTGCAGGAAAGTTGTATTTGTCTTTGAAATATGGTTTTCCGCAATAGAAGTACCTGAATAATTCTTGTTTTTCGTTCACTGTGCCCATTTCAGAGAGAGACTTCAGTTTCTTCTGACATTCTGCGAGGCGATTTGTTAGTACCTGTTCAAGCCGTCGCAGTTTCTCGTCAGTTTCTTTGTTGAATGCGATAGCAATATCGATTTTGGCCAGCTGTTCTACGACGCTTGTTGTAGACCGAGAGTTGGCAGGAGAGGCAGCGTGTAGGGACACCGCCGAGCTAGTCGACGGCTCATCAGCATTCAAAACTGCATTCAACTGGTTTAACTCTTCCAGTTCTAAATCGGAATCCTCATCATTTTCAAAATCACTATTCATTGTCAAGATTTTGAACAGTGTTTCGCTCCTAACAGTCTATCCGTTTCACTTTCCGTGGTATTATCTCTTTGCGTTTCACTCTTGATTTATACCTATGAAATATATATTCAGATCAATATAATTTTTTCAGCAAAAATCGAAAATAAAGTGACAGAACAAATCGAAAACAATTTGACACGCAGTGGCAGTATTGCCAACCCCATAAACAGTGGTCTCGGACGACAAAATGTGAAATCGGTAGAGTTGCCAAGAAAAATCGGTATATTTGGAGCAAAAATTGATATATGCAGAAATACAAGCAATATTCAATGAAAATTAATTAATTTTAAACTCTAGGGACTATCATTGTAAAGAAGGTAATTTCAGCAAACGAGAATCACGCCCCCCCCCCGTTACGAAAGTACCAATTTTGAACAATTTTTGCGGCCCCTTTAAAAATACTGCCGCCGCCGCCCCAAATAGCAACCTATTTAACCAAGGAACCGCAAAATATGAAAGAAAAAGGGGATTTTAGCATCGAATCGCTGAAAATCGGGAGAATCCTCTAGCTTTCAAAAAATCGTTGAAAAATTAAGTCATTCGGTATTTTGGTAGAACAGGACCAAAATCGGTAGAAATACCGAAAAATCGGTAGGTTCGAGACCACTGTGTCTGTCATTGTCATACCTCTAAGTAGTCTGTGTTGTCATATTTGAATAGTGTTAAGTGCAGTTAAGTGTTTATATTCTCTTTGTTTGAACTATTTTACTTATATTTTCAATTGTTGTTAGTTTGATTTGATTTGTTTCAAATTATTCAAATTCGTTAGAATAGCTTCTCTAAGTGATTATTGTTCGTAAATAAAACCAACGGATGTCCACTGCTTTGATAATTATTGATAGCAAACAGAAATTTAAATGCGGAAACTTTGTTCTACAATAAATTAGAATTATGAACGAACCGGGAGTAATAAAAAAATTGAGTGAAGATGTGGTTAACAGAATAGCCGCTGGTGAAATTGTTCAAAGGCCGGCCAATGCTCTAAAAGAATTAATAGAAAACTGGTATGAGCTTTTGATATAAATATTTTGCATGATTTATATACCGGGTAACCAAGAACTGAAATATGTTACTTTTTTTTTTAGCTTAGATGCACATTCAACAAATACAATTATTACCGTGAAGGCTGGTGGCCTGAAGTATTTACAGGTACTTTTTTAAATATTTCTTTGTCGCAGAAAGCTAGCTTCGTTTTTAATGCATTCATTATCAATATATTTTTTCGGCTACAGTGAGTACTGAGGTCTAGGCTGCAATCGCCTGGTAGTGTGAAGTGATTTGGTTTTTCTACTCAGATTCATACTGGAGTCTGGAAATAGTGTCCGATTTTTTTATACCATTGAATAACGAGATGAGCATGCCATTCACCTGATGGTAAATGATACGACCACCCATAAACAGTAGCAACACAATCCAGCACCTTGAGTTATAAAGTACTGTGTGGCATTTCACTGCGCTCGTTATCCTGAGACATAAGATGTTAAGGCTTATTATGTCTAGTAGTTACACTACCTACAATATCCTTCAAACTGAAACAGAGCAGTGCATGCAAACTGCTGCTTGGTGATAGAAATAGGCATTGCGGTGGTACCCACCTAGATGTACTTTACTTATGAGAGACCTACCACCAGTAAAATATATGGTGATAGATATGCCCATAACATGGTTTGGGATACGCTTGGCGAAAAATGGCTGTAGTACTATAAGGTATGAGAATGTGTTTATTTTTTCAGGTCCAAGATAATGGCACAGGAATAAGGAATGAAGACCTTGAGATAGTCTGTGAGAGGTTCACCACATCAAAACTAAGACAGTATGAGGACCTGAAAAAAATTTGTACATATGGATTCCGTGGTGAAGCTCTTGCCAGTATCAGTCATATTGCACACCTCACTATTTTAACTAAGACTGGTAATGCTAAATGTGCGTATAAGTAAGTCTTTATTATTTAGTTTTATACAGGCTCATTTTGACATTGTGTTACTAAATGAAACCACATTTGAGAATAACACTTTCCATTAGGTTATTTTCACCATAGACATAAAAAAAAATGTGTAAATTTCGAAAAAAGTGAATATTAATAGAGTAACATTAATATACACACCCTTATGCCACTAATACTACTCTAAGAGGATTTGTTGCAGCGGCAACATTACACTTTCAGTCAAATACACACACACTATATTCAAACTAAATTACAAAATGAAAAAAAAAAAACAGGAAAGTAAAATTGAGATTTTTCGTGATTATATTCATTTTTAATGCATAATTTTTGGCACAATGTTAGCAGAGGTATGTAAACGAGTATGGGGTTTTATTTTTTAATGCAATGTCAAAATAACACTCTTTTAAACAAATAAGTTTTTTTACCTAGCATAATCCAAATATGATGACAAACATGAGATTGGTATTTGCTTTCATGTTCCTTGGTTCTCTAATTAAGTTAAAAGTACCTATGAATTTTTATACATTCTCTTATCAATGATGAATGCTCTTCTGCTTGGCTGTGATACTTTACTTATGGTAAATGTGATGTTCCATTAATTGTTCTTAGTTCGGGTAGAAAGTTATTTATTTATAATATGTTATGTTCATATTTTAAACATGTACACACTGAATTTTTTGAAAAGAATAGTTCAGTCTTTTTAAGGCCACCAGTATTATGTTGCCTGTTTTACTCAATATATGACTTGCTGTCCATGAAAGTGTCTCATAGACATTTGTAGCGCATTTGTGGTGGGTTTTTCAGTGTAGTCATTACCCTACCACCAAATTGTGGCTAGCATATGACTCATTTTGATATAATTAATTATGATTATTTCAAATACACATAAACAAAACATCATTACTTTGCATGCACAATATTTGATATAGTAATTTTGTGTATACTTTTCAAGAGCATCATACAAAGATGGAAAGTTAATGGGGCCAATAAAAGCATGCGCTGGAAATAACGGTACACAAATAACAGTAGAAGACTTGTTCTACAATGTAATAGCACGCAAGAAGGCACTGCGCAGTCCCTCAGAAGAGTACTCACACATCATGGAAGTGGTAGGGGCATACGCTATACACAACAGTAGTGTGGCATTCACATTAAAGAAGTTTGGTGAAAACACTGACATAAAAACGCCATGTAATTCTTCTGTTATTGAAAATATTAGAATTGTGAGTACAACCAATTAAAATTGGTGTGTTTTTTAATCTTTAAAGTGAGGACAGGTTAAGGGTTCATGAAAATGTCTTGGAGTTTTCAAACATAAATTAAACCAAATATTACATCCGAACTATCCATCAAAATAACAGTATTTTAAATTAATATGGTGATGAATGACTGTGCAATCCAGTTTTGCAAATTTAATTTATGACCACAAAAACATTGAGAACTTTCCAAAGTTTGCAATATCCCTGGTTTGAATACTAGAAATCAAAATAATTTACTTAATCACAAAACTTTCTCCAAAAGACCAACAAATCTTTAAGGGTTACTGTATACACTTTTCATTTTTGAGAATTTGGGAATTGAGAATTTATTATTATGCAAGTAAATACCTATATGAACTGCTCTAAAGAAAAAAAAATGTATAAATTTTTCTTCTTACATACACTGCTCCTAATTTATCTCTTAATTTACTCTACCTTTCAACTGATTTTGAAAAGAGCAACCCTAGAGTTTCTTTTCTGTTCTTCTCTGGTGGAAACTGCTTTCCGAACTGGTGGTGGAGTAAAAATTGAGTGAATCTAAGTAATTTTGAGCATTTTATGGATTTGATAAATAATAAAATTTCATTTATAATTAAATGCAGAGCCAAATATCCTAGGTAAAATGTCTTATTTTGGGAATGACTGCAGGATGTTACAGCATCCCTTATATTTTAAATAATCTCAACGTATTTACAGATACATGGAAATCAAATAGCTCGGGAATTGATGGAGATTGAAATCAAAGACTCAACATTAAAACTCTCAGTTCAAGGACATATCACAAATGTAAATTATTCTCATAAGAAAGGGACTATGCTTTTGTTTATTAACCACAGATTAGTAGATTCACAAGGTAGAGTAACAAGATCAGCAAAAAAAGATATAAAATTATGCTGAATATTTTCAATGTTTAATTAATATGTATTCATAATTCAATATGGCGATAGGCTCGCCCCCTATCACATCATGGGACGGAATAATGGCGAAAAGTGGGTGCACTAGTTGTGCCTCTGCCTACCCCTTCGGGGATAACAGGCGTGAGTGTATATGTATGTATGTATCATAATTTAACTGTTATCCCTCATTGCAGCAATTCGAAAAGCAGTAGACTCAATTTATTCAACATATTTGCCAAGAAATACCCACGCTTTTGTCTATTTGAGCATTGAATTAGGTGAGCAATTTGTTTTATCGAAACGATAACAAATTAGAGTGATACATTATTATACCAGACATTTTTCTTTTTCTAGATCCTAGAAACGTCGACGTTAATGTTCACCCAACAAAACACGAGGTACAATTTTTATATGAAGAACAAATCATAGAGAAAATAAAGTCATGTATAGAGAGCAAATTGCTCAGTTGCAATTCTACAAGGATCATGTACACTCAAGCCAGACTGCCCGGCGCCTCTGTAGAGGAAATTGTTAAAAAGACTACAGACGCCGCTAAAGTTTCCGCTAATAATATGGTGCGCGTTAGTTCCGATGTTCAGAAAATCGATAAATTCTTTCAAGTAAAACCTGCTGAAACTCATACCAATTTAGATATGGATAAAGATACTACTAAAGAACCAGTAAAAAATGAGGAATTCGATAAAGAAATGCAAAAGATACCCGACATTTCTGTAGAGTGTAATGATGATGAAATCAATAATTCAATTGTTGAAGAGCCAACTGTAGTTAACAAAATAAAAGAGAAATGGAAATCACATACGGCTATGGATCAGGCCAACATCACTTACGTTGATCCAAAGGAATCTTTCAAAACAAGAACTTTTAAATACGAGCGCATAGAAACAAAACTGACGAGTGTCAAACAATTGAGGCTGGATATTGAAAAGAAATGCAATACGAATCTACGTGAAATTTTGGCAAATTTAATATTCATAGCTTGTATAGATTGTCATAAATCTCTGATACAACATTCAACTAAATTATATTTATGTGATACAACTAAACTAACGTAAGTAAAAAACTTGAGAAGTCAGTAATTTTTCAATGATATTGTGATTAAACTAAAAGTGTTTTATTTTTAGAGAAGAGTTATTTTACGAAACGCTGCTATACGATTTTCAAAACTTTGGACTTATAAAGCTATCGAATCCATTACCTTTGGAAGATCTTTTGATGTTAGGTCTTAGTGCTCAAGAAGCTGAATGGAATGAGGAATTGGGTGAATAACTTTCTAATAACATTTTTTTCAAAGTTAGAATAAAATATGTTTGAATGGTGGACGATGTATAATTATTTTAAATTACAGGTGACATGAAAGAATTGGCTCTACAAATGATGGAACTACTTTTGAACAAAAGAGCAATGCTGTTTGAATATTTTTCATTCGAACTGAGTGCAGAGGGCGAACTTTTATCGTTGCCACTACTCCTAGGTAAGTGATTTATCAAAAATAATGTAGGAACATACGCATCCTATTAATATTATAAACACGAAAGTTTGTAAGTATGTATGGATGTTTGTTACTCTTTCACGCAAAAACTACTGATCGGATTTCGATGAAATTGGGCACACGGGTAGATCATGTACTGGATTAACACATAAGTTACTTTTTATCCCAGGAAAATACACGGCGGGACTTTTTATCCCGGGAAAACTTATTCAAGCGGGCGGAGCCGCGGGCAAAAGCTAGTGTGTTAATATTTATGGACCAACCCTTATTCTCTATGACAATGTTAACTCTTAACGCGGCGACGTTAACGTTAACTTCGTGTAATTAGCGTTACATGGTACCTATTCTGTATGCCAATTTCCATAGTGATAAACGCGATGAGTTACGTTACGCGCTTGTTACGGGCGGTGAAAATAACGTGCGTCATAGAGCATAAGGGGGCTAGTTTATGGTTTTAACTTGCACTCTTGAAAGCGAGCCCAAAAGCCGCGAAGTTCTAAAGGGCTTTTGGAAAGCAAACTTTCACATTCTCCAAAATGATTACTGTAATTTATTCATTTACGTCAATATTAGCAGTGTTAGAATGTTCATTTTTTTCAAAATAATACCAAGAAATTATAAGTCTATTTTGCAGATGGTCACACGCCGTTCATGGGAGCACTACCCACATATTTAATTCGTCTGGTCACGGAAGTCAATTGGGAGTCCGAAAAAGAATGCTTCGATACGTTTAGTCGACAAACCGCCATATTTTATTCCCAACCTAACCCAGACGAGACTCCAGAGTCTATGGCAATGGAGTATAGGAAACAGGAACATGTTATTTTTCCAGCGATTAGAAGATATTTTCTACCACCTAGTAGTTTTGTAAACAATGGAGCGATATTACAAATAGCGAGCTTAAATGATTTGTATAAGGTGTTTGAGCGGTGCTAGATAAGTGTTGTTTTTGTTATAAGGAATATTTAATAAATTGAATGAAATTATTTGTTGTTTTAAACGCTTTCATGACTAGGCAGCTGACTTGTCCTTAGGTATTAAAAATATTTTGTAACCTTTTTATCATAGACTTTAGTGAATAGTCTGCGTTCAATATAAATTATTTCTTACCACAATACACACTAGAGATAAATTCCTTTGTATTCAAAGTTTACCTCCACGAATTAAGAGTGTCAGAGCTGTTACTGCTACAGTATAGTAAAGCAAAACTGCTTTGAAACGTACAAAAGTTTATTAGAAAAGATAGTTAACATGACGGAATGGTTATGTATCGACGACATAGTTGGGATGCACCACAAGCAAAGGATCGTCTTCTACCTCTTGGTCGGTGGATTTCTGCGTGCTCTTCAGCCCAGTGGTCGACAGGGGAATTATAACCTGATCCTATAATATAAATACATAATATCAACCAAATGACCACACTATAGTTATAATAATTGAGTTTGTTGATTTTAATAAAATGTAATATTATAAATATGTACAAGCAAGTTATTTAAATTTTAGTTAAAAAAATATATATGGCTACAATAGGATGTTCAAGTGTTTAGACTCAGTATAAAATAGATTTTATAGACTTAACTTTTTAGACTCTGTATAAAATACATTCGTTGCACTTAAGGCATTTAACAAAAAACATATTAGAATAATCGTTAAACGTTAATGGGGATTAGTGAAAAATTAAACTTACATGATACATTAGTCTATCAATAACTTTCTCGACAAGAGTTTTCCTTTCCAGCAATTCATCTTCGCTTTCAATATGCCCTTGAGACACCAACTGTTCTAAGTACCAGCTTACAACAGCGCTTTTCTTCATGCCAGAACTCTCTTCCCCTGTAATGGACATATTCTTAGGCCATGTTCTAAATCTAGCTGATTGTACATAACTGGCTAATTCCAACGGTCCCAATCATATCTTCGGATTAAGGTCCCAGTCACATCTTCGGATTGATAATGAGATTGGTACAATCAAACTGAGGTTTATTTTACTTAGTTATATTTATTTAACCCCGCTTATATATATATAGATGTATGGAAAAACCCTACACCGGTGTCCGTCGTGGGGCTTGACAGACTACTACAATAAAAAATATTTTCAAGTACCAAATATAAAGATAAAAATGTGAATAATTTCTTTACCTCTGGTCTCAGCTTCCGCCTCTTCTTTTCTCATAAACACTACTAACATATTACTGAGAGACTTGTACTCTTCGAATGATAATGCCAACTTCTTTTTAGGAGCTGAGTCACCAGTCGCTGGTGTTTCTGTAATTATTTTTTTAAACAGAAAAAGTTTTATTTTTTGCTAGCTTTTGTCCGCGGCTTCGCCAGCATTAAAGAGTTTTCCTGTATAAAACTCACTTTATATACAAACTATATATTTTTTAACTGTATCCGTTATAATTGTAAGTACCAGGCGACAATAAACTGATACAGATCGAGAGATCTTGCAATATGGTAGGTCAGCGACACTGGTACAAAACGCCTTTCCGTCCAGTATAAGTAGATCCCAACTTTTGTCAGAAAGGCACTCGCAATAACAATAGAACATATAAATTATTTCTCTACTCTATTATACATGTATTACACATATTAACCTTCCTCTTGAATCACTCTATCGAAGGTTTTCCCAAACAGGTATATACAAGCAAATCTCGTATGTAGGAAGGGATTATTGTTACAACTTTTATTGTCGCCATAAATACATTAAATTTAAACTGAATTTTTAAGAACTTAATGTATGTAGATATCTTACCAGCACTGCCATTGGGTATCTCTTGGTCGACATCCATGCTGGGCTCGTACTGCGGCTCGTCTTCGTCTAGGTATATATCTGGTTGTTCCACTCGTATTATGGATTTGTTGAGCAACCTGAATTCATTTTACAATATTGATTATTAAGAGCGCATACACATGTATGTATAATGTTGCATATTTTTAAGACCTGTCTTGCAACACATAATAATGGTAGGTATTATGTCCAGTAAATTACGATGCTGAAGAGTGCGTGTGCGCGCACGTATATTTGTGTGTGGTGGCACAATTACCATACACCGACACCTATCAACATGGCCGGGGAACTACTACATTTAGTAGTTAGCAAGATGACCCGACTTTCATCCATCGAACATGGAAGTGGTATCGACGAATAGCAGACGACGCCCAATAATACCGCTAGATAGCCATCTACTGCCATATGCCATTGTGGTGCCCCACACGTTCCCGGATTGCACTTGCAATATTTGAGCGATGCAAAGCATATATACCACCTCCGAGTAGGAACCGTCGGAGGGGCCGCGGCCGGTGAGGCGCAACATCTGCCTGACTGGAAATCCCCCTTCCATAGAGGAACGCACCCATCTGTTTCTCTACTGCGGCGACGATCCTAACGTGCGCGCGCGCTTGTGTGTTTGTGCTCGTCTGCATTACTCCGAATAGGGATTTAAGGTATTCGTCAGTGTATTATCACATATGAAATCGTCTATATACGCGAACTGACACATTTGTTCTTCGTTTGAAGTAAAGTAAATCTCTTTTATTTTATTTGTATGAAGAGAAAAAAACATTACTAAGAAAACAAAAATACGTAGGCAATTTGAAGTTTAGATTTTGTTCAGGTACTTATGGCGGTGAGTGTACCTGTAGGCCTCGTGCACGTGGTTGGGCGCGACGTGCGAGGAGCAGTGCATCTTGGCGAGCGCCTCGGCGAGCCGCACGAGCGACTCGAGCTGGCGCACCGTGACGCGACACGCCGCGCCCGCCTCGCGCGCCCGCAGCGTGCTGTAGTACTTATGGCGGTGAGTGTACCTGTAGGCCTCGTGCACGTGGTTGGGCGCGACGTGCGAGGAGCAGTGCATCTTGGCGAGCGCCTCGGCGAGCCGCACGAGCGACTCGAGCTGGCGCACCGTGACGCGACACGCCGCGCCCGCCTCGCGCGCCCGCAGCGTGCTGTAGTACTTATGGCGGTGAGTGTACCTGTAGGCCTCGTGCACGTGGTTGGGCGCGACGTGCGAGGAGCAGTGCATCTTGGCGAGCGCCTCGGCGAGCCGCACGAGCGACTCGAGCTGGCGCACCGTGACGCGACACGCCGCGCCCGCCTCGCGCGCCCGCAGCGTGCTGTAGTACTTATGGCGGTGAGTGTACCTGTAGGCCTCGTGCACGTGGTTGGGCGCGACGTGCGAGGAGCAGTGCATCTTGGCGAGCGCCTCGGCGAGCCGCACGAGCGACTCGAGCTGGCGCACCGTGACGCGACACGCCGCGCCCGCCTCGCGCGCCCGCAGCGTGCTGTAGTACTTATGGCGGTGAGTGTACCTGTAGGCCTCGTGCACGTGGTTGGGCGCGACGTGCGAGGAGCAGTGCATCTTGGCGAGCGCCTCGGCGAGCCGCACGAGCGACTCGAGCTGGCGCACCGTGACGCGACACGCCGCGCCCGCCTCGCGCGCCCGCAGCGTGCTGTAGTACTTATGGCGGTGAGTGTACCTGTAGGCCTCGTGCACGTGGTTGGGCGCGACGTGCGAGGAGCAGTGCATCTTGGCGAGCGCCTCGGCGAGCCGCACGAGCGACTCGAGCTGGCGCACCGTGACGCGACACGCCGCGCCCGCCTCGCGCGCCCGCAGCGTGCTGTAGTACTTATGGCGGTGAGTGTACCTGTAGGCCTCGTGCACGTGGTTGGGCGCGACGTGCGAGGAGCAGTGCATCTTGGCGAGCGCCTCGGCGAGCCGCACGAGCGACTCGAGCTGGCGCACCGTGACGCGACACGCCGCGCCCGCCTCGCGCGCCCGCAGCGTGCTGTAGTACTTATGGCGGTGAGTGTACCTGTAGGCCTCGTGCACGTGGTTGGGCGCGACGTGCGAGGAGCAGTGCATCTTGGCGAGCGCCTCGGCGAGCCGCACGAGCGACTCGAGCTGGCGCACCGTGACGCGACACGCCGCGCCCGCCTCGCGCGCCCGCAGCGTGCTGTAGTACTTATGGCGGTGAGTGTACCTGTAGGCCTCGTGCACGTGGTTGGGCGCGACGTGCGAGGAGCAGTGCATCTTGGCGAGCGCCTCGGCGAGCCGCACGAGCGACTCGAGCTGGCGCACCGTGACGCGACACGCCGCGCCCGCCTCGCGCGCCCGCAGCGTGCTGTAGTACTTATGGCGGTGAGTGTACCTGTAGGCCTCGTGCACGTGGTTGGGCGCGACGTGCGAGGAGCAGTGCATCTTGGCGAGCGCCTCGGCGAGCCGCACGAGCGACTCGAGCTGGCGCACCGTGACGCGACACGCCGCGCCCGCCTCGCGCGCCCGCAGCGTGCTGTAGTACTTATGGCGGTGAGTGTACCTGTAGGCCTCGTGCACGTGGTTGGGCGCGACGTGCGAGGAGCAGTGCATCTTGGCGAGCGCCTCGGCGAGCCGCACGAGCGACTCGAGCTGGCGCACCGTGACGCGACACGCCGCGCCCGCCTCGCGCGCCCGCAGCGTGCTGTAGTACTTATGGCGGTGAGTGTACCTGTAGGCCTCGTGCACGTGGTTGGGCGCGACGTGCGAGGAGCAGTGCATCTTGGCGAGCGCCTCGGCGAGCCGCACGAGCGACTCGAGCTGGCGCACCGTGACGCGACACGCCGCGCCCGCCTCGCGCGCCCTCAGCGTGCTGTAGTACTCCACCAGCAGCTTGCCTGCTTCCTGAACACATCATTATTTTTAAGCTATTGCATAGCTTAGCTATAGCGGGTCTTGAGCGTGGAGACCGAATCCAGAAATTCCGTAACGAAAAAACCTGTCACCCCTCACTCCGACCGGCAAAGCGGTGATATTTTATTTTCAACTCTATCACAACCAGTAGAGTGTAAAATTCCATAAGTAAATTTAATATCGCAGTCTTGTAAGAATACAAAATGTAAAAGGATATGAGCTGAATGTTAAACGATAAAAGGTCGAAATTACCGTGTATTTAAAAATTGTTTCAGTCAGTGAAACGTATCGAAATGTCAAACGCAGCGGGATGACATGATTCTAAGTTTGAATTTTTAAAAAGTTTTTATTTTATATCTGTTCAAAGAGGTTTTTAATTAGATATTACGGCTCTGGATACTAGTCCATTGAGCCCGTCTTTAATAATTTTTTTAGTTTTGCCATCTATCGATGAATATTTTATTTTATATCTGTTCAAAGAGGTTATAAATATTAGAATTTATGCAATAGATTTACCGCGGCAGTCTCTGAGTGCCACACGTCTTTGTTTTTTACTTTTGTTGCAATCAGCCCTGTACTACCTATATTGCCCACTGCTGAGCACGGGTCTCCTCTACTACTGGGAGGGTTCAGACCTTAGTCCATTACGCTGGCCTAATGCGGGTTGGCAAACTTCACATACCCTCGAAATTCTTATAGAGAATTCTCAGGTATGTAGGTTTTCTCACGATGTTTTCCTTCACCGTAAAAGCGAACGATAATTGATAAACAATACACACATAACTTAGAAAAGTCTGAGGTATGTGCCTTGGGTTTGAACCTCCGGACACTGTCTCGGCAGACCGTTCCATTCCCAACTAGGCTATCCGCTTTACTTTTATTTAAAACTAGCTTCTGCCCGCGGCTCCGCCCGCGTGAATGAGTTTTCCCGGGATAAAAGTCCCGCCTTATATTGTCCCGGAATAAAAAGTAGCCTATGTCTTAATCCTGAATGAAAATGATCTACCCGTGTGCCAAGTTTCATCGAAATCGGTTCAGTAGTTTTTGCGTGAAAGACTAACAAACATCCATACATTTTTACAAACTTTCGTGTTTATAATATTAGTAAGACTAGGTGATGATCGCGGCTGCGCTCGCGTGAAAAATCTTTCTTGCTACAAGAGTCCCTAAAACAAGTTATGACGCCAGCGCCATGTACTTAAAGAATCAGATTAAAAATATCTATTATTTCCCATGGGAGCAAATTACGGGATAAGAGTAGCCTATGTTAATGCAGGACATGATCTACCCATGTGCCAAATTTAAATTGTTGTTTCTGCATTTACTTCTAACAAACATCCAAACTATACATAAATCAAACATCCAAACATTTTTACAAACTTTTGCATTTATAATATTAGTAAGAAGTAAGATGGTAAGACAAGAGAAGTTTTACACAGTTTTTTTTTACGTAAATGACCTAATTATACTAACCTCTGTAATTAATGGCTTGAAGGACCTCGCAAACGCAATATACCGGAGCAAATCCTCTCTACTGTACACACAGTCGTATGTCTCCTCCTTGTTACAGTGTAAATCGACTATCTTCCGTGCTATAGCATAGTCTAACATCTCACTGGCCTCGTCGATGAGTATGAAGAACAGGTCGAATCGGGACATAATAGGTGCACTCAAGGCCAAGTTCTGTTGTAGAGACTTTGCGCGGTCATATCGCCCACCGATGGGGTTAGCGGCCGCTAGTATTGATGTACGAGCGTTTAAAGTCGCGCGGACGCCTGCCTGTGGTAAAAGAAACCTTTATAAAAACAGACTTATAAAACTATATAGGATATAAATTTTTCTTTGTTTTTCGCGGAGACAATGATCTACCACCACCGCCCCAGCCCAAGGGGGCTCGGATGTGAAAAAAAAACACGATGCGTCTCCGCTTCGTTTTATTGTGATTGGTTGAGAGATTGACGTATCGGTCTATCAATCAATCACAAACATCAAAATACCGATACGTCAGTTTCTCAACCAATCACAATAAAAGGAAGCGGAGACGCATCGTGGTTTTTTTTTCACATCCTAGCCCCCCAAGCTGGACGGTCATGTTGGGTTCGCTCTATTCAGGGCAATACGAACTAAAACTCCGCGGTGTCCATCTTCGGCGCATCAGGGACAGCTGCAGGCTTCCTCTGACGGAAAGTCTAGTTTTCGCCCGCAATCGCAAAACTATGTATCTATTATTAGAGGCTTGTTCAGAACTGCAAAGTGTACTGCATTTTTTTGTCTAGCCCCGAAAATAGCGATATGTATTGATGAGCCATATGATGGTGGTAGAAAATAATGACATACCTTGGCAATTGATATGGTCTGCTGTTCCATGGCCTCGTGGATAGCGACCTGGTCGACGAGGTCCATCTTGTCGAACTCGTCGATGCAGCACACGCCGTTGTCCGCCAACATCAGCGCGCCAGCTTCGATCACGAAGTCGAATGACTCTTCATCCTGGTTATGAAATTTTTGATTTTTAAAGAACAAACTATATAAGCATAATTATGACTACCCATTTTAAATAAACTCGTTTTTTTTTCTATTCTATGTTTACAAAAAAATTAAGCATCTACAACCTATAAAGATATATTTATGGTTTGTGTTAATGTGATTCCGCAACCGATAAACATACATTATATCAAAAGAACTAGCTTTTGCCCGCGGCTCTCCGACCGCGTAAAAAAGTTTTTCCGGGATAAAAGTCCCGCTTTATATTTCCCCGGGATAAAAGTAGCCTATGTGTTATTCCAGGACATGATCTACCCGTGTGCCAATTTTTTTATCGAAATCCTATCAGTGGTTTTTGCGTGCAAGAGGAACAAACATCCATACATTCTTACAAACTTTCGCCTTTATAATATTAGTAGGATTATAAATGCATAGGCTTGACACAAAACATTAAAATAATAAGAGTACCCCAGATAAACACTCTTTTCTTTGACTTATTTTTACAATATAGTATTGTTCTTCAACTGCACCATACCTTGACAACAGCAGCAGTGAGACCGGCAGCAGACGATGCCTTGCCACTGGTGTACACAGCGCGCGGAGTTATCTCACTCACTTGCTTCAGTAGTTGTGACTTGGCTGTACTTGGATCACCCACTATGCACACGTTTATGTCGCCTCGAAGCGTTGTTCCTGTTAATATTCGATTCTATGTTAGGTATAATAGTATTGCTTCAATTTATTTAAAAATAATGAAGATTATTACTTTTCTTGGTTGGAAGATTTATTGAACCGGACTGTAAAATGTAAAGACACTTTACTGGTGGTCGTCTCTCATATGTGAGAGTCCGCCTGGGTGGGTACCACCGCAATGGCTATTTCTCCCGTCAAGCAGCAGTGTGCATGCACTGTTGTGTTTCGGTTTGAAGGACATTGTAGCCAGTGTAACTACTGGACATAATGAGACTTGACATCTTATGTCTCAGGATGACGAGCGCAGTGCAATGCCACATAGCACTTTGTAACTTAGCGCGCATTTCATTGGTCGTTAGTGCCCGCATGTGAGGTGTGAGAGAATCTGGATACAGTTTGCCGGTTGGTTATGGGTATAATATGAGAAGGGCGGGGAGTCCCCACATACTTTATATCGACCGAGTTATCGACCGATTAATTTCATTGATCACCCGCATGCGTAGAGTCCCCGCATTCGGTCTAACGACCGACTTATCGACCAATGAAAATGCGCCTTTAAGGTGCTGGATGGTGTTGCCACTGTTTATGGGTGGTCGTATCGCTTACCATCCGGCGAATGAAACGTTCGTCTCGTCATTCAAGGCAATAAAAAAAACAGATTTTATCTACCAAATTGGCAATGTTTTTTTTCTTTGGCTAATATTTATGATCTTTTTTTTTTTTTGATAGCCCTACTGCCAGTAGCCTGACACGAGTCGGCTTTTCTGGCCACACCGGTCTTTAGGGTGAATGCAGAAGGCGCTCGCAATCGCAACCCTTTGAATTAAGTGACCATGCTGAGGGCAACCCACTAACGGGTTACGAACCTCGGCTCAGGACGGCCACTAAGAGAGGATGAGACATCTACGATTAAGGAAAGATTGGTTTTTAGGCCTTATCCTATTAGATTGTGTTGTCATCGGCACGCGGGCCGGAACTGCTAGGGGAATGGATCTTGTAATAAATACACAACACTGTAAAATTAATAAATGGCTTGAATTCGGAACATCGTGTATAATCACCTTCCATAGTAGTTTTAGCAACGCCGCCAAAGAGCATGAGCAGTATGCCTCGCTTCACCTCGTTGTTACCGTGGATGCTCGGAAACAGACTTGCGATCAGATTGTTGTACAGGTTGCGGTCGCGGGACATTTCATACACCTACAACATAACGATCAAATAGAAATGGGCCGTGAGAAGACTTATTACTTACTAGCTTTTGCCCGCGGCTCCGCCCGCGTTAAAAAGTTTTTCCGGGATAAAAGTCCCGCTTTATGTTTTCCCGGGATAAAAAGTAGCCTATGTGTTAATCTAAGACATGATCTATCCGTGTGCCCACTTTCATCAAAATCCGTTCAGTAGTTTTTGCGTGAAAGAGGAACAAACATCCATACATCCAAACATCCATACATTCTTACAAACTTTCGCCTTTACAATATTAGTAGGATTAGTGTTGTGGGAAGAGCAACTTTCATATGAAAGGTCAACAGGTGAGAACAATCTACAAATAGACCATTATTTTTTTTTGCTAACTTCACAATCAAACTGCTTGAGTCTTAAAAGTTAGTTCGTTGCTAATAATAGTTAACTATCTATTTTTTAATAAAATTATGCACTGACTAAAAGCTCAAAAAAAAAACATATGATAAATTAGCCGTAATACAAGGCAGAAGTGGACATAAAAAAAAAATGACATACCTTATCCCATTCCTTGTCAGTCATCTGTTTCCTCATATCTTCAGTGGTGAGGTCATCAGCTGCAATATCAGCTGTACCGAACCTACGCGAAATGGCTTGTACGCTACATGCTAGGAATGCTGTCCTAAAAAAAAAAAAAGACTATACAATATGAAAATAGAACCGTTTTTCCCCCGAAGGGTAAAAAACGGATATTTAGGTTTCAGCCGTAGCTTGAACCACATTGAGATTAACGTTCCAATATTTGTTGTCAACATCCTCTATCTCACTCACTCACTAGGTGTATTTGTGGTATTGTAACCCGCGATAACTATACCTGTCCTTGTCACGCACTTGTTGGGCAGCGCGCGGCGGCCTCTTTCTTCAGTACCTTGTGCCGGCAAGGCCTTAGGTGTGGTTCAAGCTACGGCTGAAACCTAAATATCCGTTTTTTACCCTTCGGGGGAAAAACGGTTCTATTTAGGTGTTCGAGCCTATGCTTGAACCACATTGAAACGTGTTTATTATCTGCCGGCGCGCTGTCCGACTAGTCATAATATTTGAAATTTTAATATGGGACTAGGGTTATGCGTACTGTGACTATTGTTGTTATTTTAATATGAAGAGAAAGGCAGAGATTGAGAAAAAAGAAATAGATATTTATTTAAGGACAATATCCGCAATTTGCTTGAATAATTGCAAAGATAACTTACATACACATTAAATTATAATGCTCTTTGCTTACATAATTGCTAGAATGATATATTATCAATATGTCATTAACAACTCAAAATAATATTTTCATAGAATCAGCATGATTAAATCTTTATTTAATAATAAACATACATCACCGGTGTAAAGGTATTACACAAAGTATTTGGGTTCCCAATAGGTTGCGGTTTTATTTATCTGAAGTAATGTCGAAAGAATATACTTTTTTTCATCAATATTGCAATGATTACCAACCTTGTTAGTCCAAGTTACCAACCCAGTTGCAGTGCCGGATTAAGACAACTTGATGCCCTAAGCAATTCACGCCGGTGGGGCCCCCCTACCATAAGTAAACTAACATCAGTCTTTAATCGCGCACATTTTCAAACAGCTTTACTTTTATGTGCTAGCTTCTTTTTGTGCTGTTTCTGGTGCCCCCCAAGACGTGATGCCCTAAGCAATTGCTTAATTTGCTTATGGGCTAATCCGGCACTGCCCAGTTGTTGGTTGCAACAACTGTTCTAAAGCTACCTACAGATGCAGATATTCCTGCTTCTTTAAATAACGTTTTTATCCACCCCGCGATCACGGTTCGGGAAGCGTTCTT
This sequence comes from Lapara coniferarum, assembly GCA_949316025.1. Taxonomy (NCBI): domain Eukaryota; kingdom Metazoa; phylum Arthropoda; class Insecta; order Lepidoptera; family Sphingidae; genus Lapara; species Lapara coniferarum. Next base: position 6,302,492 of record OX438921.1, read on the forward strand.
CACTCTTCCTCTTGTGGCAACGAACAAAGAATCGTTACACGTCAAGTTACGGCGCACATTTGTAACCGAAATGTTTTTTTTTTTTTTTTTTTTAATCCGGAAGATAATATCAAGAGGCCCATCTAAATTGTTTTCTCCTTTGTTCAGCAAGCAGCCTGATTGTTTATACGAAACCGAATCAGTTTTAGGCCCGGGTTTAGGCCAGAATATGATTTCATCTCCCCTATCTTCGAAGTGACCATTTCCTATCGATAAAAGAGTTAAGTCATGGACTCTCCTGCCGGTAGTGAGCAGGAGGTGCATGCAAGTGTGTCTTGAAACTGCGAAGAAATTGTCGTGATCAAATTGGTAGATACTTAAAAACTCTAGTTAATCTTCTATAGTCCACGAAATCGACTTTTTAACCGGAGGGTTTTCAGCGAAGATGCCTTTTAATACGTGCTTTACTAAGGGGTGGGAGCTGAGCTCGTAAGATCTTAAGGGATTTCCGAAGTTTGCTACAACTGACTTGCGGACTGCTATTGTCTTAGGCGCTAATTTTACGACTCTGTAGAGGTAGCACAGATGTCTAGCTAAATAGTGAGGGCTGGGATCGTCTATGAGTATTCCGTGTGATTGAGCCCAGCTGCACCATCTTGACCAGATTGGTCTATACGTTCTTAAGGATGACAACCTCCAAGATGATTCTAATAGCTTTATTTCATCATCAGACCAGTTTGCTATCTGCTTCGCCCAGCCCGTACCAACCATACCGCCAACTGCAAGCGTTCTACACCTTGAGGAGCAGAGTTCGTGCGGAGATCTATAAGGTTCTCGCGAAGATTCGGAATCAACAGCGGAGGTTTCTCTTTTATTTGCTCCCGTTCTGGTTTCCAGAAGACTCTGCTCCAGTTGGGCGCTACTAGAATATTTATCGTCCCTCCGACTTTAGTAAGTGATGAAGTATTTGCGGAATTAAGGCTGGCGGTGGGAATATCCACCCCAGATAGTACTTCCAAAATATCTGCTGAACGCGTCGCAGAATTGGCTCCATGTGTCTGTCGAGTCTTCGCTGACATAACTCTGAACAACTGCTGACTCTTTCGTGGCGAAGAGATCTAGCTCTAGAATTTCGTATATCTGAAATATCCAGGTTACTATTGTTCCCTTGAGATGCCATTCTGGCAAGGCCTTCTCTCTCGATAGCCTGTCTGCTATTCCGTTGTATATCCCCGCGATGTATCGAGCTATCAAATGTCAGTCCATCAAATCGCATAATTCTAAAATTTGTGTCGTGGCTTTTAATAATCTTGCTGATCTGGTGCCCCTTGTTTGTTTATGTAAGCCACGGTTGTTCGATTGTCCGATTGTACCATTATTGTCTTATGGTGAATTTCGTTAACCAAACATTGGAGGACTTCGTGTACGGCCCACAATTCTTTTAGATTGCTGTGCCATTTTTTTTTTTGACAATGTGTCCAGCTTCCTCACAGATGACGGTTATTTACTATGGCACCCCAACCCTTTTCTGCTCCATCCCTCGTGACAAACATTGACGGGCCCGGATGATGGATCGGAGACCTCTTGTGTAGATTCTCTTCCCACCATTTCAGCTGTTCTAGGGCCGCATATGGGATATGATGTTTCAGATGGGGTCGAGTTTGTGACAGGAGACAAGCTAACTTCTGTATTTGTCGGCAATGAAGTCGCCTTAAGGGAACCGCGAATGATGCAAAGTTTAGTCTTCCTAAAATCACTTTGGAGTCGTACCAGCTTCATTGAGCTTTCCTCCGTAGGTCTTGAATACATTACATCAACTGCCGAATTTTTTAAATTGTATTCTGACTTGTGTTCCAAGTGATGCCTAGATATTCTATGGTGGTTGAAGCGATGGCTGAAGATTTCGCTTGATTGATCTGCCAGCCCAGGTTCTTCAGATATTATGTAGCGACAGTCGTTCGCTGTTCTAGAACTGCGGGGTTTTCGTGCATGAACAGAAAATCGTCGAGATACACCAATACCCGAAAGCCTTTCTGGCGAAGTTGTTGTGCTACCCAGTTCGTAATTTTTGCAAATGTCGAAGGAGCGCTTGCTAGGCCGAAAGGTAGACACGTCATATCGTATATCTTCTCCTGATGCGAGAGTGACAGATACGGACGGTGATTATAGTCGATGGGTACGTGGAAATATGCCTGTGACAGATCGATTTTCATCAGGTAATCCTTTTCTCTTAGATGTTCTGGGATCTGATGGTGATTTAGTAAGCGAAATTTTGGCGTAAGTACATGATCGTTGAGCCTCTTCAGATTGAATATAGGGCGATTACCTCCATCCGTCTTCTTTTTTAGAAACATAGAGGATAGGAATGCTGATTTGAAGGGCACCGGGTTGTAGCATTTTCTCTATCTCTACCGACATTGCCGTTCATGCTCTGTTAAGATATCTTTGGGCGTTTATTCGAGAGAATTTGTTATCGGGGGAATACTCTTGAATGGTATTCTGTAGCCATTTAATATTTTTATAAGGTTTACGGTTGCGCCTTTCCACCGATGTATAAAATTGGCTAGACGCCCCGCGGAAAAGTAGTCACATTCGACCGCCTCTATCCTTTTTGTTTTGGTGTTATTTGGATGAAAGAGGGTTTTTGTTGGCGTCCCTTTCCTTCTGTCTCTCTATTTCGGGTATCGCGAAAGCGATAGGGCACATTTTGAGAGATTTTAGGTTTTGTCTTGAACTTTAAGAGATTTGTCTTCGAACCAAATAGGGCCCTGAAGGCGGAATGTCCTGAAGAATGTCTCGGAAAGTTTTACTAGAAGGTTTGTAGACCTCCCTTCTTTATTTTATTACTTCTGTACGCCGCCCACACACATACTGTAGAAGGGCATCTGAATTCTTTCTAAATACAGAATTTCCTGCTACAAAATCCCGGCCTACAATGTTCTTAACCTCTGTTGGTAAGTTTGCCAACAGGTTTTGGAATATAATCCTCTGCTGAATAAGTCCGTTTATTATAGCACCTAAAGTCAGGTCGAATTTCTCTAAAATCTTTACTGATTTCCAATTCGGAGTAAATTCAGCTAAAGATTTCTTGCTTTTAGGGAAGTAAAGACAGGAGTTGCTTGAAAATGTTTTCGAATCTCGCGAGTATCTGACATTACACCAGCTACTGTCATCTAGCCTCTGGCAATTCAAACCATGCTTTACTGCTATTGGGTCTGCTCGTGCGATCTTAGGTTCTTGTTCTGTGGTGGCTGGTGTAAAGTCAAAAGCAGTAATATTAGAATTTTTGTCTTCTGCTAATACTTCAAGTGTTCTCTATGCATCGGCAATTTTTTTTTTTTTTTTTTTTTTTTCCGTAGCTCAGCTTCTCTGGTTTCCTGATTATCTGGTATATAAGGATTGTGTCCACCGTCTTGGACTAGCTCATCCTTTTCTTCCTCAGATTATGTACTGTCTGGGAGAGAGTCGTATGACGATTAAGGCTCTCTTCACAGGGTTGGAATGTGCTCGTCGCGGTGCTCACTTGGTGATTGTGAATGATATTTTTAATATTTTCGATTTGTTATGATTGCATGCTGAGCAATTTGTTAAATAATACCATTTGTTGGTTCAGAACAGTAGCAAGAAGATGGTCGCTGCTGCCTTGTGCTGGGACTCGAGATTCTGGCTGGATAGATGAACTTGAGACATTTACGCATGAGGAACGTTTCGCTTGACTATGATACACTTCATTAGGAGACTCAATCGAGCGTTTCGTACTCGTGGAAGGCCCCACACCAGTTAATGGGCTGAGGCGTTCCAATTCCTGTGATGCCTCCCGTCTTTTTGAGAGTTTTGGTTTAAGATCCTTCACGGTACTTATAAAGACCTCGTAGGCTGGCGAATGAATCTTTTCCATTAAACTGTGTGGCACATAGCGTAGAGCTCTTGCTGATGGCGATTTCAAGAAGGAAGCCCTCATCGCTCTGTATGATCGCTCGGAAAGTGATGTAGCGGAAGGATTAAAAGCCTGAGCCAAATCTACTGTGGGAATTGCAAATCTGAGATTTGCTTCTATTGCTGGTAGAACTTGACTACCCCCGAACAGTTCCTCAAAGGAGTAATTAATGGTCTTCCCATCTCTCCAATAAACAGGAAAGTTTTCGCTTAAGTAGAGACGATATTCAATTTGACGCGACCGGCGTGGCGGTCGTCCCAATCGAGGTGAAACGGTCGTCCCAATCGAGGCGACTGGCGTCCCTATCGAGGCGACTGGCATCCCAATCGAGGTGAACCTGTCGTCTCAATCGAGACGACGGTCATGCCAATCGAGGAGACTGTCGTCCCAATCGAGGTGAACCTGCCGTCTCAATCGAGACGACGGTCATACCAATCGAGGAGACTGTCGTCCCAATCGAGGTGAACCTGCCGTCTCAATCGAGACGACAGTCATACCAATCGAGGCGACTGTCGTCCCAATCGACGTGAAACGGTCGTCTCAATCGAGAAATAGGCACCTCAAACAAGAACAACTGTCGTCTTGCCAACTGTTCCCATACGGAACATACTTTCTATGAGGTATCTCTATGAGTATTGCATAGCTCATGCGTCGCTGGGCCTTGAGGCGCCGAGCGGTACGATATCGTCGTTGGGCTCAAAAGCGCCGAACGGAAAGACAAAGTACACGTGTTGACTTCATGAATATTGAAAGCGTACTGAAGAAAGAGGCCGCCGCGCGCTGCCCAACAAGTGCGTGACAAGGACAGGTATAGTTATCGCGGGTTACAATACCACAAATACACCTAGTGAGTGAGTGAGATAGAGGATGTTGACAACAAATATTGGAACGTTAATCTCAATGTGGTTCAAGCATAGGCTCGAACACCTAAATATAGAAATGTCAATATCAATTTCTTAGCAATTATGTATTTTGCTTTTGGTAACATTATAGGTAAGTTACAAGACAATTTCGGCGTATGAGATGGAAGTTTTAGCTTGCTGAGAATAACTCGAAAAATAAGTAAAAAGCTAAACATAAATTAAAAGTAAAAAAATCTTTAGAAACAAGCTTTTATTAAAATTCTCTAAAAAGAAAAAAACTTAAAATTAAATCAAACTTTGTTAAATACTATGTAGAGGCAAAATCTTCTCACAAGATTTACTTGTAAAAATAATTATGTAACTTGATCTAAAACCTTGGTTTTACTTTTATTACAGTATAATCTTGAACATAATAGCTAGAATTTCAAACTGTATTGACCTTAAAAAAAACTTAACACCAAAATACATTTACAATAACAATATATCTTACTTGTAGTGCAACTCCCTTACGCCCAAAGCCTTCAGCCCCTTAATACCCTCCATCTGTCCCTCATTGGCTTGTCTTGTGCGTGTGGTGAGCTCAGCTTTAGCTCCAGGCAATGACAGAGCACCCACATCTGGCACTACTATTAGTGTTCCCGTGAAGTCATATCGGTCTCCAGCCTGAAAAGATATGGTGAAAAAAGTTACACCAAATGTGTATTTACTATGCTTTTTATACCACATTTCCTTTTATAAACATGTCACTGCAAGATTGCAGATTATTACAGAAACCATTTGCACCTTGCCTGATGTCAACTCTGTAAGGGATCTAACTCCTGAGTCGAGTTATATTCCCTAGACTCTAGAAAGTTGACTACACCATTTACAGCATACAGAAGTGAATTAGCATCAGTCAACTAAAAAACTGGATACTTGTGTTATGTCTTGCAAGAGATATACAAATTATTTGTCAACTTATAGACATGCATGAAGTATACTTTACCTGCACAGACTCTACAGCTTCAGCTCTCAGTATGACTTCCAGTGACCTGGGAATGCATCCGCGCGGCAGTTCCGCCTGCGTTTCTTGTATGCGGATCTTTTGGAAGTCAACAAATACGCTCTTGTCCGCATCTAACATGAAGCGACGTCGGTTTGCGCAAACTGGGTTACGGCATATTGTTGGAAGTGTGTACTGTGAATTATGATGAATATGAATTAGATTTTATTTGAGATTGCATAATTATTTTCATGGTCAAAAAGACATTTAATGTGTAATGTAATATAATGTTTCACACTTACACCACGACAGTTTGGACAATACACTATTTCTTTTTATTTTATTGTAATTTCTTTTATGTGTATTGGTATTTGTGTGTGTGTGTATTTTTTTAAATAATTTCTTTATATTGTTTGTTTCGTTGTGTTGTGTGAATAAATGTTTTTAATATTTAATGTGATTTTGAGTGATCATCGGCTCCCAAAATCGTTTTATTGTTGATAAAAATATGCAGAATTTGACTCATCAAGCCCCGCTGCGGACGGCAGCATCTGAGTGTATAGGGTTTCCCCATACATCTATGTATTTAAGCAGGGGTTTGATGGGTTAATACCATGGTGAAATATTATTAATCTTTGTAATAGTAAAATTTTAAATTAGTTTACAAAATGACCAAAACTAACAATAAAATAATTGATACAATAAAGATAAAAAAAAATCATCTGATTTTTATAATAGAGTGAAGTAAATCTACCTTGAACTGTTGTTCCACATTTTTTATCACTGTCTGGCAATCTAAACAGACAAAAGTACCCAATACAAGTTCAGGGTGAACAGGGTGTGTTCTTACAATCTGTCCGGAGATTCTAATCAGAGTCCCAATTTTGGCAGTTGTCAATTCCCTCACTTTATGCCGTGTTGGCACATCTACAAATGATATGTAACATTCCTTATCTTGAAGTTCTTTTTTCGTACCACTATCAGCAAGGCTTACAACATAGTTCAATATAGCTTGGTTTAAAAATGGGTATATTCTGTAATATTCTTCAATGATTGTTGTGGCGAGATTCTGATTGTACTTCTCTACATCATCAAAACTGACTTCCAATGTGCTTAGTTCTGGTTTAAGTAGTTCTTTGGCATGTTTCTCATATTTTAGTTCATTGTCTTCTTTGAATCTGTAAAATTTTTGTGTATTTGTGAGATATAATTAAGTAGATGCTAATGTAAATTTACTAAAAAGTTTATTGAGATGTTTATAGTTTATTTACAAAGATGTTATTAAATAGCTTTGCATAACTGGTATTAAATTTTGTGCCAAATATATGCAGTTCCTAGAACATTTCTCTTAGGTGCAGAGCATAAGACGATAAGGACTGCAAACTGGACATTGTTAGTCAACTTAACTGCAGGTTATTAAACTTGGCGGCTACACAGTTTATGCCAGGACAGTAATTTTATGAATGAAAGTTATATTATTTTAGTAAATAAAAGTACTAAATAAATTTAAATACTTACTCTTCTAAGAAATCTTGGAACAGCTTTTGGCATCGAACTCCAACCTCATCTTTTACCTGACTTTGTGTCGCGTAAGTGTCGGCTACATCCATTGCTAACTAGATCAAAATGGAAAGCAATTTGTCAATGAACAAATTCAAATCTGCATTTCACACGTATTGTTATCAAATTCACACTGTAGATGTAAAGTTCCGAGAGCCGAGATAATTGCTTTTTAAACTACTAATACAATAAACAGTTATCACTTTATTCACGGATTCCACAATGTCAATTGATTGTTTTATTATATTTCATTTGAATGAACTGTTGTTAATAAAAACGTAGGATTTGCTATTTAAATTTTAGATAATATTATTTATTGAAATGTGAAACGTCGAAATGTGAACACAGAGAGTATTATATACATTGGGAATGAGAACATCTGAAAACCAGAGCTGAAAACAAAGAATGTTATATATTGGCTGAAAACACAGTGGCTCTACAGTCTACTGACAAGTGACAGTTGACATTTTGGCGGGAACTTTTATAACCAACAAGCTTTGATTTTCGAACACTATTTTTTTTATGCTGAAGCGAAAGATTTTGCTAAAATTATCCGAATCTTTAATTCAATGTGTTTTAAAACATCATTTTGTGTCCAAATGTTTATAATTTTGCACTCTTAATAAAACAACGACCTAATCCACAATTTTGGCTAGATGAATTCTAACAAAATATAGACCCTAAAGAGCAAGAACATTGGAAATAGGGTCAAAATAGTTGGAATTTATATTCGTTCTCCGCCCAACTTAAAAGAAAATCTCGTATTCGGTTAGTTTTTGTGACGATTCCCAAAGTCAATGATTTTGGATTAGGTCATTGTTTTATTCCATATTTTATACCGTGATGCGTAAATCGTAAAAACATTAAGAATTTCACAGATGATTATAGATGTTCCTTCGTAGTTCGTTCCTCTGCAGCGATGCCAGATGTACGAGAAATCTCGTAACTTTACGAGATACAATAAATAAAAAATCTCATACACTTTTTACGAGATTTGTAGCATTGTTGACTGCCTGCATCATGCGTATAAACAAAATGCATAAAAGAATATCCATGCCACAAACGATCGACTCAGGCTCAGCACATCACTAGATTAATTACCCATGACTAAAATACTTATTATTGTCCATCAAGCTCTCTGCCTTCTGAGATCACAAATCTCAATTCCCATGCCGAATCAAAAAAACATTTGAAAAGCAAACCTGGTTCATCGGGTCAACTCAAGGAATTTACCCACCTCGGGCTAGCTAGTAATAGTACATAGCGTAAATTAAGGGTTTGTATAAATGTATAATATTACTAGCTTTTGCCCACGGCTTCGCCCGCGTTTATAAGTTTTTCTGGGCTAAAAGTACATACATAAAAACCTTCCCGTTGCATCACTCTATCCAACACATTTATTTGGATAAAGATTAATATTATGACGTTGATACAACTCTTAACAAATAATGCATTAATTTCGACCAAATTTGATTACCATAAAAACGGTTCTAGAGAGTTAATCTTAAAAGATAGACATATACTGTCGCGGACTTTTTTTTAGATCATTTCAAGAGGAATAATTCTTTCATACATATATTTTTGGTATCTTGAACCGTTTTCGCAGCGCACGCAATGGAAGCCCTCAAGGATGAATAATTTTCCCCGCATTTTTCCCATTTTCCATTATTTCTTCGCTCCTAATAGTTGCATCGTGATGTTATATAGCCTATAGCCTTCCTCGATAAATGGTCTATTCAACACAAAAAGAATTTTTCAATTCGAACCAGTAGTTCCTGAGATTAGCGCGTTCAAACAAACAAACAAACAAACAAACAAACAAACTCTTCAGCTTTATAATATTAGTATAGATATAATTTACTTTTACGAGATTATGTATTGAAAGTACGAGATATTTGGCAGCCCTGTTACGAGAAAAAAACTTCGGCACCAGGCAACCCTGTTCCTCTGGAAAATGTCGGCGCTCACGCATAGACTAATTAGGCAGCGGGACGCGGGTGGCCGAGCGAGGACGATCGGCGGGCGAGTGCGGGGAAGGGGTAGTACTGATGACTTTATTTGTCTCTGCTGATGACTAACTCCTGTCGGCATCACAGACTACTCAGAAGAACTACGTTGTCAGCATTATCAAAGAGGCGGGCAGCAGGATCGCCACGTAATCAGATGGCGCGTAGCAACGCTTTCGTATTTTTGTGGATTTGTTTCATAATATTGGTCAAAAATTAAGGTACCATTTTTATTACATATTTGGAATGAGAATCGACTGCAGATTCACCTCCTTCAATACGTCCGTCGTTCAAATTAACTTACGGTATATATCCGTTTATAATTTTCTGTTAACTTTTAAAAGTTATACGTGTATTCTTTGTGAATTATCGCTCGCTTTAACGGTGAAGGAAAACATCGTGAGGAAACCTGCATACCTGAAAAGTTTTCTGAATTTCAAAGATATGTGAAGTCTGCCAACCTGCACTAGGCCAGCGTGGTGGACTATGGCCTTAACCCTCTGAAGAGTAGAGGAGGCTCGTGCTCAGCAGTGGGCAGTATATAATACAGGGCCGGTATGCTGTCGAGCCCGGAGCGCTGGTCACACTGGCGCAAGCGCAATTTTCGCGTGTCTGTCAACACGCGAAAATCGACCTACACGCACACACATAAGGCGCGTCAACACGCACACATATCGAGTTTGACAGCTGTCAGACCGGCCCGATCTGGCCGGACGGTAGCCGAAGGGTTTTTTCCGTAGTATTATAATCAAGAAGTTTATAATATTATCTAATTATAATGCTCAAAGAGCATTATAATGGGTGCGTTCCACTAAGCGTTCACAACGCCCAAAATACTCTTTTGGCCATTCCACATGGCGACTACGATCGTTGTGGTCGCGGTGAAAACGTCATTAATGACGTCATAACTCACGCTCACGAGAAGCCCACAACGACCCATCTCTGGAGGTGGGTCGAAGTGAGCGTTGAGAAAGATAGCAAAGTTGTCAAAACTAAAAAGTCGAAGTTTTCTATTTTCACGATTATAATATTCTAAAATTGTATTCCATTCTTCATCTGAACTGGATGAACTAGTCCTTTCGACAGTATTATTGCATGCACGCATCATCAAATAACCTAGTGTTGTCGCTAAAGACATTTTGAATCTATTTGAATGTAAAATAATTGAATATACTTCATTGAAATTACATATAAAAATTGAATTATATATTTATTTTTCGACATAAACCAACTTCACTTATAATTATTAAAATTTACACTTAATACTCATTAAAACTTAATAATGGTAGCCTAACCTATTAAAGCTTTTGCTTTATTTTTTCTAGCTCGCCATTTGTATTATTTCCTCAACGCCCAAAACGCTCCACAATCCATTCCACTTGGGTTTACGATAACAACGCTCAGGACTTCCCAATGTATACAGTGTCATTTCAACATTGCGTTACTAAATGAAACCACATATTCAGCGTGATCTCTGCTAACATCGTGCAAAATATTATCCATGGGTAACGCATACTTTCGCCAATAATCCCGATTATAGTTTTATAGTTTTTTGATCACGCTGTGTTTTAGCGCGCTTGACTTTATTCAGTGAATCACGTCACAGCTGACGATGTTATTACAAAACCTATAGGATTAAGAAGGGCAACTCACAAATTCACTTGCAATACATTCACTCACATAGCTGCAGCAGTACCGCTTGAGACGTGGAATTTGAAATAAAATAATTAAATTGCTACTAGAGCAGTCCCTACTCCCTAACTAATATGTTATAAATATCAACATGAAATAAAAAATTGTCATGTTATTGTATAAAAAGGAACTAATTATTTTTTAAGTGTTATGCTGTTAAGAAAAGTATTAATTCTTTAATACTAAACTTTGTTTTCGTTAATAAATAAGTTTACCTACCGAAATAGGTAGGTACAACAAACAACTCGCAGTCGGGTTATTAAAAAAATTACAGGATTTTAATCTATTGATATCATATTTTTTAGATTCCGTATGATATTTCAACGTTTATTTTAATTTTAACATCAATATTTCTGGACGTCATGCCTAAAATAGGTTTACGTAAATACTTTATACTACCAAACGCCTTATTATGCCTTCTGTACCTTCTAATCTCTAGCTACATTTTGTATCGCGTCAGAGTCATTGATCTTGTTACTAACACATTGAAACTAACGTGCAGATACCAACATGTTATGTCTCTTTCGCACGCCATTCATTACAAACACGCACTCAAACACGCTGTGTTGCCAGTATAAACATTTTAACCGACAAGTTTGCTAAAATGACACAGCTTTTCAAAGAATCGGATATTAGTTTATTTATCACATGGATTTCTAAACACACTTAAATAAGTGTAATAAATAATACAATAACTAGGGTAATTACGCTAATGAAAAGTCTACTTAAACGAATACGCAGCAATATCTTTGTATTGTAAAAATAACATTACTTTAAGCAATAAAGCATACCAGAGCTCTAACATCATTTAATTTCAATATGCATTGTGGTACGGTTTAAATAGCATAGAACAATGTAAAACTAATATTGCAGAATAAGGTAATAGTACCAAAGCTTGGTATCCCTGTGGGAGCACGTGTAACACGAACATCAGCTGGCGAGGCCAACGATCGCGCGCGCCAGCGGGCGCACGGCGCACTTGTCGGCATGTTCTTTTGTATAGGGCTGCCATTACCTAAATTGCCGACGCCGGACAAACACGGCAAGAATCCCGGACATTTGGGCGAAATATGGGTTTATTCCCGGACACCTCTGACAGAGTACCCCAGTATCTCCGCACCGCAATAACAATCGTAATTTTTAATAGTTCCTGCCTGAGTAATAATACTTAAAACGGGCGTTATTTACTAACCACTTATAAAGTGACTCGACCAAGTGCACAAAAATCCTTCTAAATACCCATGTTTTACCTACTTACAATAATTTTGGTCATTAGTCAATTGAATATCCTGGTTATCTTAATTTAAGTTCAGTCATTACTCACTATTGGAAGCTTTAGTTAAATACTAAAGCTTCCAATACGTACGTAAATGTTACTTATTCTTGACAAAAGTGTGCGTGTATTCTACGAAGTGCTAAAAATTAAACATTTTTTACCTTACTAGTAAATTACGACAATTCCAGGTAATAGCAATAAGTACAAGTGATATTTATCAAAATGTGTAACGTGTCGAAATACATCGAGATTCGCGGTCCGGGATTCATGGACTTTATGCATATCCCGCGCGGCCTAAAATATGGCCCCGCACTGGCTCCTCCAGGCGCATGCGCCGTGGGGCGCGGGGGCCTGCGCGCGCGTTGCCCTCCAGTCGCCACTCGGCACTCGCCGAGCAGCAACACGACGTGGCGTCTGTCGATTTACGTACTGAATGTTAGGCCGATGCTCCCTATGTACTTACCGGTACCTATTGTAATTTTATTATTAAATCGTTTTGTATCGATCCGAGTGACCTTGCCTTTGACATCGCTTCGGGAGACGCGAGCCATAGTATAGCCATAGTAGGTTTTTAGTTTAGTCCTTTTTCGGCTTTTATGCGCACACGATCAAATGAGATCAAAGAGGCGAAAGAGGTTTGTCAAGATCGTAGCATGTGGCGCTCAATAGTCTCTGCCTACCCCTATGGGATAAGGGCGTGAGTGTGTATGTATGTATGTATGTGTACGATCAAATGTTCTCTAATTGTAATTATTATTCTATTGTGTTAATTTTTAAGTTTCTGTTGTGGTAAACTATGATTTACATTTACAAAGCTCGTGAATAAAGTGTTAATGTTTCCGAGAAGGTCGTTGAAATGTCTTTTGTACTTTTAGGGATTACTGAGTAAATGTTCAAAATTCCAATCTTCCAGAACCTCGCTGACACTCGTATCATAACGGTAGCATCATAGACGGTTTCACGAAATCGATCGACGAATTTGACGGCTTGAGCGTGCGATTCTTGCTGAAGTATCGTGTGATAGTTGATAGAATCTTAGGGTTGTGAAGCTTTTTGATAAGCTACGTGCGGTGTACGGAATGTGAACATTATCGAAGTTGCCACAATGATTTCAGTCTTCTAAAGGAGAAATAACTGGCTCTGACCGAATCTAGTAAGTGGCTGTTGTTTAGATTGACCTATGTGACCTGACACAGAAGCATTGGTAATAATAGCGACCTCATCTTTTCGGTTTGGAATAAAGCTTCTTGGTTACGATGGCGCGATGTGACAGCTTATCGTTGCGCTCCGTGTGTGCATCTCTTGTTCGCGTGTGCGTGAGCATATTATCAATGAAACACACAGACCTCAGTGCGATGTTGACGCTCCGACGATCTCTCGTATACTAGTAGTGGCAATAGGATGTCTAAAATTAAAAGACCTTTTTTGTTATTTATTTTGTTTGAAAAATGTACTTCTTTATTTTACACTAATGGTTAAATTAATTAACTGCATGGTGTTTCTTTCAAATTGATTTTATCGCAGTTAAATTTATGTATTCGGTTACAAAAGGACCCTGTATAATACTCTTTGCTCAGGACTAAGTGGAACGGGAAAACTCGTGGTCGTGAGCGTGATCGTCGTGAGTCCTTAGTGGAACGTAGCCAATATTACGGAAATAGAGAACCCACTCATTCCTTTTAATCGTTCAATTAATTTCATTCTATTTTGACGTGCTGTTTCAGTGTTTCATAACCTAATTTTTTTTTCAAATACTGTAATCAAAGAGCATTATAATACTACGGAAAGTAATTATAATAATTGTTTTCTTTAGAAATAAGAAGCATTTCAGCGTTAATTATTATAATGACTGAAGCCCAAGTTGGTTTTCTGTGTAATATTGCAGCAACATTATTTAAACAAGACACCAATTCACATAATTTACTGAGAAGTTATTATTTGTAAGGAATATTACTTATTTTCATAATAAGAGATGATTTTGTCAGTTATTATATGTACACACTGCACATTTATTACAGAATGCGATGTAGGATAATAACACATGGGTATGGACTCCCCCAGAAGCAGTTTTCCCTCACAGCAAGATGCCCCCGATGTTGCCTTGAAAGAACATCCAAAGATGACATAAAAGTAGCAAAATTTTTTTTACATTCCATTAACATAATTTTTAAAATTTTAATGGTTTCGTTAATTTGTAGGTAAGACCAATAAAACTTAGCAAACGACAGAAACAAAGAATAAAATCTGCTAAATCCACTGCATCAAAACAAAAGAGATTACAGAGAAGACAAGCGCTGCTATGTAGTAATGAATTAGTGAGTTATTTGTTTTCACCACACCATAGTAATTGCCCATTTTTTTATGTGCTTACATTTTTTTTTATTTAAGTAAACTTATGTCTACTATCTATAGCATTGTGGATGTTATCCCATATTCACTTGCTTCTTCTTTTCGTTTTGTGGCTTCCACCATTTATCAGTGATTTCGCCAACGTCAAGTGCCAGACTTTCCAGTTTCCGTTGCAATATTATGAAAATTGAAAGAAACTATAAAATTTCGGCCCGAAGTTACCTATCCCGCAAAACGAATAGAATATACCATAGTTAATAAGTAGTATACATAAATAGTAGAATACATAAATGTATATAATTAAATAAAAAGTAGATTAAATATCTAGGAGAGTTTATATCAGAACAATAAAGAGACAAAAAAGTAAGCAACTCTGAAAGTGAAAGCAGTCATTTTCTATTGACTAGACTATATCTATTTACTATCTATGGTATTGTGGATGTTATCCCATATTCACTTGCTTGTTTGTCACATGTGCTATAATTCTAAAGTTATCTACATATTCCCTTCATGTGATATTTAAAAATGAATTATATTTCAGGAACAAGTTTGCTCATTCTGCAAAAACAAAACAATTACTCCAATATTAAAACCCGAGAAGGAATCATTAAAAAGAAAACATGAGCAATCGGGAAGTAATGAACCAATTGCAAAGAAAGCAAAATTAAACCCAGGTGATGCAGTAAAAAAGCCTCCAAAAGCAAACACAAAAACGAAACCACAAGTTAATCTGTATACAAGTGCATTTGACATTTTTGCTCTAAATAACAAAAAGAACACTCTACCAAATACTGTCAAAGAAGTACCTCAAGTTATTAAAAACAACAAAAAGAAAAAGGACAAATTTGCTGGATTATGCAAGCAAGCAGTACTAGCTTCAGCCAAGTTGAAAGACATTAAACAGAAGAAAATTACTGGAGAAAATAAATTAAATCTATTTTTGAAACCATCATCATGAATTGCACAATATTTAAGGATATCAGGAGCTTGCATTTCTTGGTGACATTCTCTTAGTGTTGTCCTACTATGGAGTAGTGAATAATGTAAAAAAGAGTAATGAATATAAAAAATATTACAAATGTAGCAACAGAACAAAGAAAAAATATATATTTATAGAAATATGTGTATATTCAACATCTCTTGATAATTATCAAATGTATATCCATAACATTAGTGTTTGTATGCCCAGTTATCACATGTAAACTACCATTTTTAAACTTTTTATAAAAGTTATATGTATCATTGTTTTTCAAAAATGAATAAACATCCACATTACTTTCTTCACACTCAGTTACTAGATTTAGATATCCTATAGCACCAGCTGCATCTGTGGGACCATCAATGCCATCTGTACCAGCACTCAATAGATAAACATCAAAGTCCTTCATCTTTTCTTTCATTTTGTGTATTAATACAGAAAATTCTAAAGCAAGTTGCTGATTTCTTCCACCTTTCCCTGAACCATTTACTTCTACAGTTATTTCCCCACCAAGTATGAGACATATATCCTTACTTGTATTATTTACTTTATTTACAATATTTGCAGCAAAATCTGATATGTTTACGGCATCTACTTCTACTTTAAACTGATTCATATTAATATTACCTTTTAAGAAATTTACAAATATTTTTACTAACTCTGCATACTTTTTAGCTACATCTGTAACATTGCCAGAGATTGTATTTGAAAGAGAGACTGGTAGATAATTGAGCTCTTGGCATTCGTGGGAAGCTGCTTCTATGCTTATCTTATTAGATCCAATGATGTAGTTCCTTACATTATCTTTTGGAAATATATCATTACCAGAATCTTTATTTAAAATAGTTTTTATTGATTCAGGTAAATTATCAAACAATTTATATTTGTTGATTATATTGATAGCCTTGGATTTATCATCTTCATTTGCTACTGTAGGACCACTTGCAATCAAATCTAAAGGATCTCCCACTATATCAGAAAGGGTTAGTGAGACAACTTGTGCTGGCTGAGCTTTAATAGCCAGCTGACCACCTTTTAAATCAGAGAGCCTTTTTCTAACTGTATTCAGTTCTTTTATATCAGCTCCTAAGTTTGCCAGTTTTTTAATCAGATCAGTTTTTTCTTCTAACGTTATAGGGTCTTTAGGTAGAGGTAATAGTGCTGATCCTCCTCCAGATATTAAAACTATTAAGAAATCCTTACTATCTAGTCTTAAAACAAGGTCTTTGATTTTTGCAGCTGTCTTTACTGCATTGACATCAGGTAAGTTGTTTTTAGCTCCTTCAAAGTAGCTCACATTACCCATTGTGCTAGTTTTATCTAAACTCCCTTCAGGGATGCTGATCATTCCATATTTTATTTTACTATTTAATAAGCTATCAACTTCCCTAGCCATGTTTTGTACTGCTTTGCCGGTGCCAACAACATAAACATTTTTGTTCTGCAAGTTATAGACATCACCCAATATAGTTAACTGTTGAATACCGGCGTTGTAGTTTAAAGTGTTCCGTATCATATTTTCTGGAAATACGGCTGAGACACTGCTTCTAAATATTTGTATCAGATCACCAATAACAGATTTAGCCATTTTAATCTAATTTATACTTGTATGCTTCGAATAATAATACAATTCTATGCTTGTATGTATCAGTTTTTACACAATACACACTAGTCACTAAGTAACAATAAATTTGTTTTTCGAATGTAGTTAGTACTGAGTGTATAACTGATAAGGTTTAACAAGACTTAATTTTTATCTACTATTGATAACAGAAGTTATAGAGAGAAATCTTCGGAGTAGTCTGCGTTTATAAGCTACTAACAAAGCAAACAACATTACTGTTTCAACTTTCATGAAATATTTTGATTTTTAAAATTTAAATATAGAAACTGAATACCTATATTACAATACTTGTATTTTTATAGGTTAGAAAGTTCCAAAGAAAGTTCAAACTTCAAAATAGGTAATTTTAACATTGGACGTGGAGTTCCATTACATAAAACTTGAATAGGTTTATTTATAAGTAAAGTATGATTTTAAGTTATTGTTAAGTGCAAAATCGAAATAAACTACATGTTATACTCGTACTTTTTATGAATACATGTTGTGTAAAACCGAACGTTTTGTCCAAACAAGTTACCGCAAAATTTAAATTTTTTATTTACTGTGATTAGTGATATCGAGTTTCCAGTTTGTTTTTGTTTCGAATTGTAATTAGATCAGTGTGATATGTTTAAAGAATTCATTTGTTTTTCTCAATATTTTGTTAACAAACAAAATGTGCGATCATTCAGCTGTGTTCTCAAATCAAACATACTGAAGAAAGAAGATACAGTTTTTCACAAACATTTATTCGAAGACGAATCCTTGATGACCGACTTATCCCCAGAATTTATAAATATTTTATCTAAATTGAAGGATAACTTAAGACTAAAATCAAAGAATGATTTCGGAGAATTTTTTATATGTGATAAATTACAATCAGAGTTGAAATTTGTTGATAAAAAATATGTTTTTACAAAAGCGTGGAAATGCTTAAATGAAATTATACCCAAAGAATTTTATGGACATAGCAAAAATATTAAAATATTCCACAAAATTGTTGAAATAGTTATTTACAGTATGAAATACCAACATTTTAATTTGATTGAATATATTGGAAAATGGAATTTATGTACTTATCCTTGGAAAAATCTTCCACAAATAACATCAAAACAGATTTTATACAAAATTATTAAATGGATAATTCAGTATATTTTATCAGCAGTTATCTGCATTCATTTTTTTGTCACCACATGCAAAACAGATGCTGATGAAAACAAACTGCATTTTTTCTGGAAACATCAATGGCAAAGCTTCTATGACAAAAAAATAGCTAGTCTAATACTTACCAAAACTATTGTAAAATATGATCCCTATTGTTTGAGTAAGAAAATTAAAAATACTTACAGTGTTTGTAGAAAGAAAGAAATAAAGATAATAAAAAAAAATTTACCAAAATTGAGCATTATTCTAAAACCAAATAATGACTGCAGACCTATAGTCCAATATAAAAATAAATTGCAAACTACGGCAGAAAAATATAGATTGAAAGAAAGAATGAATTTTCTGAAAATATTAAGTGGAAAAACAAATAAAAAGATTGAACATGAATTTAGAGCTTTGTATGCAAAATGGGTTGAATTGAATAAGCCCAAAGTGTATTTTATAAAGACCGATTTGAGTAATGCTTTTGGATCTATTGATACTAATAGATTGATGAAAATATTGCAAGAAACACACTTGAACTATCAAAAAACAGAGACAAATGCATATACAAAGAAAAAAGTTGCTCAGCAATACAGAGACCTGTGCCCTGTTTATCAAACGTTACAAGCCTTGTATTACAAGCGTTTTCTCTTGTAAATTAGCCCATTTTACAAAAATGCATTCATCAAAACTATACGTGTAAACTACAAGCTACAAGTAATATCGCTTGCATAACAAGTTCTTTCTCACAGTTGTATTTGTGGTTTTGTTTATCATAAATGCCTTTCTAGCTTGTAGCTTGTTTCAAAAAAGTTATAAAGTTTTATAAACAAGGCAAAATGCCCTTTTATCAAAAGATAGAAGTCTAGGAGCTCATAAGTTAAGTGGTACAAAAACATTTTTACAAATTCTTGTAAAATGCGTTCATAGAAATATGTGTCTACTAACCCACAAGTTACAAGATACAAGAATATTTATACAAGACTGTGTAAATTACGTTCATCAAATAATTTCACAAGACTTGTAGATGGTACATACTTGTATTTTTAATTAACAAGTCATTTTTTTAATTTTTGATATGTTTATAAAAAATATATAGTTTTAGACTGCCTCGGTGGGGTAGTTGTATTACAGTACGACTGCAAAGTTGAGGTCTCGGGTTCGATCCCCGGGTCGGGCAAAGTGATATTGAGTTTTTCTATTCAGTATCAGTCCGGAGTCTGGAATTTGTGCCCGATATGGCGATAGGCTCGCCCCCTATCACATCATGGGACGGAATGTCGGCGAAAAGTGGGTGCACTAGTTGCGCCTCTGCCTACCCCTTCGGGGATAACAGGCGTGAGCGTATATGTATGTATGTATATAGTTTTATATCGCCTCTTTGCTTCAGTAAAGTGTTATTTAAGTATGGAATCTTCTAGATGTATGAGGTTATTGAAGCAAAGATGCGATCTTATGTTGGTAAGGTAGAAATTATGGTAATAACTATTGACAATAACTAGCCAAGGCAATGTTTTTTTTTCTTACATGTACATAGACTGATTTTGTATGTAAAAACCTATTTTAAAACTCATTATATTAGTTATTTGAATTATGATTACAAATTTAACCATCTTTTATGCACGACTTAAAGTTTGGAAAAACTAGTGGTCTATTGACGAACTATACAAAGTACTTAAAAAAAACTTTGAGAATAATAACATGGGGGAAAATCATTCCCGCCATTAATTGATTTGCTACTTCTTGAATTACCGACTTATACCCCAAAACTGTCGAAATCCGATTCGGAAATCACAAACTTGTATTGAATTTACCTATAAACAATCTAAAAACTTAATTATAACAGAGTAGAAAGAGATACTATTTGCTTGTAACACATATTATAAATCCACAATTACTCTTCAACTTTTTCGCCACAAGTTACAAGCTACATGTTACAAATGCATTTTTGATAAACAGAAATAACAAATACAAGTGTAAAAAGTACTTATAATACAAGTGATATCACTTGTAGCTTGTAGTATATTCATTTAGTTTTGATGAACGCATTATTGTAATACAAGCCTCGTAACGTTTAATAAACTGGGCACTTATATAGAAGCCAATAATATATTTTACCAATTTGTTAATATATAATATGCTGTTGGTGCACCGTAATAAAATAAATAAGTAAATAAATCGTTTTATCACGAATTAATTGAAGAAGTGTAATTCGAAGAGTAACAAAATCAATGCCTGGCGGGAATGATTTGCTACCATGTTATTTATCTCCAAGAAAGCTTTTAAAGTACCTACATGGGTCTGCAATAGACCATCCTGTTTTTTTCACACTTTAAGTCGCTTAGAAACGAACATTAAAGTTTTAACCATAAATCATAATTCATGAAACTAATAAAATAGGTTTTATTATTATGGTTTATTTATTTATTGTTTTTTGTTTTATTATTTTGGTTATTTACGCACAAAAATCAAATTATTGAAAATTGTTTTTATTTTTGACATTAACTTGACTAGTTATTTTACCGTAATTTCTATATTACCGACATATAAAAATGATAGAAACATTATTTGGTAATGCATCAAAAGAAGTCTTGTAAATTTAAAATGCAAGATGATACAGACATACACACTCACGCCTTTTATCCTCGAAGGGGTAGGCAGACGCACGAAGTAGGTGCAGGCTATGCATACTGCATCCCATGGTTTGATAGGGGGCGAGTCTATCGCCATATCGGGCACAAATTCCAGACTTCGAGCTAATACTGAATAGAAAAACCCAGTATCACTTTGCCCGACCCGGGGATCGAACCCGAGACGTCACCATTGCAGTGCCAATGCCACCACCACAAGTTGATACAATCTACAAGTCTTGTAAAAGTATTTCATGAACATAATTTACAAGAACTTGTAAAAAAATTCTTTAACATGTAACTTGTGAGCTTGTAGACTTGTAATGTTTGATGAATAGGGCACTGGTTACAGAGTTAAGAAAACCCATTTTCATCCGCTCTGGCTCAACAGTTTTTGAATGGAAAAAAGGTCTGGTGCAAGGATATAAATATTCACCAGCACTTTCTGACTTATACTACACACATTTGGATGAAATTTATTTTAACGAACATTTGAAGCCAGCCATGGGCCAGATTAAGTTATTTACAAGAGTTGTAGATGATTATTTGTACATAACTGATTCATTAGAAGATGCACATATATTTTTAAAAGCTTTATCTAACTATAAAAATGTAAATTATGAGAAGACCGTGGTTAACTTTGATCACCCAAATATAAAGTGTTCAGAAGAAATTACTTTCCTTGGATATACTTACAATACTATGAATTGGCATGTCAGTAGGGCAAATAGTGTATTTGTGGGGCAAATGTGTTATAAGATTGCTTTTACTAGTGCATTGTCAGACCCTTATAAGTTTTTAGAGAACAGAATTGGCCAGTCAGGAATACAAATAACTGGCCACATTTTTAATCTGTTTTATAACACTGAAGAAATGGTGTGGAGGCATGTTTTCACAACATTTTGTTTATCAGCTAATAAGTTCTGCACAATTTTCGCAATAATTTGTAACAAGGAGGATATAAAGAATTGCCTATTGGTTTATAAAAATAGAGTGACTGTGAAACTAATTCAATCATAGACACTTTGATGAGATATAAGATGGCTGATACAAAATTTATTTATTGTATAAACCATTTCAGATATCTGTCATGGCTGGCTTTGAGTTTATGTGCTAAGAAAACACTAAAATGCACTGATATAGTTCCTTATGTTAATGATGAAATGGCAAAATCGAATTGTATTTTTGGTAAATGGAATGATCATGCTAGTCTAATAAACAAAAGTGGTGAAATTATAAAACCAGCTGTGAGGGAAGTGTGTAGGAGAACTGATTTTAGAGTAATTTTTAAGACATTTTATTGTTTGCCAAATGGTTTTGAGTGTTTTGATCATAGAATAAAATGATATTTATGTTGTAAAAGCTTTATTTTTTTTTTTACAAAATGTTGATATCTTAATTGTAAAATACAAAACTCAGTCAAAAAGACATAATAAAATGGACGGAAAAATAACACAGTAAAATTATTAAATATAATATAAACTTATTATTAAGGCACATTTGGTCGGATCATTAAATTGATTGCATATTAAAATTTTAAATTATTACTTAATTTACTTAAAACAAAAGATGCTAATAGAATGAAGTAAGAAGATAATACCCATATTATATTTATTAGTTATAAATGCATACTCATTTTGCAATTTCCCATAAAATATATTTTTTAGGCTTACAGATGAATTAATTGGGTATTATTGTATGGTCAGCCTATCCTTATGACTAAATTATAAAACACTCTGACATTGAAGATTGTCATATACGCCTTGACATAATATAAAATATGTTACCATGTTGATTTTACGTAAAAAAAGAAGGAATCAAGGAAACAGGCTCACAATTTTCAGAGAAATCAGTGTACATACATAAAAAATAAACACACGAACTGAGAACCTCCTCTTTTTTTGGAAGTCGGTTAAAATGTGATTACTTACAAATAACACTATTATATTATCTAAAGGTACGTTTGTTGGGCGTCTGATAATATCACCGCCATTTTACATGCGTACACACGTAGATATCACTATCCACTACCCAAAATAATTAATTTTTAACATGATATTTGTCATTATTATAAAGCGCATCATGTGTCAAACTATTTAGCTGCATCTAGAATTACATTGATTGTCAATACTTGGTCTAAGGTACATTATAGCTGTAATGATCTACTTAAGGTACTCTGTGTGCAGGATAAAAGCACGAGGCTGCTACTGAATACTAGATCTATACTAATACTATGATGTGAAATCATTATAAAAAACTTTTTAAAACATGTATCTTAAAAACCTAAACGGAGAAATTCAACTGTACAAGTTTTGTAGAGATTCAGTTATCTTAGTAGAGCGATAATAAATAGAGACAGAGCTAACACTTCTCCTATCACTCCATGTCTGTACGCATGTGATAAGAAGTCCGGATCAGGCGCGACGTAATAAGCGGCTTTGGGAGCATCGCAGGAGACGAGAGACGCGGCGCGGATGAGAGCCTCTCCCGCGATGATCTCGGCTGAGCGTTGGTGGTGGGGCAACGGCTTCAGGCGTACAGCCACGTCGCTGAAGATCAGATCCGAGTACGGAGGCGGCGAGTGGAACATGCTGAAGCTGAAATTGGAATATGTTGAAGCTTGTATCTCTGAGAGTTGTACTGTATTTTTTTTTTATTTGAATGATGGAACAAGAAAGAAAGACTGATGCTATGCGCCAGATAAACGGAAGCAGCACCACCTGCAATTGTTAATTACGAAGCTGTGTCAGGCTTTGTGAATATAGCAGAATAAGTGTTACAATTATATGATCGTTCAAAAGAAATACCGCATCAAAATCGGTCCATCAGTTTTGAGAGCTATGATGCCACAGACAGCCATAGACACACCTTAAACTTCTAACATCCCTAGTTTTGCGTCGGGTTTTAAAAAGATAAATTTTACCTGAATTCATCAGAAGTGACAGCACCATAGAATTGTTGAGCGTACACCATTAGATTCGAGTAGACGTCGAGTTCAGTATGGTTGGCCCTGCCCATCAACACCGATCCAGGCACCTTGCCTAAGTTGCAGTGTTTGTATTCGTGCATCTTAGCTCGGGTCCCTGAAATATAATAATGTGTCTAGTAGTTAATATGTCACCCGTTCCTTACGTCTCCTCACAGTGATTAACCTCTGACAATTACTGTCACGCCACTCGTGGCTATACTCATGCAGACCAAAGAATTTAGCACTCAGATTATGGGGTGATTGTTTAGAAAAAGTACCCTTTTTGATTTGATGATAGTCCAGCGGCATGACAACTTTTTTTTTTTAAATAAAGGGTGACAAGGGTAAAGTTGGGCCAGTCAGAAAAATTATGGTACTAATAGTGACGTACCGTCAGGACAGAGCAGCTGCAAGTCGTCAGGCAGCAGGTCCCTCGCCCACCACTCGCGCCGCCTGCCGCCCGACACCTCGGCGGGCGCGGTGTGCCGCACAAACGCTACGTCCCCTCCCCCTTCTACCATGCACCGCATAGCGCCCACGTGACCGTAGAAATCCTCGCTCGCGTCTCGCCGACAACGTCTGTGTTAGTGAAAGTTTTTTTTTATCGACGTTATTAGCATGTGTTAATTCTTGTTAGAAAATGGTTGTCAAATGGAGGGTATGTGAAGTCTGCCAACCCGCATTAGGCCAGCGCGGTGGCCTAAGGTCTGACCCCTCTCAGTAGTAGAGGAGGCCCATGCTCAGCAGTGGGCAATATATAATACAGAGCTGATTGCATTGCATTGCAAATGGACCATGAATTTTGATTTTAGGCAAACTCAGGCGTATCTCTTTGGATCTATTTTTTTTAAGTGAAATAAACGTCTAGTCTTGGTAGTGGCATTCTGATTTTGCTTTTTTAGGGCGGTATTAATAAACCAATCTCAAGTTTGAATTGAGAGAGATTGATTTATTAATACCGCCCTTAGTAATTTTGGACTTTAGAAATATTGATTTACAGTTGGGTATTTTTTTCTTTTGTATAAAGCCTATTCGCTAAAAGTATGGGAGTGTAATATGAGTATCTAATTAAAAAAAATACAAACATACGAATTGAGAACCTCCTCCTTTTTTGGAAGTCGGTTAAAAAATGATGTATGTAACCTGAATGGACGATAGCCTAATTGGGAATGGAACGGCCTGTTGAGACAATGTCCGGAGGTTCGAAACCCAAGGCACACACCTCTGATTTTTCAAAAGTTATGTGTGTATTGTTTGTCAATTATCGTTCACTTTAACGGTGAAGGAAAACATCGTGAGGAAACCTACACACCTGAGAATTCACCATAAGAGTTTCGAGGGTGTGTGAAGTCTGCCAACCCACACTAGGCCAGCGTGGTGGACTAAGGCCTAACCCCTCTCAGTGGTAGAGGAGGCCCATGCTCAGCAGTGAGCAGTACATAATACAGGGCTGGTATTGTATTGTAACCTAAGGGTTGCGAGCGCCTTCTGCACTCACCCAAAAGACCGGTGTTCATGTATAAGCCGACCCTCGTCAGGCTAACAAGAGTTTAGTCAGGGACAAAAAAAAAAAAAGTATTGTAACCTGTATGAAGCGCCGTGACACAGATGGCAGAGGTTGTCGTGTGGCTGTGCGCCGGACGCCACGTACTCTGAGCTGAGCGCGCCGGGCGCACAGGCCTTGGTGAAGTACTGCGCCGCCGCCGCCGCGCCGTCGCACCCGTACGGCCTGCGCACGCGCACGCGCATTATACATCTATACCTACTTTTTCCGTCTGCACGAACTATAGTTTAATAATGAGGTTTGTGTATAATATTTTCGATACGTTAAATGAATAATTTGACTTTAAGTTTTTACGACTGCTTTAAGTTTTACTTGGCTGATGTCGTTCAGTCCTAACTAGTAATATACTACATAAAAAAATATTTTACATAGCTAAGCGACAATGGCAATAGACCTGATAATAAGCATACGAGCATATAGACGCCATAATTACGCCCAATAAGTCTAATAAATGTAGTAACTGACCTAATCCATCCGTTAGACAAGAGGTATGCGAGCGGATACACCCATCCGGCCGCCATGCCCAACCCGGTGTGACACGTGTTTTTGTTCTTCAAATATGTGATGTCAGTGTCGGGGTCTTGTTCCTTCGCCACTGCTACGGCGTAGTACCAGTTGTCACCACTCGTATATACCTGAGAAAATAACATCAGTCAATATAATATTCCATTGGAGAATAATGTAATTTTTTAAAGTATTATGTTACGTACATTCATCCACAAAAGTAGTTGAACATATTCAAAACTTCAAACCGTCTATAAATGTTACGTTTATTTGAAACATTTTTTTCTTTGTATGAAGTCAAGATAATGGCTTATATAATTTTTGTAAAGAAAAAAAAATGGTCAGAACACATAAGTGTATAAGGTCAATTGAAATTTTCAATTTGTTCCACTATTTATTAAGCTGACTGTACATTACTTCTGAAACTTCTTCAACTACTTCTTCTTTACTAGTCATACAACATGTACAAATTGAAAAATGAAATATACCTAATATATTTTTCTTATATTTTATACCAAGCTGATTTAATGCGGTCTTTACATTATAGACGTCCTAAATCTATACTAATATTAAAAAGCTGAAGAGTTAGTTTGTTTGGTTGAATGTGCTAATCTCAAAAAGTACTGAACTGATGAGAATTTTTTCATTAACAGGAAGCTATATAACTCCTGAGTGCTATAGGCTACAAGAACAAGGTGATTAGTTCTTGATAAGAACATAAAAAATCGAATTGTAAATGAATATTTTTTCCCGATATATAAAGTAATGTAGCTTTATGTAGGTGAAAGAATTTTTAAAATCGGTCCAATAGTTTGAGTTATCCATTACAAATGAACAAAAATCAAGTGTTTCTTCGTTATATTAGTACTAGATTTTTCCCGCGGCTCCGCCTGCGTTAAAAAGTTTTTCCGGGATAAAAGTCCCGCTTTTTATTTTCCCGGGATAAAATGTAGCCTATGTGTTAATCTAGGACATGATCTACCCGTGTGACAAATTTCATCGAAATCCATTCAGTACTTATTGCGTGAAAGAGTAACAAACATCCAGACATCCATACATACTTACAAACTTTCGCCTTTATAATATTAGTAGGAAGTACTTGATCCCCCCCCCTCCTTTCCTTAGCAGAACCACGCGTGCGGGCGCGCGAAGCCACAGCTTGAAGGTGAAAACCATTACGACCCGAACCAATAGGTTCTATAGTTCCTTCTTCTGTCGCACCATCAGGCTGTGGAATAGTTTGCCGGCGCACGTGTTCCCTCCTTCCTACAATCCTGGGTCCTTCCGCCGTAGCGTGAAGAAGCAGCTGGTCAGGCCGGCATAATTGTGTCGAATGGCATGGGATAATCGTCCAATGCCATTCGATTCTCTATTTGGACTGCACTGTGCTTACCATCAGGCGCAGTGCAGTCACTATGTCGAGTTCCTATAAAAAAAAAAAAAAAAAAAAAAAGTAGGATAGTAGGAAGTAGGATAGTAGGATTAGTAGGATAGTAGGATTAGTAGGAAGTAGGATAGTAGTATAGATAATGCAATGAACAATCAACGGTCACTGGTCACCTCCTGCATGAAGGGCACGAGCCGGTGGTGGTGCGCGGCGTGCAGCATGTCCGCGGCGTCGAGCGGCACGAAGTCCGCCGCGCCCTCCGACACCGCGCGTGCGCAGTGCCGCGCGCTGTACCCGCGCCAGCACACCAGCGCCGGCGACAGGAACGCCGCCTTCAGCGCCACCTACACGGGTCTGGCTGTAGCTTTCACATCGAGAGGGGAGGGGGGTGTTATCGAAGGCTCAGCAAAGTGGCTTGTGAACGCAGAAGGCGCTCGCAACCCTTTGAATTAAGTGACCATGATGAGGGCAACCCACTGATGGTAAATGAAGTGAAGCCCAAAAAATGATGCCGACCGGCAAGAGATAAATATCCCTGGTCGGTCGGCACAATTACGCCGGCCTGCTTAATTGCTTCTTCACGCTCCACTTGAAGGACTCTAAACCGTAGGAAGGAGGGAACACGGTACATATTTTACTGGTGGTAGGACTCTCATACGTAAGAGTCCGTCTAAATGGGTACCACCGCAATGTCTATGTCTACCGCCAAGCAGCAGTGTGCATGCACTGTTGTGTTTCGGTTTGTAGGGCATTGTAGCCAGTGTAACTATAGGACATATTGAGACTTAACATCTTATGTCTCAGCATGACGAGCGCTATGGAATGCCACACAGTACTTTGTACCTCAAGGTGCTGGATGGTGTTGCTACTATGTTTATGGGTGGTCGTATCGCTTACCATATTGAGGCGAACGGCATGCTCGTCTCCTCATTTGATGTCATAAAAAAAAACCACTTGCAGCAAGCAATTTTTACCGTGTGTCACGACTCCATGGCATTTGCCAACCTCTGCATATTTTTTAGCTGCGAGCTTGCAAAACTTACGACGAGTCGCATGTGTATAGAATTATTGAAATGGCAATATTTCATTTAATAATATGCAAGTATAAAAAGATTTGGGAGTTTAGCGTAATATTATATTACTGCGAGAACTCACTAGTCTAAACTTTAAACTGTGTTTCAATAAATATAACATTGAGCAATTGAGCATAATTATGCATTAATTCATATCACCAAGGCCATATTGTTTCATCCGTAGTCAAGTAAAGTTAAGAGCCACACTGGCGAATTGCGAGCGAATCATAATGAGGCGAGGGCTCAGCGGGCTCGTCCATTGTAATGAGACCGTTAACTTTAATTGATCACGATTGAAACAACAGTGCCTAAAGTGCCGATCGGTGGGCTTAGAATCACAAGAAAACGAAGCGGAGACGCATCGTGTTATTTTCTGTCACATCCTAAGCCCACAGATTATTCCATACAACGGTTATGATTTTTCACACTTACCCTCATTTTGACACACTTGTCGAGCTCCGCGTCGCTGGTGACACACAGCACGGCTCTGGCGACGGGACACACTCGGATGCCCAGCACAGCCTTCTCGGCTTGATCCCCCACGTACGGGTTGTTCAGGATGTTCTTCGCGGTCTGCTCCTCTTCTTTCATTATACGGAAGTTTATTGTTGCGTCCTATATGAACAGAAGACGTTAAAGTACCTTATAATTAAAAGATTTAGAATTATAAAGAATTAACTTCTGAATAATTGGTTATGCTATATAAAGAACCATTAACTTTTGACAATTTAAACATTTTGAAATGTACCAAGTAATTATGTTAGAAACATAGATAGTGTGTTATATCAACTCTAGTAAACAAACAGCATAATAAATAAGTAATACAATACCTGTAGTAACAAATCAGTAATGTCGTTTGATGTAAAAAGCTTGAAAGGCAATTCTATGGGACGACCGGACGCATCGAATCGAGGCTTAAACGGCGCTTGCGTGCTTACTCTAAAATAGAAAAATATGTAGATTATTTTTTTTCGAATGCGAGCATAAAAAACTGTTGTACACAGTTTATACATATTCGTGGTGCTGCCCATTCGAGCAGTTATTAGGTTTTTCCACGCTATTTTACATTCGCAATATCTGGCAACAGAGTCGGACATATTAACGTGAAAAACGTATCTTTTAAAGATATTATTCATAAACTAAAAAAGGTTTATAAACTCTTTATGAATAAGGCCGCAAGTGTTTGTGGAAATAACTTTATCCTACCCGGTCTTACCCTTCATCATTCTCCTCATATCTCTCTGGATCATATCTATTCCTGTTGTAAGTATCGAATGGGTAGCGAGGTTGCGCCGTCGACGATGGTATAGGGTTGCCAAACTGGTCATGGTTTTGATACCCATTCGTATCATTATACTTCTTGTTTGAAGGATTTGGTTCACCATAAAGCTGCACTAGCTTTTGTATCAGGTTTTGAAATCTAAAAATGTAATTAATATCAACAATCATAAATTATATACTAAAACCTTCCCTGAAAACTATACATTTGAACATCGAAAACCACATCGAAATAGGACCAGTAGTTTTTGAGAAACTCGCGGCCATACAAATTTACATACATACATATGGATCGAATACAGAACCTTCTTTTTGAAGTTGGTTAAAAAGATATATTATTTCTACATTTATTTATTTATTATTTTATTTACATCAATATCACCATATTGATCACCATAGCGTTTTATTATAAATTCATAGACAATATTTTGATACGATTTTCTAATTTGTCATTTCTATTTATTTATTTATTTATTTATTTAAAAAGGTACATCAACAGTACATGTATATAAAATACTCTAATACACTTTACTTAGGCTTAGAACTAATACATGGACCAATTACAGATGTACACAACATTACTTAAAAAAATATGTAAATTATGATAGTAGCGAGCTTAACCGCAGGTAGTACAGGTAAACAGTATAATATTATATCTTTTGATTAAAAGGAACATTTACATTTGTTTTTGAAAATATTTAGGGAATCAAAAAATATGTCGATATCTGGCACTTTGGCACAGATTTCATTGTAGGTAGTGGATATCCTACGTATGGGCGAGTTATATCCAACATTTGTTCGGCTTTGTGGTAGGTGGAACAGTTCAGTTCGCGCCTGTCTAGGCTGCCGGTATGGTATCGAGAACCCAAAGCGCTCTAGCAAATGCTCACACTGAGAAAACCCATTAACACATCTGTATAAAAATATAAGGTCGTGTTGTTTCCGTCGATTGCGTAATGAAATCATGTTAAAAAAAGAAAGACGAGTTTCATACGGACATCGGTGTGAGATACCTTGTGAAGTAAACGCTAAATACCTTGTAAAAGCACGTTGTACTGTTTCTATACGCTGCGAATGCACTGAATAAAATGGATTCCACACCACACTTGCAAATTCTAGATGGCTACGAACCAAGCAATTAAACAATAAAATCTTTGTTGAAGGTTGAAATATCTTTGCATTTCTCTTTACAAACGCTAACATCCGTGACGCAGCTCTAACGACCTCAGAGATATGGCAAGTGAATTTTAATTTGCTGTCGAGAATAACACCAAGATCGCGTATTTCAGTGGTTTCCACCAAGTGCTCATTATTTATTTTGTAAGATGACAATACTGGATACATTTTCTTAGTATAGCGAATATAGAAACATTTGGTAGGATTCAATTGCATACAATTAGCGTCACACCATGACTTGATATTATCTAAATCTGACTGGATCAGTTCTGTGTCACTGTACGTCCTTATTGTTTTATAAATTTTGAGATCGTCAGCAAAAAGTGCATATTTACAATGACGAATGTAAGAAGTTATATCATTGACATAAACTGTGAATAATAGGGGGCCTAAATGGGAACCCTGAGGCACTCCCGATTCAGCAATATACTTACAAGACGTGTGACCTTTAACCACGACAACCATTGGACGCATATATAAGTAGGATCGAAACCAGGATAACAATGATCCGAATACACCATAAGAGGAAAGTTTTTTTACCAGTACTGAATGGTTCACTTTATCAAAAGCACTGCTGAAATCTGTATATATAGTATCTATTTGAAGACCCTTGTCTATTTCTTGGGCCAAATCAGAGACAAAGCAAGTTAAGTTTGTTTGTATGGATCGACCTTGTCTGAAGCCATGTTGATGAGGTGACAGGTATTTTTCAAAGTGATGGGACAGTATTGGTTGCAAAAGCGACTCAAACACTTTTGAAAGGCAAGATAAAATTGCGATGGGTCTATAGTTTTTTATGTTATTCTGATTTCCCTTTTTAAATATCGGAATTATTCGCGCTTTTTTCCACTCAGAAGGAAAGACACCTATCTCTAATGAATAATTATAAATGATAGTTACAGGTACAGCCAAACCGGATGCACTACGTTTAAAAAATATCGGCGGGATGGAGTCGGGTCCAGCACCCTTGTTCGCATCCAGCTGTTTTAGTTTTTTTAAAACATCATTCGTGGTAAATTTTACAATGGATGGAACACAATCACTAATGATGCCTTCACTATTAGAGCGGTTAGAATCTGTGTTAACATTATGAGAATATATAGAAGAGAAGTGTGACGCGAACAAATTAGCTATATCAGATCCATTTTCGGCTTGAGAATCGTTTAGATGCATACGTGAAGGATAGGAAGAATTGTTGCCACGCTTATGTTTAACAAATTGCCAAAATAATTTGGGGTTTTTAGTTATAGCTAATTCAATTCTATGCTTGTAGGCAGTGTAGCACTGATTTAGCAATTTATGACATCTAACACGGAGAAGTTCATATTCGATTTTATCGCGCGGGTTCTCATATTTACGATATCTTAACCTGCATTTGTTTTTTTCAGCGGTTATCCTAATCAATGGATACGTAAACCATGCTGGAAATGTCGACTTCTTACTAGCATGCATAGGGACGTGCTTCTGAATAATATCATTTACTACCTTGTAAAATCTAGATACCATATCATCCATCGTACAACAGTTTAAAAATTCTAGATGCCAATCTATGATCGTTAGTGCTTCTACAATAGAGTCATAATCTGCTTTAAAGTAATTGTATTTTGCGATATTTTTATTGCGGATACTAGTAGTCCTAGTATTTGCAATACTATACATAAGATGTGGATGATGTTCGTCCAACCTGCTTAGAAGAAGCAGTGGTTTATTTACTTTACTATCATGAATCGTACTCAAAATTAAGTCAAGTATCCTATCATTACTGTTAGTTATATGGTTGTATTGTTGCAATCCATTTGTTTCTATGCAGTCAATAAGATCGCATTCAATTTTACTATTAAAATTATAAGGTATCATGCATCCAGCATCATCATCTTTACTCCACTTTATTCGACCAAGATTAAAGTCACCCATTACAATTACGTCATCGAAATAATTAAATACATTACTTAAGCTATTAATAAAAATTGTTTGAGTTTCCAAGCTTGGTGGAGAGGGCAAGTAAACTGCGCAAAGTGCAATTTTTTTAAACACATTGTTTAATTTTATGTTTAGTAATACCCACAGATCCTCACAGTCAGATTCATGGTTGGAAAGTCTACTAGAATCTATGTCACGTGATACTGCGATAACGACGCCTCCTCCATCACGCTTGGGAGCACCATTGGAATTGACATTATTTGTGCCACTTGATACATTACACGGGCGATCCCGGCGATATACGACATACCTAGGATCTATAAATTCGTTATTACACACATTCGCATTAAGCCAGGTTTCGGTAAATACAATCACATCATAGGAACATAAGAGAATATTAGTATAAAGTTCTTCAGTCTTTGTTCTCATACCCCGTATGTTTTGATAATATATTGTGAATGCTATTAAAAATATACTACAACATTTATTAAGAATATTATAAAAAAAAAACTAAATTTAATTATTTAATAAGCTTTATACTCTCCGGGCTACGAATAAGCAATGCCTGGCTGGTGTCGTCCTTACGGACATAAATACGACCATTTCTGACCCATACATATTTGTATTTTGATTCTTTAGCTTTCATTCTTGCTATAGCGTGCAAAGATT
The DNA here is from genome assembly GCA_949316025.1 of Lapara coniferarum. Taxonomy (NCBI): domain Eukaryota; kingdom Metazoa; phylum Arthropoda; class Insecta; order Lepidoptera; family Sphingidae; genus Lapara; species Lapara coniferarum. The sequence goes on from OX438921.1 coordinate 6,336,033, forward strand.
TATTGGATGGCGTAAGATGTTCAGCCACAAACACAGGAGAAACTTTACCACCAATTCCCAAATTATGAGAATTTAGTTTGCTGTCCGGATTCTTCTTATTGAAATTATAAACAGCAGCGAGTAGAATGTCCCTCTGTCGTGGAGTACGTAGTTTAGCGATGACTGTACGAGGTCTCGTGCTATCTTTGTCCCATTTGGCTACGCGTGTGACTTGCATAAAATCCGTTTCAGTAATAGTAGCGTCTACTGTAGTGCACAGCTGAGTGAGGCAGTTCACCAAGTTCTCCGCGCGGTGTTCTGGTATGCCATGCAGTTCCACATTACTATCGCGAAGGTGCTGCTCAGCTAAATTTAATCTAACCGAGAGGTCTTTTACAGTGGATTTTAATTCGGCGTTGTCAGTTTGTAGTCTGTCTATAGTTGCATTATTCTCTTGTAAATTTTTATGCACTGCCTCGAACTTTTCATTAAAAAAAGACATGGACTCTTTAAATTCATTGATTTGCTGAGATATGTCGTTGAGTTTGTTTGCTACAACTTCAGAAACAGTTTGTCTGATGATTTTGCAAATATCAGTCTTGAAGTGGTCGAATAGATCCTTCATAGCATTTTCGGTGACATAGGTATTTCCAGAAGATGAGTTATTATCTTTCAGCGGCGTAGAGTTTTTCCTTTTTGATGGGTTATTAACATCAGAAGTGTCATGTAGACAGTTGGAAGAGTCGAGTGAGTTAATTGTTGTTGATTGCACATTACGTACAGGAGTGACCATGGTTTTGGACTGTTTATTTCGACAATCGTGACATTTCCAAGTGCCTCTAGTTTCAACGGTCATCAGGTTAAACTTTTTTTCTTCGATATTGCCACATTTCAAGTCGTATGTGGATTTACAGTGACAGCAAGCTATAAATTTTCTGTTGGGAATTTTCATGCGACATCCAGCACATAACACAGGCATCTTAAGTTATAAAAAAAAACGTAAGTCAGCGGCAATAGGTTAGTGTGTGAAGCAAAAGCGCAGCGATGTTAGTCGTATTACCCACGCATTTCTATCTCTACAATCTCAATTTTTAAAAAACTTTAGCAAAACGTGTTTTTACTTTTTTCGTTGTTCTACAGAAGCGGCACTGCTGGTCACTATTGCGTCGGCGGGCACTTTGCCCCAATGACAATTTTCCCACTGCGTCACTGGCCTGCGGGATCCATCACGACAGATCAATTCAAATTGGTCTTCTGACACGCCGCCTGATAAAAATATTAGGATTTAAATATGAAATGAACAGAAAGAATGAAGAATATCATTTTTAACAACAATGCTGCATTAGAAAGTCAGAATTGCACCAATAGGCCAACAAGAATTTCCCAATAACCAAAAGAAACAAAATATTTGAAAATCTTACATCATTTTTTAACTCTGTTTAGATTGTGTTCAGCTAAAATTGTTCTTGGAGAATTATGACACATATATCATTGTTAAAATGTTTTACTAACCGAGTATCTTGTGTGACAGTAGAGCATGTTGTATTGTGGTGTCTCGTACAAATGCTATTTCTCCGGTGCCGTTGGCCACTAAACACCTAAGTGCCCCTTCGTATCCCGCGTACGGATCGGCTAGCGTACACCTGACGCCTCTGCCTCCAGAGCAGAGCTTGCAGAGTCTAGAAAAGTTAAACTGGGTTATTTCATGTTTTTTTTAAATGTATTTTAAGGAGCCTTATCGTGAGTTACGACTAAGTCGCTCCATACCTCCACTTAAATATATGTCTACAGACTAAACGTTCACCCTAGTACACTTAAAATATTTTTTAACCAAAACCCTAGCCTCCTCTGACATAGGAGCCGACAACACTATTAAAATCTCCTATATTACAAACTAAAATATGAGGTCCACTACGGAGTGTGTACGGACACACTCTGACAAAATATGGTGTACATCTTCCTTCACTCCACAGTCAGAGCAGTTTGGTGAGGTTTCATGTATGTTCAGGTAAATATAAGGCTCTATCACACTGGCGAATTTCAAGCTAATTCACAGTGAGGCGAAGGTGCTGAGCGCTCGTCTAGTGTAATAAGAATGTATAATTTACTTGACTACAGAAGAAACAACAGGGGCTAGTTTTTAATATAGAAACATTTAGGTAATGGTATGACTGAACAAAAGATTTACGACTAAACTAGATATCGCCCGCGGCTCCGCCCGCATTAAAAAGATTTTCCGTGATGAATGTAGCATAATATGGGTTAATCCAGGACATGATCTACTGGTATGCCAAATTTCATCGAAATCCGTTGAGTAGTTTTTGCGTGAAAGAGTAATAAACATCCATACATACTTACAAACTTTCGCGTTTATAATATTAGTAGGATTTGAAATGATATTTTAAAATTTTCATGGATAAGTGTCTAAGCTAGACTTATTGGTATGAATAGTATAGTACAAATATGTCAGTTGTTGAAAACTGTTTGAATCCTTCAACCATTCACCAGAATTATATCAGCCTAATTTACATTAATTTTATTTCAAACATTCAATTAATTACATTGCAAACTTAAGTATAAAATTTAAGAATACTCACTGATCAGAATTGTCACCAATGGGATTGTAGATGTCTTTCAGTGAGTTTGGTGCACATGACTCACCGAAAAACTCAACAGCCGATTTAACATGATTATTACAATCTTTAACTTTAAGTCCGCCATCTTGCATTAACTGTGAATAGAATTACAGTGAAAAACATATACATATACATATACACTCACGCCTGTTATCCCTGAAGGGGTAGGCAGAGGCGTAACTAGTGCACCCACTTTTCGCCATTATTCCGTCCCATGATGTGATAGGGGGCGAGCCTATCGACATATCGGGCACAAATTCCAGACTCCGAGCTGATACTGAATAGAAAAACTCAATATCACTTTGCCCGACCCGGGGATCGAACCCGAGACCTCAGCTTTGCAGTCGTACTGTAATACAACTACGCCACCGAGGCAGTCAAAAAATAATGACAGTATGAAAGATATTTCACTAACTTCAAAAAAGATGGACTCTATTCTACAGATTTTTTTCTTCATAGAAAATATTAATTTATTTTACAGTAAACTACTACTAGTGGAGCAGATTACTGGTAGTATTTCCAAGCCTTACTTACATATTACTTTTGCAATATAATTGTTGATGTATTACAGATTAACCTCATTACTAGTCCTAACATACCACATGTATGGGCATCACCCAGCCAGCCAGAGATCCTACTCCAGGGAAGCAGGCCCTTGCTCCTCGTAGGGCGTGAAGTCCCACACCAGGCTGTACCGCTGGCAATCCACCTTTCTTCACCACAGCCACTGAATACTGGTATGGTTCACCACGGCCATAGAGCTAGGCAAAAATGAATTTAACCATACAATTTGATTTCTTATGTTTACGCAAATTTTACTAGCCATTGAAATTAAACGCCTATTAAACTACGATTAAATCCGTAATAGTTTAATTTCAAATTAAATATTTATTCTTAATAATTTTCCTCATTGTCTTTTTGCTATTTCTGAATGTGATTAATTTTTATGTGAATCAAATGTTTTGTCATTACTGTATTTACTTCTATCTTTCATCAAAGCACCTCAAGAACAGTATGATGATGAAAACTTGCTAAAAGAACATAAAGATTACATTTATACTTGTGATTTTTTACATTTTAACATAGCATATTTTTTGTATATTCATATAAAACACAAAATTTCAGTCTACAACAAAATCCTTTGATTTAAATTGTATGATTATCTTACTTCTTGCATAATAGGCACTAGGGAATGATATCTGCCAGCCACATACACTTCACCTGCATCTAAACCCAGTAAAGATGCCTTGCCTTGGTCTACCCAGGACATACATTCTTCTGTGTCAAAAGCCTGAAATCATAAGTAATGTTAATCATACTATAAATGTTGATTAAAATCATTATGCAGAAATACCTAAATGGATTAGACTTAAAAAAAACTTTTTAGGTTGTCCTTTACACCATTATTATTTAACATTTAGGTGTTTTTTTAGTTTTTTTAACTATTATTTTATGAAATAACATACCCTTTTACATTGTAACTCAATGTAATCTTTTTCAAATAGTCCTTTGTCCAGCATAGCAGCCTTTGCCAACTTCTCACATTTCTCCTGCTCAAGTATGGAGGTGGTACACCATGTTACCACATCATACCCCTCCTCCAGGATTTTTTTCTTGTTTATACCATTAGCCAGACTATTGCTTACAAAGTTGGCTTCAGAATATCCTAAAATTGAGTACAAGTTGTGTCTTCGCCATATGTAAATTTCGCATAGTTAAGATTTTAGATGTAGAGTAGTAGTATAAATATATATGTAATTATTATTTCTTGGGGAGTAATAGAATACTATTGACTTGTCAAGCCCCGCGACTGACATGGGCATCTGAGTATATAGCATTTCCCCATATATACGTTTGACGGGTTAAGTGTTAGTACTTAATTAAAACATAATATTAGAATAACCAGACGTATACAAAAGTGTTTCACTTTGAGAGTATCATTATTTTTATTACTTTAGAAAACATAAGGTTTTGATTTAGTCCGGTGCAGATTGTTGGATAGATAGTGGGACTAATAACATCAGAACTGAAACTACAGAAGCATGAAGGTTATGGATGGCCTACGCATTGTCTGTAAATAACGGTTGTGTATCAACTATAAAAGCTTAATGATGACACCCCACAACTTTTTAAGAGGTTATTTGCGCATTTCATTACAGCTAGACAAGGCCTTTAAACAAAATCATGGCACTTATACGTAATTTGAAGTAACAATAGTGTATCAAGCTATATTTACTTGAATTTATTATTTAGTTAGGAACACGTTAAAAGTTTATGTGACGAACTTACCGACAATAATAAGTAGTGGTATCAAAATATTTATTACAGCCATTTTGCATACTTTGTTTTTAAATGTTTAAGTCAAACTATCATGTTTCTTGATTAAAAACCAACCATAATTTAAGCTTTGTGTATTGGTAGGACACACCCCAAACAAAACGGATAAAGTTACGAAAATGTCAGACAGTGAGCAAAACAAAGCTGACATTTTTTTTTATAATTTTCCCTTACAGGGAAGGCAAATGATTTAAGCCCATACAGCCTTGTCTTATGTGATATTTTTGTTGTCTTTTTTTTTTAACTTATGTACTATGTCGTAGTAAAGGGCTTTACGCACGGTTCATCTTGACGTACAGCATGCTGTACGTCACGGTGCTAGACCGTAGACGTAAAGTTTGTCTCACGAAAGAAGTCCCGCGCAAGAAGATTATTTGGTCCCGCGGCAATATGTGGAACAGAGACAAATAAACAAGAACTAATCATGACAGATGTCACTGATCCGCCATGTTGTGATGTTGTCGTTGTCAGGTGCTGTTTACGTGCAGTGTTGCAAAAGTTCCCGATTTATCGGGAGATTTACCGACTTTGTAGTCTCCCGATATACCGGTATTACTATCATATCTCCCGATCTAGTGTGCTAAAATAAAATGCACAAATAATACTTGTTATTCTATTTCCCTCACTTTTTTATATATTTCAGTAAGATCATATCAGAGTAAATCAGATCATATCATATCAGATCAGAGTAAAATACCATTCGTCCACCCGTCCCGGTAACCCTAAATCCTCTACCCACCCTAAATCTCCGTAACGCAGATTCTTCGAATATAGCATTTTTGTTCGAAACGAATGTTAACATTTTTGTTTTACTTTTTTATAATCACTCAAATATAATAATACCGTAGACTTTCGTTCATTTCCGGACATCTAACACCTTAAATTTAGCAACATTACGTCGCACGACTGTGGCGCTGCGTCTGGGGGACTTCTTTCGTGAGACAGACTTTAGCTTCGGTACGCACTATCGTGCGTGCTAGAAGGTGTTGCCCTCAGAATAATAACATAGTTTTTGGCTCTTGTTTTAATTCATTATTATTATTCTGAGGTAGTTAGTGCTCAGGATAAAAAAGAAACAATACAACTGCAACTTATTATTATACCAAAAACTTTGACACTGGCAGATGCGCAACCGCGCCTTGCCAAAGAGGAAAAAAAAAACAAGTACAACATAAAAAGTAAAGCCAGTTCTGCCAGGTCAATGAATAAAGAAAGTAAGAGGAAGTAACGTAAATTGCATATATAATTTTTTCTTATACAAATAATATGCAAACATAAACTTTAATGTCAAAAATATGTCTATCTCGTTTTTATACGGGTTAATCTACGTAAGTAAAAAAAGATAATAAAGGTTCATAGACTACAATTTTCTGTTGTCAATTATTGCAATGTCAATTAGCCCCGCCTTGTAGCTCTATTTTTGACATGACGCCATTTTAGGTTACAAATTCCATGCATATTTGTTAGTAGTTGACCTGTCAATCTTGTATCATGCAGAGTTTGTTTTAAGTTTTACTGGGAACTGTGGCTGTGCTAAAGTGTTTTGATAGAAATTCTAAGGATAGTTGAGCAAATTCTATTATGCCGAGGTGTTGTATCATAGGGTGCAATTCAAGTTATTGCAAAATTGACGAAATATTGTAATTTTTCAGGTAAGTTTAAATTTTTCACCTAATCAAAGTTACATTTAGTAAACATTACGTTTATTTCAATGTTAAATCATTTTTTTTCGTCGTTACACGCTATGTAAAATGACTAATACAAAGTAGAATAACATAAATAAATATTTGTAATGTTTACATAAAAACATAGTGTTGTTGCAACCTGCAGTCACGTTTGGAAGTTATCGATAGAAAATATTGATTTTGTTTATTGAAATAAAACTATTTTGCGTATGTTTTCGCTATAATTTTGAAGGCTTTGCTGCACTACATTGTCATGGAACATATTTCAATACCAAAGTTTGTGTAAATTTAGGAATTCATATCAATCTAACATTCAGTACGTAAATCGACATACGCCACGTCGTGTTGCTGCCGGATGAGTGGCCGGTGCTGAACTGGCGAGTGCCGAGTGGCGATTGGCGGATACGCGCGCGCAGGCCCCCGCGCCCCACGGCGCATGCGCCTGGAAGAGCCAGTGCAGGGCCATATTTTAGGCCGCGCGGAATAAGCATAAAGTCCACGAATCCCGGACCGCGAATCTCGATGTATTTCGACGTTACACATTTTGATAAATATCACTTGTACTTATTGCTATTACCTGGAATTGTCGTAATTTACTAGTAGGGTAAAAAAGTTTAATTTTTACCACTTCATAGAATACACGCACACTTTTGTCAAGAATAAGTAACATTTACGTACGTATTGGAAGCTTTAGTATTTAACTAAAGCTTCCAATAGTGAGTAATGACTGAACTTAATTTAAGATAACCAGGATATTCAATTGACTAATGACCAAAATTATTGTAAGTAGGTAAAACATAAGTATTTAGAAGGATTTTTGTGCACTTGGTTAAGTCACTTTATAAGTGGTTAGTAAATAACGCCAGTTTTAGGTATTATTACTCAGGCAGGAACTATTAAAAATTACGATTGTTATTGCGGTGCGGAGATACTGGGGTACTCTGTCGGAGGTGTCCGGGAATAAACCCATATTTCGCCCAAATGTCCGGGATTCTAGCCGTGTTTGTCCGGCGTCGGCAATTTAGGTAATGGCAGCCCTATACAAAGAACATGCCGACAAGTGCGCCGTGCGCCCGCTGGCGCGCGCGATCGTTGGCCCCGCCAGCTGATGTTCGTGTTACACGTGCTCCCACAGGGATACCAAGCTTTGGTACTATTACCTTATTCTGCAATATCTTGCAATTTTAGTTTTACATTGTTCTATGCTATTTAAACCGTACCACAATGCATATTGAAATTAAATGATGTTAGAGCTCTGGTATGCTTTATTGCTTAAAGTAATGTTATTTTTACAATACAAAGATATTGCTGCGTATTCGTTTAAGTAGACTTTTCATTAGCATAATTACCCTAGTTATTTTATTATTTAATACACTTATTTAAGTGTGTTAGAAATCCATGTGATAAATAAACTAATATCCGATTCTTTGAAAAGCTGTGTCATTTTAGCAAACTTGTCGGTTAAAATGTTTATACTGGCAACACAGCGTTTTTGAGTGCGTGTTTATAATGAATGGCGTGCGAAAGAGATATAACATCCCATTTGGGGTGGCGGGAGGCAGTACTTTTATTTTCTTTGATGATGGGGGGGGGGGGAGGTGTCCGCGTGACTCTCGTTACTTGAAATTACCTCCTTTTGTTAGAATAATAGAATAAAGAGATTTTATTCAATATTGCTTGTTTTTTGCATATACTTTTGTTGATCCAAATACACTGATTTTAATTGGCAACTCTACTGATTTCACATTTTGTCGTCCGAGTTAGTGATGCGACTCGAGTAGGATTTTATGACTCGAGTCATTTCAGTAAGTTCCTCGAGTTGTACTCGAGTTTTCGAGTCACTCGAGTCAAATATTTTGTATTTTCATGCCATGCAACTCGAGTGACATTTTTTATAGCAGTTTTTAAAACCTTATTAACCTGTCAATATTCCCTTGCCAATTATTAAGCGAAAGTCGTTTTTACAGGATTTATAGGATTCTAATAAGAAATTTGAAATACCAGCTGTCAAACTGACATGGAAAATTGTAAATAATTACTTATATATAATAATAAAAAAATATAAATTTATTTATATAATCGGTTTTTAAAGTAATTGTTATGCTATGATATATCTGCACTAGGCACACATTTAATAATGTGACATAAGAAAATGTCTGTAAGATATTTATGGTGAAACCAGTGAGCTTAGAACGTGAAAAAAAAACACGATGCGTCTCCGCTTCGTTTTATTATGATTGGTTGAGAGACTGACGTATCGGTCTTTTGATCAGTCAAATCAACAAAAAAAAAACATAAAAATTGAAGATTTTGGTGTTTATCTTTTCCATTTTATCCTACTAATTATATAAACGCGAAAGTTTGTAAGAATTTATGGATGTATGCGTGTTACTCTCCCGCAAAGACTACCGAACGAATTTCGATGAAATTTGGCACACGGGTAGATCATATCCTGGATTAACACATAGGCTACTTTATATCCCGGGAATATATAAAGCAGGAATAATATTTACCTAAATAGGCAGTACTGACGTTCGTGACGTTGATATTTGACAGTTGACTGAGAAGTAAGGTTACCGAGTTGACTACTCGGTGCGCCGAGTTGACTCGGCAACTCGAGTACAAATTGACTCGAGTCAATATTTTTTTCACTCGAGTACGATTTTCGCAAACTCACTCGAGTCACTCGAGTAAAAACACGACTCGAGTCGCATCACTAGTCCGAGTTCCGACACCACTGCCACAGATTGAAAATCTTTCTGCTTGCATTCTTTTCACAAAATATTTTGACATTATGTATAGTCGATCTTAAAATTCTTAAGATTTTAAATTGTTTACTGAGAGTCCAATTATTCGTAGGTAAGTCTAATATCCGTTTGAGGTTTGAATCCTTTGAATTCAGCATTATAAGTTGTTTCAGTTAGGATCACCGTTTTAATTAAATATTGATTGTGTATTTTGGTTTTAGGTTGTAATTCCGTATTCAGAACAAATCGTGTTGCGTAGCTCGGGTGTATTTGAAGAAATGGTTGTTTTCACGTGTGGTTACTGCGGTGAATCTGTGCAGAAACCAAAAGTTGAAAAGCATTATTTGACAAAATGTAGGAATAAGAACCCGAATTTGTCGTGCATGGATTGCTTCAAAGACTTTTTGTAAGTACGCATTAGCACCTAGATATTATGGATTTTATAAAGTAAACATAATACAAACTGGACTTTTAAGCAGGCGAACGGTTGACCATTGACCCAAATAGTTTCTGCTACATGTGTGAAAACTATAGGGAACGTGCACGAACACGAACGGCGGCACAAAATCGACACAAGAGCTACATGTGGATAAGAACTAAAACATTTCAAAGCTGCAATTTATATTTATTATATCAAAAATGCTTAAATGTAGGTTCGGTCTGAATATTATTGATACTTAGCATGGCCAGAATAAGTTTTATTTGCTTCAGACATATGTATGTAACTGAAACATTGAACATGATTTTGACCCCCTTCAAAACGTCAGAGTAAATCAGAGAAATTTGGCATACTTAGCAAGGACTGATGGCAATTCAATATTTTAAACTAAAACACACTCTTATAGAAAATCCAAATAAAAATGAATAAATAATAGTTTATTTATTTTTGTGAAAATCCTACTTGTTATAAAAAGTGCTTTCATTTATTTTTTAGTGACATCTGTTGGAATATATGCATTTTAAGATATTACCAAAATGATAATCCTTCTGCTCATATAATCTGTCAATAACATATTTATAACAATTGACACCATGCACCTCATGATTTTTTTTTACAACAAAACACATTTTACAAACATACTAGTTTATTAAAACTTATTCTCTATTTTTTAGTTTGATTTTCTAAAAAGCATGTTCTTTTAGTTTGATTTTTATTTTAGATAGAAGCTAGTTATTTTGATGTTATTGATGCAAAATTGGAGGTTATGCTCCCTTAATTACATATTTGTTTGTATTACGTAATGAGACATTTCTAAATGATTTTGGAACTTATAATTATGTATGTTTTATATAGCTCTTATTATTTTTGTAGACTTTCACTATTATGTGAATTTCACACCATTAAATTTTTTTATTTTTATATTTTAAGCATCCAGATACACATCAATACACTCCCAATAAGTTAAATTTTATTTTACATCCTTTTAATATGAATATTTTACGTCAATGCCAAGATTCAATAGGCTGAAAGTTTCAAATTGCTCCACCAGATGGCAGAGCTTATGATGTGCATGTTTCCTATAAAGTGTGTTGCGCCGCACCCTGATTGGATCGAGGGATTTATTGCCCCCTTCAGGGATAAGGTTAAATGGAAGAAGATAGTTTGATGTGTGTCATACAATAATTGCATTTATATTAGGCCCATATGAAAATTATTATGATTATAAACTAAGTGGCAGACATGGCAGAAATTTTTATTTACAATTTTTGATCCAATTATAATTAGTTACTTTATTTATAGCCTAAAAAATATGGACGATAGCCTAGTTGGGAATGGAATGGTCTGCCGAGGCAATGTCTGGAGGTTCAAAACCCAAGGCACACAGCTCTGACTTTTCGAAGTTACGTGTGTATTGTTTATCAAGTTTTGTTCACGTCAATGGTGAAAAGGCGGCGATAGCCTAGCTGGGAGTGGAACGGACTGCCGAGGCAAATGTCTACGGGTTCGAAACCCAAGGGCACACGTCTCCGACTTTACTAAAAATTTATGTATGCATTCTTGGTGAATTATCGCCCGCTTTAATGGTGCAGGAAAACATCGTGAGGAAACCTACATACCTGAGAATTCTCCATAAGGATTTCGAGGGTATCAGAAGTTTGCCAAACTGCACTAGGCCAGCGTGGTGGACTAAGGCCTAACCCCTCTCAGTAAAAGAGGAGGCCCATGCTCAGCAGTGGACAGTATATAATACAGAGCTGATTGCATTACACTGCATTGGATAATGTTATATCCTGTAGATACCCCCTATAGCAAAATTGATGATTAGTTGACCCTTGACTAGTTGTATTAGTTTGTTAAGAAAATAATTTTAATACTTTGGTATACTTGACTTTACACAAAAATTATCCAAATGTCTTTCCATTTTATTACAGAGGTCAAGATTATGTAGCTCACAATAAATGTATAACTGAGGAAGAACGCTATTCAGGAAAAGGTTTTACTCCAAAGGAGAAGAAGGGAGAGAAGAAACAGAGTGTATGGGTTGACATGTTACAATCTGTTCTTGATGAGCAGAAAAATATGCCAAAAAATGTGCAAAGAATCATAGAATCTATAAGTAAGCATCAGAATACTCCAAGAAAGAAGCCCAAGTTCATCAACTTTGTTAAAAATGTATGCGGTAATAAGACAAATCCTAAAGACATTGATCAAGCATGGGATTTGATTTCCGTTAAACTTGCAGATCTTTCTAAAGCCACTCAAAATAGCAATCAAAAACAAAATAATGCTACTAATGGTACTGACATTCAAGAAAATGGTGATAATGATACCCAAGACAGCAGTAATACTGACATACAAGACAAAAATACTGACAAATCTGACAATATTTTGAAAGCAAGCAATACAAATGTTGCAGTGCAAGCAGCAGATAAAAATGACGAAACTGAGCCAAAAAATGAAGAGGTTAGTGACAAAAAATTATCTAAAAAACAGCGCAAGGAAGAAAAAAAACGTAAGAAGTATGAAGCAGAATTACAAAGTGCAGTAGCGCCACCTGAAGAGCCCGAAGTTGTGGAAGGCAAAAAAGAAAAGAAGAAAAAGAATAGAACAGATTCTGTTAATGGAAATGCTGAAGAGCATGGAGCTGGTAAGAAACAGAAAAAGCGTAAACGTCAAGACACTGTTAACAGTGTCAATGGAGCACCAGAACCAGTTGTAAATGAAGTAGAAAACCAGGAAAATGAAGTGGTTAAGGAGAAAACTAAGAAAAAGAAGTTGAAAATTGATGGTACAGAGGAGGCGGAAGAAAGTATTTGCCTGCATGACCAGAATGTGGCAACAATAGAAGAATCTGGGGAGCAGAATGGTGGGAAATTCAACTGGCATGCTGTTATCATGTCAGTTTTAGAGAAGAAAGGTAATGAGGTGCCATTTAAGAGACTGCAGAAAAAGGTGCTATCAGAGTATACAGAAGCTACTGGTAGAGAGGTGGATGATAGAATAGCTGAAAAATTTATAAAGAAACTGAAAAGTGCCCCAAATGTGAGGGTGGACAAAAACAGAGTTTTGCTTATTGAATGAAAATATGCTCTAAAAAATGCATGGACTGTCTTAAATGGTTATATCAAGTGTGTTTTATATCTATGCATTTTTATGATTTCATGTGTTATAATAAGCAGTCATAATATTATAATGTTAAAATTTAAACTTTTCTATTATTTTTATGCACATTTTGTGTAGTTACTACATTTATACAATATATTTAGACTACAATATAGTTTCTAAAATGACGATCTAGATAAATTATTGTGATCACTGCGTCGCGTCAGAGGCGTAGTTGTATTTAGTACGGGTTACGAGTACGATTTGCGCGCTGAAGTCCTGGGTTCGAATCTCGGGTCGAGCCAAAAATATTGGTGACTGGGTTTTTCCATCTTAAAAATTACTCAGTTTTTTATTGGCGGCTTGATACATCCGTGCCTCGGAAAGGATGTAAAGCCGTTGGTCCTCCGTCTGATCTCTCTCTGGTCATGTCGCATTGCCGTCTCACCGGACTATGAGAGAGTGAAGGAATAGCGAGTGCACCTGTGTATTGGGCACCCACTTGTGCCCTATAACACCTCCTGCGTGCCTGGCTGATATCCGTTGAGATTGGCCGCCGTTGCCGAAACTGGCTAGGAGGATTACGGATTACGTTACCTAATGGCGACCTGTAAAAGGTAGCTTTTTATATCGCTACTGAATGACGAGACGAGCATGCCGTTCGCCTGATGGTAAGCGATACGACCACCCATAAATGGAAGCAACACCATCCAGCACCTTGAGTTATAAAGTACTGTGTGGCATTCCACTGCGCTCGTCATCCTGAGACATAAGATGTTATGTCTTATTATATCCAGTAGTTACACTGGCTACAATGTCCTTCAAACCGTAATACAACAGTGCATGCACACTGCTGCTTGGCGGTAGAAATAAACATTGCGATAGTACCCACCCAGACGGACTCTTACATATGAGAGTCCTACCATCAGTCTTATCTCCTGTAGATGCTGACTGATTGACGTTTAAGTCAAAGTGAATGCACTGAGTTCGAACCCGTAGCGTTCCCCTAGTAACCTACTGACAGGGCTACTCGAACAAGGAGACGGTAATAACGCAGTTGATCCAATTTCTTAAGTTTATTAAAACCATTGCGTGCCTACATATGTGGCGTAGGTGTATTACGGTAGGATTGCAGTGCTTCCCTAAGCATCGAGATCGGGGATCAAACTCGAGATCGATCCCCGGGTTGGGGAAAGTGATATTGGGTATTTCTTATCAGTATTAGCCCGGAGTCTGGGATTCCTGACCGATATGACGATAGGCTCGCCCCTATAGTATCACAGGACGGAATACGCTCGGCGAAAAGTGAGTGCACTAGTTGCTATGCAAATATATTTCTAACTCCTCCTTATTCTTCTATTTGATTAACTTTGTTGCGGGTTAAGACTAATTAGTGCTCTCAGAGACTCGCTGAGCTTCACCGCTCGGTGTCATAAAATGCGTGCCATTGCCGATCCTGACTTACAGGAGTTGCAGTGGTGGGTGTGAGGGCGAGATAGTTGCTATACCTATCCCTTCGGTGACAAAGGGCGTGAGTATGCGTACAATGCCATTCAAATAAGAATAGGAACGTCAATGACCTCTATGTGTCAAATGCACTGACGTCTATTATACATAATAGAAGTCAGTGGTCAAATGTCACTTGAAACGTACAATCATAGAATAAAGATGCTGATAGTCAAATATAGTCCTTATTCTGAGCGTACAATATTTGCATAAAAAACTTATTAGCATATCAATAACGGTTCACTTTATTTTGTCTAATTGACTCTTACATTAAATTTAAATAAAAATTATTTAAAAAAAAATTAAAAAAATTAATTGCTTAATTATTTAGACGTCACAATATGGCGCAAAGTCTATCTTATTCTTATTTGAATAGTTTTTATATGCGTGTATATGTTACCTATTAATTCCAAATTATGAGAAAAGAAATCTACGTGTTCCGTACTTGACAGCGGCGTAACTATAGGTGGCAGAAACTTTCATATCTAGAAAGCAAATTGTCGCGGGCTCTTGGCTGAATAGGCCAGTGACCCAATACAAAGAAGACTGTTCAGGAGAATCATAAAAAAGTGGCAGGATTTTCCACTGGCGAGGGTCCTAATTCCATGATTATGCCAAGGGCCTTTACGGGTGTAATTACGGCCCTGGTACTCCATCATTTAATACCTAATATTCCTTAGTCTCGTACAGATAGCGTACTTGGGAGTGGAAGACGAATGTCCGCAGGTTGAAAATCCAAGGGCACACCTCTGTCTTTTCAAAAAAAATGTGTGTATTTTCTGTGAATTATCGCTTGCATTAACGGTGAAGGAAAACATCGTGAGGAAACCTGCATACCGGAGAAGTTCTCTGAATTTCGAAGGTATGTGAAGTCTACCAATCCGCACTAGGCCAGCGTGGTGGACTAAGGCCATAACCCTCTCAGCTGTAGGGGAGGCCCGTGCACAGCAGTGGGCAGTACCTATATAATACAGGGCTGGTATGGTACAGAAGCATTGGGTTCAGAAAGAGTGATTTTGTCGTAAGTACCTACATACTGGTTAACTTCTCTATCAACCTTTTAAAATAAGGAAACTGTGACGTGAACTTATTATAAATGTAGTAAATAGCATATCTGAACGAATTTTTATCCGTGGTGCTTTACAACTGGCTTTTCTAGTTGTAAACGTCTCTAAACTTGAGGTAAAATACCTCCTCAGTTCATTATTTTTGTCTGCCGCTTTACTATGGAGGGAAGTGGACAATTAATATTTCCAACTCCTCCCTACCTTTCTTTTTGATTAATTTCGTTGCGGGTTACAGACATATTAGTGTTCCCTGAGACTCGCCGAGCTTCACCGCTCGGTGTCTTAAAATGCGTGCCACTGCTGATCCTGGCTTACAGGAGTTGCAGTGGCGGATGTGAGGGCGGGATAGTCTCTACCCTTTTGGGATAAAGCCACGATGTGTGTTTGTGTGTATGATAAATATGTACTTACTGTACTGGTGGTAGGTCTCTCTTATTAAGAGTCCGTCTGGATGGGTACCTCCGCAATGTCTATTTCTACTGCCAAGCAGCTGTGTGCAACACTGTTGTGTATACAACTCAAGGTGCTGTATGGTGTTACTACTGTTTATAGGCTGTTGTATCGCTTACCATCAGGCGAACGGCATACTCGTTTCGTCATTCAATGCCATAAAAAAAAATTAGCTCTATAAATTTTCATGTAGGTATATTGTAAATTTTACTCTGGTTTGTAGTCTGCACTGAGACGAAGCCTGGGCTTTATAGGAAGTTGTCAAAAATCTACGGAGTAGGTACTTAGGTCTATCAAAGGAAGGCGTAAGTATTTACCAACACTGTTCTAAAAAAATTAAATCTGCTCTCCCTTCAGCTTGACGTTGTTTTTGGTGTTTAAATTTACGTTAACTACTGTATCTAATAACAAAATTATATTATTTGTTTATGCCAATGATATGAATATTGATAATTCAAAATAAAAATCAAATGAATAAGGGCACTTTGGCAGGGATCGAACAGTTCAACAGTCGCTGACAAAGAGCCATAGAAACTGGCACCATTAAAGCCTGAGCATCGTTAATCACTCGCATTGATCAAATGCTTTCCATTACTTTCACGTTCTAAATTCTATTTCCGGACTGTTATATATAGAAAATGGAACATTCTTACATGGAATTGCCAAATTATGATTTCAAATGAATTTTTAAGTCACGGTTCATTTTTGTTGACGCAAATTAGGGCGAAAATTAAGATTGTCTAATTACCTTGCTACTTATTATGTACTTATATTATTTTTATAAGGTAACGGAAAAAGTAGTGGCCAACTTAATTTTAAAATATTCATAAAATCGGTTCATGTAGGAATATAAAGAAAATGTAATGTGTATGGAACGAAATGAGCGGCGACAGCCTAGTTGGGTGTGGAACGGACTGCCGAGACGAATGTCCTCAGGTTCAAAACCGAAGGGCACACACCTCTGACTTTTGGAAGTTATGTGTGTATTGTTTATCAATTTATCGTTAGCATTATCGGTGAAGGAAAACATCGTGAGGAAACCTACATGCCTGAGAATTCTTCATAAGAATTTCGAGGGTATGTGAAGTCTGCCAATCCGCACTGGGCCAGCGTGGTAGACTAAGGCCTAAAGCCGTCTCAGTAGTAGAGGAGGCCCGTGCTCAGCAGTGGGCAGTATATAATACAGGGCTGGTATTATTATTTATATTTTACAAATCGCAAGTAACAATACAAATTCAATGTGGATATTAAATTCGAAAATTAACGGAGAGTAACTAAGTCAAGCAACCACCTACATGTGTAATTTTAAGTAAACAATAGAGTCAACCACCAATCAGAGCAGACCAGTTTACGCAAGCAGCACCCGTTCACGAGCGCGACGACGAGCGACGAGCACTAGCGTCCAGGAACTCAAGATTATGGTATATTTAAAAAAATATATACCTATATCAAGTGTAAGTGGACAATAACCTAGTTGGGTAAGTAGACGATAGCCTAGTTGGGAATAGAACGGTCTGCCGAGACAATGTCCGGAGGTTCAAACCCAAGGCACACACCTCTGACTTTTCGAACGTGTGTATTGTTTATCAATTATCGTTCGCTTTAACGGTGAAGGAAAACATCGTGAGGAAACCTGCATATCTAAGAAGTTCCTTATAAGAATTTCGAAGGTATGTGAAGTCTACCAACCCGGATTTGGCCAGCGTGGTGGACTTAGGCCTAAACCCCCTCAGTAGAAGAGGCCCGTGCCCAGCAGTGGGCAGTATAATAATACAGGGCTGGTATTATTATTATTATTATAAAAAAAATAAGATGACAATAAAAGACCTACGCTGAGTTTCTTAGTGCTTCTTCTGAGATCAGTAGGCTTTTCCGAAGCACTGGTAGAATATTTTTGTTGATGAAAAAACATTGTAAAAAATTACTTGTAAAAGCGCCCTTAGGGGCCTAATCCTACTAATATTATAAACGCGAAAGTTTGTATGTCTGGATGTTTGTTACTCTTTCACGCAAAAACTACCGAATGGATTTCGTTGAAATTTGACACACGGGTAGATCATGTCCTGGATTAACACATAGGCTACTTTTTATCCCGGGAAAATATACAGCGGGACTTTTATCCCGGGAAAACTTATTCAAGCGGGTGGAGCCGCGGGCAAATGCTAGTTACTTAATAAATGATTTGATTTGAATTGAGTTAAAAGTTTCAACATAACAATGTCTAATTAGGAAGGTGTGTGTTTATTCTTTTTGCACCTCTGTATTTTCCTTAGGAGAGGTATAGGTATACATACATAGACATATATATATATACACTCACGCCTGTTATCCCCTAAGAGGTAGACAGAGGCGCAACTAGTGCACCCACTTTTCGCCGTAATTCCGTCCCATGATGTGATAGGGGGCGAGCCTATCGCCATATCGGGCACAAATTCCAGACTCCGGGCTGATACTGAATAGAAAAACTCAATATCACTTTGCCCGACCCGGGGATTGAACCCGAGACCTCAGCTTTGCAGTCATACTGTAATACCACTACGCCACCGAGGCAGTCATATAGTCGCCACCGAGGTATAGGTTTAGTTAGGTGTATATGTTTTTACTGAACTTTATCATTATATTTAATGCCTGTTATATATGTAACATCAAGCAGTACAAAATAGAAGCCCTTCTGTGAAAACTGCATTGAAATTGGTTAAGAAATACCTAAATACCAGTAATTCATATTTCAGTGTGCAGGAGTAGGCGCGTAGTGAGGTTATCGCTTCATTTATTTCTTTCGCACGCATCGTTATTCCCGATTACGTCATGTGCTCGTATTGCGCCTGTTTTCTTGTTTCTTGACACTTACCCGAAAATCAAAGGCTTATAACTTGTTGATTTTTGACCAGATTTGAATTTATATGACGTAAACATTTGATTAAAGTAAAACACAAATATGAGTCAAATACCCTAGGTATTCAATTTGTCATTACAACTAAATATTAGAGCCAGTTGCTAGATTAATAAACGAGATAATCTTACCTAAACTAATTGAACTACATAATATCTAATACGATATAAAGGCACCATGGCTGGCGGTCACCATATTATAAAGCCACAACCTAGGTAGCCCAGCGCCAACTTTGTTTGTACCTCGTAAACACGACGGAACATTATATGGTACCTAGCTATTATGTTATATCGTTGGACGATGGTCTATTGTGGGAACGTGGGCTCCACTGTGTCTATTTAGTTGTAAATAGCAGCCTAAGTTTATCGGACATCAGCAAAAAGGAGGCATAATACACAAACACAGGTTGTAAGTTAATATGAATACAGACATACTCCATTCTCTTTGGGCGGATATGCGATATACACAACGTTGTTGAAAGAGGTGCGGATAAGCTTCAAACGCAATGTGTACGTACTATACCGAAGTACTTTAATAGAAGGGTTTCGTCAGTAGTCGGAAATACAGTTAACTTTAGTGGTGGTAGGTCTCTCGTAAGCGGGGAGCCTACCAGGTAGGCACTTTAATAAACTTAAGAAATTGGATCAACTGCGTTATTACCGTCTCCTTGTTCGAGTAGCCCTGTCAGTAGGTTACTAGGGGAACGCTACGGGTTCGAGCTCAGTGCATTCAGTTTGACTTAAACGTCAATCAGTCAGCATCTACAGGAGATAAGACTGATGGTAGGACTCTCATATGTAAGAGTCCGTCTGGGTGGGTACTACCGCAATGTTTATTTCTACCGCCATGCAGCAGTGTGTATGCACTGTTGTGTTCCAGTTTCACGGACAATGTAGCCAGCGTAATTACTGGGCATTATAAGACTTACCATCTAATGTGTCAGGGTTACGTGCGCAGTGGAATGCCACGCAGTCGGTACTTTATAATTAAAGTTCAGTATGGTGTTGCTACTGTTTATGGCCGGTCGTGTACCATCAGGCGAGCGGCATGCTCGTCTCGTCATTCAGTAGCAATACAAAATTCTAGTATATGTAGTAAGAATTATATATTTCATAACAATATACCTACTCTTCATTTCCACTAATCTCGCCCTACTGCGCCTTTACAACAGCAATAAGCCGCCGCCAATATGCACGGTACGGTGTTCATAACCAGCACCATGCCATAAGTTTATGGCCGTAGACATAACGTTTATTATATACGTTAACGCAATGTCGCGCGTCGTAACATAGCACGTAAAACGGCTTGCAAACGTTTTATTATCGTTAGCGCTCAGACATCATCACGAATATGTTGTATATAGTTAAACGGTATAAGTATTGTGTATTTTAGCACGAGGTTCTTTTTTGTTCACATTATATTTAAGTCTATGTGGGTAGAGATATGTAAGTACAAAATGTATGAATTACGAAGTAATGAATATGGAGAGTTTTCTGTCAATATCTAAACCCAGTTAGGGCTGACCATACATTGATGTATCTCTCGATTGGTTGACGTCAATTTCCTCTGCGAGACTCCTAGACAAACCCACATACTTACCTAGTTTTATATCTTTCAGTCTCAGTTTAGCTATTATAAAGTATGAATTCGGGTCCAAGTCACTTCACCTTTACATAGCGTACAAAAGACCTAGTATTCTTTTCCGCAATTTCCGGTGCGAATAAATTAGATAAAATTTCAACCAAAAAACATTAACAAAAAGTATAAGTGCGCTACAAAAGCACAGTTTGGCCGCTATAGTTAAAAATAACACGATTCTACAAAAGCGATCTCGTGCAAAACAGTGACAAGATTTTCAGTTTACAAGCGAAGCAAAAATGGGCAGTTGCAGTCGAGAGCTTTGTATCAAAGTGCAAAATTACGCAGCATAACCCTTTGAAGGGGGCTCAACTTCGCTTTGTGACCGTTAGAGCTGTGGCCTGGCCTTTATTAGTTATGTACTTATGTATGACGCCGCATTCTTTTTATTATTTGTGCGTCGACGTGACAAATGGATGTTGCTACTTGCTGTAGTTTTTATAGGGCAGTTCGGTATGTAATCTTCCGCTTGTCGGTGCGATGAGGAAAATTAATTGTGTTATTACTATATATTTCGTGTTATACAAGTAAATATAATTAATGGGATACAGAATAGCACACGAAGAATTCATAACTTGTAGATCTCAAGAGATGATGTTATTAAAAAAATGTTTTTAACTGTCTATATACTAAACGGCAATTTCATAGGTAAAGACCCAATATTAATTGAAACCTGGGTAACAACAAAGTTTATACGAATCGTTTCAAACGAATGTAATGGAATTCATAATATTTATGATTAATTTAATTTACTAATTAATTTCAATTAAGTAATTCATCATTCATTCATTGAACTTTCCGTGTGTAAAATAAAGAGTGATACTCAAGCCTGTTATCCCCGAAGGGGTAGGCAGAGGCGCAACTAGTGTACCCACTTTTCGCCGTTATTCCGTCCCATGATGTGATGGGGGCGAGCCTATCGCCATATCGGGCACAAATTCCAGACTCCGAGCTGATACTGAATAGAAAAACTCAATATCACTTTGCCCGACCCGGGGATCGAACCGGAGACCTCAGCATTGCAGTCGTACCATAATACAAATACGCCACAGAGGCAGTCCGTAAAGACCTAAATAAAACAAATAGTCATCGAGTAACATGGTATATTAATTATTTGGGTCATCGAAAGCATCCTGTCGGTGGTACAGTTATTAATTATAATTACTTCAGAGATTTATTTAATTAATTAATGTTTACTACCGTTTACTAGGTATAACAAGCGCCATTTTGGTAATTTTTTTATGTGACTCGTTTTTATGAGATTTATTGGTTTATTCATTTATCATTTTATTTGATCCACCAACAGATGATACAATAGTTAGCTTACACATATAACGTACCTAAAACCAAATCTTATATTGTTAACCTAATTATAGGCGGACCCAACTACGTTACATAACTGTGGAAGCAGACAAAGACGAAATATATTAAAAATACAACTTAAGTATTGGCTGCCTCGGTGGCGTAGTTGTATTACAGTACGACTGCAAAGCTGAGGTCTCGGGTTCGATCCCCGGGTCGTGCAAACTGATATTGAGTTTTTCTATTCAGTATCAGTCCGGAGTCTGGAATTTGTGCCCGATTTGGCGATAGGCTCGCCACCTATCACATCATGGGACGGAATGACGGCGAAAAGTGGGTGCACTAGTTGCGCCTCTGCCTACTCCTTCGGGGATAACAAGCGTGAGTGTATGTGTATGTGTGTGTGTACAACTTAAGTAATTACAATTGTGGCAATAACAATACAGAGCCATGTGGACAAAATGATATCAACTAAAGGGGTAAATCGAGCAATAGGCAGATTATGATGTTTAGTTGGAGGTTTTGTCTTTCATTATTTTTCCACCATGGAGCTAAGTGTTGTGTGATTTGTCGCTTAAACACCAAGTGACTTACTAACCACTTAAATCTGATCACGCATGCTTATTAATAATTGAATCTGTTCGGCATTAGACAGGTGGCAACTCGTAGGTACTTCTAGTAAAAGCTAAGCATAACGACGTGACAAAAATACATCAACTCTACCTATATAACTTTATTAGTGTAAATAAATAATATCCTCGTTTTTTAAAGATCTAACATCATATTTTTGTATGATTCGTCAATGCGTAACTATTTAAGCGGCTCAATGGCACAGGACAGCGATTTACAATTTTATTATAAATCAAGCAAAGAATCTTAAGCACTGAAATGCTTTTTTATTAACGCAAGCGAAAAATGCCTAATTAATCAACAGTACAATGCAGAGAGATCCCAATATTGATTAATTAGGCGATATATCTTGTCTTGACTGAATTAATAACGTTGTTCCTGCTAATAAATCGCTTAGAAATAATAAATAAGTTTTTATGATATTATCGAGATTTTGGGTTTAATTGAAAACAGTAAACTGTGGGTATAAAAGGGGCGGACTTTTTTTTAGCAATATAGGGTACTTTTTATCACGGGAAAAATATAAAGCGGGACATTTATTCTGGAAAATCTCAATCACGCGGGCGGAACCGCGAGCAAAAGTCTCGTATGTTATAATTTTACTTCTACATAGCCACAAATAACAATTTTCAAAAACAAAATACGAAAACGTAAGACAAATGAGATTTTACAATACTCATCACAGCTTTAAATAAATCCTTACTTTGAGGTTCTAAGATTATGAATTTAAGTCTGAGCCGTTTTCGAATGAACGAGTTTGTAAACTAAAGCACAAAGATGTTCATCAAGAGCCCTTGTTGTGTGGTAAATATTTTGTGCTAACGATTTTCAAACATCTGCATTATTTTCAGACAAAGAACTTGGAATTTAACAACTTCATTAAAAATAATTAATAAATTACTTAGTACTTACCTGATCTTGCTGAAAGGTTTTTAAAAAGTTTTAATTAATTATGTCAGTAGCTTCGAACTGCGTAACTAAAGTAATTACATTTCTTACAAAATAACACCACGTTATTGTATTATTGAGCGAAGTGGTGCTCGCGGTTGCGCCCGCGATTATATCTATTTCATTCTAGTCCATGTGTTAATCGACATGGTCTATGCGTGTGCTAATTTCAGCCAAATACGTACATGGGCGTAGCCATGGGGACATTTTTGCTCACCCTAGAAAAAGCCTTGCCATTACAGAAGACTCACGTGGCGCAGGTCTTTCGTGCAAGCAGTGAATTCAGTGACCGTTTTTTTATTTCCCGCCTGCTGCCTTCCCTAGAGAAAATTCGTAGCTACGCGATTGTCATAATAATTTGTAGTTGGTTTAGCCATTGGGCTAGATCAACTACAAATTAATATAATGTTTCGCGAACTACTCAATATTATTGTACACTAGGTTTTGCTCGCGGCTCCGCCTGCGTGGAAACGTTTTTCCGGGATAAATATATATTTACCCGGGATAAAATGTGGCCTATGTGCTATTCCAGGCTAAAATCTATCTCTGTGCCTATGAAAGGACATGTCCAAAAACGGGCTTAAAATTCTAACCAAGATACTTTAGGTATATAAATATATTTGGATAGTAGGTAGGTACTCTCAAAAACTAGGCCTTTGCAAAAAATCGTATAATTTTAAAGTCCTCCGATATTGAGATTTATGTAATCTTATTGTGCTTAAAATCTACACTTAAAATGAGAGTTTAAAAAAAAAGTTAGTTACAAGCGGAAGGGTCTAGATTTTGTATAATCTATCCAAGATCCATATTTTTGGCCCTATCCAAAAAGTGTGGTTAGGTACTGGTGGTAGGTCTCTCATATGTAAGAGTCCGTCTGGGTGGGTACCACCGCAATGTCTATATATACCGCCAAGCAGCAGTGTCCATGCACTGTTGTTTTTCGGTTTGAAGGACATTGTAGCCAGTGTAACTACAGGACATAATGAGACTTAACATCTTATGTGTCATGATAACGAGCGCAGTGTAATGCCACACAATACTTTGTAACTCAAGGTGCTGGATGGTGTTTCTACTGTTTATGGGCGGACGTATCGCTTACTATCAGGCGAACGGCATGCTCGTCTCGTCATTAAATTCTATAAAAAAAAATGTGAGCCTGATTAAATTTTGAGGCCCAGCATACAAAAAGCGGACATCTCCTTTTATCCAGAATCATTAAGCCATTCTAGCGTGGTTGAGGAACAAACATTTATCTTAAGTTTCGCATTATATAGTAGGTATCGTTATATATTACACAATACAGTGCATTCCGATAGGTATGTGACTTGATAATAAGAGTAAATGCTTAAAAAGGTGATGGTGATAATATTAATATCGGAATTCACACTGAAATTGTGGTTTTGAAAATATTATCGCAAAACTCAAGATTCTGCTGATAAGTTAAAAGATGCAAGTAAAAACGTCTGCCTTATTAAAAATCTTAAGGGAATATAATATTTTAATTGTAGAGTTAATATGCTTATAAACATTTTATTGTTTGAAGTGCTTGTAAAGTTCCACCATTTTAGGAAATTGGATGGAAGCAAAATTATAAAACGCTTTTAAAATATTTTTATTTCGTTTTCGGGTGTAAAATAAAATACTTCCTTGCGAACCACGCAGAAGACACACGGAGATGTTCTTTTCGAATACGAAAGCAATAATTATTTTCTTTGTCTTCAAGGAAAACTGCAGTAATTGACTCCATTTTTTATTACTCGCTTCTAAGTTAAATGGTAGTCAGTTATCTAACTTCCACTTAAATATATAGGCACGTATGCGTCAATTTTACCCGGCTATGCTGTAATCCACACATGCGACCCACACGTTCATAACTCAAAGGGTTAACCATAAAACTTGGCAACAGATGAGATATGGTATCCCTTTGCAATCGTTATCGTCCGCTTGCGTTACTAAAATCAACCCAAGTGACTAGGCTGTAGGTACTCATGCTTTATGTAGAACAGACCGACGAAAGCACCAGGGTGTAATAAAACCTCACCCCATCTTGAAATTATTCGAGTAATGGCTAATATTCCTTGAAATATTTTGTAGGCTAGCCCGATGTAAATTGGGTTTACGGCGTGTCGTCGCGTCGGTCACACTGGCGTGGAATTGAGTGAAATTGTAAAACCAACTTTTACTTTGTATATTTTATTTGCATTTTTGATGAAATAAAAAATGTGTTAGACAAATTGGATTTTGCATTTCGGTAATGTTCAACTGCTTTTATGTTTTAAGATGAAATGCAAATGATGTTAGTAGGCATATTAATGTAAATAGGTTTGGTCATAAACATTTTTGTACTAACATGTTATGGCTCTTATCATACAGATTACGATAAATGCATACTGAAGTTAGATTATATTGTGTACTACGATCAAATGTTGGGTAATTTAACAATTTAAATAATGCTACACTATTTGTGATTTGCTCATGTATTGTCTCGTAGTATTCTTTATATGCAAAAGTTTGTAAAAATGCTTGGATGGTTGGACCTTTGGATAGGTATTTGGCTGTTTATTAGAAGTAAACGCTGAAATAGCTGAATGGATTTGAGAGAATTTTGGCATACGGATAGACCATGTCCTGGATGAACACATTGGCCAAAGATGTATACTTTTTATCTCAAATCCATAATTGTTTTTTTTTAAAGATGGCGTTGGCGTCGTACGGACCGCCTTACAGATGGTGCTATAAATGGGTACAATTTAGGACCTGTTGTACCGGGAAAGGCTCTTCACTTGGGGACGTCACTTGCCGCGCGTCATTTGGCGTCGTGTGCGGAATCGGTCCCATACAATTTAATAGTGCATAGTAGTGCCATCTGCCGTCGCGGCACATGCCGTCTGCCGTTGACGTTTACCGTCTGCCGCGTCCTACGGAATCACAGCTTAAAGGCTAATGCGTTAAAATATTTTGTAGGAATTCGTAGAATGCGATAAAACCGCCAATTATTGTACTCGGGTTTTTATAACCTTAGTTTTATTTTGTCTTTATACGTTCTTTTTTTTTTATTAAAATAAAGTGTTAAAAAATAAATAAATAACCAAATATGACATTCTAACCCCGTAGAGTCTGAAAAACACTTGGCATTGATCTTAAAATAGCTAAATTTCCTCATCATACCTTTAGAAAAGACGTAACCCTAGAATGAAGACAGGTTGTTTTCACAATTACTGAGCTACTAAGTTGCGAGATGAAAAACATTAATTATGAAAATTCTTAATTAAATATGGATAAGTATCCATCGTTAATTACTTTCGCTTGAACAATTTTATGATGTTGCTTCTAAAATATGGCTTTGTAATAGGCTGCGTAAATTAAACATGATATCAAGGTATTTTATTAGCCTTTATAATATTTAATTTAAAAGGTTTTGAGTATCGCACATGTTTATCTAGTGTAGGTACGGCTGAAAATTGATTTATTTTATGCGTATTTCGCCATAGCGCTAAGTAAATATTAAACTATGAATCTGAATCTCGGACATAAATCGAGAAACTTGGTCTTAAAGAATCCTTTATATAATTATAATCATAATATAGAGGTTTATAATATTATTTTGACTAATGCTATAAATGCTCATCCATAAAGATCTACAGTAAATAACGATTGTAGGTACTTTGTACATAAACTTTTTTTTCGGGGATAGTCTATTGAATTAGTGAAATGTTTAAAAAAAATTCTCACACTTATAGAAAAGTTGTCTCTAAGTTATCTACTTTATATTTACTAAGTTAGTAAACAAAAAAAGTTTAGGTACAAAGTCTTCTACGTTAATTGTGGAAAACACTTACAAAAGCGTACAATTTACAAGTGAATTTTCATAATACAAAGTTTTGAAATGGTTAGTTACATTATGAACACAGTTCTATTTCGCGACGAGTGCCGGCAATAAACCCCCGGAGATCTCCGCACTTAGATATTCGATTCGTTTTCTACTTTGTTAGTTTTTTAATGCCCCCAACAGCGGTTCTAGATTGCGCCAATTACGGACGCAACGCGGTCATTTTAATTTGCTGTCAAATTTATGTGTACAATTTTACCGTTTTATAAGGCAAAGGGGAATTTAGGAGAGATAAATTTTTAAAGTAGGGCGAATAAGAAAAACTCATTCGACAGCTAACTTTGAAAACATTAACAAAAAAAACCTCCATCACAGTAAACTTTAAGGTTGGCAAAAGTAAATGAATATCTAAGTATAAAATTTGAATTAAAAACCGCTTTAACAAGAAAAATAATTAATTAGACATCATTTTAACGAGATTCTACAACAACAACAACAACAACAATACATTTATTTGCACAAACACCATAACAACAAAGAAGATAACTTGCGAAAATAAAAAACAAATATACAAATAAAAAAAAAAAAATCAAAAGAGAAAAAAAAAATAATAGAAACACGCAAAAATAAAATAATAATAAAAAAAAAAATACAAAAGAAACGCGTGTGTCGTGCCGAACGTCATGGTGTGAGTGCAAAACGGGCCTCATTCAGCACAAGCCGCGGGCGAGCCACGACGCTGGTCTTCCATGGGCCCGACGCGTTGTGAACGCACGGACGTGTAGCGAGTTGCAACTCAATCAATTATATCATTTATATTTGAATTAAAAAATACAAATACATATTAATTAACCCAGAAACAACAAAAAAAAAAAAGAAACAAAGTCATAGTGTGAAAGTAATTGAATCATACCGAAATAATATTAATAGTTAAAAAATAAAAGTAAACGTGTGAATCATGGCATTTTAGCCCATGAGTGGGTGGATAAACTTAAACGCGCTGTGCACTACGGAAACTACGGAAACACCGCCTCGCCATCAGTCTGCAAGCGAAGAGGTATGTAAATAACAAATTTAAATTGTTAGGTACTCGATATCTTTTTGTATTTGAAGCAATATTTTTTTATATCGAGTTCTAAAAGTGTGCAATGTTTGCAGACTACGAAGAGGCGGTGGCAAGTCGTTCCAGCAGCGGGATGCGGCAAATTTAAAGCTACCTCGGAATGCAACGGTACGAGCTCTCGGCACCACCAGCGCCCAGCTGGATGAGCGAGTGTGGTGCGCGCTCACGTCTTGCAGCCAGTGCAGCTTGTCGACGAGATATGGAGGAGTGCGATATTTAATGAGGTTGAATAAAAGGCACGCCATATGAAGATCCTGACGAGCCTTCATTTTGAGTATGCCAGCTTTGTTTATATATGGAGTTACGTGTGTACGTGGTGGGATTTTAAAACAAAATCGGGTGCATGCGTTTTGTACCCGCTGAACGAGTTTTTGAGTGCGAACCAGGAGACGTGGCGCGTATACAATATCCATATAATTAAACTTTGACAGAATAAGCGAGTCGGTTAATTTAATGCGCATAGGAATATTTAAGACATCTCTGATCTGGTACAAAACCTTGAGCCGATAAAAGCAATTACTCACGACATTTGATATGTGAGATTCGAAGCGTAGTTCCTCATCCATAATTAAACCCAGGTTCCGTACTTCCCGAACCCTCACCAATGGAACTCCTTTAATGTTTAGGTGCACTTTGCTGTCAATTTTAAGAATCTGCTTTTTTGATCCAAGTATCATATACTTCGATTTGTTACCGTTCAGCAACAATGAGTTAGTTTCCGCCCAATTAGCTATACTGCCCAGATCATTATTTAAATCAGACACAGCAGATGGGATATCATTCTTATGGCATGTTCTGTAGACTTGAATGTCATCTGCGTATATATGATATTTGCATTTTTGAATATGCAATATGACATCGGAGCTATAGATGATAAAAAGCAAGGGACCAAGAATAATAATAGAAGATTCTACTTCTCTTATCGATCTTATATGTAAAAATACTAATTCTCAGACGACACAATAATTACAATACATACATACATATACACTCACGCCTATTATCCCCGAAGGGGTAGGCAGAGGTGCAACTAGTGCACCCACTTTTCGCCGCAGTCCGTCCCATGATGTGATAGGGGGCGAGCCTATCGCCATATCGGGCACAAATTCCAGACTCCGGACTGATACTGAATAGAAAAACTCAATATCACTTTGCCCGACCCGGGGATCGAACCCGAGACCTCAGCTTTGCAGTCGTACTGTAATACAACTACGCCACCGAGGCAGTACAGTACAGTATATTGTATAATTACAATATACTGTACTAACTATTGATTGAGATGGTAAGGCCATGTACTTCGACGACCAGATGACCGTGTAGTGAAAAAATGCCTATCCATGGTTACAAAGAAGACAAGAAGAGGAGAACTCAAACTACTTAAATGAAGAATGTCCAAAAGGACTTGAGAGGGATGGGATTCCCTAAGTTGATGCACAAGACTGAAATAGATAGCGTAACGTGTTTTTAGGAAAACCGCCCCGTGTAACATGAAAAAGCGACGCCAACGATAGCAGTACTAACTAAACATAGTCACTACGTTCTCAAGAAAATATATTACATCAGAATAATAAACGTTGTACAAAATGACACGTCGCATGTCGTAGATTAGGGACCGTAAGAGTAAATAAATAATCAACCCTCATAACTTTTCCAGACTACCCGAGACACGTGTTGCTATGTGAAAATTTTGATGGAAATTGGTGTTGGAGCTCAACTGGTTTGAGCATGAATAAAGTTCAACGTACAGTAGTCGACATGAGTACCTTATTTAAAAACATGCAGATGAAATCCCGATGACCGTGCTTTTGTGGCTTTGTATTTTGAAGTGTGAATCCTGATATCGATGGTTGTTAAATGTTATTGAATATGAATATTTTGGGGTGTTTTCTTGGCGCTAAATACAAAACAATAACAGGTTAATAACGTTTTATGGATATCATTTAAAGTCTGAAGAAGTATTTTCATAGTTATGTTTATTATTTTCCCGTATCACATCATAGGACGGAATAATCACAACGCAAAGTGGGTGGACTAGTTGCACCTCTGCCGATCCCGTCGGGTATAAAAGATATGACTGTATGTTTATTTATTATTTAAATTATCTTTTTCAATTTAATTGTTGTTAGGGAAGCAATTGAAGTTGATATTGAAAGTTTTTTAAAGGGTTTGAGAGAAAGTTATATATTTCTGGCCAGAATTAACTAAGCAAATTTTAACTAAATCAAAGTCCCACTACGTTTCAGGGAATGTGAATAAACAACTCGTATTTCAAAGAGCTGGAATGCTTTATTTGTATGTCTATTTCCAAAACATTCCAAAGAAGAAATTAAATTCCGTTCAGTCCCATTTATCGCATCGTATCTTCATATGAACTTCTTATAAGTAATCAATAAAGTTTCAATATAGATTATAGAGACAATTATATAAATTGTATATTGTATCACTGTCCTTTAACTCTATTTGTTTTGACGTGATGTTTTTCTTGAAATCAAAAGTTACATTTACATAATTTATTTTACGTAACAACTTAAATAAATTGATATATTTAAATCCATTTAGTTCCAAAACAAACATTAAATTAAAAAAACGGCGTAATTGTTACGCTCCATTTTATTCATCATTCATTTAACAGAAAAATGTTGGTGTTGTCCTATTATTCCCGTTGCCTTCACACACCGTTGGCTTGTTATCATCGGTTCGCAGCTTTTAAATCTGTTTCCCGGCTGTGAATAAATAACTCTTTTATTTTAGGCGCCAATTTAATGGACCACGTTATGGTTCTAAAATGATAAAAATGTTTTAATCCTGCTTTATACTCGAAAGTCCTGATTTATTAGAAACAGGAATATGAACCGCTAAAAATAATTCATAGCAATACCCAATTCCTTTTTTTGACTTCTATAAAAATAAAACTGATAAGGTACTCTGGTATTTCATATCGAATACTAACCCGAGCGGTCTAAACTTCGAATTGAAGAAAACAAAGTTTTTGCAAAACATTTGGGAATGTTCTATGTATGGTCGGAAGTTTGAATAAGTGTGATACGTCCGTGCCACGGAAAGCACCTAAAGCACGTAAAGACGTTGGTCCAGCGCCTGATATCTCTCCGGTCATGTCGGATTGCCGTATGAAGGAACAGCGAGTGCGCGTGTATAGCGCACACACTTGTTCACTACAATATCTCCTGCGTACCTGGCTGATCTCTGTTGAGATTGGCCGCCGTGGCTGAAATCGGCTAGAAAGGGTTGTAAGTATGAAACAGTTAAACACTTATTTATGTTTCCTCTAATTTGTGTTCCAATTTTTTTTTAGTATTATTGTGTAAATTGTTATTTTTATAACTTATTCCAAAAATTTGAATGATGAAAATTTGTTAAGCATAGCACGCAGAGTCACATTCCCAATTGATGATATAAGCCATAGTCCAATATCTGAATAAACTAAAGCAAAATCACTCGATTCGAATTTTGAAACGAAACGCTATTGACAAGTAGATGCTTGGAAAAACGAAATACATATACAGAACATAGAGAGGAGTCTCTGTCTAACTACCGTGCGACATTCATGTCTTTGAGGTTATGTTGTGAGATAATTAAATAAATTTAAAAATTTAAGTGCTATTAAGTGTTACTTCTACTGGATTAGTTTATTGAGTGTTGTATATGTGTATATAAGTTTAATATATTAAAAGACAAAACTATATATTCATCGTTTTTTGTTTTGTATGGTGGTAAGTTTTGTTTGTGTCTCGTCGAGTGTATTGTCGTGTGTTTGTCACCTTCTGTTAATTGTTTTGTGTTAATTGTGCTTAAAGGATGGAGTTTGATATAACTGATCGTAGACCAGAACCCGACCCTCCACCGGATAGTGATAGAAATTTTGTACTGGCTGCACATAATGTGACTATTGGGAACATAAGTAACCAGAATGTTTTCACACCTTCCCCGTCCCCTTCTCCCTCCACAGCATCATATGTAGCCTCATATATTACTTCAGCAGCCCCTAGTATACCTTATACTAGTTCAAAAAAATTAAACTCTATAAAAATAATTAAAAAAAACAGTCCAATTTCAAAGAAAAAAATAGTATCTAATAATTCATCATCTCAGTTACAAAAGGCTTTATCAAATTCCAATTTGAATATAGATACAGTAATTATAAATCCAGATAAATCTTCTACTGCTTCATCTTTAGGTTCTTCCAATATGGAAACTTCCCCATCTCAGACGGTTGGCCAGGGTCATCCGCTCACAAGGTCACTATACGCCAGTGGTGACTGTGGGCCATTTATCGTATATGTGGAGCTAGCTGAGGCCTCTCCAACCAATGGGTCCACCTTACACCCGATCAAATTTGGAGCTTTCCTTTATAAAAATAAACTGTCTTGTATTTTGCAGGATGGAATTAAAAAAATTGGTCGCAATAGACTTTCTATATCTTTTAAATCTGCAAAGGATGCCAACAATTTTATAGATAATCCTATCTTTCCCCAAAATAAATATAAAGTTTATATCCCCTCTCATAACATATCCCGCATTGGATTAGTAAGAGGAATACCGGTTGAGTGGACACATGACGAAATAGTTGAATTAGTTCAACTTCCACCAGAATCAGGTAAGATAATCAAAACTCGTAGGCTTAGTAGAAAAATTTCTTCTCCTGAGGGTCCTAGTTGGCTACCAACCCAGACTGTTGTGTTTACGTTTGACGGTCAAGTGCTGCCCAAAGAAATTTATTGCTGCTACACACTGTTACATGTCGAACAATATGTCTACCCAACAATTCAATGCTACAATTGCTGTAGGTTTGGGCATACTCGTGCACAGTGCAGGTCTAAACCCAGGTGTTACAAATGCACAGAAAATCATGCTGGGGAATCTTGCACGGTGGAAGAGTCTGATGCTGTTTGCGTTTTTTGTGTAGGACATCATTTTTCCACCAATAAAATTTGCTTGGAGCATAGTAGACAAGCAAATATTAAAAAATTTATGTCTTCTCACAACGTTTCTTATCAAGAAGCAATGTCCAAGTTTCCTGTGATTCATAAGTCTTACGCGAATGTATTGTCATCCTCACCAAATCCACCCCCTCCTAAAGTTACTTCCTATTCCATATCTGACAGTCAATCTTTTCCTACTAAGTCCTATCGTAAAACTGTTTTTCTTAAACCCTCTTCAAGACCTTCTTTTCCTAAATCATACGATCAAATGGCACACCGAGAATTGTTAAAATCTTATGAAATCCCCACACCTAGTAATGGCTGTGCTCTTGTTAATAATCAAGATAATCCTAACCCATCAAATGAACATGTATCGAAGGAAGTTTTATCGTCTGATTCAATTCAAAATTTAATATCCTCTTTAATTAAAGTAATTACTGACTCTAATATACCGAACCACGTAGCGTGTAATATTATTCAGACCATAACTCTATCAATCTTTAATCTTTTAAAAAATGGATCAAATTCTTCAGTGGAATTGTAGAAGTTTAAATAAAAATAAAACCGACCTCTATTTTCTTTTAAATAAACACAAACCTTTTATTTGCGCTATTTCCGAAACGTGGTTAAAACCACATTCTACTTATAGGATTCCTGGGTATACACTTCTCCGGGATGATAGAAGTGATGGGTGGGGCGGTGCAGCCCTTTTTATTAAAAATAACCTTAGTTTTAATCAACATTCTGTTGTAAATAATAGCAACCTTATTCAATTTGTATCTCTACGCTTTAATAACATTTCTTTTATCTCAGTCTATATTTCACGACGGGATAATTCGGTTGTCCCCATATTACGTAGCTTTTTGTCCTCTATTCCCCCTCCTATTATTTTAATGGGAGATTTTAATTGCCACAACCAGATCTGGGGAGCTCCCAATAATGACTCTTTTGGTATAAAACTTTTAGATATTTTGGACGAATTTGATTTATGTGTACTAAATGATGGATCCCCTACTCGCCGCACTCCTCCCAACATTCAACCTAGTTTTGTTGACATCTCTTTTTGTTCTCCCTGTTTAGCCAGCTTATTATCGTGGTCTTGTCTTCCTTTCTCTCATGGTTCAGACCATTTTCCTATCCTAATTTCATTTCCTTCTCAAAATATTAATGTTCCTATCCTTCCTCCACTTTTACCTTTTATTATTGATCCCACTAAATGGGGTCTTTATGCTGCTCTACTTGAAGAGAAAATTGATCTACTTCCTGTACCTAACCTAATTAACATTAAAGAGTGTTGTGAGGGAATAAAAGACTCCATACTTACGTCTGCAGAGACTATATTCAATAAAAAGAATATTGTCTTAGGCAGAATTCCTTCCCCCCCCTGGTGGGACTTAGATTGTACTAAAGCTATTAAAAGGCGATACGAGGCAGAGTCAATCTGTACGACTGACATCAACCTTGATTCTTTTCTAAACTATCGTAATGTGTGTGCCGCTACAAAGAGAACTTTAAACAACAAAAAACGACAAGGCTGGCGTTCATTTTGCTCATCTCTATCGCCTGACACCCCCTCGTCTCTGGTTTGGAAAAGAATTAAGCATTACAGATTGTCTCGTAAAGTTCATACTCCGTCTTACTACTCAACAAACTGGGTAGATGATTTTTTAGACCGGTTAGCTCCCCCTTCAGTTCCTAATTTGTCCCAAATCCCCTATTTATATTCATACCAGGCTAATTCTTCTACTTTAGATTCGCCTTTTACGTTTCTCGAGTTAAAATCAGTACTGAGTCATATCAAGGACTCCTCCCCTGGACCTGATGGTATACCCTATTCCTTTCTCTCAAAGTCCAAGGATAGTTTTCTAAATTATTTCTTAAAATTAATAAATTTGATTATTGATAGTGGTGTTATTCCTGAGAACTGGAAACACCAATTAATTATTCCTATTCCAAAACCAGGGAAGGACCCTAGTTTTTCTGAATCTTATCGCCCTATTGCTCTTTCATCTACCATTCCAAAAATAGTGGAACACCTAATAAAAAATAGATTGGAATGGTTCCTGGAGCACCATTCTCTACTAGCTAATACTCAATATGGGTTCAGGAGGGGCCGTAGTATTTCTGATAATCATGCTATTTTCACCACTGATATCCATCTGTCATTCAGTCAAAACAAGTCAGTGGTGGCTGGCTTCCTGGATGTCTCAGCGGCATACGATAATGTTAATCTTTGGGTCCTTAGGAACAAATTAGTTCAGCTAAGGTTTCCTAACAAGATAACAGATTTTATTTTTAACCTTTTATCAGGTAGGACTATATCACTGAGGTATCCGGGAGTTCAGCTTGCCACTAGAACAGTATGGAAGGGTTTACCCCAAGGTTCTGTACTCAGCCCTCTGCTGTATGATGTTTACACTGCCGATATGGATCATAACATACCGGATGTGTGTAATGTCTTACAGTATGCTGATGACCTACTTATTTACTCTGCTAGTTATTCTATCAGCTTAGCAAGGGATAATATTGAAAGTGGTATGACTGTTCTATCCTCTTGGCTTAGTGACAACTATTTGGACCTATCAGCCTCTAAGAGTGTAGTGGTTGTCTTCTCTCGAAAACGCCAGATCCCCCATATAAATATTCAGTGCAATGGGACTCCAATTCCTGTAAGGAAAGAGGTAAAATTTTTAGGTAAAATATTTGACAGTAGAATGAATGGTGTAGCCCACATAGACCATATTGTTAAAAAGTGTGAGAGCAGTATAAATATTATGAGATGTTTAAGAGGTGTCTGGTGGGGAGCTCATCCATACTCTCTTAGATTAATATACAATGCAATTGTAAGGAGTCACTTGGATTTTGCCTCCCATTTACTGTCTCCTTGCAATAAAACAGCATTAAGGAAGTTAGAGTTGACTCAAAATAAAGCTCTAAGGATAGTTGTTGGCGCTATGAAAAGCTCACCAACTAATGCCTTACAGGTTGAGTGTTCTGATCCCCCTCTTAATCTTAGGCGACAATATCTCTCTGACAGATATATTTATAAAATTTGTCATTATTCCTCTCATCCTCTTTTTTCCAAACTTAGAATATTAAATTCATATATTGCTTCTAAACCATACTGGTCCCACAAAATTTTACCTTGTTTAATTGTAAGTCTCAGGAGGCTAGAGAGTATACACTGTCCTATTAAAAAATACCAAATTCATCCAGCTTTTGCAGTTCAGTATAGCTCAAAAATTACACTACCTTTAGTGGAGTTATCACTTAAAATTACTAAACAATCCTCTGATGCTGAAACTAAATTGAATGAAATTATAAAAAGACGCTGGCCTTTGGGTGATATTTTCTTTACGGATGCATCTAAATTAAGCAAACAAGGTTCTGTTGGTGTTGCTTTTTTACATATGAATTCTAATTTATCTTTCTCATATAAACTACCACATTATTCTTCAGTTTTTTCAGGTGAATGTTTAGCTATTCGGGAATGTATCAAATACATTAAACAGAACAATATTGCTTGTTCTGTTATCTTTTCAGACTCAAAAAGTTGTGTCCAGGCTCTCATCAGTAATCCATTTGCCAAAAACTGTGTTCACCCTATTTCTTTGGAAATAATAGATTTAATTAAATTGTGTAATGAGCAACATCTTCAAGTTACAGTGGCTTGGATCCCAAGCCATATAGGTATAATTGGTAATGAGCAGGTTGATCAATTAGCTAAACACGCTATTGATCACGGTAAAGAAGACTACTTTTCAGTTTATGCTTGTGATCTGATTGCCCTGGCCAAACATGATCTGGAAATGGCTTGGAATACATCTTGGAGGAACTCTAGTTCCCAAAAAGGGGGATGGTTATACAATATACAATCGCATATTACTTTTAGACCATGGTTCTCCAAATTGCGCCTCAGTAAACATATTTCGGCCACAATTTCTCGGTTGAGGATTGGTCATTGCTCTTCACCCGTTCACTTATGTAAATTACATGTTAGAGACTCTTCTTTATGTGAGTGTGGCCTTGACGAAGGATCCGTGACCCATATACTATTTAAGTGCCCTCGTTTCTCATCTCCTTCTCTCTTTGACATTTTGGTAGATCGGGGGGCCCCTCTCCCTGTTAATGTTTCATCTCTCCTAAGCCTAGGTAACAAACCATCTTTGAAAGCACTTGTTTCATTCTTAACAATATATACTATAAAATTATAACTGAAATTAACCTTATGTGTTTGCATGCATTATATAATGTCCTTCGTATTAGTAACACCTTTATTTGTTATCTACCGTAATGTCTATAAATTATTTTGATCATTGGTTATCTGTCTTAAATTTTCTCAACTAAAAAAAAAAATTTTTTCTTTACTAAAAGAGTAAAATTGGTAGGTACACATGAATGCGTCACAATCACTTGACAGCTGACAGTTGACTTGACACTGGCAGTAATATTCCTCAATTTAGAGGAACCAGTTGCCATTTATAAAAAAAAAAAAAAAAAAAAAAAACATAGAGACTGGCGATACTGGTTTCAAAACTTTTAAGTATAATTCTACCCTAACAATACAACAATATACTTACTTAGCAATATCTACTTATGCATAACATATAGTTTTACGATGCTCATTTTTTAAACACTGCCTTCCAGGTGAAGGTTACATCGAAGGGTTACATATTACATTCACGCCAAAGCATATTATGCCGCAGAAAACATTTGTGAAACAAAAGAAACGTGTACATGTGTATCGGAACGGAAAAGTCCGTGTGATGAGAGAAGCAAATCTCCAAGGATTTACAGCTTCAATAATTCACACAGACGTCGTTTCAAACTCGATACAGTTTATAAATATTGTGTTCACATCGTTTGAAGATGAGGAAATATTAGACGTAAAAGTGATTTTGTTTTGGAATTAAGGATTCGAGTGATTTGAAAACAAAATTATTCGATTGGTTTGTGTCGATTAGCGAGAAATAATTATTTATTCATCTCATCTGTTTTGACGCTACTCCACACCATCATATGCAGTGGAGTATCTCTTCCGGGCCTGTGTAAAAAAAAACTCCGCAGAAAGGTTTGTACGCGGGACAATATTATGATAAATCACACGTCAATAGTAAGTTTTCTTCATTGATCATAAGCACACCGTAGTTATACCATAATAACGGACACGCATAACTTTTTCACATAATCCTATTCTCTCGTTTGTGTTTTACGATATGCTTAAATTAGTCCTAAAGAAAGTTTAAGACAGTTTTATAAATTCAACGTTATACCAAATATTAAAAAAGACGTATATTTATTTATTTATTTATTATTAGGTCTACAATCAATCATAAACTGTAACATCCACTAAAAGGTATAGAGAAATCAAGTAAACTAAGTCTAAGTACATGATTGTTAAAAAGTAGACACAGCATTCACTGATAATACATACTCACTATAGTTACATAATATAAGTTATATTAGGTTGGTAAAAAATTTGACATTAGGAAAGTAATTAAAATACACAACTGTCACAAACCGGAATAAAAAAAATCGGAAAAAATGATAAGTGACATTATAAAACTAAGCAGCTTACGAGAGCGTAACGCTTTTCGAAAACTGTATAATGAGTCTGCATGAATGTCGACAGATTCACTGTAGCTATTCAAAAGCTTGCAAAGTCTAAAAACTGGAGAGTTGCAACCAAGCACAGATCTTCGCAGTGGAGGCGATAGAGGAGTTATGGTATGTCTAGGAGTTCTAGGAGGAACTCTGATATTGAAACTGGATAGAAGTGAGGGGCAGTCTATTTTATTGTTAAACAATTTAAACAAGAATATTAAGTCCAAAATATCCCTACGATTATCTAAAGAGGTCATTCTAAAGTAGCTAAGTCTATCAGCATATGAGAATCTTCTGTCAGCTCTACCAATGCTTCTAGCAAGGTGCCAGAGGAATCTCTTTTGTATTCGCTCTAGCCTCAAGCTATGTGTGGCACACACAGGACGCCACACTGTTGAACAATATTCAAGAATACTCCTCACAAGACTATTGTATAACAGTTTTTTACTAGATACATTTTTAAATTTTTTAATATTTCTTAATAAGAACCCTAGCATTTTTGAAGATTTTTTAATAATATGATCCAAATGCGGGACAAAAGTCAATTTCTTATCAAAAATAACACCTAAATCTTTAATTACATCCAGTGTCTGAATGCTGTCGTTTTTAATATAGTACTGATAGGTAATAACATTCAACTTTCTTGAAAAACCAACATGATAACATTTTTTGGAATTTAAAACCATACGGTTGTCCTCACAGCACTGTATAAGCCTATTTAAGTCTTGTTGCAACAACAAACAATCATCTTGGGATTCAATAGTTCTATTGAATTTTAAGTCATCAGCATACATGAAGAGTGAGGAATATTTAAAACAATAAGCAACATCATTAATGTATACATTAAATAAAATAGGTCCAAGATGAGAGCCTTGAGGAACACCTGACGTAATTTCACAGGGAAGAGACTGGAAGCCATTGACAACAACTGAAAAAAAAACGGTCTTCCAAGTATGATTTAAACCACCTGAGCAATGAGCCGGTGAACCCAAGAGCAGATAGTTTAAATAGCAAAACATCATGAGGCACTGAGTCGAAAGCCTTATTAAAGTCAGTATACAAAACATCAATCTGTTTATTTCTATCAATTGCATCAATAAGAGTCTCTGTAAAAGTTACCAGATTTGTAGATGTGGATCTACGGGCTACAAAACCGTGTTGATAAGAACTTAAAAACAATTGCAAATGATTCTTAATTAAAGGACAGATTATAATCTCAAATACTTTAGCAAAAGTGGACAAAATTGTAATGGGTCGATAATTGTGTACATTCGAAGTATCGTCAGTTTTATGGATAGGAATAACTTTAGCCATACACATGTATATAATCCAAACACATGTTTTTTATTAATTTATCCAACATTATACCTATTGCATATTGACGAAGATATTTACAACAAAATCTGGGTTACGGGAGTACCTTGATGGAATATTAAACAGGCGCTTACCGAATGAGGCGAATGTGGATCGACATATTGTGTTATTAAGATGCATGTGTTATTATGCTTAAGTTATACCTATGGAAATGCCAACGTTGAGCTACAATATTATTTATTTAGGCTGGGTTGCTTCTTCTGTATTCAGGTAAAGTTAAGGCTCTTATTACTCTGGTGAAATGTGTAAAAAGACCGTTAACTTTACTTGTCCATGGATGAAGCAATAAGGGCTAATGTCCCGTTTTTTCAACCATGGTTATCTTTTCCTCCAGGTCTTATTAAGCTGGACGCGATCGTAGAGCTGCGAATGACAGCTAACCACAGTGGAAGAAACCAGATCGAAGGGTCTAATTTATCTCTATAAAATCTTCTGTTTTTGGTATTCTTGAAGAGTTTACTTTGTAATATGTATTACTTAACAGTTTGGGATGACAAGTGATCTCTACGGTCTATAAAAACCTAAAATTCTAGAACAATCATGGATGTTTTGTCAGCCTTAATGGAAGGAATGACGAAAGGAAGGGAACGGAAGGCTTATTTGGGTTTCCGGCTACCTATATCCAGTGACGTGACATGGGTTTTCGCCGCTCGAGGTCATGAATCATCTGCCTCCCTAGCTACGCCAATTGGTCACAGCATGCTGTAACTTCACGTCGGTTTGTGAGAGACGATAGAGTGCAATGTTTTATAGGGCTTTATAATTAAAAGTTCAGTGTTAGAATGTCGCTAAAAACGCAACTCGTAAGTCGATGTCGTTCAATTTTGATATGTGTGATTAGGGCTGCCATCATCTAAATTGCCGAAGCCGGATAAACACGGCAAAAATTCCGGACATTTGGGCGAAATATGAGTATTTCCCCGGACACCTCTGAAAAAATATTTTGCCGTTCCTGCTTGAATGCGGGGAAATGCATGAAGTTTTAACTAAGATTTATTTCAATTTGTCGCTCTTCAAAAAAAGATGGATTTCCCCTGACAACAAAAGTGTCCGGGTTTTCCCCGGACAATTTTTAAAACCCCGGCCGGACGGCCCCCGGACGCCCTTCAAACTAGGACAAATCCGGGGAAATCCGGACGGATGGCAGCCCTATGTGTGATTGATCAAGAGACCGATACGTCAGTCACGTTTTAGTCTCTCAACCGATTCCAATAAAACGAAACGGATTCGCGTCATGTTTTTTGGCACCTTCTAAGCACACTGAGTGGTTTTGCTACTGGCGCTTTTTTATTGAAAGACAATACAAAAGACCTTCTTTCTTCATTAAAGCTGATATAATTTGTCAACACTTCCCATCTCTTTAATTTCAAACGCGAAGTTATTTTACAGCAGTAATTAATTATAGCCAAGACGTTTGGGATTCGTGTGACGTCTTTATCAAGCGATAATGTTTTGATGTAAATTGAACCTTGACTTCTGAAGTATAAAATTTGCTGTTACTTTGACATTTTACCTGGTAATTTCACGATTGTTCGGAAACAAAGTCTCTTTGGGAAATTGTGTTTTAAATAAATCGGTTGTACAAATTACGTAAAACCTCGCGCATTACTGTTCAAATTTTTGTATAATCTCTTCGGATTCGAGCTTAGAGGATAATATATTTAGAATATTTCTTTGTCTCGATGGCGTAGTTGTATTATGGTACGGCTGCAATGGTGAGGTCTCGGGTTCGATCCCCGGGTCGGGCAAAGTGATATTGAGCTTTTCTATTCAGTATTAGCTCGGAGTCTGGAATTTGTGCCCGATATGGCAATCAAAAACTGGGTGCACTAGTTACGCCTTTGCCTACCTCTTCGGGAATAAAAGGCGTGAGTGTATGTGTGTGTATTTCTTTGTGAGTTTAGTTAGGTTTTTATAGTTGATACCAAAGGAACTCTATTACTATGCTTTCGCTGTGCAGACTATTTGTAAAAAGTATTTTCCACACCTGAACATATTACAATAATGAATCATGATACACTGTTTTATAAGGACTGGTGTGTATCATAACATATTATAAGAATACTTTACTTATATAAATATATTTTCTTAGTACTCTGCTTAACATCACCTAGGTGTATATAAACCGCTTACGGTTAAGCTCTTGAAATAAACAATTCTATTGTGTACTTTTTGGGATCAAAATGAAGCTTATACTTATATTAATCCAGAAAATGGTCGGCCTGCACGCTAAATTTAATTTAAACCCGTTGAGGAGTTTCGGCTTTTACTTCTACGATCTGAATTTCCAAACATCAAAACCATTCATTTATAATATTAGTACTTAGCCTAATGAACGAAAACTTTTAGGCCCTGTTTGTACAGGGCTCATGTGCTACAATCTGTTGTATACTATCATAAATTACAATAAATTGTCACAGCTTTGGTATTGCCCTCTATTCTAATTACAAGTTACGTTGGTCTAAAATGATTAATGTGAGTAATTTTGAAAATTTGTAACTGAATGTAATTTGACGTAAATATTTAAAATTGCCCGTAATTTATTGATTTTTAATTTTTTTTATGGCATTGAATGACGAGACGAGTATGCCGTTTGCCTAATGGTAAGCAATACGACCGCCCATGAACAGTAGCAACACATTCTAGCACCTTGAGTTACAAAGTACTGTGTGGAATTACACTACGCTCGACATCCTAAGACATAAGATGTCAAGTCTCATTATGTCCAATAGTT
Organism: Lapara coniferarum; assembly: GCA_949316025.1. Classification (NCBI taxonomy): domain Eukaryota; kingdom Metazoa; phylum Arthropoda; class Insecta; order Lepidoptera; family Sphingidae; genus Lapara; species Lapara coniferarum. Next base: position 6,378,999 of record OX438921.1, read on the forward strand.
CAGTGGCTACAATGCCCTACAAACCGAAACACAACAGTGCATGCACACTGCTGCTTGGCGATAGAAATGGACATTGCGGTGGTACCCACCCAGACGGACTCAATTACCTACTCACTGAGACCATTCTTAATGAACCCACATACGCTATATCTGCTTTAAGTTGTTAAAGAGTTGGGTATCCAGCAGAAAACTTAATGCTGCAACATTAGCTCAAGGTACATGTCTTTAAAACATTGCCGAGGTCACAGTAGGTATACCAACTTTTAAAACAATAGGGGTTGTGAAAGAGAGAAATGAGCTGATAATCTTCAAACGTGTGAACAGATCTTCATAAACTATACCTAAGAACCATCCCGATAACATCAGCTTTCCAACAAAAAAAACCACGTCAAAATCGGTCCATTTGTTTGATATCTACGATGCTAGACACACATCGACGGTTCCGTAGAAAAAAGTCGTATATGCAAAATGAAGCTTTTCAGTAGAGCGCTTTGAAAGTCTAAGTTAATTGTGAAAATCACAAGTTATAGTGAACAAAACATTATATTCTATAGGGTTCAGTAACAACTTTGAACTTAATGTGTGAAAATAGCACTAATTCGCATATGAATACAAACTAACGACTTTCAAAGCGCTCTACTGAAAAGCTAACATTTTGCATATACGACTTTGTTCTACGGAACCATCGACATACAGATACACACCCTAAACTTATAACACCCCTCTTTTTGTCGGGGGCTAATAAATATACATAAACATATGCACTCACGCCTGTTATCCTCGAAGGGGTAGGCAGAGGAGCAACTAGTGCACCCACTTTTCGCCGTGCGTATTCCGTCTCATAATGTTATAAGGGGCGACCCTATCGCCTGGTTTGGAAATAAAAATTTCCAAATATAATCGCCTTATAAAAAATATTAAAAATATAGTTCTTATGCTGACTAATATAAATGAGAATTTTACACTGTATTAGCTAAACTACTAAACTAATGATATTAAACTAATGATGATATTATTCGTATAGACGTCAAGTAAGACTAAAAGTAAATTACAATAAGTAGTCGCAATATTTCATTTATAAAATGTAATTTTGTGAACAATGTGGTGCAGTTAATGCGAGTTTTAATATCTTAGGTTGTAAATTTTAAACGAGATGCATTTTGTTGAAAGTTCTATGAGGTCTCACATGAATATTATACAAATGTATTATAGCTTTACATTCGAGCTTTCTGTAAATATGTTTAGCTGCTGCCACGTTTTACAACGTGGCATGTAGATATTTTTTAATGCTAGTTTTAATTTATAAATTAAATTGGCAGAGTTAGTCATAATATGGTACTTTATACATACTGTGAAACAAATGTGAGTTTTAAATATTTTGTTATACTCTAGATGATACAATTTAGACCATTTTTTCCGCGCTAAATAATTGTCTCTGAGAGTCCAAAAAATGTAATTGTAAATGCTTTAAGGACATGTATGAAAGTATGTTTTTTAATTACTTATAAGTTATTGTAAGCGATGGCAATTTTTATTTTAAATATTCGATTATTATTTGGTCATTTTTGATCTGGTTATATCAGATCGGTGATGACCCAAAACAATTTCCAAAATATCTAAAAATAGTTCCAAAATATCTCATTATTTATACTTGTATAGGTAGCAGCTACGAAACCTACAGTAAGCTTAGTTCAAAATTCTTAAAGTTAAGGTACGAAAATGTGGACCATTTAAGTTACGCAAATAATATAAGCTAAGATATTATTTTATATTCTGTACATTCAGTTAAACATTCCTATATTTTAAGATTGATAATGTCTGTTAATGTTAATACCTTTTATAATTTAATTTTCAAGAGAATAATTTATCATCGCGATTCCGTTTCACATCTCATGCTATTCGCAGCACGCTAGGAATTTGTTGGAACGTTTGTGTTAGGTTGGTATTTAAATAAACGGTCGGGCTTTCTTATTTGTTAAGCATGAATAAGTTGATGTATGCCATTATTTTCCTTTTGTAGAAATCTAAATATTTTTATCATGTAAACCTGGTACTACTCCCTCCCTATTATTAAGCTTTTTAATTCCAAGACAAGAATTAGTAACACGTATTTAACATAAATATTGTGTTATTTACCTGTTTGGTCCAACCGTCATCTTCCTATCTTATTTGGTGTTCTTTTGCCATCTCTAAGATACCATTCTGTACAAAGTCTACTCCACTGTCGCATCTTGTCGCACATCATATGACTTAAACATCACCATTTTTATCTATCGATTTGGGTCAGTATTTCGGTAAGCTTTTCTTAACTCGGAGGTTAATATTCCTTATTTTATCTTGTCGCCTGCATTCAGTCATACTGCTTTTAATTCCCCTCTGACATGTAGCATGTAAGTTTCTCCTTTAAGGTTTTTGATAGAGCCCATGTTTCGCATCTATGTGTCAAGCAAGTAAGTATACAAGTATTAACCACATGCACTATTTAACCATATCTTCCTCTTCAGCCTTTTTACTGCTGAACATAGGCCTCCCCTAAAGATTTCCAGAGCAACCTATTAGAAGCGGCTTGTATCCAGCGGCTTCCTGTGGCCTTTGCGTGGTCGTGGAGGATGTACAACGCTGCGCTTGCCAGTACGTGGTCTCCACTCAAGAACTTTTCTACCCCATCTGTAGTCAGGTCTATAGCTATGTACTCTGTCCACTGCTCCTTTAGCTTAACTACATGCAAGTAAAATATTTATTTGTAACTTTGAAAAGCGTGTGTCGTGTTTTACATTTTAAGATAGTTACACGGCTACTTTTTATTAAAACTTAAGCGCATACTTATAAAGTGACCGCAGAATTTTCAATGTTGTTTGACATTAATTTAAAGTTGCTATTATGGCTTTATCCTCGTGAGACTTTTGGAGTAAAGTTTTCTTGAAACTGTTTTATTTATGCAAAGGTATATAGGCTACATACTTAATATAACTTTGTCCCTATTGTGTTAAGCTAACGACTCCCATAAAGAGTCATATGGATGAATATTTTATGCTATTATTATTTGTTTGTTAAATCTCACCTGGCGTGCTAAGCTATCCCACAAAATTGCATTGCATATAGGTATTTGAGTTGTGTTTGTGTTGTGTCAAACCGTACTGGCATTCTAAATGTATAAATTAAATCTTGCTGTGCGTTTTTGCAGTAAAAATAGCTCACATTTAATATCTATGCCAGTGCCACTGCGGAAATGTAGAATAGATTAAAGGACATGTCCAAAAACCGCCTTAAATTTCTAACCTAGATACTTTATATTGTATATTTGAATAGTACTCCCAAATACAAGGCCTTTGCAATAAATCGTATAATAAGTCCTCCGATTTTGAGATTTATTTAATCTTATTTTGCTTAAAACTACACTTAATATGAACGTTTTTAAAAAATTCAGTTATGAATGGAGGGGTTTAAATTTTTTTTTATGGATCCAAGACTACATTTTTGTCCCTTTAATAATATCCATAAAGTTTGAGCCTGGTAAATTTTTTACGCCCAATACCCATACAAAAAGCGGACATCTTTCAAAACAAAAAACTTCGAGCTGAGTCACAGCGGAAACCAGATAATATTATTTAGATACGTAGGTATTAATAAAACAAGAGTTAGTTTTGTGTTTACTAAACATCAATATCTCGCGTGGCAACCCTACACTAAACGTCGCGTAGCTGGGTGTCGGATAACAGTTTTCTTGACTTCTCTTTGTAAGCACTAGGCGTTTTATTGAACATCCATAAGCATTAAGTTTGTCTGTCACGTTCCGTTACTCTTATTGTTGACAGAACATACTACATTAAACATGTAAGGCGCATACAGACACGACAACTTTACCCAAGTTTTTTGTATATGTCTTATTTTTGAAAATGGAACAAATTATTTAAATATTCGTTACCGGTATCCAGATAATTTAATAATATTCTTAAACTGAAAACCATACAAACTTGCTCACATATTCTTTAATTTTAATGAGGGTATCTTCACATTTCGGCTTCTCATTATCCCAAGAATAAAGCTCTCCAGAGACCCATGTGCAGGTAAAATTCGTATTTTACCCTGCTAATGGTAGGGTTTAATATTCATAATAATTAAATGTTAAGTGACCTTATAATGTATTCGGATATCTTTACGGAAAATATAAAAAACAAAGTAAAATGTAAACATTTCAATATTTCTCCAATGTGGCACAAAGATTTGAATAGGTTTTACCCGACTTCAAAAGAGGTTACTGAATTCTTTTTAGTTTAAGGCACCGATAAAAAAATCAAGTTTCAACACAAAAAATCTTTTGTAAAAGAATTATCATTGCTTGTGTTTTAATTATTTAACAGACAATTTTTATTAATTTTTGAAGTTGATTGAATTTTTTAATAAATCTGTATTAAAAATATATCTCATTGTTGTCATTGTTCACAAAATGTGACTTGAAGCCCAAAGCTCTACAAAGATATTATTTAACCCTTCGTTACGTTCTGCTTTAAAGTGTGGCTGCACGGACCTCATTACCGTTGACGATAAAAAAATATATAGAAAAATGTAGAGCTCCGTTGAATTTACAGATATATTAAAGCATTGTACGTAAGTCTATTTCAGTAAATGCTCACACGTTAAGCGTAAATGATCAAGGCAATTTGAATACCAAATGTAGCCGCTGTATCGCTTCACGAATATTTAGACAAAGTCTATGTAGTTCTAACAGGCATACACCATTTCGTTTAGAACGCTTATTTTGTTTTTTGTTTGTGTTAGAGATCACGCTTACTTGTAACAAAATTTTTCTCATGTTTTTACGTCTTGCTAAAGAGTATACCTGTACTTAACGCTGAAATAAAACAAAGAAAAATAGACCTAGATGTATAGACGTGTGATACGGAGAGATCACCCGTCAACCCTTGAAGGATATGATTATCATAAATTTATTGATATAGAAGCAATATTTTATGAAGATCTTCGGAGGTTTTGTTGCAGACCCTGAACTAAGCCAAGCAGTTTGTCATCAGCCAAATAAAGTTCATTGCTGATCATAGGCCTCCTCTTAAGATTTCCAGACGGACCGGTCAAAAGCAGCCATTTTTATGGCATTGAATGACGAGACGAGCAAGCCTTTCGCCTGATGGTAAGCGATACGACCGCCCATAAACAGAAGAAACATCATCCAGCACCTTGAGTTAAAAAGTACTGTGTGGCATTTCACTACGCTCGTTATTCTGAAACATAAGATGTTAAGTCTCATTATTTTCAGTAGTTACACTGGCTACAATGTCCTTCAAACCGAAACATAACAGTGCATGCACACTGCTGCTTGGCGGTAGAAAGAGACATTGCGGTCGTGCCCACCCAGACGAACTCTTACATATTAGAGTCGTACCACCAGTGATTTATTGATATTTTTTTATCAATAAATCACTGGCGGTAGGATGAATATTTTTTTGCTGTCGCGGAGAAAGTGACTTATTACTACCGCCCAGCCTTCGAGGGGGGCGACGGAGCGGTTATGTTGGGTTCACTGTGCGTTACAACCCAATGTTGAGCCGCCCGGAGAGATGTAAACATCGGGCTACCGCCGGGCCGAGTCCCTAACCTATGTACAACGCACGGCATACCAACCAAAACTCCGCGGTGGCCATCTTGGCATTAGAGACGGCTGCGGACTTTCTCTGACGGAAGTTTCTAAGTTGTCGCCCGCAGCTGCCCTTGCGCGGTGCCGCTGTTGTGAGGGGGCTCAGAAACTCCGCGCACCGAAGAACGCCCTTCGCGTCAACAGCAACGTGAGGCCTACCTGCCATGCTCATTTTATGTAATCTATGTAGGTACTATTTTGAATTTTGTCATCTATGCGTCTGAAACAAAACTAACTTAGTTAGTACTTGGTCTGCAACCATTACAGTTTGTTTGTAGTAAGTGCAGAAACCGCTAAATATGTTTGGATGGAATTTAATACTCAGACATATACTGGATTACTTATTTATTTATATTAGGTTTTCACATTATTACATTATGTAATATTAAAGCTACAAGTGTTAATCTAAATATGACAAACCAACTTAAAGGTAAACACAGCTTGCATTAGGTATATAAAAGTTGTAACTTTAAACTAAGTGACGGTTATAATCTGCATATGTATATACTTATAATTAATCATCATCATCATCATCATCATGATCATCATCAGCCTTTATCAGTCCACTGCTGGACATAGGCCTCCCCTAATGAGAGCCATAGCACCCTGTCTTCAGCTTGCCGCATCCAGCATCTACCTGCAGTCTTTCGCAGATCGTCATCCCACCTGGCTGTATAATTAATATGCAGCAGAAATTATTATAGAGCCCATCTAAATAAGAAAGTAATAAAAGAAGAAAACAAAACAAGATCAGGACTACTTTATTTTAATTTATTCTTTGTACCATCAGATCATATGACTGCCTCGGTGGCGTAGTTGTATTGCGTACGCATTACGAGTACGAATTGCGCGCTGAGGTCCTGGGTTCGATTCCCGGGTCGAGCCAAAAATATTGTGACTGGGTTTTTCCATCTTAAAATTTACTCAGTCGCAGCTCGGAGTCAGGAAGTTGGCGGTGTGATACCCCCGTGCCTCGGAAAGCCGTTGGTCCTGCGCCTGATCTCTCTCCGGTCATGTCGGATTGCCGTCTCACCGGACTATGAGAGTGAAGGAATAGCGAGTGCACCTGTGTATTGCGCACACACTTGTGCACTATAATATCTCCTGCGTACCTGGCTGATCTCCGTTGAGATTGGCCGCCGTGGCCGAAACTGGCTAGGAGAAAAAAAAAAAAATGTACTATCAGCAACAATGCCTGCACCCACATTATCCTCCAATATGCTCTTTCGAAAGTTGGTGAAACTTTGGTAATGACATCTACAACATTTCAGTAATTATTCATCAATTTACTCAAGCGACACAACGGAGAAGTAGAGCCTGTGACTGTGTTACGAAAAGTGGAACAAGTGGTTTTATTTCAGATCTAGGATATTTAAATGGGACTTTAGAACTAATTTACTCCAGAAGCGGTGTACAGTCAGCTGCATAAATATCTGTACAAAATCAAAATTTCAAATCGCTTTTATACGCGTTAAGTTAAACTGAAAAAAAAATCTTCGTATGCATATATACATATATACACTCACACCTATTATCTCCGAAGGGGTAGGCAGAGGCGCAACTAGTACACCCACATTTCGCCATTATTCCGTCCCATGATGTGATAGGGGGCGAGCCTATCGCCATATCGGGCACAAATTCCAGACTCCGAGCTGATACTGAATAGAAAAACTCAATATCACTTTGCCCGACCCGGGAATCGAACCCGAGGCCTCAGCATTGCAGTCGTACCATAATACAACTACGCCACCGAGGCAGTCTTCATATGAAGTACTGCAAATCTCTTTAATTGTTGTGAAGAGAAAAAGAAGATAACACAAAAGTATGTAGGAAATTTTAAATTTCGAATTTTTTCAGCTACTTATGCTGGTGACTGTCCAATCAATTTGATTTCGCAACAGTTAAAATAAAACAAAATTAACAATTTGTTTTTGCTCTTCTCTATTCCTTCCCGGTATGTTTTTTATTATTAGCCTAGCGCAACAACTTTTTTTTTTTTGTGGCCATCTTCGGCGCATTAGGGACGGGTGCGGGCTTCCTCCGACTCACGTCTAAGTTGTCGTCCGCAACCGCCCCTGCGCGCACCGCTGAACGCAACAACTATAACTGTTGTAGTATTGTGAACTAATTTGGGACACTGTCCTTGTTCTTTACCTTAGGGGTTTTTATACATACAATTTTCATTCTTCATTTTGTCTATTGCGGGTAGACTCAAAACAGGCATTAATGCAGGCAGCATTACCAGAGAGGAGGCTAACTTCCCCGGTTGGATGAAGCCTCAGTGATTCCTGACCTTGTATTGTAGGATCGAGGGCACACCCTTATTGGTATTTTGGAAATTATACAGTAAAAGTATGTAAATTTATTGATTTTGGGTCTGACACCCTTTTTATGTCAGTGTCGCGCTTATCCTAATTCAATTGTTGTTTTTAAAATACAAGTAACAAAGTGATAAAAGAACAGCTCTCTAGGAGGCTCACGTCTCGCTCTCCGACCTTACATTATTAGCCGGAACCCGGTTCTGTATTGGACTGTGTATCCAATAAGTAAATACAATATCAATTCGAAAGCTGTGTATTGTTTCATTTAGCCCACTGTTATAAATGTACCAATATTATCGAAGATTTTTAACTAGTTTCAAAAAACAGAAAAATGCGATGATTCCAGATATGTCCGGTGTTCCCATAAACCTCAATGTCGCAAAAAAGTGTCGCATAATTTTATTTTTCCTTTCTCCCGTGGACATTATTATAATAGTTTTACGCGTACGAAGCCGGGACGGTTACTACATAAATATACGGCGGAAGGCTACAGCGGCATCTGATAAACATAGTTAATACTACTACGTCTCAAAACACCAATTGAAATAAACTTCTAAACTAAGCTCCCGCCATCTACTCTGGGCAATAAATTTCAGTCCTTGACCACGAAACGTTGGCTTAAAGTTTTATCGTCTTGTCAGGAACCTTGCCAACTGTAGGGTCACCTTATCATAAAGCCCGTATCCGATTAGACTTATCTAGGGTTTAATGTCTGGTTGAGGAAAGATTGATGTCAGCTGTATCTTGAAGTTCTTGATGAGACTTAAACTATTTTCTAACTTTAATAAATTAAGTTTATACAAGAGTTTAGTAACCCAGTCGGAAATGTTTACACGATGTCGAAATTCTGAATGACATCCATGCGGAATCAGCGCGATGCCCAAAAGTGCCGGAAATTTTTTGGTATGTTATTATGTAAAATGCAAATTCACTTCATTACGATAGACTCACTATTTTTTTATTGCATCGTAAAATTGGCTGCATCATTATGAAGCGTGCCAATTGAAATCAAATTGATGCATCGCGAAACAAAAAGGCGTCGTGTAGGTAGATGCTGTCAACTTACCGAACAACCCTATACTAGATACCTATGAAAACGACGTAAATACCTACCGTTGCGCGGAGCAATACATCATTTACAATTTACATCCTTCCAGTCCTTTTAAAACAAAGTAACAAAAAACCTGTAGAGGAGTTGAAATCTTTTACGCATGAAGGGAATCTTTAAAACAAATGTTTTTCTTACAACTAACTTACCATTTCAATTTAAATTTGTGGACTACTTTTTAAGTGTTTTAGAGACTCAGATAGCGTTGCTTGGCTATTTCTTCATGGCCTCTTTTTGTAGAATAAATACTGGAGTTTTAAATTTTAAGGAAAATACTGGGCTTTTCGGTCTTTGTATTAAAATTTCATGTTGGTTTAATACAGTTACGGCATAGCATGTGAAAAAACTATTAAAAATAAAATTCGAATGTTTTGAGAGTTTAAAACTTAAGCGTATATCGTATTAAACGTAATACCAATAAAATAAAATATTTACCTGCAATTTTGGAATAAAGATTTTTACTAAGCTTAGCGTCAATAAAATATTAATAGGCATTTTTTTCATTTGTAGAAACGTTTTTGCAGCTTAAATTCCGATATGTCTGAACTGACTTTGATAATACGTTCATTTGCAAGTAGAATACACTTTATTCAGTAGCGTAGCGGGCAGGGGGAGGCGGGGGAGACGGCAATTTAAGGGAGGCGGCAAAAATGCATAAAAAAACACCTTTAAATTTTTTAAACTTTCAGTGACGAAGGGGGAGGTGTTCACGCGTGATTTGTTTGTTGAATGATCTTTTCATAATGCCTAGGGGCGGGCAATTTTGGGTCGGCCCCGGGCGGCAGGATAATACGCTACGCTACTGATTTTATTGAATAAACTACTAGATATGTTCTCTCAATAAAATACTTATTATTACGTTGTTTTTTATGAATAGGCAGTTGTTTATTTAATATTCTTTCAATTATTTACTTTACTCAACCGATATCGGAGTAGGCAAACTAATGTGTTGACATAGAGCCATCGTCTATACGATCTGCCCTTTTTGGTTGGCTGTCTTTGTAAAATGATCCGTTGATTTTCACCCAGCGCGGCGTCTAAAAATGGCGGATATAGACGTTTCTGGGAAATAATACTTATCAATATTTAATTTATTGCAAGCGGTGAGAGTTTGTTAAATAAAGAGGTATTTGCGGTACCTACCTACTAAAATGTAGAAATTTCAGGATTTTAATTATTGGATTCGTAAAGATTTTACTTTGGATTGATCTTGCTAAAAATATAGTTTGTCATTTTGTTGCATTGAAATATTTTTAAAATTACTTTTACTTAAATGTTATATATGCATCGTGAAATCTGTCTACGTTGCAATTATAATTTGTGTTTTGTTTTTATTTACTACTGGTGGTAGGTCCACCGCTATTCTACCGCCAAGCAGCAGAGTGCATGCGCTGTTGTGTTTCGGTTTGAAGGACATTGTAGCCAGTGTAACTACTGAACATAATGAGACTTAAAATTTTATGTCTCACGATGACGAGCGCAGTGGAACCCCACACAGTAACTCAAGGTGCTGTATAGTGTTATTACTGTTTATGGGCGGTCGAATCGCTTACCATCAGTCGAAGGGCATGCTCGTCTTGCCCTTCAATGCCATAAAAAATATATTAATTCACTCGTTCTAATTTTAAACTCGATTCTTCAAAAATGCGCATAAAAAAAAGGGTTGCTGTTTTTTTACTTGACGCGTTCACTTGATTTGTATTGAAGATACCTCAGACGAGTTGTTTGAAGGAACTCGTGGCGAACACAATGCACAGAGCGTTGCGTCAGCAAAACACAATGCGACGCCCCAGTTTACACGACACGGGATGACGGGGAAGATTAGCGTACGTGTATACATTAAAAATTTAGAAAACTGAAAAAGTATTTGTAAGTCATATTGACAACACTCAAAATTACAGAGTGTTGCATGATACTATAAGTACTCCTGTATCATCAGTCCTTTTTGTATCTATTTTCGCGGGTTAGGAACTATTATCACCACCGCCATTAGAGGGGTGATTGGAACAGTTATGTGGGTTAAACCGATCTTATGGGTTGTGGGTTAGACCGAACGACCCAATTTCGATGCTCGGGAGTACCTATAGCATCGTCCGAGAGAGCATAATTTGGAGTCCCTAACACTATGTACACCCTACACCGGCATACCGAACAAAACCAGCGGAGGCCTTTTTGTGCCGCATACAAAACGGCCCCGGGGGTTATCTTGTCGCACTAAATTAATTGTGCGGGCTGTCCCGGCGCGATGCCGCCTTTCTGCTTCTCAATAAGTAGGGACTAAAGAGACCACAAACTCCGAAGTATAGTTTTGGCGTCTACGACCGCATTAAGTCTGTATCCGGCCTCATGATTATATAAACTGAACTTGTATGCACACTAATGCTTAGCGATAGATATAGTCAGAGCAAGTACATGCCACTAGGTAAGTGAACACCATTAAACCGCAGACACAAAGAAGCGTAACTATGATTTATATCATTCTCATGCATCGCGTATAATTTATTGTTTAACGTGAACTACGCTTATTATCCGTTACATACATATGCAAAGAGGGACTCAACAGAGTGGGGTAACGAGCTCTCCACAGCTCTCGGTTACCGTAACGACCACAGAATATGAGCTCACTATTCCACTTCAAAGTGACACAAAATGATTCTAAAAGTAATTTTGAGTGGAGGTCAAATACAAGGTTATATATATATAATTAATACATGGTATATATTTCGTTGTTTATTTAGGTATTATGTCGGTGTATAAGGATAGTTTCGAAAAAAATTGAGCGCTATAACAGTTTGTATAATTTTTGATCAAGAATTAGTATCAAGGATATAATACGTAAAGAAAACACTTTGTACCTTTTTTAAGCACATTTCGCGCACGGTGAGTGTGAGATTTGGAAGAATTAAAGTTCGTGTAAAGAATGAGCGCAGATAGATAAAATGTATGTCTTACAAATAATTCTTCGATCACTGGACGACACTAGTGTTGAATTATTTTATAAGGCAGCGTCCACATTTTAATTAAGTGATCTGTCAGATGAATTTCGTATGTACACTGTACTTTTACATGTAGTTAACTGTGTAAGTGCGCCTGAATCTAATCATACTTTATTGTACAAAACATAATAAACGATACCGTAAGTATATCAAGTAAACCAACTCGCGAATGCACACGTTTCCGCGACAGCTAACTAAACTCGGAGAAGTTGAATGCAACTGTGCAGATTCACGTCTGTGGACTTTGCAGGTATCTCACACATGTCACATACAGGAACGGTACCGAGGTGGCGCAGTTCAAATATTACTTTTGTAATCTCTTGATATTCGGGAAACGCCAACATTTCTATGTTGGCGATTAGGTTTGAAAGTATATTAGGAGTAGATAAGTAAATAAAATGTACGAATATAATCAGTTATTTGATCTTAATAAATGAGTGAAAATTGGTTTTATTTTCGCGTTTCAGTTGTGGTTAAAGCGCGTTGTCGGGTCGTAAAATTACGCCGTCTGCATAGTGCTTAGGCTCTAGGGGTGGTATTGATAAATCAATCTCAAGTTTGAATTACAACTCAAGTAGACATAATGTATTAATAGTCCAATACATTATGTCTACTTGAGATGTAACTCAAACTTGAGATTGGTTTATTAATACCGCCCTAGGTAGCGTAGAATACGTATTAATAGATGCAATTCAATTAGTCAATCAGTGGGCAAAAGCTAGTGTTATAATAAGTAAAATTTGATAAAAGCTAATTAACTGCCTCGGTGGCGTAGTTGTATTATGGAACGACTGCAATGCTGAGGTCTCGGGTTCGATTCCCGGGTCGGGCAAAGTGATATTGAGTTCTTTTATTCAGTATCAGCTCGGAGTTTGGAATTTGTGCCCGACATGGCGATAGGCTCGCCCCCTATCACATCATGGGACGGAATAACGGCGAAAAGTGGGTGCACTAGCTGCGCCTCTGCCTACCCCTTCGGGGAAAAAAAGGCGTGAGTGTGTGTGTGTGCTAATTGACGCAACGTTTAATCACGTCAGCAGAAAACATGTCTTTCTTTAAACAACCTGCATATGCGGCTGAGGCTTATACCAATTCCTTCAAGCATCGCGTTGTATCACATTAATTTTTCGGGCTACCAGCGCCACACTACGTTAGTTTTTTTTGTATACACACAATTTTACTTATAAAAAATTCACAAAGCTATGCTTAGTTACGTCTTGACTAATCTGCTTTTCAACTTTAATCAGCGCTTAACTTTTTCTTACTCAAAACCTTGTGTTACCTGCTGCTTTGTGAAGACCATGGACTAATAAGAGTATAGACTAACGATCCCCGTACATTGAAGCGTACTTCGCTGTTTAGTACATTGAATTCAACTAGATGGCACTAAGATCCATAAAATCATTTGAAATGGTTATTTCAATGGCGCAAATGATAGGATGGATAAAATAAACAACTATCGGTTTATCCGATAGTTATTATTACGCCTAGATGGCGCTATAAACTGTTTAGCTCACAGACTACTACAATTATTTTGAGTATTTATGGACTGCATTGGCACTTAAATATATCATTACTTTTTGTAAAGAAAACTAGGCAGGTATTAAGTTATGTGGTGCCACGCGCCGCCGACGACACATCGTTGGCCGGTTGTTTAGCGCGTATTACAAGTTTTTTATATGGGGACACCATTTCTTTTTTGACTGAACTTTATTTTTATATTTTTGTTATATAGCTAATATAATAATACATAATATATTGGGATAGTTTCAAATATCTGCTTGTAACGGTTCCAACGCTACAAAAAAATATTTTTTTTTGTATGGGGACTCCCCCTATTTTTAAACTTTTTTTTATATTTAGATTTTTTCCTACGGTTACACACAATTACGTTCCGTTCGTGTAATATTACACTCGGTGCTGGATAGCCAGTTACTTTGCTTGAACTTGGCTTGACACGCTACCGCGTGTCTAGATATCTTTTTACACCAAAAAGGATACTAGATATTTAAAAAAAAATATGTATTGAAAAAGTGGCCGCTATTTTGGATTTCTTTGTTTTAAGGCAAATCAACCTCAAAATCGATACCTGGACATGGTTTTAGGTACAAAGGACAGATCCAAAGTTAGAATTGAAAAAGTGGCCGCCATTTTGAATTTCTTTGTTTTAGGGCCAATTGACCTCAAAATCGGTATCTGGGCATATCTTTAGTTAAAAAGACGGATCCGATGTCAGAACTTAAATATGAGGCCGCCATTTTGAATTTATTTGTTTTAAGACCGATCGACCTCATAATCGACCTCTGGGAATGGCTTTGGGCACAAAGGGCATATTATCGTATATTATAATTGAAAAAAGTGGCCAATATTTAGGCTTCTTTATTTTTAGGCCAATTAACGTCAAAATCGATACTTGAGCATAAGAAAAGTGGTCGCCATTTTGAACTTCATTGTTTTAAGACTGATTGGATTTAGAATGATATTTGGGCTTGTCTTTAGCCAAATAGAATAATTAATCGAGGTTGGAATTTTAAAAATTGCATTTCATGTAAAAAAAAATTGTTTAAGGGCTATTGGTTTTAAAATCAAAATACGCTGGACATGACTATAAACTATAGTAGGTAATATAGCCACCATCAAAGCTTGTTCAATTCTCTTCAATAACGATATCACAGCTTTGCTATATCGCAAAATAAATAAATTGTCTTCGAATTTTAGAAGACGAAGTTCGAAGTCTTCGTGGCCTGTGGCAGCAAACAGGAAATAAAGTAAATGGTTCTGTGAAAGCATCAAAATTGGTAACAAAATTAGGGAGTCGTTAACCTTCATTTGAAATATTACTATAAGCATAAGTAACTGCGTAGTAGAAATGATCTTACCATATTTTTCGTCCCCCATATCGTTTTGCCTTGTTAGGTGACCATTTAATTATTGTAGCCCTTTTAACTTACCCCTTTTCACCAGACTTAAAAGGCTACTTAGGTTGATTACCTTATTGATTTTTAAAAGTATTTAATTTTGATGTGAAAATATATTTCAATTTTTTCTATAATGGAAGGCAATCCAAAAAATGTATGTTATAAATTCAGGGGATACAGTTTGGTGTCGCTGCTATGTAGCATCTGTTATTACACCATCTATTGCTATTCTAATTATTCATTCTCATTTAATTTTTAAAAACTAAGCCATTAAAATAATGTAAAATGTAGGTGAATAAAGTCAAACTATTGACATAACTTTGAAGTTATTAACATAATGTGGGATGAACAGAAGTGAGCCAAGCAAGAAAGATTTTTTTTTTAATTTTCAATATCCCACACTTCTGAAAGTCAGAAGTTTGCTTGATTTTACACTAACATTGGTTTCTGCAACGGGTGGTTATAATAAATTATTAAAATGCACATGAAGAAGTGTTAACAGCTCACAGTTGTGGTCTCAACTAACTTGAAAATATTGATTAGTAAGCTACCGTTGCTATTTCAAACAAATCTGTTTCTGGAAGTCAATCTTCTATGAAACTTCTACACTTTACAGGCTGTATGGTTGATCGAAGACTTTGAAAACAAATAATTAATCCAACATGGTGCTCATTTTTATCACCATTAAAACGAATCATTATATTGTGGTTAAAGGCATGCCCAAATATAGATTTTAAAGCTAATGGGCCCTAAAACAATTCTAACATTGGATCTGCCTTTTATAGATAAAAGCTAAAAAATTACTAGATATCGATTTTGAGGTCAATTGGCCTTAAAACGAAGAAATTCTAAATGCCGGCCACTTTTTCGATTCCGACATTGGATCTGTCTTTTATAATCAAAGATAAACCCGGCTATCAATTTTGTGGTCAATTAGCCCCAAAACAAAGAAATTCAAAATGGTGGCCACTGTTTTCAATTGTAACATTGGATCTGCCCTTTGTGTCTAAAGCCATGCCCAGATATCGAGTTTGAGGTCGATTGGCCTTAAATCAAAGAAATTAAAAATGGCGGGTACTTTTTTCAATTCTGACATAGGATCTGCCTTCTTTACCTAAAGCCATGCCCAGATATCGACTTTGAGGTCAATTGGCCTTAAAACAAAGAAATTTAAAATGGTGGCCACTTTTTTCAAATCTAGCCTTGGATCCGTCTTTTGTGACCAAAGATATACCCAGCTATCGATTTTGAGGTCAATTGGCCTTAAAACAAAGAAATTCACAATGGCGGCCTCTTTTTACAATTCCGACATTGGATCCATCTTTTGTAACTAAAGATATGTGCAGATATCGATTTTGCGGTCGATTGGCCTTAAAACAAAGAAATTCAAAATGGCGGCCACTTTTTTCAAATCTAGCCTTGGATCCGTCTTTTGTAACCAAAGATGTACCCAGCTATCGATTTTGAGGTCAATTGGCCTTTAAACAAAGAAATTCAAAATGGCGGCCTCTTTTTACAATTCCGACATTGGATCCATCTTTTGTAACTAAAGATATGCGCAGATATTTATTTTGCGGTCGATTGGCCTTAAAATAAATAAATTCAAAATGGCGGCCACTTTTATCAATTCTAGCCTTGGATCCGTCTCTCGTATTTTATTGACGAGGTTGCCTACTCCAGTTCCGGCTGGAGAGGCGGAGATCGGTGGGCGAAAGCCCGCCGATGGTGTTAAAAGAGTCGGTGCGGGCAAGAAGCCCATAGGCTCCGACTCAGAATCGAGCGGGAGCGTTTCCTCCGTTCGGAGCCGCAGGCTCTGGAGAAAACGCTCAGAGCTGCATAACAGCAGCAGGTCGTCCCTCGGGAGCGACACTGAGGAGCCGGTCCCGAAGTCGCAAGCGACAACCGGACGCGGCAGGGGAGGACCATCCTTGGTCGACGATTCCGTCGACCAAAGGAAAAAAGCCAAGGCGCGCGATCTCCTGCAGCGCAGGGAGGCCCGCCAAAGGGCGAGGAGGGAAGAGAGCGGTGAGGGCATGGTCCTTCGCTCCGCCGCTAAGCCGAAGGTTCCCGCTGAGGCGGTAGTAGCCGAGGAACCGGCTCCGAGCGTTCGCCCTAAAGGCGACGCTAAGAAGTGGCGGGACAGGTGCGCCAAGCTGGAGGAGGCGGTGAAGGAGCTGAAGCGTGAAAATGCTTCTCTCCTTCGCCGTCTGGAGGAGCTGGCAGCAGTGGAGGCCAAGTGGCAGGCCAGAATGGAGTCGGTGCTCCTAGGGCCGGCCCAGAGGCCTCCGCTGGCCCACGAGAGACGGTCCACCCCCGGGGACATACCACTCCCCGTCCAGGGTGGTTTCGTTGGGGGAGCTCCCCAGCCTTCCTCTAAGGGGAAGGGGAGGGGGAAGGGGAAAGGAGCAGTGCAGCCTGCTCCTCTCAAGGCTCCTGCCATTGTGGCCGGGCCCTCCACCTCTGCTGCCGTGGCGATCGCTGGGCCGTCTGGGGTGCCCAAGAAGGGGAGGGGGAAAGGTGGTCCTCCTGCTCCCCCCGTCGCGACGTCCGCTCCGAGGGAGCCCCGCCCACTGCCACCGGCCCCAGCGTCCATGGACGCTGAATGGACCGTGGTGGTGGGTAAGAAGAAGCGGGGGAAGCACACCCCCGCCGCGGCGCCTGCAGGGAACCCCCAGCAGAGGAGGCAGAGGCGTAAGGAGCCCAAGCTGCGTCAGCCACGCTCGGCAGCCATAGTGCTGTCGCTGACGCCAGCGGCGGTGGCCAAGGGGCTCACTTACGCCAAAGTGCTGACGGATGCCCAGCACCGAGTAGACCTCGCCGGCCTCGACATCGACAGGTTGAGGCCCAAGGTGGCAGCCACGGGTGCCATGTTGTACGAGGTGCCCGGGGCTGAGTCGGAGCGAAAGGCGGACTCCCTCGCCGCAAGGCTGAGGGAATGCTTTGGCGGGTCGGACGATGTTCAAATCTCCCGGCCCACCAAATGCACGGAGCTGCGGCTGTCGGAGCTAGATCCCGCAGCCACGTCCGAGACGGTCGCGGCGGCCCTTTGCCTT
Source organism: Lapara coniferarum (assembly GCA_949316025.1). Taxonomy (NCBI): domain Eukaryota; kingdom Metazoa; phylum Arthropoda; class Insecta; order Lepidoptera; family Sphingidae; genus Lapara; species Lapara coniferarum. Next base: position 6,397,045 of record OX438921.1, read on the forward strand.
GCTGGCGAGTGTGCTGCGGACGCAGTAAAGGTGGGCCAAATCCGGCCCGATCGCTCCGGCCTGGGCTCCGTCTGGGCCAAGGTGCCGACCAGGGCGGCACAAAAAATAAAGGCGGGCCGCCTGAAGGTGGGGTGGACTGTGGCCCGGGTGACCGTGCTCGGGGCGCGCCCGATGCGCTGTTACCGTTGTTTGGAGCACGGTCACACGCAGAGTACCTGCGTCGGAGGACCGGACCGCAGCGATTTGTGCTATCGCTGCGGTAAACCGGGCCACAAAGCCCGTGAATGCGAAGCCGCGCCGAACTGCGCAGTCTGCGCGGCCGCAGGGAGGCCCGCCAAACATCCGGTGGGCGGGAAGGCGTGCCCCGCCCCCTCCCGTCGCGATAGGCGTCGCGACGGGGTACGAAGTGCTGCTGCTGCTGGGGCTACGACCCAGCCGCAGGCAGCGAGCCCACCGCAAGGGGCCGCGATGGACGTGGTAGAGATCGCCCAATAAATGGAACTAAATTTCCTCCAGGCGAACATCAACCACTGTGCCAGTGCCCAGGACCTGTTGTCCCAAAGCCTGGCGCAGTGGTCGGTGCAAGTGGCCGTGGTCGCTGAGCCGTATTTTGTCCCCCCCCGGGATAACTGGGCGGGGGACCTTGACGGCTTGGTGGCCATCATCAGCCGGGGCGCCGCTGGCTCCCCACCCTTCGAAAAAGTAGCGAAGGACAGGGGATGCGTGGCGGTTCTGTTGGGAGACATTTGGATAGTAGGAGTGTACTTTTCTCCCAACAGACCCCTCGCCGAATTTGAGTCTTTCCTCGTTCGGCTGGGGGCCTTGGTGGAACAAGGCCAACCTCACCCGGCGGTCGTCGCCGGCGACTTCAACGCCAAGTCCGTGGCTTGGGGTTCGCCGGCGACGAACGGTCGTGGTCGGGTCCTGGAGGAATGGGCGATCTCTGTCGGCCTGGTCGTCCTGAACAGGGGGTCGGTGGACACGTGCGTGCGGCACAACGGCGGGTCGATTATAGACCTGTCGTTGGCGAGTGCCGCCGTCGCACGCCGTGTCCGGGACTGGAGAGTCCTCGTGGGCGTGGAGACGTTGTCGGACCATCGTTACGTCAGGTTCGGCGTCTCCGCGTCCCCGAGTGTCCAGTCCGGTGGTGTACCGAGTGCCCCAAATCAGGACGGCCCGCGGTGGGCGCTTCGTCGCCTCGATGGGGAGGCCCTAGTGCTGGCCGCTCTGGTCATGTCGTGGCTCCCCGTGCCGGACGCGCCGGTACGGGTTGAGCAGGAGGCGGAGTGGTTCGGGGTGGCAATGTCGGATGTCTGCGACGCCGGCATGCCCCGAGCTCTCCGCCGTTCGCCGGTGCGACAGGTGTACTGGTGGTCGGCGGAGCTATCGCAGTTGCGCGCGTCGTGCGTGGCTGCGCGCCGCCGATACGCCAGGCATCGTCGTCGCCGGCTAAGAGATGAGAATCACGCAGACCAGGAGCGGCAGCTCTATGGCCTCTACAAAGAGGCAAAGAGAGCGCTGCGGGTGGCCATTCATGGGGCCAAGGTCGCGGCACGTAAGGCGTTCGTGGGGACTCTCGACAGGGACCCGTGGGGGCGCCCTTACCGTCTGGTGATGAAGAAGCTTCGCCCAGCGGCGCCCCCGCTGTCGCAGAGTCTCCGGCCAGAATTACTGGCCAACGTCGTCGCGGCCTTGTTCCCGGCCACCGAGGAGTTCACTCCTCCACCGATGGCGCCACCGGATGTGGCGTCATCGTCGAGTGAGAATCCGGCAAGGGATATCCCGGAGGTTTCGCCCGCTGAAATGCGGGCGGCAGTGCTTCGGCTGCGGAGCAAAAACACGGCCCCAGGGCTCGATGGCATCCCCGGGAAAGCCTGGGTGCTAGCCGTTGAGTACCTGGGCCCGAGGCTCCGCAGCTTATTCACCGCCTGCCTGGAGCAGGGCGTCTTCCCGGTGCGTTGGAAAACCGGGAAGCTCGTCCTGCTGAAGAAGGGAGGACGACCCGCAGAGTCGCCGTCGGCCTACCGGCCCATCGTGTTGCTCGACGAGGTGGCAAAGCTCTTCGAGCGCATCATTCATACCCGCCTCGTCGAGCACCTTGATAGGGTCGGACCAAATCTGGCCGACGAGCAGTTTGGATTTAGGAGGGGACGTTCCACTGTCCACGCGATTCTGCGGGTGAAGGCACAGGCGGAGGATGCAGTGGCCAGAGGCAGTGTAGTGATAGCGGTGTCGTTGGACATTTCCAACGCATTCAACTCGCTGCCCTGGCCCTGCATCCACGAGGCACTGCGGTACCACGTGGTGCCGCCCTATCTCCGGCGTCTGGTGCACGCGTACCTGTCTGACAGGCACGTGGTGTATCCGGGCGCCGATGGGTGGCACCGAAGAGCGATGTCGTGCGGTGTTCCACAGGGCTCGGTTTTGGGCCCTCTCCTGTGGAACATCGGGTACGACTGGGTGCTCCGTGGTTCCAATCTCCGGGGCGTCGGCGTGACTTGTTACGCCGACGATACGCTAGTCACAGCGACTGCTGGGACCTTCCGGGACGCCGCAACTCTGGCGGCGGCGGGCACCGGCCAAGTGGTTGGCAGAATCCAACGTTTAGGGTTAAAGGTGGCCCTCGAGAAAACCGAGGCCGTGTGTTTTCACGGACCTCGGAGAGGGCCACCGGCCGGTGCCGGCATCGTCGTTGGGGGGGTGCGGATCCCCATCGGCTCTAGCATGAGGTATCTAGGTTTAGTCCTAGATAGCCGATGGCGATTCCGCACCCACTTTAAGGAGTTGAGGACGAAATTGTCCCGGGCAGCGGGCGCTCTTTCCCGCCTGCTGCCCAACCTGGAAGGTCCTGGCTTCCCTTGCCGGAGGCTGTATCACGGAGTCGTGCGGTCCATAGCCCTTTATGGCAGCCCCGTTTGGGCTGACTCCCTGGGCCGCCCCTGCGTCGCCCTTCTGCGCGCCCCGCAGAGAGCTTTAGCGCAGCGGGCGGTCAGGGCGTACCGCACGGTCTCTTTCGAGGCGGCTTGCCTATTGGCCGGATTTCTGCCCTGGGACCTGGACGCCAAATCCCTTGCCGATGTATTCCATTGGCGGGAGGAGGCGTTCAGTCGCGGGGAGCGTCCGGCCCTGAAGGAGGTGGAGGCCAAGAGGGCCGCCTTACGGCGAGCCGCCGTGGAGGAGTGGCGTCTCAGGCTGGAGGCCCCGTCGTGGGGGCACCGGGTCGTAGAGGCAGTGCGTCCTGTCTTTGCCGAATGGCTGGACAGGCGCCACGGAGCGGCAACATACCGCCTGACGCAGGTGCTCACCGGGCATGGCTGCTTCGGTGAGTTCCTGTTTCGGGTGGTAGGTGTAGAGGAGTCGGCCGTGTGTCACTATTGTGACAACTGCCCAATGGACACGGCCCAACATACGTTGGAGTGTTGTCCAGCCTGGGATGAGGAGCGCAGCGCTCTCAAAACAGTCGTCGGAGAAGACCTCTCGCTGCCGGCCGTGGTCGCTTCCATGGTCGGCGGCCGGGAGGCCTGGCAGGCGGTGGCCCACTTCTGCGAGGCGGTCCTCTCGCGGAAGGAGAGTGCCGAGAGGGATCGCCAGCGCAGTGGTGATCCCTCCCGCCGCCAGACGAGACGTAGGAGGCGTCGGGTGGACGACTGACCGACGTCTCCCGCCCTGTGGATTGGGGGCGTTTGGAGAATTCCACCACGGTATCCCCTGCCTGTCGTAAAAGGCGACTAATAGGGGCCTCCGGGGGTCACGGGTGGGCGGGACGTGCCGCCCACCCATTAGTCTAGCCAACTTCTGTGGCCCCCGTGATGGACATGTCCGAGGCAGCGTGTCTCACGCTGCCTCGGACACCAAAAGGCGGACACGGTACGGTGTTTCGGGGGCTTCTGAGCCCCCGCAACAGGAAAAGGACCGCAATAGCGGTACGTGCAGGGGCGGTTGCGGACGATAACTTAGACGTGAGTCAGAGGAAGCCCGCAGCCGTCCCTAATGCGCCGAAGATGGCCGTTTTAAAAAAAAAAAAGGATCCGTCTCTCGTAACCAAAGATATTCCCAGCTATCGATTTTGAGGTCAATTGGCCTTAAAACAAAGAAATTCTAAATGGCGGCCACTTCTTTCAATTCTAACATTGGATCTGCCCTTTAAGCCTAAAAGCCTAAAAAAATACTAAATAATCATGTAAACTTAACATAACCAACTGACTTTTGTAAGCTGATGCACCGCACATGCAAAATATTTGGTAAAAAATCAACAAAATCACGTTGATCCCCGGTTGTCGCTAAACAAGTGAACCTTGATAAAATAGCTTGTGGCTCTGACATCGTCCCTGACACGCCCCTGATTTAGGTGAAAAAGTATCTGAGCCTCCTCAATAGGTTCCGAGATATTGACCATGCGAAATTTTAACCACTGTGATATTATCTGTTTGGTTTTTGTATATTCAAATTAGAAGAAATCACGCACAGCAGAACTCGCTGTGCCCATACCTAGCGTCTCGCCCCGCACCCGCGCGCGTGGTACGGGCAGTGTGTGAAGCGCCTTACTGCCATCTGTTGTATGTCCATTCTAATGCTAAACTATTTTGTTTTACGGTACAATGCCACCTAACGGGACATTTTTCAAACCCGGCAGATGTTGAAGTTTCCAGGCTAATTATCAGCGCCATCTAGCAATAAGCCGGGATTTTGCACTTTTTCAGGTGAACGCTTCAATGTATGGGGATCGTCAGTCTATACTCTTATTAGTCCATGGTGAAGACGCACGTCGCACACAGATAATCAAATATGTACGGTAGACTCAATTTACTCGACTAGCTGTAATTCGAAATCCGCAATCTTTCCTCTTAAGAAGTTTTAAACTAGGCCACGGCGATTTTTAATTTTGACAGCTATTTAAGCAATACTTAACCACCTCTTATCTCTAAAACAAGTTTATATTATTGCAATTGATTGAAAAAATAAAATAAAAACTTTTAAAACAAGCTTTTATTTAAATGCTCTAGAAAGAAAGGAAAAATTTTAAATTGAATAAAACTCTGTTTAATACTATGTAGAGATAAAAGCTTATCGCGAGATTTCTTTTGTCAAGATCAAGTTACATTATAATTGTTGTATTATCTACACAAGTACCTAAATCTCGCTCCGTTCAAATTATTAAATTAAAAATGTTATCAATTCTATCAGCACAATAGGTAATACTATTTATTTTTGTAAAATTCTCTCTGTATCTCTTCCTAGCTATAATCCATATGGTGCAGGTGGTCAGCTTTCCTCGTTTTTCTTTTCCACTTCACTCTATCCAAGATGTCGTCTTTTTATAAAATTATTTATTTATTTTTGAATTATGTCGATCAAGTTTATATGTAAAATCTATCAAAGATTTAGTTAACTGATAACTCCTGATAGATAACTGATATACCTAATGTATCTTCCGTATACCAATATACTAATTAATTACATCTACCGCGATTAAACTTTTTTTTCAGCAGCTCCATGGTAGTGGCACGCACTTATTCCACTAAGCATCAACTCAAAATGATTTGTTACTCGCAAAGAGTTTAAAACGGATGAAAAGGATGGAAACAATTTTTGGAATGTTGCGTTAAGTGCGTTCTGCAGGGGTCGATGAGTCGACGTATTAGATAGCTCTGGGCACATATTGTACATGTTTCTGATGTAAAACGAAAATGATAGATTTTCAAACGACTTCAAAAAAGTAATGTCTGTATTCGACCCGTATGTATTATATCTAGTTACGCGATTTTCTCAAAAAACTACTCGTCCGATTTAGATGGGGTTTTTAATCGTTATTTTAGACATATTTCTGGGTATTTGAGCACGAATATAGCCAATTTAAAATGTTATTTTTAAATAAAAATATTATGACCTTTCTATGTAAGTATTTTGGTTGATGATTGAACGCTTCATAATTAGGCGGCCACCGATTTTCAGAGCTTATATAGGTCTTTTAGGTACTTAAAGCATTTTATTTACATTTTTTGGGTTCTTTAGTAGAAACATATTAATACACAAGCAAAAATGCCCAAACTCTCCACCAAACACCCAAAGTAAGGCTACTTCCGGCTATATCTAAATCAAATCTTCAAAACTTTCATTAGAAAATGGAATGTTTAGCAAGAAATGTGTCATTTGGGCAGATCTCGAATAATTATGTGAGGGGGATGTAAATCCTTCAGCGGAATAATCTCGGTGGTTGGATGTCTGCGCACTGTCGTTAGTCGGCTTTCACTGGCTTTAATTATTGTGTTTGAGAACTACTTTTGCTAGCTTTCAGTTTTATCTTAAATGATAAATGTTTGAGATTTGCAATGTACATTTTGACCTACTTCTAACATGTTTTGTGGGTTTGAGTTAGTATAAATGTATAATATGAGCTGACAATTTGGGAAAGTTTTTAAATGGAATCAATTTAGATTATATTGCTTGACATGGTGTAGACATGTTTAAACGCCTGAAACCGGTTTACCATTTTTTATATGGAAGTCCTTAATATTACTTCCTTAACTGAGTGGACGATAGCCTAGTTGGGAATGGAACGGTCTGCCGAGACAATGTCCGGAGGTTCGAAACCCAAGGCACACACCTCTGACTTTTCAAAGTTACGTGTGTATTGTTTATCAATTATCGTTCACTTTAACGGTGAAGGAAAACATCGTGAGGAAACCTACATACCTGAGAATTATTCATAAGAATTTCGAGGGTGTGTGAAGTCTCCCAACCCGCACTAGGCCAGCGTGGTGGACTAAGGCCTTAAACCCTCTCAGTAGTAGAGGAGGTCCGTGCTCAGCTGTGAGCAGTATATAATATAGGGCTGGTATCATTATTATTATTATACTTCCTTAACTTGGCTCTCCAAGTAAACATTTTTATTTTCAATTAACAAATGCTTTATCAATCCAACAAGCTTAAAATCAAAACTGCCAACCTCCTTTTCCAAAATAATCGAATGGCACGATGAACAAAACTCAACCATATTTCCAGTACGTAGCTCCATACAGATAACAAATTGAAATCCATTATTGTATAACGAGCGAGATTTTCTCCGGCTGGAGAATTCAATTGTTCGAGATCGGCGCCTTTGTCAAACGCGGGTAGTTCTCCAAATATCCTTTAAGACGTGTATAATGAGTTAAGAGTTTGTTAAATTTAGTTACTTTTTCGTTTCATTATGTGGAATGGTAGTTGGAATTCTTTCTTTCTTTTTTTATATCTTTACTGTATTATGTAGATTACATTGAGGTTTTTGTTACCTTAAAAGTGGTTTTCGAGCATTTTTTAATACCTACTAAATAGAGTAATGTTTTCGATGCCCAACACTTTTCCACCCGCCCTGTGGATTGGGGGCATTTGGAGAATTCCACCACGGTATCCCCTGCCTGTCGTAAAAGGCGACTAATAGGGGCCACCGGGGGCACGGGTGGGCAAAAGGGGCCGTCCACCTATTAGTTTAGCCAACTTTTGTGACCCCCCTGATGGACGGCAGCGTGACGGTTAGTCCTCACGCTGCTGTTGACGCCGAGGGCGTCTTTCGGTGTGCGGGGGCTTCTGAGCCCCCCCAACAACAGGAGACGGACCGCAATAGCGGTACGTGCAGGGGCGGTTGCGGACGACAACTTAGACGTGAGTGGCCATCGTGAAGATGGCCACCGCGGAGTTTTGGTTGGTATGCCGTGCGGTGTGTATAGGTTAGGGACTCGGCCCGGCGGTCGCCCGACGTTTTCCATCATTCCGGGCGGCTCAACGTCGGGTCGTAAGGCACGGTGAACCCAACATAACCGCTCAGTCGTTCCCCTTGAACACTGGGCGGTAGTAATAATTCACTTTCTCCGCGTAAACAAAAAAAAACACTTTTTCACAAAACAAAACATCATTGAATATACGGTAATTGTTATTTATTTTCTTTAGCGTAGCCGAATAGCATAACTGAGTAAAATTCGCCGGCTCAAAAGGATATACAGCCGTCTGAGTATTATTAAACAGACGGCGAAGAGTGCGTGAGCTCTACCGATCTTTCCCTCGACCAGTAGGGTTAGTGGAAAAGTAAATATTGTATTTATTAATTCATCAGGGCGAAGATTACAGACTCATATTGCGTAGCTATCGGTATATGCCTTAAAATTTTCAATCCAACTTCGTGAATGAGGTCGCGTATTAAAGGCTGGTGATTATATGTTGTCTTACTTTTGGCTCAATATACGTTTTTGGATTTTCTCAAAGATGGCGCTGGCGTCGTGCCTATGGCGCAATGGATCGCTACAAAATTTAGGCCCTTTTGTAGCGGTATTTTACGCTGCGAAGCCGTGAGCATCTTACTACAATTGATATTTAATAGCTAAGTGATTTTCGTTATACATATACAAGGTCGTTTTTACATTACGTTACTAAATGAAACCACATATTCGTTTATACCTCTGCTAACATTATGCCAAAAATCATCCATGAATAACGAATACTTTCGCCAAAAATCCCGGTCGTATTATTCCATTTTTTTGTTAATTTTGTAGTTTAGTGCGAATATGGCGTGTGCGTAAATGTATTTCTGACTGAAAGTGCAATGTTGCTGCTGCGACAAATTCTCCTAGAGCAGTCATAGTGGCATTAGGGCGTGTAAACTTAAAGTTACTTTTTATTGATATTTATTTTGTTAGAAACTTACACTTTTTTATTTTACATCTATGGTTAAAATAACTTATTGGAATACGATATTTTCAATGAGATAAGTATGTGGTTTCATTTATTAACGCAATGTCAAAATGACCCTGTATATTGTTAAATGATGGCCGATTATATTTTATATAAATGGTCTTGTCTTTCCCGTCAACATCATAATTAAGGAGTAAAAAAGTAAACAAACCTCACATCTTATAGACAAACTTATAGTCTTATTATGAAAACCAATAAAGATGTTGTATTTTTATATCTAGTGCGATGTGCAGACGAGACAACATCACTCGGTTATGTTATGGCATTGTTAGAGAAATTGCTGAAGTTACGACTGGCTTTGCGTTCTCATTAAGAACTTCGACGATGCTACGTCTGATATGATTAAAAAATAAACTTCAGGCTTATAACTTGAACATGTAGCAGCAGTATTTCACTACATCACTGTTTTTCTTGTTTTCGCTGTTTCTGATATACTTTTATAAATATATATTTGGAACACATAATATACATTCTATTTTTCTGCACTCCTCTGTATGTACTTTAATTATGACAAAGCTCACACTCCTTGCGCTATGTACTCAAAAAGGGATAAAAAGTTTGTCACCACAACACATAACGTCGTTGTCAAACCCTTCGTGGTCAAACCAATATCTGCTACAGTGCGTTTCAATTTTATTTACCGACGCCATAGTCTATATCTTTATTCTATGTCCGATGGCGCGAATTGCCACCCTGTCTGACAAGATGGTGAACATTATAAAGACAGTTCCCGATATTTCAATTTAAAATACATAGGGTTACCAGAGGATTAATGTATTTCCTTTTAGTAAAATTTAAATTACCAAAAACCTTTCTAACAAAAAAATAAACCACCTTCAAAAACGACTAAAAAAAAACAAAAAATAATTTAATCCTATTAGTAGAATATAAAGGCGAAAGTTTTGGATTTTGGAGTCGGTGCCTAATCAAAATTACTAGCTAAGGTAGATAGATACATTCATAATTCTATTTATGTCTAGGTCTATTTATGTGGGAAGTATCCAAATCTGTCCAGTGGTTTCGATGTTTACTGCTAACAAATATTCAAGCATCTTCAGCAAGCATTTATCTATACTAATGTTATAAAGCTGAAGAGTGTGTTTAGTTGAACGCGCTAATCTCGGGAACTACTGAACCGATTTTGAATTTTTTTTCACTAATACATATACACTCACGCCTGTTATCCCCGAAGGGGTAGGCAGAGGCGCAACTAGTGCACCCACTTTTCGCCATTATTCCGTTCCATCATGTGATAGGGGGCGAGCCTATCGCCATATCGGGCACAAATTCCAGACTCCGAGCTGATACGGAATAGAAAAACTCAATATCACTTTGCCCGACCCGGGGATCGAACCCGAGACCTCAGCTTTGCAGTCGTAATGTGATACAATTACGCCACCGAGGCAGTCTGTTAGTTTCACTAATAGGAAGGCTACATTACTCCTGAGTGCTATAGGATTTTATCGTGGGATTTTTTTTTACACGGGCGGAGCCACGAGCAATACTGGTAATATAAATAAAAAGTAAAATACAAAGATTAAAAGAGGAAGGCGATATTGAACTTGTAAGGTTTCAGGGAAAATCCAACCCCACACTATAGCGACGGAATGCGAATAGCAATCACTCTAATACGAATACGAACTGAAGAATCGTCAATAAACTCGACGATGGAAACTTTTCGTAATAAGAGTGTCGGATCTCGACCGGGCTAGATTAAAATTCAGCGGCTTCCACCACACTTTGGCGGTTGTTTGAGTGGGCATTAAAATGCGCCAGTTTTACTTAAACTTTTTTATTTATCCCACAGCTCAGAGTTTGCAAGTCATTTTGGTCAATGATTTATTTAGATTCTCAGGACTTTGAGTTTTCTTTAGGTTTGTTAATTTTAGACTTTGTTTTAAACTTCTTTTGTTCTAAGTTTGTTTGTGTTTCGAATCATGTTTAAGTTGATAATTTTATTATGTACACGAAAATTTATTAATTTCGATCTTATGAAAATTGTAATGTTTTTTCTTGATACAAAGACACGCTAGTTGCTAAGAATCAGAATTATATGTATGATATATAAAACTAGTTTGCTAATTATCACTAATTAAGTTTGCAATAAGTTCAACTAGATGTGAGTTTGTATTATATTAGGTAGCTTAGAGTGCACAATTTCTATTACCCAATTAAAATTATTTTAAAAAATTACACAAAAGAACACATTTCCTTGACACATTTGTGTTGGAAAATGTTCAAAAACGTTTCATAGTAAAACTGTCAGTTTAGTGTAAGCATCGAAGCCGGATAAGTGACAATGTGGGTAACGGTTCAGGTATGAACGAGGGCCTTAATTCCCTGCAATGCAGACAACGGTGCACACCGACGTTCCATGTGGGACAAAACAAGAGATCTTTGTGTTTTTGTTTTTAGATCGTTTGAGTACGAATGAGGAAAGGTCACAGACTTAATGCCGGTAAACGCAAATTTAGTTTTCAGAGTTTTGTACTGAGTCGGTTAGCCATATAAAAGTGTTTAACTCGCGAATGAAACAATGTAGGTAGGTGTTGGGCACCCTCAAGAAATGTATATTTCCGGTCTATGGAATATAATGTATTTATAGGTAACTAGCGGCCCCGACAGACGTTGTCCTGCCCTAAAAAGGTAACTAAAATGGCTATTAAAAAATAAGGGTTGATCGTAGAGGGGTGAAAATTTAGGGTTGTAGGTATTTTTGTATGCTGTATCATAAAAAAATTAAAACAAAAAATTTTGTCTGAAAAATAAAAAAAAAAATTTGGGGGTGGTCCACCCTTAACATTTGGGGGGATGAAAAATAGATGTTGGCCGATTCTCATAGATACCGGATAAGCACAAAAAATTTCATCAAAATCGGTCAAGCCGTTTCGGAGGAGTATGGCAACGAAAACTGTGACACGAGAATTTTATATATATAGATTTATAGCCAAAACCATCGCACTACGATACGAATCGATGGACACCTCGTTTTCAAAACCGGTTCACTAGTAGCGATGCCAAAATGGAACATAAAATGGATACCATACATAGTGTTAAAATCAATACCCTACCTTGCTTCGCCGGAGTCGGGTAGTTGCTTATGAATGGAAATTCATTATTTCAGTATAATTATACTACTTGCAAATAAATTTCGGTTCACAGCTTCTTTATTTTCAAATTTTCATGTATATAGAAGAATATCATGTTATCTTTCACACTCCATTACTAACATTTCTTTCAAAACAAATTGGAAACTTGTTTCGCACATAAACAAGTTTCCAATTTGAATCACTTGAATACTCGCGTATTCTCACCACACATGCCACTCGTGGCAGGACGGCGCGCTGGGATGATTACTGTTTTCCGTGCATCACGATCGACTGCTTGTAATTTACTTGCTATCGTAAACCAAACAGGCCCAACCCAACAATATTACTATTACCAACCACTACGATATCTAAAATATGAGGGTCTAAAAGTATACGGGTATCTTTTTCGACAAATCCTAATATTTTTACGCTGCAAAAAAGGTCTACTTTAAACCACGTTTCGTTAAATTGAATCAATTCATATATTTTAAGATCCTCCGTTTATTAATTTGAAAAATACGGGCACTGGATGGAAGTTTTATGGCGTTTTGAATAAAGGATATATTAATTTATGTTAATGACGTAAAGAATATTTTTGCAATAACCCTTAATAAACAAGAATATTTTTTCTGTGGGTAAGAAATATAACTAATCAAAATAAAAAAAAAATCATTCTGTTCTATGTATTGCTAGTTAATATGCCACTTATATTCTTATTATGATTTTTTGTGTTGATAGGTGCATCTTTCTGTACTTACAAATTTTAGCAATTGAATTTACGCTAATATATATTCCTAGGATATAACTTAAGCATGTGCAATTGGAAGTAGTTATGAAGCTATGCAGAAACGCATACCGATTATTATCACGATACCCACCTGTGTATTGTAGCATCCTGTTTGATTGCTGGATCTATGATTTGATGTGATAAGTGATATAAGTGAGTAGGTTTTAGATTACTCGTATGTGGGCGTCAGTATCGACAGGTGATTTCAAATTGTTGTTTTTCGATTTGGCTACCGTTACGTAGAAAGAGACTAGGGATGTAAAAATATTTTAGGATTGAGTGTTACTTGAAGTAGAGCCATGGCGCGCCGCAATTATATAAAATTACTAGGTGCTGCTAGCGGCGTCGCTCGCGTGGAAAACCTTTCCCGCTACAAAATTTCCTAAATCGTCGTAGCGACCAAGCGCGCCATATGAACGACGACATTGCCATCTACTTATAAAATACGAATAAAAATCCTATGAGAGCAAATTATCGGGATAAACTGTAGTCCATGTATTCATCTAAAACATGGTCTAGGTATCTATGTGCCAAACTTTAATTCAAATTCGTGTAGCTGCATTTACTTCTAACAAACTTCCAAACATTCAAACGTTTTAAACTTTCGCATTTGTCGTAATAAACTATTGTTCTTATACATTGTTGATATTATACATACTGTAAAGTTTCATGAACATTATGGGGCGTGTTTTGAACAGGCCTTATTGAGTTTCATCTAATATGGAAGACCTAATTAAGCAGACGCTGTCTAGTAATTAATTTCTTAAATATATTAATTTTCTAAGTAGTACTTATAATATTTATTTTTTAGGAAACATTGTACCTGCACCATTGTAACGTATATTTTTGTCACAGACATTGCAGAATTTTATGCGGCTGCAGCACAGATTCCAAAATAAGATTTGCATACGTAGTGAAGCTAGAAAAGGTTCGGCTCAGCTCGGATTTGGAACAAATCAGCATTGGTTACCTTTGCGCCTGCATTCACGGAAACGAGTTTAACATTCTATTTAACGTGTAGAAGGAATTTGATTTTGCACGTTTCAAATTGTATAGGATGTTCTTTCGTAGGTCCTACGACGTTGTGTCTGTAAAAAACATTTTATGTTTGATTTCGATTCCGAAGAATTTTATTATCATATCTTTGCGGTATAGTCAATGAATTTCGAAGTCGCCATAGAAGCTATAATTTTTGTTCTTGTCTGAAAACGTCATTGTTAAACTAAGTCTCTGTGGTTAAAAGATAAAATACTTTTCTGGGAAAATAATGTTGAAAATTGGTTCAATAGTTCTAGAGGTCACTTTTTACACATTAGAGTTAAACATTATATTAGTATAGACATCTAAGATTTTTAAGTTATTTTCTAACTATAAAATCCCAATAACAAATTTTTAGATGCTGAAAACTGCGCACCGTATTTACGTGCAATAACCTAGTTTGTTCATTTGATCCGTGATCCTGAATCGAAGCATAAATCTGTGTGATTTTTCCGCGTTGTCGTTCCGTGTGCTTGTTCACTGAAAGGATTATTTATACGGTACGAAATGTCATAGGGGCACGGATGATCGTGCTATACGGAAATAAAACTATAAGGAAGTGTTAGATGACTGCCTCGGTGGCGTAGTTGTATTACAGTATGACTGCAAAGCTGAGGTCTCGGGTTCGATCCCCGGGTCGGGCAAAGTGATATTGAGTTTTTCTATTCAGTATCAGCCCGGAGTCTGGAATTTGTGCCCGATATGGCGATAGGCTCGCCACCTATCACATCATGGGACGGAATAATGGCGAAAAGTGGGTGCACTAGTTGCACCTCTGCCTATCCCTTCGGGGATAACAGGCGTGAGTGTATGGAAGTGTTAGATTGTTGATGGAGAGTTCGTTCGGTTGATTGGTGTTTTAATGTTCTGTACGGATTTTTTAAAATAAATGGTAGTTTTTATAAACTGCTCATAGGCATTATTATTTTCAATAATTATTTTTAAATTATAAATTAAATGCAAAAAATCATTCTAGTCTATTTCTACATAATTTTCGTAAAGCAAACATAGCCTTCAGCGTTTATTACAACAACGAAGTTGATCAAATAACTTGGCTTTTACTAAGTATCTCATCCATTCTTTAACTAACTATGCCCATTTCCTCGACCGCATTGAAGCCTAAGTTGTTCCCATTAACCCTCCTCGAGTCAAATTACATCAATAAATAATATGAATTCAACATTGTCAATTGTAATTTACGAGTAAGAATCCCATGGATCGGGTACATCAATTTCCAATTCGATTTGCCCGTAACTCTCAAGGGTAGTTGCTCGCATCAATCAATTTTCACTGGCGATATTCAATCTGAGTAAATCCTTTGGATGTCAAAGTGCGTACAAAGGGACTGTTATTTTTGAATTAAGTATGCCTTTTTGCGTCAATTTATTTCGAAAGGTATTATACCTTTTACCTCCAGAGGTGGCTTAAAAATAAAGTAAAAACAGATGCAAATCTAAAGAGTAAGTAAAACAAAGCCCATATATTTTGTGATAACATATTGTTTTACAAAATATCCTAGTTTTTTTTTATGTTAGTAATATAATCGTGCGAGGATATTTATGGTTTACAAATAACTTCATCAGTTTGCATCTAAGTCTACTAAACATAAAATAAAAAAATAATAGTCTAAACAATGATTTAAAATATTGACTAATTTGGAAATTTTGATCATTACATATTCTCCCAGAATTATTTTGCACACACATACACTCACGCCCGTTATCCCCGAAGGGGTAGGCAGAGGAGCAACCAATGCACCCAGTTTTCGCCGTCATTCCGTCCCATGATGTGATAGGGGGCGAGCCTATCGCCATATCGGGCACAAATTCCAGACTCCGAGCTGATACTGAATAGAAAAACTCAATATCACTTTGCCCGACCCGGGGATCGAACCCGAGACCTCAGCTTTGCAGGCGTACTGTAATACAACTACGCCACCGAGGCAGTCGAGAATTATTTTGCGTAACGTTAATAAATGACTTAGAAAACCACGTTCCTCCATCGATAAAGTTTAAAATTCCATCGCCAATGGCCGAACGAAATGCAAAAAAAGGGGACAGACTTTTTCTTTTATCTCTTCATCCGAGAATAAACAGTTACTGTGAAACTCATTAAAAGTTTGAAATGTTTTTACCTCAGCTCAAGCACGTGGAAAATGGGTGGTTTTAAGATAATTACGAGCTTGTAGACATTACGCTGAAAGTCAATTACCTGGGTATAAGGAAATTTGTAATGTTATCTGAGGGATAAGAAAACTAACGGCCTTTAATTCAGCCCTATGCCCCAATAATTGACTTATTCTGTGTCCTATGACTATATTGATAAGTGGCAGTAACTACGTATGTATTGGATTGGGCCGTCCCTTAGCGTGGTAATTATGAACATATTTTTAAGAATCACGTGGGCTCACCCTGCTAAACCATTATCCATAAAGTTTTATTTTTTTATGGTATCGAATAACGAGACGAGCATGCCGTTCGCCTAATGGTAAGCGATACGACCAACCATAAACAGTAGAAACAACATACAGCACCTTGAGTTACAAAGTACTGTGTGGCATTCCACTGCGCTCGTCATCCTGAGACATAAGATGTTAAGTCTCATTATGTCCTGTAGTTACAGGCTACAATGCCCTTCAAATCGAAACACAACAATGCATGTACACTGTTGCTTGGCGGTAGAAATAGACATTGCGGTGGTACCCCACTCAGACTGACTCTTACATATGAGAGTCCTACCACCAGTAAAGCTGTTTATTGGTGAACGGATGGTGTACTAGAACATTCTTATTTGGATAGGGTGCACCGCAAATGAGAATGACCACCACTCTTGAGTCTCAGGGCCGAATCCAGGGTCGAGCAAAGTGATAAAGTGATATATTTTTCTGTTCAATATCAGCCCAGAGTCTTGATTTAGTACCGATATGGCGATAGGCTAGGCTGGTTTGCTATGTGGATCCTCCCACATAGCAAAAAGTAGGGGCACTAATTACACTTGGACCTACCCCTCCGGGATAACAGAACTCAGAAGTATGTGCAAATGAGCAGGTAAATATGAATGTGCAGATGTGATACAGATCAGCGCAATAAATTTACTTTTGACTTGTTCACGTAAACAGTGAGAAATGAACCACCGATATTCAGAAACATTTAAAACAACGTGTTGCGTCATTATCAAGAAGTTTATAATATTATCTTATAACATTCTTGGTCATTATGCCTGAATATAAGCTGAGCGTAGCTAGGACAACTACTTTTCGCCATGATGTGTATTCCGTCCCATTATGAGATGGGGCGAGCTTATCGTCATATCGAGCTTGATAGGATAGCTACCTATATATATTGTGGTAGGGATTAAATTATGTAAGGTAATCTTCAACCAACACATACCATATAATCAAATTTTATCAAACAAGGAATGAGTTAAGTATCCAAAATTTCAAAAGACGAGAGAAACTTTAGACGCGTATTATCATCGGCGCCTGTTCCGACAAATTATACCAACGTCTGCGCTAATGTGAAAACTTTAAAACGCTCGCTTTAATGACTAAGGATGTTAATGATTCCTCTGATGGTTTAGTCTTTTTGACATTCAAATTAGTAAATATTTATTACTAGACTATATTGTCTCAAACGTACTGCGTGTTTTTCTGTCGGTACGTTAATTTATTGTTGATAGTAGGCAACGGCTTGGCTGTGCCTCTGGCGTTGCTAGGTCCCTTGGCGGCGGATACTGCTTACCATCAGGTGTTTGCTGGTGGTAGGCTATATTTAATACTAACTTTTGCCCGCGGCTCCGCCCGCATTAAAAAGTTTTTCCGGGATAAAAGTCCCGCTTTATATTTTCCCGGGATAAAAAGTAGCCTATGTGTTAATCCAGGACATGATCTACCCGTGTGCCAAATTTCATCGAAATCCGTTCAGTAGTTTTTGCGTGAAAGAGGAACAAACATCCTTACATCCATACATCCATACATTCTTACAAACTTTCGCCTTTATAATATTAGTAGGATGCGCCCAGATAAGGACCATCGTACATAAGGTGTTAAAACCAGCCACAGTGGCCTAGGTAAATAAAAAAAAAATAAGGTAGTAAAAAAACAAATGTGTACAAAGTTAGTAACTATTGTTCCAGCCAGGTTCTTTCATTCTGTATTTAAAATATACTTTCGCTGGAAATAATTAACTTTACCTCCAAATTATTTTCAATTAAAATATTTTTTTTTTAATTATAAAAAGCTATCTATACTAAACCATAAGCGGAAAGTAAGCGGTTGGCGAGTTGTTCGACTCTCTGCGGCGACCCTCGTCAAGCCGTGCTGTCAGTTTTCCGCGATAAGCATTATTTCATTAATCGATAGCGCCACCGCCGCCGGATTTCATTTTGTAATTAGAGTACCGCATTGGCTGGTCAGTGATAACGCTGTTTCGTAATAAGTAAAATTTGTGTTATGTCCACAGATAAACTTACACACACACACACATACATAGTATATACAGTTTACTTTTATCCCAGAGCGTTAGGTAGATGCAAAACTAGTGCACCTACATTGTTATTTACTATTTTAGGGTTTCATATTATTCTTTTACACATTTTAATTGATTAATTTCTGTTGTTCCTGAGAATATGAATTTTCAGGAAGAGATATGAAATAATTTGTGTGACGTTTACGTATAAAATCCTAAGCAAGGTAGCCTAAATAGCCAATATTGGAAACTGTGAGATCAGAAAAGCCATAATCTTTGAACTTGATTGAAGTGCTACGTGCTACGTAGTTGTAGTAAGTACGTAGAGTGGCGTGTGCTACGAGCTACAGAATTCAAACTCTTGTGATATTCAACTAATATTAATATCTATACTAAGGATATAAATGCAGGTTAATTTATTGCTGTTGTTTAATAATTCTCGTAGGAATTTTCCAATTATTAGTAATATATGAAGGGTAATGAAGGGTATAATGTATATTTTTTACTATCTCTAGTCTAGGAAAAGGTTCATTGGTGCAAAAATCCAAGCAAAAGCTAGGATTTTATATTTTGCTTCTTCCTAACATTATAAATGCGAAGGTTTAGATAAATATCCAAATGTTGTAAGAAGTAAACGAAGAAACATGAGCTACTTTTTATCCCTGTAATTTACTTTTATCCTACTCCTACTAATATTATAAACGTGAAAGTTTGTATGTATGGATGTTTCTTACTCTTTCACACAGAAACTACTGAACGGATTTCGATGAAATTTGCCACACGGGTAGGTCATGTCCTGGATTAACACATAGGTTACATTTTATCTTGGGCAAGTAAAAAGCGGGACTTTTGTCCCGGAAAAACTTTTTAACGCGGGCGGAGCCGCGGGCAAAATCTAGTCGAAAAAAATGGATATTTTTAATCTGATTCTTTAAGTAGATGTCGCTGGCGTCGTAGTGTTTTAGGGGCCTTGGGAGCGGGAAAGCATTTTCACGCGGGCGAAGCCGCGAGCAGCACTTAGTAAGTAATATTTTGAGTTATACACACATATTATATAACTACATAAAATAATAATTTTATCGAGGAAGGCAAAACACTTTCTGCTACTAATACTGCGTGATGTCACAACACACACACACACTCTCACGCCTGTTATTCCCGAAGGGGTAGACAGAGGCGCAACTAGTGCACCCACTTTTCGCCATTATTACGTCTCATGATGCGATAGGGGGCGAGCCTATCGCCATATCGGGCACAAATTCCAGACTCCGGGCTGATACTGAATAGAAAAACTCAATACCACTTTACCCGACCCGGGGATCGAACCCGAGACCTCAGCTTTGCAGTCGTACTGTAATACAACTACGCCACCGAGGCAGTCACAACAATATAATTATATACATAACATAAAGGTATTAAGTTTACGACCAGCTATTTGTCTGATGTGAGCCATCATGAAAGTCGGCTGAAATACCGTGGTATGCATACCTTAATTCCCATTCGTTTTGTAGCCTCCAAAGTAATGTAGATACTGCGTATAACGGAATATTTAATGCTCCTCATTCTCTCATAAAAGTGCTGTTTTATGACACGTGCGTATTGTTATAATGATGTGAATGTAAGTTTTGGTAGTCTTACTAATAAAAATTTATTTTTACTGGTGGTAGGACTCTCATATTTAAGATTCCGTCTGGGTGGGTATCACCACGATGTCTATTTCTACCGCCAAGCAGCAGTGTGCACAGTGCATACACTGTTGTGTTGCGCTTTAAAAGGCATTAGATTAAATAGGTAGCGCTGGAAACATTGTTGTGTTTTTGCAGCGATAAAGGCTTTTCAAGCGGACGAAGCTGCGAGCAACATCTAGTCTTACTAATGATATTATAAAGCAGTTCTGATGTTTGTTACTCTATCACTCCAGGACAGTTGAACCGATCTAGATGAAATTTGGCGCGTGGATATATTATTATAGTCTGGAATAATATGAAGACTACTTTGTACGACTTTTATCCCGGAAAATCTCATTCACGCGGGCGAAGCCGCGAGGAAAAGCCAGTCTTTCATCATTTTAATAAAGTGCTAGCTTATTGTACCTAATCTCTACCGACCATAAATGCCCATTATATTAGAAGAACGGAGAGGTCCCATATGCATTTGGATGGATAGGAGCATGGGCGTAGCCTCGGTGGGGCAGGCTGGCTATGACCTGAAGGTACCTAATCAAACCTAAAAAATTGTATGAAAAAATTAACCGGGGTAAGACTTCGGGTATAGTTTGCTAGTTACATATTATTTACACTGCTGCCCCACCCTGAGCCCATGGCTAGCTACGCCCATGGATAGGAAATAATGGATGCAAATGGTGCTTCCGGAAATCTCATTTGGCTTAGGAAACTGTAAGCCGTGACTCCAAGGTTTTAGGTAAAACAATATTGTTGAAATCATATTAACCGACGTTGTAAACCTGACTTTATCTTTTAAGTCTGTACTGTACGTACTCGTTGCTTAGTGTGTATTATCTATGGTAGAATGTCTATCATAGAATAAAGATGCTTATAGTCCTTATTCTGAGATGTCTATAAAAATATCTTTGACATCTGCTGTGTAACGTTCTTATATAATTATTGTAGTGTAATCAATCCACATAAATTAAACGCAACATTAATTTAAATCTCGTTTAATTACAACAAATGTTATATAATATAGACATTTTGAATTCATGTGGGTTTACTGGTCGACTGTTCTACATTCCAAATTTAAAAAAATACTGTTCTTTTTGGTCCAGGATGCCATTAAGGTGACCTTGCTAAGTTCTCCTGGAAAACTTTTGTTTCCCGTAAAATGTTCAAATACTTATAAATTATTCCTATCACAGAAGACAATTCAACCAGTCGCGGTCAAAGTAATATAAAAGTGGAGTTAGGTAAAATTCTCTCAAGGCTTCAAATCTCGAAAGTCCTGTAACTTAATCTAGTAAATTAATCAAAATGTTTTGAAAGTTTACTCATTAGTGAATTACAGAATGAGTGAAAATCCCGCGTCGGGTTGTCGTCTTAATGTCATTGTAACTTGTTATCTTTGAGAGGCTAGGATGGAGCCGGAGACGAACTCTGAATAAATGGAGGAGGCAATAACTATGATGATTTAGAAAGACGTGTTTCAGAGTAATTTTTATGCGTTGGTTAGGCTATAAGTCTGTTAAGATTATGTACGAAGACGTTAATCACAGTGTGTATATAATAATATTCGATGATAGCAAAGTAAAGAGAGCTATCTGCCAAATAGTTAGTTATTATTTACGACGATGATGCAATAAATGGAAAATCATGAAAATTGTGAATGAGTTTATTAACTGCGCCGCGCCGGTAGAAATGTATTTGGTATATTTAAAAGATATGACCTTTCTAATAATTTCGCGATTTTAATAGGATTTTCGTACCACAATTTCTTACACGACATACCCTGTTGATACATGACGAAATAATGATTTCTATCTATTTTTTTTATATTTCTTTTAATTGAATTTTTTGGGGGCATGCCTCCTTCTCATACTATGAATACCCTCTGGGTCTCTGCCGACTTAAAATATTAAAATAAAATTAATGATGTACCTCTTGTGATACCTTTCATTATGATTCAGTATTGTAAATTTAGATACAAAATTAAATCAACAGGACAAATTAGACTTAAGTATATGAAATGTACAGACAAATTGGATGTCTAAGGATGTCAAAACTCAAGTCAAAAGTCGTATTTGGCCCTAATTGGAGTGGGCAAGATTTGTAAAGCACCTTGTGTCTAGATAATATAATTATTTGAAAATCAGAAGATGAATATAAAACCAAATTTTGGGACCGTAGAAATAGTTTTTTCTCTGCTCTGCATACACGAGATCATAGATAAGCCTGCTATAACTTCTTTTTTTCTTGAAAAAGATAAGATTTAATTTAATGTGCACATTCTTTGCTATAAAACAGATCGATCAACAATTAAACATTTGTTTAATTGGCTTATGTTATCATAAAAGAATATAGTGCCTCATAATTGTAAATAAGTAAAAATATTAAAGATAAAATTTGTTTACTTAAGTTATAAATTAAATTTTCTTGTTACTGTATGTTTTTAGAGAATTATTACAGTAGCGACAATTTCAATCATTTCCCCATTGTGTTGAAGCCGGAATTTGGAAGTTACTACGTTAAAATTTCTGCTTAAATTAGTAGAAATTTCCTCAACACTGAGGAAACTTTATCTTCTAACAATAGACGGTTGATGAGTTAAGGATTCTAATGCGGTTGTAATAAGTTGTAATTTTTATTACAGCTATTTTAATGGGTTCAGATTTTACCAATTTACGAGTATGTCTATAGTTATATGGGTATAATTTCGCAATGTTTAATAAATCACAAAGGAAATTTTCGTAATCAACAAAACTATAATAGGCATTTTATTTCTGCGTGTCACAATACAACTCAAACTCTACAACAACTAGAGCAACTTCTTGAACTACATAAACCTCGTAAAAACGAAAAGTATTTTAATTAATATAATTCAAAAACTATAAGGATCTAACTACGAAATATATATAAATTACCAATTGTGCGCCTTAAGCAGAAAAGTATACCTAAATCATAGCCTAAAATGGTTCACTTTCAAACTTCATTTTTGCTTTTATTAAGTTCCAAGTTATAACTAAAATAAAACAAAACACATAGAATAGGTACCCTTTTTTGAGTTTAAAATATCATTCGAAAAGTTGGAATGGCGCCGGTTAGCAAACGGAACTGGACACTATCGGCACGAGAGCCCTCGAGAGAGCCGAGAGCTGCGCCAATAAATGTAATGGCTGGGGAGCACACGTGTCTCATTATCTTATACTGAAGGTTCAAATTAGCTGATTCATACTGAGATGAGATAATATGTTCTTCACATTGTGCCCAAGGCGTACACCTCTCATTTTTCGAAGTTACATGTGTATTATTTATCAATTATCGTGCCCTTTAACGGTGAAGGAAAACATTGTGTGGAAACCTACATACCTGAGAATTCTCTATAAGAATTTCGAGGATATGTGAAGTCTGCCAACCTGCAGTAAACCCGCGTGGTAGACTAAGGCTTAACCCCTCTCAGTGGTATAGGAAGCCCTTGCTCAGCAGTGAGCCATATTATAATACAGGCCTGGTTGCATTGCATAAATTTTTATCTTTCCTTTTTGAAGAGTCTACTACTTATGCCATTATTATTATAAACATGTTTGCATTTTTTTCTCCTTCATGGAGGTGTTTTAGCATGGGCCTAAGTCAAGTGTAAAATTATTTAATTGTTTTTTAAGAGAAAGAAGTTTTATCACAGCCATTTATTTAACCCGTCAAGTCCCGCTTATATATATAGAGAGACCCTATATACTCGGACGCCGGCGTCCGTCGCGGGCATTGAGTCTTGACGAGTCAATATGTTTGCTTCTAGTAGGATGTAAATAACATTTTGGAGGCCAAGTGTTGTTATTATTTTATTTTTTTATTCACAATACCAGTGACTTATAACGTACAAAAAGAAGATAAAGTAAGCAAAATGTCGACCAGCAGATGCTTTGATAATTGGAAAAATTATGCCGGCCTGAGTAATTGCTTCTTCACTTTCATCTAAATGAGAATGTTCGTGATCGATAGGTTCAATTTATCTCATGGACACCTTTGTAAATTGGGTATAATAATCCGTATCCGCTTGTTACAAGTTTTATTTTCATTGTTTTCACGAATGGGTTTCGTGTTATATGTTCTTTTCATAGATCTAGTATGATTGAAAATATTAATGATTTCATTGTTAATTGTCAATTCAGGATGGTAAAATTAATTTATATAACTGAGCAGAAGAGGAAATAATTATCAAATAAAAGGCCATATTTATTCAGTCATTGAGAAACTTACATCTAGTTACAGATATGAAAACGGTATAAATAAGGTGTTGTCAATCAAAGGTTTTGGAATTTTAGGCACATTAATATTAATAAATATTTTAAGAACCATTAAGGTTGCTGACCTTTCATATTTCGCTCGAAATTTTTCAATAGAAAGAATTGTGATGAATGTAAATGAGTGCTTGAATTTCTTCGAAGGCACGTAAACAGCAATTTAATATGAATAATATTGAGACGTATTTAATAAATGTGAGAACTCAATTATCTCAGTATTTATTTATCTCAGGTCCACTCCGAACTGGACTATCGCTGTTTTTTACCTTTTTAAAGTTACGTGTGTACCAAACCATACCATAATTATGGTATGGCATACCAGCCCTGTGGCCTGTATTATTATATTATGAATACTGCTGAGCACGGGCCTCCTCTACCACGGAGAGGGTTTAGGCCTTAGTCCCCCACGCTGGTCTAGTGCGGGTTGGCAGACTTCACATACCTTCTAAAGTATTATAGAGAACTTCTCAAATATGCAGATTCACTCGCGATGGTTTTCCTTCATCGCTAAAGCGTGCGAGAGTTTAGAAGGCATAATAACTCTTCGTAAGACAAAATGTGTGAATAGAATTAAACTTTTCCTCTATTCAAAAATGTATCATAGTCATATATTTTTCTATTATATCTCATATAAATGTAGTTCCAAACGGCAAAGTTGTAAATGATGAAGTAATTGCGCGTATAGAAGCGTTTCCAAATTGTTGAATATGTCTCGTTAGGTACATATCGTCAAAGACTCGTGGCAACGCCTACTTCCATACTTCACATTAAGTGCCTACCACAAGTTTAGGACTTGATTAAAATGTTGGAGGTGGACTGTTTGATATATTTTAGTGTCCATTTTAGTATTTGTTGTTGAACACGGATTTTTTTTAGGTGGATCTCGTTTCGGGGTTATTTATTGATTTCGACTCTACTTACCCAAGATTAGTTGCTTTGTCTAAGGTTAATAAGTCTCTTTCCAAATTTTAATACCTACTCAAGATTAGTTTCTTTATCTAAGGTTAACTCTCTTTCCAAATTTTAATATGAGCAAACGCAAATAATTGTACAGAATTCTAAGAAGGTTCCCTTTTATGTAGGTACTATCCTACTAATATTATAAAGGCGAAAGTTTGTGAGAATGTATGGATGTTTAGATGTTTGGATGTATGGATGTTTGTTCCTCTTTCACGCAAAAACTACTGAACGGATTTCGATGAAATTTGGCACACGGGTAGATCATGTCCTGGATTAACACATAGGATACTTTTTATCCCGGGGAAACATAAACCGGGACTTTTATCCCGGAAAAACTTTTTAATGCGGGCGGAGCCGCGGGCAAAAGCTAGTCGTACATATTATAAACAATTAGTATGAAAATTTTGTATATATATTTAATTCATCTTATACAAGTCGCTCATATAGAAAAAGACGTATGGCACTCGGAGACTGCCGCGGTAAAGCTATTGCATAGCATTTTTTATCAACTTATGTAATTATAATTATTTATTTATTTTATTTTTTTCCATTGTCCAAATTTCACTCGTGCCCTAACGCCGATACTCTAAGCAGGCAATTCTAATATTTATAACCTCTTTGAACAGATATAAAATAAAAACTTTTTAAAAATTCAAACTTAGAATCACGTTTGACATTTCGATACGTTTCACTGACTGGAACAATTTTTCAATACACGGTAATTTCGACCTTTTGTCGTTTAACATTCAGCTCATATCCTCTTACAAGACTACGGTATTAAATTTACTTACGGAATTTTAGACTCTACATGTAAATAAATTACAAGACTGCGATATTAAATTTACTTATGGAATTTTACACTCTACATGTTGTAATAGAGTTGAAAATAAAATATCACCACTGTGCCGGTCGGAGTGAGGGGTGTCAAGTTATTTTTTCGTTACGGAATTTCTGGATTCGGTCTCCACGCTCAAGGCCCGCGATAGAAGCTATGCAATAGCTTAACTAGTATAAACAGCTAGTCTACCATGAAACGTCCATCCGAAATTGCGGACCCGAACGAAATTCATACGTTACAAGTTGGTTACGTTAGATGCTTTTCTTTCGTTCGGGTTCATAGCGTTTGTTTCGTGAACGAACCAAAGATGATAAGTGCGTTTTCGCATACTGTTCTGTGATAAATGCAGATATATAAACCAACTCATTGTTAAGTTCATTCTTTGTTCTTTAAGCCTATAGTAAAACGTGTACTACTAAAATAAGTCAAATTATAATGTCAAATATTTATGTCATTGTCACAACGTTATGTCATTTTTTTGCAAAATACAATCAATGTTATTATACGTTTATCTACAAATTATTTAATTATAATTACTTTGGATCATTCTATATCCACGCAGAGACATTTTTGTAGGAAAAGAACATGGTTGCTTCTCATGGTAAGTAATTTTTATTGAATATTCTTTAATTACTTTTAAGTATAGTATAAGTATTATTTTGTAGACTCAATGAAGAACTTATCGTTTATGAAGTGTATTATTTGGTAATTTAATACGTACGTATTCATACTAACGCCTTTTATCCCCGAAGGGGTAGGTAGAGGCGCAACTAGTGCACCCACTTTTCGCCGTGCGTATTCCGTCCCATGGTGTGTTAGGGGGCGAGCCTATTACTATAATGTTAGGTATTTTTGAGTATATAGTATTAGCGAATAATTATATTTATAGAATCACTCTCAATTCTCATTGTTACTAATATCAACTTATTATATTGTTAACTATGTAGATTTTTTCCTAAAGTTCGATTATTATATTTACAGCTAATTAGTGGCAGCATATCCACAGAAATAACTATGATGGAGGGACTTGCATGTTTGGCGTAAGCAAGACGTAGATCAACGTTTGTTCCTCATAAAGAGAGAAAAGGTGGTTGCAGAAATATAATACGACAAAGACCAAGAGAATAGTGTCAATTTTTATACATAATATGTTTTACACACTTATTGACGTAGCTCTTATAACTTAATATTATAATAAAAAATATATTTCAACATCTTTTACTCCACAATGTTCTTCTAGTCTAGATTTTTTTATGACATTAAATGACGAGACAGCCTGCCGTTAGCCTGATCGTACCTAAGTGCTACTACCACCCATAAACAGTAGCAGCACCATCCAGCACCTTGAGTTACAGAGTACTGTGTGGTATTCCACTGCGCTCGTCATCCTGAGGCATAAGATGTTAAGTCTTATTATGTCCATTAGTTACACTGGCTACAATATCCTTCAAACCGAAACACAACAGTGCATGCACACTGCTGCTTGGCGGTAGAAATAACCCAGATGGACATGTAAGAACATATGAGAGATTTACCACTAGATTTCCAACAAAAATAAATTTATAGAAGCACCAAAAGTATCGAGTTTATTTATGCAATAAAATGATGCCTGCCTCCGTAGCGTTGTTGTATGGCGTGTGCGGCATGACTATCGATATAAGGGACTTGCCTCACGGCCGCGCCGCGCCAGCGAGGAAGCGACGTACTATTATTTACCTCAAAACACTTAAAATAAATGTAGATTTCATGTTTTTCTTGTTTTCCTTTTCTTTTCCTTATTTTATAAGTAAAATAAAGATACATAGACCAACTCAACGTTAGTATGTGTGTGTTTGTAAAATGATAATGCATGGGTTTCTGGGTAAACGTATCGCATACCATCTGGCAAGCGGTTTTCTCTTGTCCGAAGATATTTTATTTTTATCAAAAATTCGCAGGCACCCAGTCAATACGCACTAAAAAGATTTCGGTTATCTCATATACGTAGTCCCAACAATTTTAAGTGTTGAATGTATGAAAACTTCCATCCGAAATTACGGGCCGACCGACACGCGTCCGAAATACGAAATGAATAGCTACCATGAAGTTAATTCGGATTTATTTCGTTCGTTCGGGTACCATAGAGTTTGTTTCGTGAATGAACCAAAGATGACAAGTGTGTTTTCTTACAATACCCCTGGATTAATAAATGAAGTGGTATAAACCAACATGTTATAAATGACTTTTTTTGTAGTTTAAGACTGTAGTGAATCGTATACTATGACAATAAGTCGAATAAAAATGTCAAGTATATAAATACTTGACATTGTCATAAGACAATGTCGCAATGTAACGTCAATTTTAGACAAATATTAAGGCTGCGGTTAGACAGTCGCATCGGCAATGCGGGACCCGGGACGCGAAGCCAGAGATTATGTCGCCTTGCACTCTTACGGGACCAATGCACGGTAACCGCGTCCACTGAAGCAGCATGCATGCATCTATACTTTGTAAAATATAGATTAAACCAAATGATAGTTGTCATTGAAATCACGCCTATAAATGAGGGTCTTGCGACGCACTGTAGTCGTGCTGCTCTGTACGACTAATGTCGCGTTGTAGACTAACCCGCTCCGTAACCCGCGTCCCGCGTGGCTAGCACGTCGGTGTACCATATCCATACCATATCAGCCCTGTAATACTGCCCACTGCTGAGCACGGGCCTCCTCTACAACTGAGAGGGCACGTCGGTGTGGCCGCAGCTTAATTACATATTAATTTTCAACAAAATCGTTTCATTGCTAAGTTGAATAAAATTTTGTTGGCAAGTTTTATGATTTGTCAATCTTTATTCTATATATTTATTTGTCTTATTATAATATTGTATATAATATTGTATATTTATTAATTTAATACTTATAGGCATTTCTTATTGAATACAATAATAATAATTACTAGCGATCTATCTTGTGAATTGTCATTGTTAGTAATATCAACATATTTTATTGTTCACTTAGTAGAAATTATACTAATGTTGAATAATATGGTTATTTCAAATACAGCTCTTCAAGAGCAGCGCGAGGTCGACGTGGTCTACTATTACGAAAGGACTTGCATGTTTGGCGTGAACAAGACGTCCGATAGCGTATATATATAGTTCCTTAGAGGAAAAGAGTGGCCGCAGAAGCTCAGCGTGATTAAAAATTTGCACGTATAAGAGAAGTTGTACCATGATTTAGCAAGTCAAAAAATAAAATTAAGAGCATTGCAAGAATAGCTAATTGTACTTGTAGGAAGATATCGGCTATAAATTGTTAATTAAATATAATAATAAAAAATGTATTTCAATATCTCTTTTATTTAATATAAGTTTTACTTCAGTCTTTAGTGACTTCCTCGGTGGTGTAGTAGTATAGCATACGCGGTGCGAATACCATTCTGAGGTCGCGGCAGGAATTCCGGGTCGGGCAAAGTGATGTTGGGTTTTCTGCTGGTTATGAGTTCAATGTTGGCTTCTCATAAAATCTCACTCATCATGAGTATGAAACGCATCAACAACGGGTCACGTCTCGTTAATTTTTGGTCAGACAGTGATACCCTGTCGTCACAGCCTATTCAAACCATATGTAATAAAATACGCGGGCGTTTATGTATCCAGTCCGGCTTTACGGAGAGACCACCACAGAATTTTCTACTGATATCTTGAGAAATTATGCTAGCGTTTGTAGTGTTTTACCCTTACGTGATATATGAAGAAATGCGATAATACTGTGCTGCGATGATTGACTGCCTCGGTGGCGTAGTTGTATTACGGTACGACTAAAATGCTGAGGTCTTGGGTTCGATCCCCGGGTCGGGCAAAGTGACACTGAGTTTTTCTATTCAGTGTCAGCCTGGAGTCTGAAATTTTGTGCCCAATGTGGCGATAGGCTCGCCCCCTATCACATCATGGGACGGAATAACGGCGAAAAGTGGGTGCATTGATTGTGCCTCTGCCTACCCCTTCGGGGATAAACGGCGTGAGTGTCTGTGTGTGTGCGATAATAACGACCTACATAATAAATAACTTTTTTTTATACAAATTATGCGCTAGAAGATGCTCTTAGAATCAAGATGAATATTGAATAAGTATAATATTGTTGCCTGTGTTAGTTATGTACGCAACGTATGTTAGTTATAATTTGCGAAAAGTCATCCGATGCGACCATAAAAGCACTTTTAACTATGATAATTTATATTTCCGAAAGTAAAAAGTTACCTCTTGAGTTTCGCGTCATTTGCGGTGAAAATCCGAAAGAAGTGTTGTCAAAATGCCGATATTTCGTTCGGACGGACCACTTCATGGTACCGTTTAGCACGAAGAAAACGTCAATTACCCGTTTTCGGAATGAACGTCTATCATAATGCGAGTGAATTCATTCATTCAATCCGAAACTTTATAATTAAGTAGCATAGTAATGTGTATTATTACTTCTTATTTGGCTTATTAACATTTGTGGCTGTAATATATCAACATAATTGCGATAAATTAATTTTAATGACCTTTTAAGCTTAAAAAAAGTAACGATATTTCGTTCGGACGAAACACTTCATGGTAGCCTCTAAATGTCACTTGCCCGTTTGCGGGACCGATTTCGGATAATACGTGTTTCATGGTAGGAATTGACCGAAATTTCGTGAAGTCGTTTCATGGTAGACAAGGTCACTTTAACAGCCACTGAATTCACGCACAGTTTATCCTACTCCCAAACTTTGACGGCCCCACCGAGAAACAACCCGTGTACAATGTTCATAAATGGTATCAGCTAGCCTATTTCATGATAGTTACAGAGTAAACAATAAAGAAGCAATGATAGTGGTTAAAAGTTATTTTTTTCACGTTTTCTTTTTCTCATTGTTTAAAAGCCATCAAATTTCAGTTTATGTAATTCGTTTTTAAAATTATAGCTAGATTTCCCCTGTATAATATATAGTTCATTTTAATGTAAATGTAATAATGCAATTAATACTAAATGCACAGTAAAGTAATAAGTATACAATTTAAGTATCTGAAATCTGAATAATGCATCATGACACGAATAAAAAATATGAAAACGCAACATCGAGATTCCCCGTATACAGCGTGAAAGCCAAAGATACGATAAGATACTTCTTACTTATAAATATTATACACACACACGCACACACTCACGCCTGTTATCCCCGAAGGGGTAGGCAGAGGCGCAACTAGTGCACCCACTTTTCGCTGCTATTCCGTCCCATGATGTGATAGGGGGCGAGCCTATCGCCATATCAGGCACAAGTTCCAGACTCCGGGCTGATACTGAATAGAAAAACTCAATATCACTTTGCCCGACCTGGGGATCGAACCCGAGACCTTAGCTTTGCAGTCGTACTGTAATACAACTACGCCACCGAGGCAGTCATGTCAGTTATAAATATTATAAATGAGAAAATTTGTGAAAATGTTTGTTTAGATGTTTGTATGTTTGTTGGAAGTAAACGCAGAAACAACTAAACGAATTTGGATGAAATTTGACACACGGGTATGGGTAGATCATAGCTTGGATTAACACATAGATTACTTTTTATCCCGGTAATATGTTCCTATGAGAAATGATGGATATTTTAATCTGATTATTTAAGTCGATGGCGCGTGGTTTTAGACTTTTCTATTTGGAGAGTGTTTCCACGCGGGTGAAGTCGCGAGCAACATATAGTTTCCGATAAAGATCATAATCTAGATCTATAATAGACACAATTAAACGCAGTATACAATATATTATTGCTGCATTAAGCACACATAACCGTTTCTAATACCAATACAAATGGAAAAAAGCAATTACGTGTAGGCAATATTGGGCGCGGACTTTGGGTCCTGACGAAAAAAGGCTAAACGAAAATAAGAGAATCATGAATATTCAAGGGAATAATAATCGCCTGCTTGGGTTATACATCTTTTTTGTCGCCTTGTCCTTAAATCCTCCGATACAAGAAAAATATTGTATAAAGGTTCGAGTGTTTGATCGATTTTCAATGATTTTGTGTCTTATAGATCTAGGGATGAAAAAGGGATTTATGTACCTTTCGAGTATTGTAACGGAACTATAATAGTTTTAGCTTTTATATTTGTTACATAGTGGACTTGCTTTGCTTTCGATTTCACAGTCGACTTGCCTCCTTTGAGAATGCTGTGGATGTTGGTTTTCTACAACACAGTTAAGATATATGAATACTTAGACCAAACACAAAAGTTACATTTCAATTTAGGAGCATAGTCATCTATGAGAGTGACTTTGTATTTGGTCGGCTTATATATTTAGTGACAAATAGTGTTTATCAACATTCAACAAGCGGTGAATCGGTCTTAAATATTATTACTTATGGAAATCTTCCTCTCTAGATGAAATTACACTCTAAATCGAACATACAGTGTTCAAATTCCAAAACCCTATTCTAACATTGCTGAAATATAATCTCGAGCGAGAGCAACACGTGTCTTTGATTTCCAAACGTAGGTAAACAATAATTTATAGGCACCACTGGTGTGGTTCCACTTTTGTCGACATAAGAACTGAGTTATTATAGGAATTTATCAGTTTATTTATTGGTTTATCATACCATACCAGCCCTGTATTATATACTGCCCACTGCTGAGCACGGGCCTCCTCTACAACACACACACATACACATACACTCACGCCCGTTTACCCCCAAAGGGGTAGGTAGAGGCGTAACTAGTGCACCCACTTTTCGCCGTCATTCCGTCCCATGATGTGATAGGGGGCGAGGCCTCCTCTACAACTGAGCGGGTAAAGGCCTTAGTCCACCACGCTGGCTTAGTGCGGGTTGGCAGACTTTACATACCTTCGAAATTCAGCGAACTTCTCAGGTATGCAGGTTTTCTCACGATATTTTCCTTCGCCGTTAAAGCGAGCGATAATTCATAGAGAAACACACATATTTTTTTAGAAAATTCAAAGGTGTGTGCCCTTGTGTATTGAACCCGGACATTCGTCTCGGCAGTATGTTCCACTCTCAACTAGGCTATCGCTGCTATTAGTTTATTTGTGTGAAATTACGAATGAGAATTGAATTTGTAATGATGTGGATAAAAAGATGATGGAGTAAAGTATGTATTGAACAATTGAAAACAATCTTCTTTGTCCAACCCTGTTCCCATTATTTGGGGTCGGGTCTCCTCACTAATTTGCGCCAGGTTAATCTATCCTGGGTTGTCACATTTGGTAATTGGGATTTCTTGAGATCTCTACTTATTTATTGAAAGCAATAATATGTTTTAATTGCTGTTTGTTAGGTCTAAATAGATTTTTAATTATATTATTAAGATGGTTAAGATGAAAGAATGAAAGAAATAAATTAAGTTAATTCCCAACAAACACAAAATATCACTTATAAAATAAAAACAGACAAAAAACTTAAAACTATGTTAGGTACAAAAAGGCTCCAGCAATATGCTGTCAGTACAGCCAGCGACACGCTGGTCTTTCGTTGGGCCGCAATTCTTATTCAATACTAGCTTTTGCCCGCGGCTCCGTCCGCCTAAAAAGTTTCTCCGGGATTAAAGTTCCGCTTTATGTTTTCCCGGGATAAAAAGTACCCTATGTGTTAATCCAGGACATGACCTACCCGTGTGCCAAATTTCATCGAAATCCGTTCAGTAGTTTTTGCATGAAAGAGGAACAAACATCCATACATCCAAACATCCATACATTCTTACAAACTATCGCCTTTATAATATTAGTAGGATTTATTGTTTGCCTTTATTTCAAACGCGACGAATTGTTGATTTCTGCCTAAAACACTTCAGCAAATATAAGAACATAATTATATTTTATAGGAGAAAGTCTCGAGTTAAGAGGCTTCCGAGGAATTTGGAATGTTTTTGTGCTTCATTGTATTTAACTTATAACTGGGCAATCATAATTTCCAAGTTATAAGAAGCTTTAGATAAATTCAGAACAGATAATTTCGTGTGTTTTCTGTTTATTATTTTCAACAATGTTACGTGTATGACATACTCATATGAAGACATGCTTAGAAACAATTGCTTTAAATGAAATGCTCTAATAGAAAAAAAATTGAAAGAAAAAATTGTTTATTAGTAATCTCATATACATTGCCAGGTTGTCGGCAAAAACCGAGCCATGATATTTGTTCCTCTTAAAAACCGTGTGATTCCCGTAGTTTAAGTTAAAATTCTAAAAGAAAATCAATATCGCAAGGCCGTCTACAGCAACAAAAAATATTTTAGGAAGCCGTGTGGTCGCGTTAGTCATCGGGATGGAGCAACATCTATCTGTACTCGTCGTTTAGATTAATTCTAAAACGTATATCAGGTACATGGCTTTACCCCATTTATTATTAATTCCATCTTGACATAATTGTTTATTATCCCAAATAAAATAAAATAAAATAAAATAAAATCTTCCATGTAACAGTGTTGCAATTCACTTTACGGCTTTGTTCCCATGTGGGTTTTTAGATTTGTGATGTATATTGTAAATTTTATTTACTCTAAGGACTAAAAAGGTTTAATATACCTTGCACTTTCTTCGCAAATTTAAAAAAACGCAACCTTCGCCTTCGCCCCCTATCACATAATAGAAATACGCTTGGCGAAAAGTGGAGGCCCTGGTTGCAGCTCTGCCTCTACGATTGAAAAACATAATTTATGTCTACTATAAACATTATATCTGCTGTTATGTTAGCAGATTATATTTGAGCATATAATCTATATTTTGTGCAAATGCACAATTAATTATATAAATAACAGAGGTCTATACACCGAACGTTCATTAAAATGAAAAAATTAAGAGCCGGATTCGACAAGTTTACTTGTGCACTTGTAATTTCTATATTCGTCCTGTAAGATTAATAAAGAGCTGTGCGCGTAACCACATCGTTAGTCCATGTGTTTCAATCTCCAGAGCTCCGAACTTCTTAAATTAAAGATAAACACGAATCTGTTTATTTAGGCTTTTACACAACTCCGCTACGAGACTAAAATCTCGTAGAGTTACGTAGCAATTATACTGGCTACGACATTACGCGCACAGATTTATGAGATACAATAATTATGCTGCAAAGATTTATGTTTATAAGCCCTACATATCAATGGCTGCAAAATAAAATTGTATTTTATTTAATACAGAATACTTCTGATGTCTACTACTTTCTTTCACTGTTAGAATCGTACACTATTCCGATGTAGCATGGGCTGAATTTCATGGTGATAATGTTCATAATATTGTTTGTACATTACAGGATTTTGCTGCAATTTTATATAACGTGATATTATGAATTGATATTATATTATGACTGCCTTGGTGGCGTAGTTGTATTACGGTACGACTGCAATGCTGAGGCGTCCGGTTCGATCCCCGGGTCGAGCAATATTGGGTTTTTCTACTCAGTATCACCCCGAAATCTGGAATTAGTGCCCGATATGGTGATAGGCTCGACCCCTATCATATCATGGGACGTAATACCCACGGCGAAAAGCGGGTGCACTCGTTGCGCCTCTGCCTACCCCTTCGGGGATAAAGGGCGCGAGTGTGTGTGTGTGTGATATTATGAACTCACATACACATCATAAAACGCCCAACGGAAGCCCAGCGCTGGTTCTTTGCCAGCCTATGTTGAGTTGTGGTCGCTTTTGTTACAAGCAAATTAAATTTAAGTGACTATTGTAATTATTTTGTTATGTTGTGTTACAAATAAATATTTTCTTTTCTTTCTTCCTTACAGATAAAAATATTATCTTAATTACATTCTCAATATTGAGTATGGGATGAAAACATTGAAGACATGGGGCAACAATTTACATCTCTGCCTACTTCTTTGTACACGTGCGTGACGGTATGTGTACTGATCAGTGTGTACTGTATTATATAGCTGGATTCCGGTAGCAGCACCGGTAATAAACCGAGATCTAACAGCCAATTGTTCCACAATATTCAGATTATGATTTGTAGTTGTTGGATAATAAATGTAGTTTACAAACCGATTGTTGGGTTATGACATAAATAAAAAGTAGTTTGAAAACATAAGTACTTTGTCATGGGTATCGAAATATATTTCAATATTTTTATGTTTCTAATTTATCTCAGTCTTTGACAAGACTTAAATACCCCGGTTCAGTTGTAGCATAATTAATGAAGTAAATCGATCTCGACACAAAACAGTCCTTTAACCCGTCAAGCCCCGCTTATATATATAGATGTATGGGAAAACCCTATATATATGGACACCGGTGTCCGTCGCGGGCCTTGACAGATTAAAGCTATCTGCATATACCAATAGTAAGATTATTTTGCATATTTTTTTTATAAGCTGTGAGTAAATTACGTCAATGGTCCACAAAAAGGTTCCTTAAATATTGCATTTACCCAGGAAGTACCGAGTTAAGCCACTTTTGTATTTTGTTCTCATCTCTTTGGTTTCTCGCAAAGTGAATTTTAATTAAAAACAACTGGTTTAACAACAGAGCCGTAGGAAGGTTTTGTTTAAGGGGGCAATAAAAAGTATTGGCGATGAGCATGGGTCGCACACAGAAAGAGCCAGAGAGCTTTTCTACTTGAATAGCATAGGAAATGGTATAAATACAAATAAACCAATAGTTAAGTTATGTCAATAATTTAACACAAGCACATACAAAAGTATGTATCTTATCTAGGGTTGGTGGGGACATCTGCGTACGCTCTTGCGTAACTAAATAATATTCTAAGAACATTGGTAAAAGGAGTATCTTTAATAAAAGAAATGAGGTATGCTACTAAGTTTTTAAAGCTTTAATTCTCATGGGTCCCATTATATCGATCATACTACGGCCCTGGTATTGAAAGTTTACGTTTAAGCTCCTATTATGTCGTTCCCAAACGATTTGCGAACGAACCGATTCTTCTTCTTCCGAAAAAACTAATATATTTTACTAACTTACTCGTTTTACAAAAATATTTTTAAAATTACTCTGTGAATCAGCGATATATCAGTTTTATTATAGCCCATAAAGAATATTGAATGATTTTTAAATGGTATATGAATTTAAAAATCCCAATTCAAGTTGCATGTTAACATGTAGAATTAAACATTGTGCAGGCATTCAACAATTTAATGGTCGAAAATTTCTCTTTGTCGTACCAGCGTAAACCGTACTCGAAACATATTGAACGATGTAAACGAGAACAAAAGTACCATACAAAACGGTTGCATGTTTGCCTAGATTGGATAGGATATGTTTGATCGAAATCTTTTTATTAGCTAGAATTGTTTTGTGTAACTAAACGTTAAAAGCGGTTTTGATCGATGAAATAAACCATGAGTAAACGTTTAAAAATTAAATTCCGTTCCTAAAAGTTCTCATTAGTGTAGATATGTGCTTACAGAAAATATGAATGTTATTAAAGTATTGTTAATCATAATTAGGGCTGCCATCGTCTAAATTGCCGACGCCGGATAAACACGGCAAAAATCCCGGACATTTGGTCAAAATATGGGTATTTCCCCGGACACCTCTGAAAAAATATTTTGCCGTTTCTTCTTGAATGCGGGGAAATGCATGAAGTTTTAACTAAGATTTATTTCAATTTGTCGCTCATCTATAAAAAATGGATTTCCCCTGACAACAAAAGTGTCCGGGTTTTGCCCGGACAATTTTTAAAACCCCGGCCGGACGGCCCCCGGACGCCCTTCAAACTAGGACAAATCCGGGGAAATCCGGACGGATGGCAGCCCTAATCATAATCAATATCATCTTTCTTTGCTGTTGGTAGGTTAGGGTCCACCCTCCATTAGAAGCAAAACCTGTCGTAGTGGCCCAGGTATGTGTCGCGTTCCGGGATTAATCGAGTATATCCAATTTAAAACAGGGCTCTGGGGGCGTTTGAAGAATTCCACCACGGTATCCCCTGTCTGTCGTAGGAGGCGACTAATAGGGGTCACCTAGGTGTCCCCCTGTCCCTCCAAAACAGGAAACGGGCTGCATTAAGCGGCATCGCGCAGGGGCGGTTGCGGACGACAACTTAGACATTTCCTTCAAAGGAATCCCGAAGCCGCCCCTATCTTATCATTTCTCGTGAGTCGATCATCTATTTAGAGCTCATTCCTCTTACCATCATGTGCAATGGGGTCATTGTGCCAGAATAAAAAAAAACTCTATTAGCCAATTTTATTTAAGTCTCTAGTTCCTGTAATATTTAAACCTGCCGTTATACGCCGGGGAAAAACAGAGAACGTCTGAGTGCCAGCGTTTGTAGTCATTTAAAAATACACCGTCGATGGTTTAACTCCGTAAAGGGAAATTCGTAAAAACACGTTTATAAAATGGCAAAGTTTACAAAGGATGTTTTTATTTCATTCTGTTCTGCGAAATGCAGGCTTACTTGTTGCTCATGACGGAGCTGTATTGTTAATCTTTCGATTAGGAATTCGAAGGTATTGTTGGCGTTGGAAGTTTGTTGTTCTTTAGGGATGTTATGGACATGTTTGATATAGATATGATAAAGGTCGCAGGAACGCGATGGATGCAGGCCGCTTATGACAGGTCCCTCTGGAAATGTTTTGGCAAGGCCTATATTCAGCACTTCATATGGCTAATGTTGATCTCCTTCCCCTCTTCTATGTGAGAATCTAAATCCAAATTCATATTTGTATGACCGAAGTTGGGTCAGCTAAGATTTTATGACTGAAAAGTAACACAATGGACAACGAGTGAATTGTTTCAATGAGATAACTTTCAATCTATGATGGTTCGTAACGTGATTACTTATAAACAGCGATAATGTAGTTCAGAACTTTGAATTAAAAAGCATTGTGTCGGGCTGCGTTCGTCACCAAAGTGTTTCATGCCATACCTATGATGCTTCTATATCTTCTTCTCCTGTACCGTTAGGTCCCATTTCTCTTGGGGTCGGCTCTCTGAATCCTATTTTTCCACTCTGGGCGTAGTTATGTCATTTCGGGTTGAAGTCCCCTAGTCCTTATATCATGCTTAATTTTCCCCATTCAGGTCGTTTCCGGGCGGGCCTCTCTATGGTTTAACAAGTTCCAAAACCTTTTTTTTGGTCATATAATCTTCTCTACTGCTGCTTCTATATACATAAAAAACATGATCATAAAATAAACTTATTAACTTGTCGTATAAACATGGCAACCAAAATATATAGTAATATCAGCACAAAAATATTTATAAAAGCCGGCAAACGAATTGAAGTCAAAACAAATTCCATTTCAAATATCTCTTCATATGGCATTTTTTTTGTCAGTCAATAGGTTTGGTCCGTAATCCTTACGAATGGTCGTCGCTAAATGAAATCCAAGCGGTTTATTTGACCCTAAGCCCCTACACGACAGATATTTCTCGAAATTGTGTTTTTACGAATCGGCAGAAGTTTGAGAGGTTAATGGATGAGTCTTTCACTTATTTAATCAATGGAGAATTTAAAGGGCCGATATTGAAAGCCATTAGGCGAACAAAAATCATATCTTATAAACATAATTGAATATGAATGAATTTGGGAAATGAGTATTGGATTTTTTTCCTTAAAATTTCGATGTCTGTATATTAAGTGCTCGTTACCTTGAAGTTTTGTTTTAGTTGTTTAGTATTTATAAGCTTGTTTTTCCCTTTTAATGTTTTCGATAAATGTTATGTCTAAAGTTTTTGATCATCAAATATTCAGATATTGTACGCGAAACATTCATCGTGGCGATATTTCTAAGTCGATACCGTTACTTATGATGGGTAGTAATTATTTTTTTTAAACTTCATATTTTTTTGCAACCAAAATACGTCTAGTTGTTTTGTATAATAAACCATTAAATATAGCATTCCTTTTGTCTTTTGCGAATTGATAACATATTTTTTTTAATACAGAAGCGATATCGCGGTACAACCATTAACTTATTTTTCCCCACAGCATAAGCTTATTGATTTCGAAATTTCATCGCGTTGGCCTTAAAAATATTTTAAAGGAATGATGAAATAATTTGTATGTAATACTGACAGACGAAACCTTGTCCCTGGGCGTCGCTTTTTTATTTCTAGAGCGCGTTCTACGACTTATAAATGTGATTTAATTACTTATAGAAAGTAAGAAATTTCTTATTTTATTAAAGATATTATAATTTCTGAAAGTAATCTCTAATGGAGCTTAATGGAGTATAATCAGAGTCAAGTTCCATTATTAGACGCTAATTTCATCAGGCAATGTTAATTTCTGTACTATGAAACTGACAGTTACTATAGGGACGTCAGCATATTCAGCAAGTCAGATTTATAGTAGTGTAGCATCATAAAGTTATTGTAGCACTGGTTTTACTGGTGGTAGGTCTCGCATATGTAAGAGTCCATCTAGGTGGGTACCACCGCAATGTGTATTTCTACCGCCAAGCAGCAGTGTGCGTGCACTGCTGTATTTTGGTTTGAAAGACATTGTAAGCAGTGTACCTACAGGACATAAAGAGACTTAATATCTTATGTCTCAGGATGACGAGCGCAGTGGAATGTCAACACAGTACTTTGTAACTCAAGGTGCTGGATGGTGTTGCTACTATGGGAGGTCGTATCGCTTACCATTAGGCGAACGGCATGCTCGTCTCGTCAATCAATTACATAAAAAAAACACACACACTCACACACAAATCAGGCTTTATGCCTGAAGGGGTAGACAGAGTTGTAAATAGAGCACCCACTTTTCGCGGCGTGTGTTCCGTTCCATGAAGTGATACAAAGCCAACCTATCGTAGTGTAGTAGTGTATTTCTTTTCGGTAATAATTTGCCAGCGTTGGCGTGACGCCTAATAGAATATGATTTATCCTAGTGCAGTAGCTGAATCTCTGTGTATTTTTTGCGAAACGCATCATTTAATATCTATACAATTTTAACTACAGTTGAAATTTAACTTCATAATCTAAGTTCGTTAAGGGCGCGGTGGTCTCGGCCAACTCTTTAATTTTAATTCGCGTCAGAACGTTTCAAGACCCTTTGCTCACTTAAGAGTGGTTTTGTACCCAAATTGGTGACACTGAAGTGAGCTAAGTGAAGTTAATAAGATGAAGTGCGAGTTCTATTGGTTTAAAGTGACTTTAAAATGAAATTACTTACTGCGGTGCCATTTTTGCTATTCAGCTTTCAATAATGAAAGTAATTGTATAGTATTGGATTTTGCTTGATCAGGAATGTTTATAGCAATTAATTTATATGGTAATGTCCTTTAATTTTGGACTTGTAGGTTTACAATTTATACACAAAAAAACTTAAATAATTTAAATTATAAATAACAAAGGTATCGTAGTACTTTTCTGCGTTATTTAAATGTATTATAATCGAAAACTTAGCTAGCCTAGCTCAAAGGAGATGTCAACTTTTTTATGGGTACTGGGCCTCAAAATGTAACCAGGCTCAAACTTCAGAGATATTAAAGAGGCAAAATGTGGATCTAGGATCCGTTAAAAAATATTTTACACCCCTCAATTTATAACTAACTTTTTTAAAAACGTTCATATAAACCAAATAAAAGTACATAAATGTCAAGATCGGAGGTTTTTAAAACTAAACGATTTATTGTAAAAGGCTAGTTTTTAGTTCTATCTAAATATATATAAACTGTCTTGTTTAGAATTTCAGGCTCGTTTTTGGACGTCCTTTTAATTCAAACTTCGCAAAAATTTAACCATAAGTACTTACCTACTATAATGCGGCTAGACACTAAAAAAGTATCACATTATACTCACGGAACAGTCTAAAAAACCTAAGAAATACGTATTAAGTAAACTTGAAAGTCGGCTGTGTTAGAAAAAGATTTTCAATGTACTAAGTCTACCTGTATGTTAGTGAAGGCCGATACTGTCTGTGATTGATTGCCTGTACTGCGGAGGCTTGATAGCTTCGTCCCTGGATTCTTATGGACGTGTCCTACTTTCACGGAAGAGTTAAGTAGTAGAAGTCTTGATAAGGTGACTGTGACTGAGCGTTGCTCTCAAGCAACATTTTAGAAATTGGGCCCGATTTACAAAAGAATTCATGGAAAATAGAGTCCTGAAGCTTTTGCAATAAGTTTTTTTGGAGTACAAAGCGACAAACCCACAAGTGTGTCTATTGCAAAGTTATGTTTATTTATGAATTTCTTACGCATCCCGCAATGTTACTAAACCGGTTCCAATGCCTTATTATGCAATCGTAAAACTTACTTCACATTGCTTGTCTGAGATGCTAAAATAATCTCGACTCACTAGAACAATAAAATTTACGTGAAAATGGGCTATTGGTGCCGTATTTAAAATACCATATTCAAGTCACTAAAATGAAAATGTATAGAATTATCTATTTAATTCGGTGTACATGACATAGCTGAACCCAAGCATATATTTAATAACTTTTTGTCGGGGGTTAATTAAAAATAAGTTATTTTTCATTTAAAATAAATAATACCAGCTTTGCTTTATACAATGCCGGCCACTGCTGGGCACGGGCCTTCTCTACTACTGAGAGTGTTTAGACCTTAGTCCACCACGCTGGCCTAGTGCGGGTTGGTAGACTTCACATACCTTCGAAATTATTATAAGAACTTACTTACTTTCTTATAAGAACTCAGGTATGCAGGTTTCCTCACGATGTTTTTCTTCACCGTTAAAGCAAGCGATAATTCACAAAGAATACCCACATAACTTAAGAAAAGTCAGAGGTGCGTTCCCTTGGGCTTTGAACCTGCGGGGACATTCGTCTCAGCAGTCCGTCTCCTAACTAGGCCATCGCCGCTTTTTATTTTTCATTTACATTAAATTTTTACGTTAAATATTGTAAAGTGAACCGTGTTTTATAAACTAAGAAACTTAAAATTTACTTGCTTTGCATGGGCGGATAAAGTATCTAGAACTTAAGTTCCCTCATCAGAAAAATCTTTTTGAATTAATCTTGAACATAAAGTTTGTAGTAAATTCTTATAAAATCTGTATTTGTGCTTTTCGAGCTGGGAAGCTTGTGCTCGTAGCTTTGCCGGCTTAAGTTTATTAGTTTTAATAAATTGTTCACTTTGCCGGGATGTAATATTAATTAAACAACTAGCTTGTCTCATCTCTCTCTCTTGGACTGCCTCGGTGGCGTAGTTGTATTACAGTACGACTGCAAAGCTGAGGTCTCGGGTTCGATCCCCGGGTCAGGCAAAGTGATATTGAGTTTTTCAATTCAGTATCAGCCCGGAGTCTGGTGTAGATGTAGATGAAGGGTGTAGTGAAGATAAATAGCGTGAAGTGTGAAAGGGTACAGCAGAGAAGTAAAAGTTCACAGATAGTTCACAGTTATAATTGTCCACTACACACAATGAAGAATAAGTTAGAAGGGTTGAAAGCGACAGTTCAAGACAGTTCACAGTTTGAAGTAGAAAATACAAGAAAGAAATAATAACTGTAGTTGAGAAAAGTTGAAGTTAATAAGCATAAAACTGTTAACACGTTCGCGAGCGAGTATCGATTTAGTTCCAGCGTATAGTCTCACGGGTAGGATCCGACTGGTTATTATGACTTCGGCGCGGTCGGTTGCACTCGGCAATCGTGCGTCGGGTGCATTCGTGGGTATTCGGGCCCCGAACGACGCGCCTCGTGTACACTCGGGTGCGTGTCGATACTACCCACACTCATACGCACATTATGTAGCAGCAAGTAATCGATTTCCGGACAAACTCAAAAACGACCAGCTGAGTCACTGGTGTCACTGACACATGAAGAAATTGGTCATTTATTTTGTTGTTTATTTTGTGTGTATGAATGTATGTGTGTAAATATGGATGTATGTATGTTTGTATATATGAATGTATGTATAGTTGAATGTATGGTGTGAATGTGTATGAATGTGTTTGAGTGCCCACATGACTCCCCCCCAGAGACCAGGTTAGGGGCGATAAAAATCTGGAAAATGGACACGCCGTCCAGAGCGTGTGGTCACCGGCAATGTCTTAACAGGTATTATTGTATCCTGGATAACTGTGTTGTCTGGGACAGATGTAACCGGTGACTGTGGCACAGGTGGTTCTGCCGACACTTCCTGTTCGTCACTCATCACATAGGCGGGTTTAAGCCGGTCTATTGTGACAGTGACTGGCTTTCCTTTTACCAGGAGTGTATAAACCTTGTCGGTTCGTTTCAAGACCTTGTATGGTCCTGAGTACGCCGGTTGAAGAGGGGCACGTGAAGCATCCTCACGAAGAAAAACATAATTAGCAGAAGCCAGATCTTTATAAATGAAGATTCTTGGCTTGCTATGGTGAGATGCCGGTACAGGTTTAAGTTTCTCGGCGAATGAGCGCATACGAGCCGTAAAATCCAACACGTCAGATGTACAGGGCGTGCTTGGATCGAAAAATTCGCCGGGAAGTCTTAGCGGCTCTCCGTACACCAGTTCGGCAGAAGAGGTCTGCAGATCTTCCTTAAAAGCGCTACGTATTCCTAGC
The DNA here is from genome assembly GCA_949316025.1 of Lapara coniferarum. NCBI lineage: Eukaryota > Metazoa > Arthropoda > Insecta > Lepidoptera > Sphingidae > Lapara > Lapara coniferarum. Next base: position 6,441,365 of record OX438921.1, read on the forward strand.
AAAACGAAAGGCAGGACCTCAGTCCAGTTTTGGCTAGCATGGGACGTGATCGACGCTTTGAGCTGCCGATGGAAGCGTTCTACCATGCCATTGCACGCCGGGTGGTAAGCTGTGGTGCGCTTGTGTTGGAACCCAGTGATTTTTGCCAAATATTGAAACAGTGCGGACTCAAATTGACGTCCGCGATCTGTGACAATATGCTCCGGGCATCCAAATCGGGATATCCAACCGGATAATAAGGCCTTGGCTACTGTCTCAGCCGTGATGTCCGGTATTGGTACCACTTCCGGCCAACGAGTGAACCGGTCGATGGCAGTGAGGCAGTAACGGTGTCCTTGAGATATCGGAAGGGGTCCCACGATGTCTATATGCACGTATTTGAAACGTGCACGTGGCAAGTCAAACTTGGATAAAGGTGCCGATACGTGCCTTGTAACTTTCGCACGTTGGCATGGCAAGCATGTGCGGGTCCACTCTCGACAGTCCCTCCTGACACCTGGCCAAACGAATCGTTCGGCTACTAATTTTGCAGTAGCGGTAGCACCAGGGTGGCTGAGGGAGTGTAGACTGTGGAATACCTGCTTGCGGAAATTTGGGGTTACAAATGGCCTGGGAGTTGGTGTACTGGTATCGCAGTACAAAGATATGCAACTCCCGGGTAATTGTATTTTAGAGAGGCGAAGAGATGAATTGCCATCCAGGTACTGGGACAATTCGGAATCGGACTCTTGGGACTTAGCCAGTTCGGCTAGGTTGATTGGAGCACCCAATTCATCGATTCGAGATAAGGCATCGGCCACGACGTTGTTTTTGCCGGAGATATGCCTTATATCGGTGGTGAACTGGGAAATGAAGTCCAATTGCCGGAACTGCCTAGGAGAACAGTTATGTTTCCTTTCCGTAAAGGCATAAATAATAGGTTTATGGTCCGTGTATACCGTGAAGTCTCTCGCCTCAAGCATATATCTAAAATATTTGATGGCCTCGTAGATGGCGAGAAGCTCACGGTCATACGGGGAATATTTTTGTTGAGGTGAACTCAGCTTGCGGGAGAAGAATGCTAGCGGACGCCATGCATTGTCCTGCAGCTGTTGTAATACAGCTCCTATGGCTACGTCCGACGCATCCGTAACTAAAGCCAGTTTGGCATGGCAGTCAGGATGCGCGAGTAAAGCAGCATTTGAAAGGCTTTCTTTGGTATCAACGAAAGCCTTCAAAGACTCGCCATCGAGGGAAATAGGTGTTGAACCCTTGACTGCACCCATAAGGAGAGCGTTGAGAGGAGATTGGATTTCTGCGGCATGTGGCAAAAAACGTCGGTAAAAGTTTACCATGCCCAAAAACCTTCTCAATGCTCTGACGGTCTTTGGTGGGGGAAAATCGCGAATACCTTGAACCTTCTCGTCCAAAGGTTTGGTTCCACTCGCCGAAATTCGATACCCCAGAAAGGTAACTTCCGGCACACCAAAAACACATTTGGACGGATTTATGACCATCCCGTAACTTTTTAATTTTGCGAATACCTGACGGATATGGCTTTCGTGCTCGGCTTCGTCTCTGCTGAAGATAAGGAAGTCATCGAGATAACAGTAGACGAAGTCCAGTCCACGCATCATCTCGTCAACGAAGCGTTGGAATGTCTGAGCAGCGTTTCGCAGACCGAAAGTCATGTACGGGAACTCATACATACCGAAGGGGGTGGTGATTGCCGTCTTTGGTATATCCTCCTCGCACACAGGTATTTGGTTATAGGCTTTCACGAGGTCAATGGTGCTGAAAATCCTACAACCAGTGATATTGTGTGCGAAGTCATGGATATGACGTACCGGATACTTATCTGGTATGGTCCGGGCATTAAGCTGTCGGTAGTCACCGCAGGGACGCCAGCCGTTATCTTTTTTCGGCGCCAGGTGTAGAGGCGATGACCACGGGCTCTCAGATGGCCTTGCGGTACCATCATTTAACATGGCCTGGAACTCCTCCTTAGCCACCTTCAGCTTGTCTGGAGCTAAGCGTCTGGGAGGACATGAGACTGGGGGACCTGGTGTAGTGCGGATATGGTGCTGTGTATTGTGAAGGACCTTGCGATGTGTACCAGCTGGTCGCGTAATTTCAGGAAATTCCTGCGAAAGTAAAAGATGGTAAGATGAATCGCCAGTCAGAACCTTCACCGAAAAGATGTTACAATTAATAGCTAACGAAGCTGGAGTAGATACAGTAGTAGTATTATCGATCAACTTTTGCTTTTTACAGTCGACAATTAAATTATAATGACACAAAAAGTCTACTCCTATAATAGGCCTAGTTACGTCCGCAACCACGAATCGCCATGGATAGACACGACGAAGTCCTAGGTCTAGGTTCAGGTCCGCGTAGCCGTAGGTGTTGATGGTCGTCCCGTTGGCTGCGATGAGTTCGTAGCTTGTAGGTGCTCGACGTTCGCGCAGCTGAGACCTGGGGAAAACGCAGAGGTCGCTGCCTGTGTCGACCAAAAACTGCGTCTTCGTGTGGCGGTCTGTTACGAAGAGGCGACCTGGGGAAGCAGGGCAATCGTCAGTCGCCATTATCGACAGCCCGTGGCGTTTCCCGCTGGCTTATAGTCGCACGGCTGTATGCATCTCCGTGCCTTGGATTCGAAATTGATGTGGTACCAGCAAACTGGAGCACGACGATAGCTGGAAGTCGACCGCGTTCTACTTCGAGATGATGATCGCCGGCGCCGTGGTCTGGAGCGGTCAGAAGATGAAGAACCGCGAGCACGCTCCTCTAATTTTGCTTCCAATCGCGCCACCATCAATTTGAGTTCCGCGACCTCACTGGATGCATTTCCACTGCAGGAGCAAGCGTGGGCTGAAGCTGCCGTAACATTGGGATTTGCAGCTAAATCTTGGACGCGATCAGCCAGTTCCGCTAGTTGCTCCAATGACTGCGAAGTTTGGGATGCCAGAACAGTTTGTATATCGTGGGGCAAACGGTCACACCAAATGGTCCTCAAAAAATCGTCTGGAAAGTTTGGACCGGCCAAGTCTTGGAGGTGCCGGAGAAATTGTGATGGCTTCTGGTCTCCCAGCTGTTCGTGAGTCAGGAGTTGCCTGACCTTCTTTTCACGCGAGGCGGTCAACCGTCTAATGAGCTCACTTTTCAGTTTTTGGTATTTGCCTCTAAGTGGAGGATTCGTTATTATGTCCTTAACTTCTTTGGCATGTATTATTTCCAAATTGCTGAGGACGTTCGAAAATTTGGTAGTGTCGTCAGTAATGCCATAATTATCAAACTGGCCCTCCAATAAGGCAAACCAAATTTCGGGCTCGTCTGGAGAAAATTTCGGTACCTTTAGTTTTACTGGAAGGTCGTATGAAGGACGATCCGTTGACACGCGAACTCTTCTGGCACGGCGGGTGACGTTGCTGTTCTCGCCGCCATGTCGTGATTCGTCAGTTTTGGTGGAATCACTGCTGTCACTCATTGCTGCGTCTTCCTCGGGGTCACCAATGTAGATGTAGATGAAGGGTGTAGTGAAGATAAATAGCGTGAAGTGTGAAAGGGTACAGCAGAGAAGTAAAAGTTCACAGATAGTTCACAGTTATAATTGTCCACTACACACAATGAAGAATAAGTTAGAAGGGTTGAAAGCGACAGTTCAAGACAGTTCACAGTTTGAAGTAGAAAATACAAGAAAGAAATAATAACTGTAGTTGAGAAAAGTTGAAGTTAATAAGCATAAAACTGTTAACACGTTCGCGAGCGAGTATCGATTTAGTTCCAGCGTATAGTCTCACGGGTAGGATCCGACTGGTTATTATGACTTCGGCGCGGTCGGTTGCACTCGGCAATCGTGCGTCGGGTGCATTCGTGGGTATTCGGGCCCCGAACGACGCGCCTCGTGTACACTCGGGTGCGTGTCGATACTACCCACACTCATACGCACATTATGTAGCAGCAAGTAATCGATTTCCGGACAAACTCAAAAACGACCAGCTGAGTCACTGGTGTCACTGACACATGAAGAAATTGGTCATTTATTTTGTTGTTTATTTTGTGTGTATGAATGTATGTGTGTAAATATGGATGTATGTATGTTTGTATATATGAATGTATGTATAGTTGAATGTATGGTGTGAATGTGTATGAATGTGTTTGAGTGCCCACACTGGAATTTGTGCCCGATGTGGCGATAGGCTCGCCCCCTATCACATCATGGGACGGAATAACGGCGAAAAGTGGGTGCACTAGTTGCGCCTCTGCCTACCCCTTCGGGGATAACAGGCGTGTGTGTGTATGTATGCTTGTCTCATAAATTTTCTTCTTTATATAACTCTGTTATATAAAGAAGAAAGTTTATTCATAGAACGTATTTTTATTGGAATAAAAAGTCTTAAGTGTTATTTTTATAAATTTCATTAAAATACAATATTTGGGGCCCATTTTTCAATGATCAAGTAAATGTTATGTGCCGTTAACGTATAAAATAGTTAATGCTGAATGCACTCTTTTGTCTACCATGTCTTTGAGAGCTTCACTTTAGAATTTGGTCGCCTTATATTTATATTCGAATAGGTAGATTAAATTAGTACATCAGCTCAGGTTTGTCAATTCTCATATTATGTATGATATTTTGTTTCATTTGCTTAACTCAAAAATCACATTTATTACCCCTGTGCTATTATCAGATTTTACGAGAACTTAAGATTATTATAACAATGTGATCGACGCTTTCATAAAGCTTTGTAAGCCTCATTCCTCTAAACTCCGGCATTTACGTCAACGAGATTTCAAACAAGATAGAATTTTCGGAATGTGTTATCAAAATCTTATCAGAGTGTACCTTCCTCCTTAATTGTTTTGGATCTTGAGTAGCGTTGTGCTAAGATCAGTGTGGTGCGGACTATCTCACCCGCCTCAAGTCCTCAGTCACGTCAGAACCATTCATTCTAACGACCTTAAATATAAAGGTTAATATTGCTTCGAGCTTGCTTGTTTCGTTGATGTGCTGAAGTTTGAAGGGACCTATTCTTTACGATGTTTGAGGTAAAACGAAATAAGTGAGTGCTTTCGTTGCACACCTGTCTACCCCTTTGGGGAAAAAATGTGTTTTATTTTGTGTGCATGCACTACTGTGTTGAAGGACATTAGGAGACTTAACATCGAAATAATATCAAAGAAGAGTACTACAATAATAAGTACCTACTATATAGTTTTCCTAAAATTGCTTCTAAATAAAAACAGCATATAGAATTGGAGCACGAATATTTTTTACCACATATATTTTTATTTAGTTAAAAAAAAATAACACACCAGTAGCATATGCATTAGCGAAGTTATAGCAAATGACAATATCGTTCACATTTCTGATGCACATGCCTGTTGAAGGTATGTACAGCATTCACAAAACACGAGTAAATGAGTTATTTTAAATGAGCAAACTATGATAAACTACATTAAAATAAACTAGAGCTACAGGCAAGATCCAATAATTAAATATTAAAAGCAAATATCTAGTTCGTCGAGCAAATGTGTCAATACTTGTTTTCTGAACTTGGGTAGTGATGTACCAAGTATATCGAGATGTCGGGATTTACTATTGAGCATATTGTAAACATTACAAATGGTTATATTAATGGTGAATTAAGTCCTGTGTTTGTGCGAACGGAAGGTACCTATGTAAAAAGTTTTAGTTATGGGCTTTCTGGGCAAACTGTGAGGAACCATTAGGCGGAATTGATCGAGTAAATCACTGTTACTAAGTATGCCATTTATACAGAAAAATAATGTCGCTTACTTTACGCCGATCTGCCAGATTCATTTTGAAGAAGCGTAAACGTGATTTTTAACTGTTGCGATAACTTATGCCAGACGAGTGAAATACCAAATATCTTGTGAAGGTTCGCTGAATGTGGTCTACTCGTTGACAATGTATACAGTAGAATGGATTCCAAATTGTACTTCCATATTCTAGATGAGTACGCAAAATAGAGTATACAATGAATGATCTTTGTTTTAACATGTTTGAAGTGTTTTTTGACACTTGTAGGAAAAGCTGAAAAGTTATTATTCTAGCATTTGAGATAGCTCCAGAAATGTGTTGGATTTTTTAACCGACTTCAAAAAGGAGGTTCTGTATTCGATCCGTATGTATGTATGTAAATTTGTATGGCCGCGAGTTTCTCAAAAAGTACTGATCCGATTTGGATGCGGTTTTCGATATTCAAATGTATATTTTGCAGGGAAGGTTTTAGTATATAATTTATGAAGATCTGATGAAGACCTTCGGAGATACACAATGGAACTCTTCAGTAACTAACAGCAGATGACTCGCGAATGCTGCAACCGTATATCTATGATGTATTGTTCACAATATTCTATAATTAACCAACAAACAAGCAATAAATAAAAACTTTTTAATAAAAAATAATCCGACTTCAAAACCACTACAAATCAAAAAAATAATTAAAATATTTTGTATTCGCTTAGTATATACGTATATTAAGAGTCGGTTTATTATTAGAGTATCTTCAATTGTCGCGATGTATTGGGAATAACAGAATTTGTATAAATGTTTACTAAAACTCCGAAGCATCTCGAAAGCAAAAAAGTCGTGAGGATTTTTATATTTCCGATAGTGATTCCTTAGTTTTTCCTTTTCAGAAACTCTTTTTATGAGTGCCTAACTGAACCAGGAGGGATATTTGTGTTTGTGTTTTTTTTATGTTTTGGTACATGTTTTTTTTATAAGATAGTTGTGTACTGGTAAAACACGGACACAATTGCGTCGATGCTTTTACATGCAGAAAATACTGCAATCCAATCCTTATTTTTTAAGTCGTCCTTAATTTTCATGTAATCGGCTTAGAAATAATTTAGGTTATTGCTTCTATTGTTATTTGATTTAGGTATATTGTTTTATGAAATTTATGTAAGCAGTTAAACAGAGATGATGATTATCCAAGCTTCACAGAGGGTAAGCTGAATGTTATACTACATGTTATGCTATATTCTGCATATCACTAAGAACTAAATCTAATATTCTATTATTATCGTTCACACACTCACGCCTGTTATCCCCGAAGGGGTAGGCAGAGGCGCAACTAGTGCACCCCCTTTTCGCCGTTATTCCGTCCCATGATGTGATAGGGGGCGAGCCTATCGCCTATATGGGGCACAAATTCTAGACTCCGGGCTGATACTGAATAGAAAAACTCAATATCACTTTGCCCGACTCAGAGATCGAACCCGAGACCTCAGCTTTGCAGTCGTACTGCAATACAACTACGCCACCGAGCTAGTTATTATCGTTCATTATATTATTAAATTGATAAATATTATTACGCCACCGAGGCAGTTATTATCGTTCATTATATTATTAAATTGATAAATATTATTCAGAGACATGAAATCAATAAATGAGTATCCTGAAGGATTGCTGTAATTATATGGTATAGTGTAAGAATATTCATTGCTAGTTGACGATAATAATACAATTTACGTTGAAGTCCCGTACAATTAAAACGTCATCAAACGTGGCCATTATGTTGTTTACATTTTCGATAAATTTATTCATGCTTTCTAGGTGTATTGGTGGTGGTAGATATACTACGCAGATGGCAACTCTTTGAACAGAGTTATTAATGTAAAGTTGAACAATTAGCCATAAATACGCCAGCCGTGTAGGCGACGACAATGTCAAAAAAAAAAAAAAATTCCAAATACATTGAGAGTGGTACCAAAACATAGAATTTTTAACAGTGATTACGAATTATATTTACTAGAATCATGGTCGTTCGATGAGTTGGGTAAATGTTGTTTAATTCTAAATATCACACTAGTACAATCTGCTGGCTTAGTTATATCGTTCAAAAGTGTGGAGTTGAAGTTGTTCCGACTGTTGTGTTTTGTTGCTACACGAGAGGCAATTCCAAATGCGCTTCTGTTCTTTTCAGATTTTTATTTCGCAACGTGTCCTAAATGTTTTACTTAAAAATACGATTTTCATTAGTTAAAATTGGGTTCGACGAAATATACACACGTGTGTACCCACATCAGAAGCAGCTTTGCAACATAACGGGGGAATGATAGTGTCTGGAACGTAGCGATTTGCCGAGCATTGTTGCCTGACGGATATCAGGGCATGCTCTGCGGGATTCCTCAGGGATAGTGGCACTAGTATTATTTGATAGGGCCTTTTGCCACGTTCCGGCGTTTATTTGATGCAGGCTTGGTACTAGATAAGTGATTTCCGCGCGTTTTTGAACGGTTTCGAGTCCTTGGTTTTACTACGTGCGAATCGATTTTATTAAGTTTATTTATTAACTAGCGGCCCCGACAGACGTTGTCCTGCCCTAAAAAGGAAATGAAATCCTAGAACCCGAATACAGCGCCACCTACCGGATCTAATTGTTAATCGAAACTATTCTCAAACCCACCTGAGGACACAAAAAAATCATTAAAATCGGTCCAGCCGCTTAGGAGGAATTCAGTGACATACACGTTTAATATGGCGGTTAAGTATTCTTAAATTTTCAAATTTTCCGCGTAATTTTCTTGCAAAAAACCTCCCTGCCACCAAATGAGTCCTTATTTAACGAAATTTTAAAATCCCTAAACACCCCCACCCCCCCGTAAATAATACCTAACCATATTTTTTTCCGGAAAAAAATCCCGAATAAAATTCCCGGTGTCTGTTTTCCGGGATAATAGTAGCCTATGGGCGGTATTAATAGGTCAATCTCAAGTTTGAGTTACATCTCAAGTAGACATAATGTATTGAACTGTTCATACATTATGTCTACTTGAGATGTAACTCAAACTTGAGATTGATTTCCTTTGGATCACAAACTATCTCCATACTTATTTTCATACGGTTCCACTGGCAAAAAACTATTTTCCGGGATTATGGTCCCGGTTTATATTTTCCCGGGATATGAAGTAGCCTAGATTCTTCCCAGGTTTTAAACTATCTCCCTGCCAAATTGCATCGCCATCGGTTCAGTGGTTTAGTCGTGGCGGCTCGATATAATTCCCGGTTTATCTTTTTCCGGGATAAGAGTAATTATGTCCTCAACTGGATCTCGAAATATCTCTATACTTGTTTTCTTGCGGTTTCACTGGCAGAAAACAATTATCCGGGATAAAAGTCCCGGTTTATATTTTCCCGGGATAAAAAGTATCCTATGTCCGTCTCCTGGTTCTAAGCTACCTCTCCACCAATTTTCAGCTAAATCCGTTCAGCCATTCTTGAGTTATAAGTGGTGTAACTAACACCACTTTCTTTTATATATATAGATGTGACTTCGAAAATGTTAGTAATAGAATTGTTTGTTAATAGTATTTTTTAACTCAAGTATTTTCGTTTTGCCGCCAAAAATGCGAATTGTTTGTATACACATTTTATTTTTTCAAATTCGTTAGACAAATATCTATAAATGTAACTTGTAGTCCTAAAACGTAATATGTAAACTAAACCAATTAAACGGATTTCTTTCTCATGAACTTTGACTTGCCATAAGTCCCTTATCTTCAAGTAAACGTTTTTTTCTTTTTCTTTTATTTATTAAAAAAGATTTTATCGCCTTATATTTTAAGATGCAATTCTAGTGATAAATATTAATCGAGCCTCTTTAGGAGAGCATCGTAACCGTATATTGCTAAAACGGCTTTTTTCTTTAATAGTTATAAAATATCCTAGTAAATAATTACGAAACGTCGGATATAATGTTCTACCTCAAAAGGCTCAATAGTATGTATTTGCAATATATTACATTAGTATTAGACAGTGATTTACATCGTTACAGGAGTCCTTTGGCCCGCCGGGAGGAGGAGGGGGAGGGGGGGACAGGAGTTTGATAAATGGCGTTCACGCTATCTCACCCAACTTATATTGGAAAACTTGTTACAGAGCAACCTACATGCAGTGTTTTACCACAGCAAAATGTATGTAGATGGTATAATTTGGTAGACTAAAAACATTTCTTTGACGATTTTTTAAAAAAATAATGGGCATTATAGCTCTAAGTTGACATACTATTTTGTTAAAATGTCAATTTTATAAGGTTTTTTCGTGTATCAAATACTTTCAATCATTATTATTATTTCGCCCATAGGTAATATTATTTATTTTTATATTATCAAAATCAAATATTTTCGTAACAAAGACAATATTGCGTTCAATATTCAACAAACCGTAAGTTTCTCATGGGTTTCACAGCTGAAGTTACCAATAAACACTCTCAACACTTGAGAAAATACTTTTTTCACCTTAAGTTTAAATCCCCCACGTCATTGAGTGAGTCTTCTGCATCCATTGTATTTTGCGGAGTCTTTAGCGATCTGTAGGGATTCTTTCGAAAGCGAAGCATCTGTTTGCTAAACTTTATTACTGCTTGTAATAAAACCCAAGACGGCAGCACTCTGAGTTTTACGATAAAGCAGTATAAGTAAAACCGGTACGTTAATTGCTTTGCTTAACAACTTAATTGTATTAGTCTTGTATTGAAAAAGTTGTTCATCATCATTACGGGAATGGTAGGAATAAAGTACCTACTGTACTACTAATTTGTCGTATTTCATCGCACTTGCTGCAAATTGCAGTTCGTTAGGTAAATATATTAACACTCGTATCCAGAAACAATACTGACGCACCGCGAACCCGAATGCATAGTGCTGACAATTTCATAATTTCCATTTCATTTAACTGGTGGCAGGTCTCTCATATGTAGTCCGTCATAGCATTGCTCTGTACTTACCCAAGTAGGTCTGTAAATACCGTGGATACTTTAATATTTGACTCGTTGCTGTTTACCTTCTATAAATAGACAAAACATAAATCAGGACAATTTCAACATTCAGCCCATCGCACTCTCTAAACAGGCGTTCGTCCAAACAAGATCTCATGAATGATTCCGTTTCAGGTACGTCATTGATGCGACAAAGTGATTAATGTGGCACCCTGTATAGGGAATCAATGAGCCGCGCTCAAACGTGTTCATTTGTCTCCGAACACCCTTGTTGTGGCACGAGAGAAGCGGGAATCGACAGCTGTCTCAAATAAGGAATAATGTGAGGTGAAACTAATTGAAATCTATTGTATTTTGGCATTGTTTCTTCGTTAGATCAGGTATAATCGATCCTAAAAACATTAGTGTTGATGTGATTTATGTTTAGTTTTATATTTGGAGGTTTAGCGCTGTATCCGATGAACTTGTTAGGAAATGAAAGACCGTGGGTTTGATGCAAATAGTGCAGCCACTTTTCGCCGCGCGTATTCCGTCCCATGATGCGATAGGGGTCGAGCCTATCGCCATATCGGGCAAAAATTCTAGACTCCGGGCTGATACTGAGTAGAAAAACCCAATATCATTTTGACCGCCTCGGGGATCGATCCTGCGTCCTCGGTATTGCAGTCGTACAGTATACAATATAAAACTACGCCACCGGGGCAGTCATATATATTTACAGTCGCTTATACCGGGTGGAAGGGAAACGCTCTCTATACCGGAACGGTAAGAGAGAAGAACCATAACATTAAGGAAAAACTATATTCATTTGCAAAGCTATGCGATAATACTTACGATTTTAGTATTTCTGTAATTCATGCGCGCGCAATGTAAAGCGTACAAAAAAACTACAAAGCAAACGCCTACAAGGCGGCGGCCGCCGCGCTGCGCTGGCACCAGCCACGCGGTCGTTAACCCGTCAGCCGTTTTACGTGTCTCATTACGATTTTTTTGAAATATTGACCTTTTTTACTATGTTTTTCAAAATAATAGTTTGATTTATCTATCCATACGTGAAGCTGTACAGAAATTTGAGAAAATCCTACTAAAATTGTAACAATGCGATCGCGATTTTTTTAGTGCCATCACGCCAGGAATCACCAATACTATCACCTGTATTCATTTCCGAGAGTGTTTCCCTTCCACCCGGTATTTTATTCGTTTTTTTTTATACGGAGCACAATATGCAGATTCCAAATATGCATAAAACTAAATGTCGCAAAATTGACGCTTGAGTCGATTAGCCCGCAAACTATCGATTTCAAACACATAATTTTTACTTATGATTTATCGTAGAACTAATCATTCTACAGCGAACTGCACAATTCTTATTCGTTTTAAAAATGCATTAAAGCAACCTACACATATTTGCATTATCAAACTAGAGTTTTAATGCAATTTATATTCTTATTTGTAATTTTTTTAACATTCATATGTTTAATCGCTTTCGCTTATATTTATAACGAAGTCTAACACCTAATGGACAGTGTAGAACCAGCCCGACGTTGATGGCATTTGTGTCTTCACAATTGAGTGCATGTCTGTTCATTGTGCCACTGTCTTGCAGTTAATGGCGTGTTATTAGAAACTAGAATGAACTAGTTTATTTTTTCTATTATTTAAAATGCTCAAATTAATTACAAATATTTCTTAGTAGATAACATAGAGAAACCACAAAAGTTTGTACTAATGCTATCAAGGTTGACATAGTAATACAGTATTAGTAATATATAAATTTTAAATACTATGTTTTGTTTAGTTATGTGGTTGCGTGTTTCATTTCTAAGATAACATCATTTAAGATTTACGTATCAACGACCGAATTTAGTATGAAGTCTTGCGAAATATAATACTTCATCAAAATATGTTCAACGGTTTTGAAAATTTACATATTTGCATTCAGAATATTAGTGTGTATTAAGTTCTATAGAAATTACTTCTTAACAATTATGATTGTGTTTTCTATCACTTTGGATGCTTCGCTGTACGTAAAAGTAAACGTCAAACTTAGTCATGTTCCATTTTCAAAGACTGCACGAAAAACACTTTCATATTCGAGTTTATCTGAATTGACCGAAATCATATTTTTTTTTATACACCTCTCTACAAACAGATACACAGTTTCTGTGTTTTTTAGTTTGTTACAGAACTGTTACTGCTCTTCTCTCGTATGCGAGGTGCCGTCTGGTTAGGTACCAGGGTAATATCTATACTATCGCCAAGCAACAGTGTGCATGCGCTGTCTTGTTTTGGTTTGAAGGACATTGTAGCCAGCGTCATTATTGAGCATTATGAGACTTAACATCGAATGTCTCAGAATGTGCAGTGGAGTGACACGCAGTATTTTGTATTTAAAAGTTCTGTATTTTGTTACTCCTGTTTATGGTTGATCCTTCCCTTAAGGTGTGCGGCATGCTCGTCTCATTCAATAACAATAAAAAATCTTTCTAGAGAAGTATACGTACAATGCGATTCAAATAAGAGTAGGAACGTTAATGACCTTTATGTGTCAAATGTCATTTGGAAAGTACAAATTTTGCATAGAAAACTTATTACCATATAAACAACGGTTTATTTTTTGTCTTATTGATTCTACATCAAATTTAAATAAAAACTTATTGCTAAACTAGATTAATATAATATTTAATTATTAGACGTCACAATATGGCGCAAAATTGATTCTATTCTTATTTGAATCGCATTGTACGTTATTTTTAAGAGTTTATGACATTACGAAGTATTATTCGACCTTCAGCACTTATTGTGCGATTGGAAGCAATTCGAGCGGCAATCGATTTTGTCTCGCATTCAACCTATTGTGATCTTCAAATAGAACGGAGGCCCATTTCCGGCATGTGTTGCTTCGAAATAATCTGTGGACTGTCTGTAAAATATTGATTGAATCTTGTAATCGATTGCTGTTAATAAATGATGAATGAAGGCCCCTTGTCCTTGCTTGATAAGAACACGTTTCAAGGTTAGAGTTGTATACTGATAGCAGCAGTTGTTTTGAATAGGTTTAAAATCCACACCGCCCATATTTTCCATCGCTAAATAAAGCTCTTTAATTGCGTGTTGTAAGCATGGGCGTAGCTATAGCTTATCCTATGGTATAAAAAAATTAGTAGCGTTGGTTCTTGCCTTGAATGACACCGTATACATCCCTCCCCCCGCGGTCACGGCATTACAATGCAGACAGGTTTTGTAGCACAATCATTTTAGAAGCTAAGGGGGGTCCGGACCCCCAAAATGTCAGCGTTCAGTGGCGTAGCGTGGTTTATTGTAAGCAAAATGTGGGAGGGCTTCAGGATCCCCTAGCCCCCCCCCTCTTTATACGCTCATGGTTGTAAGTGATTATCTAGTAGCAGGCGGAGTGTTTGCATTATGTTGTCTGATATGTATCGAGCTTATTACAGATACTATTATAATATTATGATTTTGTCTTCTGGTTTATTTGTCGGTTTAAAATGCAGCCAAACGAGAAATCTTTTCCAAACATAAGTCATTGAAGGTGGTCTTAACTTTTTTTGTTGGTAAAAGTTTCACATGAAATAACGGAGAATAAAGTAGAGAATGGACGCTGCGTCCAAACACGGCTAAGTGAATATTGACAGAAAAGAGAGATGGCCAAAGCGAACCTGCGGTCAGTCTTCTTTTTCTTGAATTCTGAGCGTTCCATGTCACACGCATGATCCATGACACTAGAGACGTACAAGCAGGGCATGTATTAGCCGGCAGCCGGTCTGGGTCTTCGTCCTTCATCCATGGGCAATTTTGTGACAGGCTTGCCCAGCCCATTCTCAGCGTAGTGACGTCATTATCGTGATTGACATTGGACTAAAGCAAAGTTATCATTCAATTATCTTTCATTAATCAATCTTTATTAAACTGCTCTCATTAACTTTTCAATTAATGTTTTAATTAACGTTCAACGGCATTGCTTTTCATTCGCCCTTCTGTAGTGTAAGCGAATGTGCAAATTTCTGAACTGAAATCTTTTCAATGTTTGGTGTGCTTAAATTTTGTATTTTACTAACGCATCTAATATGGTGTAGAGTGAAAGGTCAAGACAATACTCCGAATGATAATGATTTAACAACAGAAAATTTATCATGTAATTATTTTCTTATTTTCATTGGGGTATGGTGATTGCCTCGGTGGCGTAGTTGTACGCGGTACGACTATCGAGTTGAGATTTGAATTTGGAATCCCGGGTGGGGAATGTGATATTGGGTTTATCTGCTCAGTATCGCTCCGGAGTTTGGAAATGTGCCCGGTGAATTGCAATAGGCGACTATACTAGACTTAACATAGCTAGCGATATCTGGCTGTGTTACACTCTGCCTACAGCTGAAAAGAGAGAAAAATACGATGAGCGAATGTATATTTATTTTTTTCATAAAATGGCAAATGAGCAGATCACTTTAGTGATCTTTGCAGTCGATAAACGCAGACTTTATTCATATATACACTCACGCCTTTTATCCCCGAAGGGGTAGGCAGAGGCGCAACTAATGCACCCACTTTTCGCCATTATTCCGTCCCATGATGTGATAGGGGGCGAGCCTATCGCCATATCGGGCACAAATTCCAGACTCCGAGCTGATATTGAATAGAAAAACTCAATATCACTTTGCCCGACCCGGGAATCGAACCCGAGACCTCAGCATTGCAGTCGTACCATAATACAACTACGCCACCGAGGCACTTTATTGATTTTTTAATATATTATAGTTTTTATTTTCTTTTATTATAGTTCGTGAATAGATATAGGAATTCAAGCAGCATGCTAATGTGGTGGCCTTTTTAATGACTTTATGGAATTTCGAAAATAGTTTTTGCATAACCTACCGCGCAAGGTTTAATTTGTATCAAAGTGAATAATTCAGTACTTAATTGCCGTATTAACAAAAAAGTTAACAATCCGTCAAATTTCGTTGTATATTTTCCAGCCTTAATGATGGCTTTTGACAAGACCGACATACCCCAGCAAGATGTCGACGATGCTCTTATCCTCGAAGTGGGAAAGTACTCCACAATGGACTTCAACTACTTAAACGATCAATATAAACAATTCAATGATCCTTTCAACAAAGAGTGGAATACGCTTGCTAATAGATGTTTCGATGATTACACCAAGTGCCTTATAAGTCAGTGAGTAAGATCATTAGTACTTTGCCATCACTTGGTGTTGATTGTCTAGTGGCTTAGTCAAGGCAAGCTCCAACGTGGAGAACTCATTTGCCGTAGCTTGTCACTTGCAGTCACTTGCGATCTCTTGTTTTACTTGTTAGTTCCTATCTTACTCCTGATTTATCTTACTAATGATTTTATCTTACTTCTTACTTATCTTGTTTCTTACCTATCGTACTTCTTACTTATCATATCTTACTTCTTACTAATATAATAAAAGCGAATCTTAGTAAAAATGTTTGGATGTTTGGCTAAGTAAACACAGTAACCGTTGAACGGATTTTGATAAAATTTGGTCCACGAATAGGACATGTACTGGATTAATATACAAGCTAGTTTTCATCCCGGTAATTTGCTTCCGTGGAAAATCATTGTTTGATTTTTAAGTAGATGGCGCAAGCATCATCCAAATGTTACTGTAGCCATAACGCCTTATGGCTACAGTAACATAGGGATTTTTGTAGCGGAAAAAGCTTTTCGTGCAGTCGTAGCACTCGTAGCTGCAAACAACACCGAGTGCATAATAAAAACTGACAGCGCAGAGAGTGCGGCCAGCTCCTCAAAACTCGCCTATGTTGGCTGCTTGCATTAGTTTTTATCAGACTTGCCGAACATTTAGATGGTAGCACTTGCTTTCTAGCACTTTGCCTACGATCGCATTGACATATTAAGCACGACAAGCATATACATGTTTGGAATTACAATTTCAATGTAAAATTAATGGACTACATAAAACACTGATTCTGTTGATCACCAATGAAATTTTATGATTCTTATGACCTTGAGTTGTTATTTTCAGAGATAACCCAACACCAGTTTGCGGTTACAACAGGAACGAGCCTAAAACGGAGTACTACGGAATTAGGTCCTTTAATACTTATTGCGATGCGTTTTTTGATAATTGTAGGAGGGGCTACAGTAAGTATAACTGGAGTGTAGTTGACGCCAAACTTTTAGTTTTGAAGTTGCACCGACCATGCCAAACATAATGTGGTATGAGGACGGTGAGTGCACAACCGCGGACTTGACGGAAACTTGAGACCGAACTAGAAATTTGGATACAACGATCTAAAGTTTGATATGATATTAATTTGATAATCCTACTTCCTACTAATCCTACTTTCGCCTTTATAATAATAAAGGCGAAAGTTTTAAAATGTATGGATGTTTGTTACTCTTTTACGCAAAAACTACTGAACGGATTTTGATGAAATTTGGCACACGGGTAGATCATGTCCTGGATTAACACATAGTCTACTTTTTATCCCGGAAAAACTTTTTAAAGCGGGCGGAGCCGCGGGCAAAAGCTAGTATTTAATACAATCCATAACCCTACGATATTAAGAAATAAACTTAAATACACTTTGACATGAAGTTTTTTTATCAAAAGGCGTGTGCTTTCTTCGTGCGTTTTCTGCACATAATGACACTTTATGAAATGTGTAAAGGCATAATGCCTCATTATTGGAGAATAATTCGCCAAATAACTTGGTGAATAAACATGATTATGAATTACTAGCTTTTGCCCACGGCTTCGCCCGCGTTAATAAGTTTTTCCGGGTTAAAAGTACATAAAAACCTTCCCGTTGAATCATTCTATCCAACACATTTATTTGGATAAAGATTAATATTATGACGTTGATACAACTCTTAACAAATAATGCATTAATTTCGACCAAATTTCATCTCCATAAAAATGGTTCTAGTGAGTTAATCTTAAAAGATAGACAGATACTGTCGCGGACATTTTTTTAGATCATTTCAAGAGAAATAATTCTTTCATACATATATTTTTGGTATCTTAAACCGTTTTCGCATCGAACGCAATGGAAGCCCTCAAGGATGAATAATTTTCCCCGTTTTTTTTTTAAATTTTCAATTATTTCTTCGCTCCTAATAGTTGCATCGTGGTGTTATATAGCCCAAAGCCTTCCTCGATAAATGGTCTATTCAACACAAAAAGAATTTTTCAATTCGAACCAGTAGTTCCTTAGATTAGCGCGTTCAAACAAACAAACAAACAAACTCTTCAGCTTTATAATATTAGTATAGATGAATAACGAACACCCGAATAAGCTGTTTACACACTTGTAATAGTGACTATTGCCTTGTACTCGGCAAGTATTTAAATCAGGGTAAACACATTTCCTAATGTGTTGCGATTATTACCTATTTCAAAATGCATTTAAAATGCACCCGCATCTCTTTTAAAATCGTTATGTGTGTAGCCGTTTTTTTAATTTTTATTGTCTGTACGCAAATTGTAGTTTTAATGTTAATGTTATTTAAAAGTGTAATTTCATTTTAGGGCATTGGAGAATATTGGATACTGGAAGATGCCATTCTACCAAAACGGTAATAGAGTCTTTCAGAAAATGGTCCGGGAGAACTTCTAATAAAATTAGGAAATTTTTACATTTATGATACATATGTATTGGAAACAAAACTATAATTATTTTATTTTGATTATAATATCGTTTGCTATTATTTTTAAAATAAAAAAATAAATAAAAATCTCAAGTATTTTATTTTTAAATACACTTTATTTCCGCCATATACTCAAATTGATTTATGTGATGAATTTCAATCGGTATCATATTATTTTAAAAAGGTCATTCTGGAATTGTTAAGTAATTGGACATAATACTAAGTATAGAATAGTCCAAAAATATAGTAGACAAACAATATACATTTCTTCATAATCTATTTTAAGCCCTTTCACCTAGATAAGATCTAATTGAGTAATGAAATGAAAAAAAATCCTCCTAGCCAGTTTCGGCCACGGCGGCCAATCTCAACGGAGATCAGCCAGGTACGCAGGAGATATTATAGTGCACAAGTGTGTGCGCAATACACAGGTGCACTCGCTATTCCTTCACTCTCATAGTCCGGTGAGACGGCAATCCGACATGACCGGAGAGAGATCAGGCGCAGGACCAACGGCTTTACGTGCTTTCCGAGGCACGGGGGTATCACACCGCCAACTTCCTGACTCCGAGCTGCGACTGAGTAAATTTTAAGATGGAAAAACCCAGTCACAAATTTTTTTGGCTCGACCCGGGATTCGAACCCAGGACCTCAGCGCGCAAATCGTACTCGTAATGCGTACGCAATACCACTACGCCACCGAGGCAGTCAATTGAGTAATATATATAATACCGGCCGTGTATTACATACTGTCTCAATGGCGGGTCTTATCTACATTGAGAGGGGTTTAGGCCTTAGTCTACCACGCTAGCCTAATGCGGGTTTTTTACTTCTTAACTGCCTCGGTGGCGTAGTTGTATTATGGTACGACTGAAATGCTGAGGTCTCGGGTTCGATCCCCGGGTCGGGTAAAGTGATATTGAGTTTTCTATTCAATATCAGCTCGGAGTCTGGAGAACTTCTCCGGCATGCAGGTTCCGTCACAATCTTTCCTTCACCGTTAAAGCAAGCGATAGTTCACAAAGAATACATTCTTAATTTTCGAGATGTGTGCCCGTGGGTTTTGAACCTGTTGAGTGCGGACGTCGTCTCGGTAGTTCGTCCCACTCCTAACTAAGCTATTGCCGCTTCTAATTGAGTAAAACCTTACCTTTATTAATTGTAACCACCTGGCATTACTTAATGGAAGTTTATACGAACCCTGTTTTTAGGCCTCCAGAAATAGACAGACATTACAATAAGATCCGGCCATCTTGTGGTCGACGCAACTTGGCTGCTTTATTTGGATCTATTTACACAGACCCCGAATTTGAAATAAACATGTATTATTATACAATACAATGAACAACAAAAATAATATAATAAACTGTATAAAATAGTTAAAATCACTGTTCTGTATCAGAGATACTTTACTATATTTAACTAATTCACTTGGCCACTTTATTGAGAACTGCCAACAAAAATGCTGATGCTCTTTTGTTTTTTAATTTCTTCGTCAATATCTCTACATTATTTAGTGGCCAGGTATATTTAGAACCTTAAGCAAAAAGATTAGTTCTACTTTAAATGTTCCTCTAACTTTTGTTTTCAGCAGTTTGCAAAGAGATTCTAAAATCTCTGTTTATAAAAGTCTGTATACTTACCTAAATTTTTTCAAATTTGCATGCGTTATACCCATGTGTCAGTAAATATGTTTAATATGTCCAAGGCCAATACTGGCCTTGTAGTAACTCGTAATACAATTCGTACAACTTGAATATAGCTTGTTGCTTCCGTATTGGCAGTTGATCTTTAGCTCCCTGTATTCACTATTGAACGGTTACCGTTTTCTTTCAAAGGTAGTTTTGACTTTTGAGTTGTGCTCAAATGAAATGCAAGAAAACAAAGTTTTATAAAGCCACGCTCATACGTTCCCGTTTTTTACTAGTTCAATTGATTTTAGATGTTGATACTAGTAGTTCGGTGTGATAGCGACCTTACAAAAGGTATCTTCAAAAGGGTCGCCACAACCCCAAAGGGACAGTTCGTACAGATTACATTCAGTATCGTCTTCTATTCAACCCTTATAATGCTCAAATGTTACAAAACAGCTTTCTACTCGGTTACGTCTGTTTGTTTTGTAATTATTGTGTGGGACGTCCTGACTTTGTAAATTTTTACTGTTGTTTGGACGGTTTTTATTGCATTAAAGTATGATTCTTTAAAATACTTTCTCTTTATTGCTGAAGTGTCTAAAATATGTCGTGAAAGTTTCGTCTTTGTTTTTATTCATGTTTGCGAGTCGGTCGTTTCAGGACAAATTTAATCGTTTTGCTGTAATACATTTTATAGTTATTTCTAGAACTTTTAAACGCAATATTAAGATGCTAAGGCCCTGTTTTTTCAACTGTAGTTATCTTTTTGTCGGAGTTTTATTAAGCTGGACGCGCTCGCAGCACCTGGAGCACTCGAAGAATTTTAGTTTTTTTTTAAATAAGAGTATAAGATTATGTATAGTGTATGTTTGTATAGGTTTATTTAAGTTTGTTGCTTTTTATTTCTAGTACACAGTGTAATCGGCAATAGGAGAAAGTCGTGCAAAAGTACCTAAGTATAAAAATATAAGTGTCCGCCCGAAGCTTTCGCTTTGGTATCGGATTAGGCCACCTGTGGTTAAAAAACATCTTCGGCAAAACTTTCGGCCAACATCGGCTAATGGACCGACGCGACGGTTCCTAGCAAGCGCTTAAATTGAACGAAATAAATAAACCCATCAAAACATTTTCATGTAAAATGTTGCTAAGACGGGATTATATGGCTCGCACTGTCAAAAAGTTATCCATATTAGAGCCAAGCTTCTAACTCTACACGCCCTAACCTTAACAAACTCTACACCTCGTCAAAATATGTGGTTCGATCGTTTCGCTACCGTCACATGGGCGTGGCTTACTGTTACTTACCTTAAAGTGACTGGCATAGTACAGTGTAATTTAAATTTCTGAGTAGTTACTACTTATACATATGTAGCCGTGGCGTTTACTATCCTAGTCTTCTCATTTATTTCTATAAGGCGTCGCGCATATTCTGTCAACTTGTTTACTATAAAATTAACAACTTTTCTTGAGTGTCTTAACTCTAAAGCAACTGTCAGTTCTATTATGTTTCGTCTGCGCGAGGCTTAAGACGTAAACTGTAACACATTTTGTATGTTTACGTGTAACTTTGTTACGACTAAGTTTACGGTTGTATGTGAATTGTACCCTCAAATTGGTATTGTTGAAAACGTAAAGGTAGATGGAGTTATTTTATTACTTAGCCTGTTACGATGTAGCTTGTCTATATTTTGGTATTTTGTTTGGTGTATTATGCGGATTGCAGACCGAAAACTGAGATAAGATATTAGCTTAGCTTCTATAGCTGACATATTTCTTCATACTTGCGTCGTCATCATTATTTTCAGCAGCCACAGGCCATAGGCGGTGAATGCCACTTATCAGGTGGACTGTTGGCTCGTTTGTTTACTGAAGCAATAAAACAATATACAGACGTAGAGAATATAAGATTTAATTATATTATGTATACATATATCGTTAGGCACTTGTATCATGGGTTATAATCATCAAACATCGCAAAGAGTTAAGCCTTTTAAATGTCTTGTCTTTGCGTTAATAACAAATTATTATGTTCGAAAAATATGAAAAGGTGTACCTATTTCCTATTTCTTACATTTTTATATTAAATTAAAGTAACAGCGTATTGCACGATAAACACTCTTTTACATCCGAGCTTACGAAGCTTACGAAGCTTACTATGCGGAATGAAACTGTGATATTGTTACTTTGTTTACACTTTGCCACTATATTGTAACACCTAACAACTATAATATTATAATCTTGGTAGTATAATAATATAAAAGGGTTTGGTAAATCAACGAAAGAATGTGATGAATAATAATATGCAGTAATTAAAAGAATTAGAGTAAACCTGATAAATTTATATCTAGAGACTACAATACTATTATGGAATAGTTTGAATATATTCGATTGGTCTTTGTTATTATAAAAACGATTAAAAAAAAATGTCCTCAAGTTATATAGCTGTGAGCTACACAAGGCTACATCATATTTTGCTTTGGATATTTTATTCTAGCTAAAAGAATTATCATGCAGGCAGATCACAAATAACAGTTATTGGATTTTAAAATAAAAGGCACTACTTTTGATTGTATGTTTTGAAACTCAGGATGTTATGCAGAATACCTTCAAAATTAACCAGGTTATTTTATTCACGTTCTAGCTAACACAACGTCTTTGGAGAGGTCACTTCACTCGCTGGCACTGTTTTGGTCACTAAAAATAAAGTAAGATTTTTTAAGCAATTTCTATACAAGCGTAAGTAATGTTCTCGCTTGGTTTTAAGCGCCGCGCCGCACCGTGTTTATAAACAGTAGCAATATCACTCGTAAGCTTTAATTAGAATTTGTATAGTATTGAACTGCATTCATGATCGTAAGATGGACACACACTCATGCCTTCCATCCCCGAAGTGGTAGGCATAGTGCGTATTTTGTTCCATGATGTGATAGCGGGCGAGCCTAAGCCATATCGGGCATGAATTTCAGACTCCGGTAATACGGAGCAGAAAGATGACACGAGATAATACCACCTATTTATGAACGATTATAATTGCTACCTTTGGATCAATTAAACTACATCACAACAAAGACATTCAACGGTATACCGTATAGTTAGTTACAGCGACTAGAGACTGTGTGGTCGCTTGTTAGTTATATAACTCTTTGCATGAAGATAAAGTTTGTTTGACATACTTACAGATGGATGATTGTATTCTTAGGATAGGTCTAAAGATGGCGTTTGGGTTCGGTTGTTCATGTCGTTAACCCACATTTGAAGGTGGTTCCGATTTTTTAAGAGTTGAATTTTATGACAATTTCTCGCGTTTTCTTTGGCGACGTTCAGTTCCAGTTTGTTAAGTAAACGTTTTTCTTGGCCCGAAGTAATGAAAGTACTCCAGTTGTTGTTCTTTGCTATTCGAGGATTTCAGTTATTTCTCTTAGATAAAACTTTTTTGACTTATTGCCTTCCTGCCTCAACGTTTGCGTTTGTTTTGTTGTGAAATAAGCTGACATATCTGTAAACGCTGTTGAAGAAATGGCACACCATTTCTGCATCCACCCCATTATCCATATCACCATATCTCCAGGGTCATTTTATGTGATGAAAATGTTTTAGGTGGCGATATTACGTCACTTTCTAGCGTTTATTTTCGTAGCACACACACACACACTCACGCCTTTTATTCCCAAAGTTCGCAGAGGCGCAACTAGTGCACGTATTTTTCACTGTTCGTATGCCGTACCATGCTGTGATAGGGGGTGAGCCTATCGCCATATCGGGCACAAATTCCATACTCCAGGCTGATACTGAACAGAAAAATTCAATATCACGTCCGACCCGGGGATCGAACCCGAGAGCTCAGCATTGCAGTCGTATCCCCTATCGAGGTAGTCATAAGCTAGAATCATAATATTTTTTATGTTAAAAGTCCGTATCAGTTACGTCTCGCGACACATCATCACGTACGAGTTCATATAACTGAGTAATATTGTTAAATGTATGATTAACAATCCCTCCACGTAGACGTTAAATGAAATTTCATTCATATTACCTTTCTCGCCTAAGACGCGTAAGTTAACAAGATGAATTAGCAATTGCGTACACGAAAAGCGTTTTAAAGGTGATGTGGAAAAATGTGAATGGAACGCTGTAGGCAGTCTTTAGGCTCGTATAAATTACAGAAATCAACTCAATCAAGATTTGAGGCAACTTTTCTGTGGTCGGATACGAGATGGAAATTGATTTAATTTGCACATGTAATGCTCAATTTACGCGTAAAATAGAACTCTCTTATTGGCTACGCATAGAATACAATGTCTTAGAAATATTAGCTTTTATTTTCAGGTTACGCTAACAAAACTGCGAGGATTTCAATTATTAAACACGCACACACACACACGCCTTTTATCCCCGAAGGGGTAGGCAGAGGCGCAACTTATGCACCCACTTTTCGCCGTGAGCATACCGTCCCATGATGTGATAAGGGGCGAGGCTATCGCCATATCGGACACAAATTTCAGACTCCAGGCTGATACTCAATAGAAAAATCCGCTGTCACTTTGCCCAACCCGGGGCTCGAACCCGAGACCTCAGCATTGCAATCGTACCGTAATACAACCACGCCACTATGACAGTCATATACATTACATGGAATTGGAATTTGTTCTATATTTGGACATATGTTTACTATCTTTTACGATATGAGCTCCTCAAAATTTTAATTGCACCGTTTACACTCTTACTAGATACTCCTCCAGTGTCACATGTTTGGTAAAATTTACATAATATATGAATTGTACAATTCACATTATAATGGTAGCATGACAACTTGGGACTATTATGTACATTAATTATTATTATTATGTTATATTGGTAGCGTGAAAACTTGTAGTAAAACTATTTTACCCATTTTTGAGACAAAGGACATGTCCGCTTTTTGTATGGGTGTTGGGCCTCAAAATCTAACCAGACTCAAACTTTATAAATATTAAAGGGGCAAAAATATGAATCTTGGATACATTAAAAAAACATTTTAGACCCCTCTTATTATAACAACCTTTTTGTGAAAAACGTTCATTTTAAGTGTAGTTTTCAAGTAAAATAAAATTACATAAATCTCAAAATCAGAGGACTTTAAAATTATACGGTTTATTTATTTTACATTTTTTATTCTCGACCTTTCGGAAACTTTACAGCCTTCACGGGGTAGTAAATATTAAACAAATTTATTGCGCAAAATCCTTAAAGTAGTTTTATTTCAATGTCGAACATTCGCGTAATATGAATAAATCATTGCGAAATCTGGGTTAGACTATTTAACAGATTCACTCTCCAAAGCCATAACAGGCTTTGAAAGAAGATAACGAAAACATTTTCCCACAAAGAACTAGACAAAGCTGAATTCAAAACCACTATATTACTCAACAAAACAAATCTCAAACGCCGCGACTCGCGTCGCTAGACTTGAGACTCATTTTTTCAAGTTTATTTTGTTCGCTTAAAATCTGTTAGAACTGTGCGCCAGATTGTGTAGACCTTTTGTTTTTCAACATCTGTACGACTAGCCTCGGTAACTTTATCATTGTCTTCTTGAGTTTAAGACGCCTGTAGTTGACACGATATTAAAAAGCCATTAGTGAACGTATCTAATTAATAATTATCTCTTTATGAACATAATTAGTTAAGGGTTTCGTTGTAATTTGGATTATTCAGAGAATTATTCGTGTCTTGAAATTACCCGTATCGCGCATTTTGATCTCGATCTAAAATTTGATTTGGTTTTCATTTAATTGAATGAATTTAACGCTAAATTCCAGAGGTGTGAAACATTTGAAATAACTTTAAATGCAAAACTATTTTGCAATAAAATACTTTATCAAGAAAAGCATTTTATATTTTCTTTTAAATAGTTTTTAGAATGTATTTTCTATTTGGTAAATGTAACATACAAAAATTGACATTTCTCAAGTTTCATCAATAAGTTATTGAAAAAGTGATACAATTTACGAATATGTGGTTTTCCGTTTAGTGAATTTTTCGCTATTACCGAAAACATATTATTTGGGTATAAAAAAAATAAAAAAATACATAAACATATGGCGATACGCACGCCCCCTGTCACATCATGGGACGGAATGACGGCGAAAAGTGGGTGCACTAGTTGCGCCTCTGCCTACCCCTTCGGGGATAACAGGCGTGAGTGTATATGT
Organism: Lapara coniferarum; assembly: GCA_949316025.1. Taxonomy (NCBI): domain Eukaryota; kingdom Metazoa; phylum Arthropoda; class Insecta; order Lepidoptera; family Sphingidae; genus Lapara; species Lapara coniferarum. Next base: position 6,467,579 of record OX438921.1, read on the forward strand.
ATGTATGTATAAACATTTTTTTTTTGGTATTACATGTAATATATTATAGTTTCGGAGTTGGTGATCCATACCCACTTTACAACATCGTCTATTGATATAAGAACTAATTCCAATTATTATTTTCCGACCCTACATGGATGACCCGACCACTCATCCATCGAACATTGAAGTGGTATCGACGACTAGCAGACGACGCCAACATATCGCTAGATGGCGACACACGTTCCTAGATTGCACTTGCAATATTTGAGAGATGCAAAGTATATATACAAGCTCCGAGTAAGGACCATCGGAGGGGCCGCGGCCGGTCAGGCGCAACATCTGCCTGACTGGAAATTTCCCTTCCATAGAGGAACATAACTATCTGTTCCTCTACTGCGGCGACGATCCTAATGCCGCTAAAAGTCCTCATGATTTGTACACTATTTATATTTATATCAATAAATAAAACGGATAATCTGTATTTACGAAACATTTTATTTGAAAAATATATTTAAATAACTACGTTAATAATTACTTTGCGTTTAGTATGTAAATAAAAACGGTGAAACGATTTTGTATTTGCATTTGACATGAAATACACGAAAAGTTTTTGTTTTTTATTTACATACTTTGTTGTCATGATCGCTGCTAAACGCTAGTAATGTGTAGAATATAAAAATTCGGAGTAAATATTAAACTAAATAAGTAAATAAATAAAAAAGTCACTCTTTAGTCTATTCTTGTAAATAAATGGTAATAAAATGAGTACTATCTACATTAGCCGTTTAATACGATAACTATCAAATAAAACTTGCCTGAAACTTGTGAAACAAGTCCTAAATAATCAGCTGCTGGATAGTTGTTTCGATATGTAGATAGTTTCATATCATAGGATGTTGTATGTATGAACACTAATTTACACTGCCTGTGCTATCAACATGGCTGGGAACTACTACATTCAGTAGTTAGCAAGATGACCCGACACTCATCCATCAGACATCGAAGTGGTATCGACGAATAGCAGACGACGCCCAATAATACCACTAGATGGCACCACACGATCCAGGATTGCACTTGCAATATTTGAGCGATGCACAGCATATATACCACCTCCGAGTAGGAACCGTCGGAGGGGCCGCGGCCGCTCAGGCGCAACATCTGCCTGACTGGAAATCCTCCTTCCATAGAGGAACGTGACCATATGTTCCTCTACAGCGCAAACTGCATTTAACGCATTGAGGGAGTTATTTATCTGATAATATTATGTTTATTCCAGTGCATTTCATCCGGCACTAAAATGAAGCATTGTCATCAAGGCAGATTATTCAAAATCGTAGCAAAGAAATATTGTTGCATCATTCACCATTATGCCCACACCATCCACCCACAGCGATCTCAAATTAATTTTGTGTTGTAAGCATGTCGCACTCAAGGTCTGAATCATTAATATCAAAACAAGGCTTTATCTAACCTAGATGTCACTCGCAGCTTCGTCCGTATGAAGAGACGAAACGGTTTTTCCACTACAAAAGTTCCTAAATAAACTGCAAATGCTAGTGCCACTTAATTAAAATATAAGTGAGCTTAGGATGTGGCATTTTTTTTTTAATGGCCCTACTGCCAGTAGTCTGACACGAGTCGGCTTTTCTGGCCACACCGGTCTTTAGGGTGAACGCAGAAGGCGCTCGAAACCCTTTGAATTAAGTGACCATGCTGAGGGCAACCCACTAACTGGTTACGAACCTCGGCTCAGGACGGCTACTGAGAGAGGATGAGACATCAACGATTAGGGAAAGATTGGTTTTTAGGCCTAATCCTGTTAGATTGTGTTGTCATCGGCACGCGAGCCAGAACTGCTAGGGGGGTCGGGGGGGGGGGGGGGGGGCGACGGGGAACGCGGCGAGGTCCTCGACGGCGAGGACGGAAAGAGTGTGGCAAAAAGACGCAACTTGTAAGACGATCTCGTTTCATTTTGATTGTGATTGGTCGAGTGATCAACACGTCAGTCACCTGTTAGTCTCTCAACCAATCGCAGTAAACCGAAACCGTTGACGAAACGGAGTCGTGTCGTGTTTTTGTCACATTCTAAGCCCACAGGCTACAATTCAAGCATTTCTCACGGAAACAAATTACCGAGACAAAAAGTAGCTAATGTCCAGGGCATGGTATATTCGTGTACCAAATTTCAACCAAATCCTTTCAGCAGTTTTTGCGTTAACTCTAACAACCATCCAAACAATCGTCTCAAATATTAGCGTTTAAAATATTAGTGAGGAGTAAATAGTAAGACAAGAAAGGTTTAAAAAAAAAAATAAGTAAGTAACTTTTATGTTTTGTTTACTTACATCAATAAAAAAAGGTTATGAAGACATTTTATTTTCTAATATGGAACGGGAAGACCGGCCAGTAAGGTATTATGTCACGCGACCGTCGGTTTCATATAAAGTGTCTGAAAAGCAAACATATTTTTGTGTCGTATTGTGTGTTGTTTCATATTGCGCCTCACAATACGATTTGCATTAGTGTGCCGTTTTTGGTGATGGTTATTATTTCTTACAAATTTTGAATGAACATTCATAATTCCTTTAGCAACATTAATATTTTTTGTAATATTTTTGCAACAAATTATCATATAATGTAATAGAAAGAAAACACGTCTCAGTAAGTCAGTACTACCATTTAGGAGTAATTCTGTTTGAGAAAGAATAAGGATAATTAAACTGATATCACTAAAAAATTATGGAATACATGAACAATTCCTCAAAGATCATTTAAAACAAAAGGAAACGTCAAGGTAAATATTCAATAAAAGGGAATATAAAATCTCGCGACCTTTATATCTGACAGGCCACTCGGTAAGTCTTGGATTTACGGGATTTGAATGTATTAACTTTTTGATTTGAAGACATTTCATCCCCGTTACTATAAGAACTTTAATCAAAGAAAACTCGGTGAGACGCCATCTTTAATGTAAGGTTTTATGGAATATCCGATTTACGTAGTACAAGAGTATCTAAATAAGGAAATCTTGTGTGTCGGAAAATAAATTTGTGCTTTTAAGGATCTCTTATACGTCTATTTTATCTATAGCATTCGTAGAAGTTAAATTATCTGTGTTATTAAAGCATTTAGAATATACTGTTTATGCCTTACTTTTACTATCATAATATCACTCAGAAAACCGTAGCTATGGCAACACCAGCTATTTGAACTTATTTTTTTGTCATCACAATTTAGTCAAAGCTGTCTTTTAAGAATTCCGGATATTCCAGTATTATTAATATTTCTTTTCGTATTAATGTATTCTACATTATTCAATGAGAGGGATTCGTTTCTACATAATAAATCTGAGATCTTGATTTGTCCTAAAAATGTTCCCAAATGTAATTTCACAAGATGTTCAAATTATATGAAGAGGAAATTAAAGAATCATGTCTGGAAGGAAACGTCTTTGTAATTTCAAATGTATTGATTTGGAAATTAAAAGTTTTTTTGCATGAATAAGCTTATTGATTCCAAAAAATGCTGACTTAATTAATTTGGCAATTTTATCAAAAACCCGATGCTGAAAGGTAAGGAGAAACATTTCAGGTGATCAATCTACAAAGATATTTATTTATGTATAAATAAGCAAACGAACAAAGAAATCATCACTAAATTGTGGAGTCCTAACAGAATCGTGGGAGTGTTGCTGACCTTTGAATATCAGCATGATGATCGAGGAAAGTTGAGACATACATGAGCAAGCAAAAGCAGGTGTGCACACACTATGAGCAATATATAATTCATATCATCATCATTGTAAATGAAAACAAATAAATGAAAATGAAATAAAAAAATGTCGAGTTTAATTTTACAATATTAGAAAAATATACCTTAATTTATTATGATCACTAGAACTAGAATTACATCTGCTTCTTTTCTTCTTGTTACTTATTTTAGTTTTTTTTTACTATTTCTTTTTTGAATTGCCTGTAAGACGACATTACGTCATTTTTAATATTAGCAATGATAACAATAGTAAGATTAACGGCCATTTTATGCTACCGAACAAAATAACCAGCCTTTGATAGCACATAATATAATTTCAAACTGCTTTGTCTTAAATCTTCTCACCTCATTTGCAAGTCTGCGCGTAATGGCTGCCTATTTATCTAAATTATTTTCCTGTATAGAATTATGATCTAAATTATTTTAGACGAAATCATTAAGGAAATTTTGTTTAAGATGTCAAGGAAATAATGTTTGTAATACGATTTGTTTTGTTGATATATTATCCTGAAATCTTTTAATGGGTTGTTTATGGCATCTTTTATTGAGTTAGGAAGTAAACGTCCAGCGATTGTCAGTTTAATTTTAGTATTTCTAGGCAACAAGTTGACAACAGCTGATGGGCACCACCTTGAAATGTTTTACCTTTTACTATCCAATGTAAGGAATGTGACGCAGCAGGACAAAAATGAGTAAAAATATAAAGAGTGTATAAGAGCCTTCTCAGATAATTAAGATTACAACTTTGATGATGTACGTACATTTTGAGGAAAGTATATACTGAATGATTATGTTCTGAATACTAATCTAGGACCCAAGCCCAAATCATCGACACGACCAGATACTAACTTGAAATACTCAATTCTAGATTCTAGTGTCCCTATACATCAGTCGTGAACGCAAATATCAATTCAACGCTACAAAACGTAAATACCGAAGCACATAAGGTGTATAATTGGTTGAACGCCCTTCGTCAAATTCGGTCACCCGTCACTTAACACCTCTCTCAATAACTAAGCAATCAATTCGTATTAATTTTGCATAATTTGTGGTTTACTTAGGGTTTAACCACAAATTATATTGTCTGCTTTGAAATTCAGTTAAAGGAGCTGATGATGATAAAAAAACATTCGAATTATTATGATTTTAGAACCGCAGATTAAGTAAACATGAATTAAGAGTTTAGAGGTTTTCTTTGCATACTGATAAATTTCTTTAATCGTTAATTTATTAACTTTTTTTCTGAAACAGTTTTAATAGACATTCGATTTATAATACATTTATTTCGACACTAACTTTATGAAGCTATGCTATCGCTTTTAATCTCAGTAAACATTGTTGAACATTGTTCTGATTTTCTAAATTCTTAATAATATTATCCCTGAGTGTCTACGCTATTTTTATTTGTGAAACTGACGTCTACTCAAACGAAGCCATGAGCACGCTCTAGTAAAATAATATTTAGCAAATTTTACATGGCTAGAGTGAGTGGGGTAACAATCCAGTGATTTGTTTACTAGTCACGTCACTCGGAACGCGGCTTCGACGCGACCTGATTTTAGCCCTATAACCTCACGCCTTCAAACTCACCTATTATATTGGCAATTTTAAGCCACTTAATAAAATAGTAATTGGTAGTTAAGTTGATTATATCGGTGCGCTAGTATTGCGGTCAATTTTCAATGGAAGTATGAAAATAGAAACATAGAGAACTGTGGTTTGTGAGTAACAAGAATTTGTAGTTGGGTTGAGATCTCTTTAATAGAATGAATATCATTGTCAATTGGACTTAAGTTTTTATTTAAAATGTTATTGCTTACCTGTTGATTGAATGTTCGTGTTATATTATCAAACAAGAAACAATAATACACATCAGTCAAGAACTTCACAGGAATTTGGAGCTAAAACATCTGCTACAGAAATCAACGATTATTTTTTCCTCTTATAAAAAGATGGAAAATTATGCGCTACCTTTTAGATCACTGTTGACTTAAATACGCGATTGAATTTTTTCCTCAAAGATCAAACCTCAATATTTGGCTTATTTCTCATTACTGGGACTTATAAAAATATTCTTTTGTATAAAAACCGTTATCTGCGAAATTCCGTGAGATCAAAAGAATGTTTGTGTAAACTCTTGCTTTGTTCTAGATGTAGAATGAAGATGGTGCCGCCCTCGTACAGTCCCTGTTGTAATTCGGGAATTAACAGTTATATAATACCTACTAGCAATAAAACACAACGCGAATGCTGTTCCATTATTCGATACTTATTTAGCAATATAGACATGGTGGATTAAAATCGATAAAAACATTCAAACAAAGTTGTTGTCTTCAAAAATCACTAAGAACAATAAAAATAAAATTACATTTATATAAGTACATACTAGCTTTAGCCCCCGGCTCGATCCGCGTAAAAAGTTTTTTTTGGGATAAAAGTTTAGCTTTTTATTTTCTCGGGATAAAAGTAGCCTATGTGTTCATCCAGGATATGATCTACCCGTGTGTCAATTTTTATCGAAATCCTCTCAATAATTTTTGAGATGTGCATTAACAAACAAACAAACAGAAAAAACAGACAGAAAAGTATTACAAAAATCGCTGATATGTCTTCCATTACTCTTCTTTAGTCTCCCCTTTCTTTCTTATCACATTTCTTAATATGTACAGACACACCGGTACTACTACTTTATTATATGTTTAGATTTATTTTTGTGAGTTCCGTTTTCACGAAAATACTGAGAATTGCAGCTAGAAATTAGCATTTCAAGACGAAAGAATATAAATCATTTTATTTTTATTTCTTTGCAGAAACCCGCCAAGTCAACAGATACTTAAAACATGATTTAGGTTACGATGGTTTAAAAACGCTTTAAGCATCTGAAATCTGTTTTTTTTATTATCGGCTGATGTGCTACTTATCCCAAAGTAAGGACGGCGGTTCTCGTATCGTAATTCTGAGAAACGCGCGACACTAACGATTCCATGCATTTAAACGTTCACATTTATGTTTTTTTTCGTTTAAAACGCATGTAAGTGTTAAGTTATCGTGGAAGATGTACGATAAGTTTGTAGGATATTGTTATTGAGTTTTACTTGCACCATCGGCGAGGGAGCTATAAGACATGCTAAATTTAGTGAATGGTGTGTTTAAGGATAAGGGAATAAAAGTTAATGTGAGCAAGACGAAAGTGATGGTGATAGGAAGAGAGGAAAATGCATTGAAAGTAACATTAGCGTAGATGGTGAGCAAATGGGACAAGTGAATATGTACGTGGGTAGTATGATTACGAAAGATGGAAACTATGATATGAATATTGCAGGAAACAAATTAAATGGTGCTTGTGTACAGTAGTAAGCACGAAAGTCGAATAAATGCTATGGAAATGCATTTATTATGGGGTATATGCGTTGTAAGTTGAAGGACGATGTGGTGACTAAGATCGGAAGAAGTTGCTGAGATGGTTTGGGCACGTGAAGAAGATGAATGAAAGACTGGTCACGAAAGGTATTTATCGAGGAAATGTGGATGGTACAACTGGAAGGCGGCGCCCAAGGAGAACACACTCTGGTCAAATAAATGATTTTCTTCAAAAAGGTCAGGTACCCTTAACAGGTGAAAATATATGAGAAGAACTGTAATTGTGGAAGTGGTGAAAGAGGTGTGACATGGTTGTTGCTCAATAGTTTCTATTTATCCCTATCGGATAAGGGCGGGAGTGGGTATGAATGTATTATTATTTAGCAATACTATTCCTTGCTGTGGCCGTGAAGGGAGTAAAAATGTATTTAAATCTATGAAAAATACTTCATGGCTTTTATGACACTTTAGTTCTTTGCAATTTTTTTTTGGGAAAATATGGAAGATAAGAGGTAAGCCATTGATTTATAAAAAATAACCGTAACAACTTTATTTTACTAGAAGATTTTTTTTGTTCGGTACACTTTTGACAGAGTACTACCAAATTTCTTTCATAAATGAATATTTCATTTATGTGAGGTCTCCATAAACGTTTTGTGTTTATAAAGGAAAAAATACCAGCACAGATTGTCATTTAAACAAAAGCACTAGGTATGTAATAAAACGAAATGTTTAGCAAGTCAATAAAGATAATAATCATGTTTCTTTTGTTCGATGAAAGAAAAGCAACCTACGGTAAGGTGCAATGCTCCGAAGCAATTGAATGTGGGGCCGATAAATTAGGGTTCCCAGCCCCAAATTTCACAAGCCAGGTTTTGAAGTTGGAAACATCAGAATAAAAAATAGGACGCAGTAATAGAGTAGCAATAGTTAAATGAATTTGTAGTGGAAAAAAGGTTAAACAAAATGAAATTTTAAAATACATCATTTCCTCAGGGCGGGCTTAAAATGTCAAGACGCTGCATAGGAACTGTTCAGGGCGTCCCAGGGCACTACAAAAACCAGGACATGTCCGGGAAAAACAGGATAGTTGGCAGCACTACGACAAAGGGATATACCCGTTCCGTTCGCGTGCCATCTACGTATTCCATTTACGTTAATTAAATTATTACAAAAGATCCCTTTTGCAGATAATTCCAATTTAAGTTTTGCAAGCTTGAACATTGTGGCAAATCTTTTTCTGTTAATGTTGGTGTATTAAATTCCATTTAAATTCAATAATTTAAATTCGCTATCAATTCGCTTAAATATGTTATTACTCCAACATAATCACTTCATAATGTTTCATAGACGTGTTTATGCATTTTGAGATTCAAAACAGACATCGAAAGGAAGGCTTACTCCACAAGTATTGTAGTTTTTTTTATCTACAATGAATCAGGACAGACTATAGTCATATTAAGAATCCGGACGGACGGTCCGGTTCAGACGATTCCGAACAAACTTCACAAGTACGTAGGTATACTAACATTATTGCTCTAACTAAAAGTCAAATTAGATTAAAGGACAAACTTAACTTTGTCGTTCGATCCCTAGACACGGTTATTGCACCAACCGCAATTAGTAAGTTTGTAATAGTAAATTCGCTATTTTGGTTACTAAAGTACTTACATATTTACAATATTCAGATTTTTTTTTACATGTGCTGTAAAACCTTGCTTTTTGCCAAATTTCATGATTCTAGGTAAACGGGAAGTACCCTAAATATTTTAATTTTTTTGAGAGTTCCAAAAATGTGACATAAACGGACATACTTTTTGATCGCGTTGAGTAATTACAAGTTCGAATTTTTTCAGCTTAAGAGCGTTTACGTGCTGCGCGGAACGTCGACTATAGGTAATTCTTCGCAAATTTCACTCACACAGAAGCGCGCGTAGTTGTGTGCGTAGAGATGGCGCGTCGGCTATATTTATATTCAGACCAACCAATTTGATGCTTCGGTTTTAATATTTAATTAGAATGTAACTTATGATTTTTCGATATACCGGGTGGAAGGGAAACGCTCTCTATACCGGAACGGTAAGAGAGAAGAACCATAACATTAACGAAAAACTATATTCATTTGCAAAGCTAAGTGATAATACTTACGATTTTAGTATTTCCGTAATTCATGCGCGCGCAATGTAAAGCGTACAAAAAACTGGGCGGCCGCCGCGCTGCGCCGGCACCGGCCCGCGGTCATTAACCCGTCAGCTGATGTACGTGTTTCATTACGATTTTTTTGAAATATTGACCTTTTTTACTATGTTTTTCAGAATGATAGTTTGATTTATCTATTCATACATGAAAATTCATACAGCTGTACAGAAATTTGAGAAAATCCTACTAAAATTGTAACAATGCGATCGCGATTTTTTTAGTGCCATCACGTCAGGAATCACCAATACTATCATCTGTATTCGTTTCCGAGAGCGTTTCCCTTCCACCCGGTATGATAAATGAAGATTTTTTTTTATTTGTAAATGAAACAATTTATACGTATCATCTTGTTTTATTAAAATTTATACATAACACATGTTAAGGGCAATTTTACAAACTTTGTTACTTTTACGCAAAAGTGAAGTATTTGCATTCAGAAAGTACTTACCGGACTGCCTCGGTGGCATAGTTGTATTACAGTACGACTACAAAGCTGAGGTCTCGGGTTCGATCCCCGGGTCGGGCAAAGTGATATTGAGTTTTTCTATTCAGTATCAGCTCGGAGTCTGGAATTTGTGCCTGATATGGCGATAGGCTTGCCCCCTATCACATCATGGGACGGAATAATGGCGAAAAGTGGGCGCATTAGTTGCGCCTCTGCCTACCCCTTCGGGGATAACAGGCGTGAGTGTATATGTATATATAAAGTACTTACCATTTAGTGAAGTGGGCCTGATGATGAAGCCGAAAGACTGGCACTGGAACTCCGTAGACGTTACAATTTAGTACGACCAAATTTAAACAAAGGTGTTCTTCCTACTAGTCCTACTAATATTATAAACGCGAAGGTTTGTAAGAATGTGTGTATGGATGAATGGACATTTGTTACTCTTTCACCCAAAAACTAATGAACGGATTTCGATGAAATTTGGCCTACGGGTAAATCACGTCTTTGAATCAAACAGATCCTCCACTGCTAGTGATTCAATATTAGAACATGACCAGCCTTGACAATGTGTACATGCCAGAGAACAAAACAGTCAGACTTTTTTGCACCCACATTTAGCACTGCACCCCTTTTTGTAGTTGCAAAAAAATGTGTTCAGCAGTTTTTCCGGCGCAGGTGGAAGAAAAATTTGGACTAGTTGTAATGAATTGTTGACCAACTTCCAACCCCAGTCTGTAGGGTCTAGCTGATAACCAAGCCACACTTGAACTTGGTAATATACCCGAATAAGATGTTGATAAGCAGCAACTGAGGTTGGAGGAAGACAAGCTAATTGTACTTGTTTTACTTTTGGTATTTTTAACGAAACATGCATATTTATACTCTCTCGAGCAGAGACTGGCCCCCAGGGAGGTCAAGGCCCAATTGGCCTCTATCCGCAGCGCCGCCCTGGAGGAGTGGCATACCAGGCTGGAGAGCCCAAATGCGGGCTTGAGGACCGTCACGGCAGTGCGACCTGTCTTCTTAAGGTGGCTTGACAGGCGCCATGGCGCGCCGACATTCCGTCTGACACAGGTACTGACGGGCCACGGGTGTTTTGGCTCGTTCCTGTGTCGGATCGGAAAAGAAGAGTCCGCCGTGTGCCACCACTGTGGCAACGGCCGCGAAGACACGGTCCAACACACTCTCAAGGAGTGCCCAGTCTGGGATCTACAACGCAGCGCTCTTAGAGCAGTCGTCGGAGGAGATCTCTTGCTGCCGGACGTGGTATCTGCCATGGTTGGCGGCTGGAGGTCTTGGTGAGCGATGGTCTCCTTCTGCGAGTACGTCATCTCGCGGAAGGAGAGCGCCGGGCGGGATCGTGAGCAGAACGATCCCGCCCGCAGCTAGAGGAGACGTAGGAGGCGCCGGGTGGACGACTAACCGGTGCCTCGTGCCCAGTGGTTTGGGGGCATTTAGAGAGTTCCGCCACGGTATTCCCTGCCTGTCGTAAGAGGCGACTAAATGGGGCTTCAAGAGAGTCGCGGGGTGAGCAGCGGGGGGCTGCTCAGTCCAATTTAAGCGACACCGAGGTGGACCACAATGCGTTGTCGTAGACGCCAAAGGGGTCTTTTAGAGTGTGGGGGCATCTTAGCCCCCTTGTTTAGAGAAGGGCCGCAACGGCATCGCACAGGGACGGTCCCGTGCAACTATCTTAGTGCAACAAGATACCCTGGGGCCGTCTCGTATGCGCCGAAGAAGGCCACCGCGGGTTTTGGTTGGTATGCTAGTGTAGGGTGTACATAGTGTTAAAGACTCGGTCCAATACTCGCTCGGATGATGCTATACTCCCGAGTGTCGGCATTGGGCTGTAAGAACTGTGTGAAACCAACATAACCGACCCACTCACCCCCCAGTGGTGGTAGCGATAACGCGTTTTTTTCCCCGCGAAAAAAAAATGCATATCTATACTTATCTAAGCAGGTAGTTTTTTAGGAGCTCCGTACATAGAAAGAAGAAAGCGAATGCAGTTAGTGATAATTTCTTGTCGAGTTGAATTACTATATTTAAAAACTTCAGCAAATTGAACTAAATTTTGTTTTTCAAACATTTTGAAAACTGTCATTTTACCCCTCCTGTAAAATGCAGATGTCGTATCACAGCCAATTATTGCGTGTAAAAATAGTACATGATTCTGACACTTTGCAAAAGTAGATAAACTTTTTGATATATTTCTGGTTGATGTTGAGCTTTTCCTAGTTTTGAGAAGAAAATAGTTTTTTCAGTTGGAATTCGAGCAGTGAGTCAAGCGAGTAAGTCTACATCTTCACCAACAACAATAGTTGCATTTGTCAAATTGAATTGCTCTATATTTTAACATATATTACAACTATAGAGATGTATATACGTGGCGTACTCATGCATATTATGACGATTACAACTTTTCGAATCATTATATCTCAAAAACGGCGGCTCGTAGAAAAAAAGTATTGGCACATTTTTTGTAGATCATTTTATGATCTACTATTTTTGTATGAAGTATTTTTATGATAAAACTTACAGTTTTGTTGAAAATCGCGAAAAACTCATTCTAAGGATCTTTGACCTTGAATAAAAAAAATCCATACAGGGGAAACATGGGAAACTTTCAAATTTTATTTCTAATCATATTTTAAATAATCTTACTGATTACTCTTATTTTTTGTCTAATTTGACCGGACTATAGAAATGGCTTTGCTTTATTTCCCATGGTGTCTGAAACATAACTTATAGTATTAACACAATAACTTATAGTACTAAAAAGTTATTGTCACCATCAATAAAATAAAAAATATTTACCCAAGTACTAAGATGTGCCGATCGCAATACAGACGTGACTATTTTTACTCCGCACGGCAAAGCTCAACTGTGGCCAGACCGGAGCGACGAGCGACATGTCCTCTCTCTAGAAAGCCTCGCGGCGGACTAATTTGAAACGATATGCGCGTTGAGTTTTATAGTGGTTTTAAAATATTTATAAAAAATAATGGAAGTAATTTTGTTGAAATTTTTTAAATGTTAGTTTTTAAGGAGATGTTCTTCTATTATAGTAATCCAAAATTACATTAAATTAAGTAGGATATATTGGTAAAAAAAATCATTTTCTTGACCAACATTTCTGAATAATTTCGCATTGTTTGAATTTTTATTTCTCATGAATTAAACATAAAATGATTTTTTTTCCTAAGTAACTTGTTTCCTAAGGATCTTTTTAGTTGGACGATACTTTTTTATTATTATTTTGTTTAGTGATTTGAGATATTTTGAGCTTCTAAATTGACGCTCGAAGCGAAAATAAGGAAACCTCTGTTCAGTAATCATTATAGAATTCACAAATCCTACTAATATTATAAAGGCGAAAGTTTGTAAGAATGTATGGATGTTTGGATGTATGGATGTTTGGATGTATGGATGTAAGGATGTTTGTTCCTCTTTCACGCAAAAATTACTGAACGGATTTCGATGAAATTTGGCACACGGGTAGATCATGTCCTGGATTAACACATAGGCTACTTTTTATCCCGGGAAAATATAAACCGGGACTTTTATCCCGGAAAAACTTTTTAATGCGGGCGGAGCCGCGGGCAAAAGCTAGTACTCTATAAATCTAAAAATTTTCTTAACTTTCTTGTTGGACGACAACATTTTCTAAAATGATTACTAATTAATATGCTTTTTAAATAATGTTTTGATGGGTTTTAACTGATTCAAAGAGTAGTGTTTTTGAGCCATACAGCGTATACGCTCTTAAAGAAACCGTAAACCCGAGTAGGTATTTGATTTAATTTCAACTTGATACCTCTACACGATCGTGAGAATAGGGGTCTTGACAGACAGACAGATATACGGACAACAAAGTGACCCTATAAGGGTTCCTTTCGGGGTTGGGAACACTAAAAATATCACATAAAATAATAATCAATAACAAAAGTAAATACACATAAAGAAATCGACCATTCTGTAATTTATGTCGCAATAATTCGCGAACCTCATGCGACCTAATTGCCTGAAACGATGATCACAGTTTTTGAGAATTTCCTGCCAATCGTTAGTGTTGACGATATCTCGAGTTCTAAAACTTCAGTATTTTATTCTACGAGTTCTATTGTCCACGGAACAGTCTCTAGCCGGCTAACAAATCGACACTTATATTAGTGTTCCCGACAGGTCTTTCTTTATTTGCGTCTTAGATTGTAAGCTTCATTTTAAAAAAGGAACGGTGGATTTGTCTCCTCTGCCATTACGTATTTAATGGTGACCCCATTAAAGTTTGTTTGAAGATAAACTATTTTTATAAGTGGTTTGATTGTTTTTTTTTTAGTTTATATGCCAGTTACAAACTATAAAGGCAATAATTATGTAAAAAAAACATATTGTAAAAGAATCGTACACGTACTCTGTACATCCTACTAATTCTACTTCCTACTAATCCTACTATCCTACTAATATTATAAAGGCAAAAGTTTGTAAGAATGTATGGATGTTTGGATGTTTGGATGTATGGATGTTTGTTCCTCTTTCACGCAAAAACTACTGAACGGATTTCGATGAAATTTGGCACACGGGTAGATCATGTTCTGCATTAACACATAGGCTACTTTTTATCCCGGGAAAACATAAAGCGGGACTTTAATCCCGGAAAAACTTTAACGCGGGCGGAGCCGCGGGCAATAGCTAGTAAGTTATAAGGTCAATAATACATCGTTCAATACTTCATGTAAAACTAACCTTTCAGAATGCTTTCAGGTAAGTTGCTAACTGCCAATATGCAAACATGAACTGTCAGTTTCAATCGATTATGTCGAGCCTCAGGCTGAATGTGTTCGTAATGTAACGCGAAAGGACATGTCCAAAAATAGGCCTAAAATTAACCAAAACAATTTATATATATTTGGATAGAACTCCTAATAACTAGCCTTATACAATACATCGATAAAAAGACCTACGATTTTGAGATTTATGTCTTTTTATTTTGCTTAAAAATACACTTAACGTGAACATTTAAAAAAAAGTTAGTTATAAGTGGTGGGGTCTAAAATATAGTTTTATCCATATATTGCCTCTTTAATATCCATAAAGATTGAGCCTGGTTAGATTTTCTCAGTTTTTACATTTTCATGATTTTATACTCTATCAATCTATCTATATAGAACGTTTTGTATTGTTCAACTTTTTGTAACATATTTAGAAAATGATAAATTAACTGTCAACAAATATTTATATACTTTTCAATTATCTGTTATATTGATTGAAATTGACAGATCTGAATAAAAGGTTCATTTGAAAGGAAGGTTCTGAATATATGAAGTAATAATTATCCCATCAAAAACATAAATGTGAAATGTGGAAGCCAAGTCTAATATTAAGAGTATGTGTGCTGGTCGACTTCACCGACAAAAGAATTGAAATCTTAATAGTTGCCAAGCCCTGTAGTTAATCCTGAAAATGATTTATAAGAACACACTCCATTCTAACATAAATTTAAACTGATATTTCTTTGTTTTTCTGCTACGACAATGTATGATATTTAAAAATATAACTTCTTAAATTTGAATAGTCGAATTATTTACACAAAGCAGATAACTTAAAATAAATTTAAGCTCAAGATTTGACTTGGCTAGTCTTCACATAAAATTTTTCTTATATTTGGCTAAGAAACTTATCTTTATGTTACTGTTTTTATATTGTAAAGTCAACATATCCTACTCTTCGAAAAAAAATGGTTTCTGATAAAACTAGCCAAGGCAAATCAAATAAGACAAATTAAAATATGTGTTAGAATGCGTAGAAAAAAACATTCTTCGCATTTAAAATAAGAATTTTGATATTCTGAATCTAAAAGTAATCCTATTGCTTGAGATGCTTGCAAAGTTTTATGGGTATAGCAGTAATAAAGGCGAATAATTATCTTGGAAATCAATATGACATATAAACCTTACTAGGCTATATTATATCATATCGTTAGAAGTCTCTAGAATCCTACGAAATGATCGCTTCGAGAATCATGAGATAAGAATAATACAGTCATACTTCCAACAATAACTTAACAATATGGTCTACAATTAAAACACCTAACCCACTTCTATCATCCACAATCGAGAAAGCCATTATAATTACAACCCTTTTAGTGAGTAACAATAATCTTGTATGTTTGCTCTCGTTTATATGGGTTGTTATGACCCAAAAGTAATACTCTCAGGTGTAGGTATTAGAGATGGAAAGGGTTAGGACCGATTTTCATTGAGATATTAAAGGTGTGAAATGGCTATATTAGATTTTGTCTATTATGTTATCCATTGATAGTATTTGTTGTTTAAATGGTTAAAAACCTGCGTTCAACAAACTTCTATAACAATTTCGATGGTATGTGAAGTCTGCTAACCCGCACTAGGTCAGCGTGGTACACTAACCTAACCCCTCCTAGTAGTAGAGGAGGCCAGTGCTCAGTATAATATAATTCAGGGCTGATTGCATTGCATTACATTAACCAATGAAGCTCCATTTTCGTCGGTCGTTAGAAATTTGCTAGCTAATTGGATGTACGCCCTATCCCGGAAAACGACTCATAATAACGAGCGATGAGGGCAGATTTTGAAGTTTATCGTGGTCGCTCGTTGGCAGGTAAATTAAAAAATATTAAATATTATAATTAAATACGATACACGTAAAACCTTAGATCATCGGGAATGGACACTCCATGGGCTTAGTGTCTCGAGTACAAAATTCTGTCCCTTTCCATGTAACTACTACATATAAAGTGCAACACACGGTTTTGTGTCTTTATTAACGCACACTTAAATAAACCCTTATCTGGTTCACGTATACCTATTACATTTGTTTATATTATAAATTTGTGAAAGAGCATTCGCTCTTATATTTAAAAGGGAAGGTCATATACGCCGTGACCTTTATACAAAACTTATAGCACTCTCTTTTTGCGGGTCATTAAAACACTGACTACATGATTGCTAAAGAAAGATTTCAATTTATAGCACTTCTGAAGCTACATAATGTTACATATAGCCATTGATATTATATAAAAATGATATATCAATATCTGCAACATGTTTTATTTTAGTTTTGCCAATTCGGGTGCAATTATATAATGCTGCTGTCTATGCATATTCCAAAAGAGCTTCGTCTGAGCCGAGTCTAGTTTAGTTTCACTAAGGTCTTGCTCGACTGGGGAATATATTTAGACTTGCGGTTTTGTTATTTACGAACTTCGCAATTTATTCTTTGGATGTTGTCAATAGTGTTTATACTTAATCCTTACATGTAATAAAGTGAATTCCTCTGCCACGTTTGACTATCTGAACGGTATAAAGTCAAAAACAACTGAACAGATTTTGATGATATATGGTATGAAAGGACACAGGGCACTTCGAATAATAACACATAGAACCCGCGAACACGCACGCTTAGTGAGGCAAGTAATACTAAGCCATTTGGTCTAGTTTCCGAACAGCCCGTGTCAGTGCACAAAGTCGAATCGTAGCGCCAGCAGCTCTCGATATTTTATTTTAATATGACGATTTGTGCTATAAATGGATGTCACAGTACCTCGGATAATCATAAGAAACATTGTTACATAACATTTCACATGTAAATATTACGTTTAATCTAATATTTTGACATAAAATAATCGACAAAGCAAAAACAATCATTCATAATTTTTACAAATGACATTATATCAAAATGTTGCAAACAAAAGGAAAATTTTTACCCCAAAGTTTGATGTCTATGTTCTAAAATTAATATGTCTAACATTAACTTATTTAATTGGTACTTTTGCATGCTTTGATATTGTGTTGCCAGTATTAGAAATATTTTAATATATTATTTTCTATTGATCTGACTTGAATTGACAATTTTTTTTTTTTACACGCTTATATTATTATTTTAGATGAAAATATATCTAAAGTAAGGACTTATACGCCTTCTCTCTTTCAAAAATATTTCGTTTTCATTAATAATTTAAACGTTTGATTTCGTCTTATTCCCAACAGACGTAAGCACTAAGCGTAAAATGACGTCAATTATACGGTTAAATAGTGATGTCTTTGTTTTACTATAATCCGGCAAAACTTCTAATAAAATAGAAGCGGTGACGTATTTTGATATTGTTGACTTAAATATAAAAAAAAATATCACCTTCATAAAATCACTATCGAGGCAAGGGTAAGTACCTCATTCAGCCGTTAAATGACGTCGCACGTGTTTTCTGGTAGAAGCAATTCCACTTACCCGAAGTTTGGGGAAAATTTCATACCACTAGCAATATTATTTGCACGCTTGTATGCGTGTGACAGAACGTCACTACGAGTGACTTACACTTACATCAATGAGTTTTATGCAAGGTTTTATGCCTCACATTTGACAGTTTTTTGATATGAAACTATCATTCTTGGCGCTATTATTTTATGACAGGACACATAAGAAAGAAATTAGGTCGCAACGATTATATAATAATTTCTTTTCTTAGTTTATTTTAAGGATCAATTTACAGATAACTATCGGAATTATTTATTCAATTCACTTGTTCAGATTTTGGTTACCCGGAATCCAAGTCAGTCAGAAAGTCATGGTTTTAGCCAGCATTACCATTAGATTTGTAATGTTACTAATTTGTTCAAAACACACATATACCGAAAATCAAATCGATAAAGTGGGTGTTTCCAATTGACCTTTTCACCCAAAATAAACGAATATCCCACATTCAACCCTAAAGTAATAAACGCAGCTATATAAAAGAGCACTTCGTCTATTGTGACCGGCTTTTAACAAATAACCCGTTCTTCTCAAAGGGGTCTGTTAGACCCGAATCGTTCGTGATATCTTACTTACATGTTTGTACAAAGCGGTAATTAAACGAAAAGCTTGTCAGAATAAATTTTACGATGAAAAGACTCAGTTTTGAATTTAAAATGGACGGGGGTTTTGAGTATACATTTTAATGTTTCCTGACACAATTATTTACGATTGTTGCAGCCTGATTTATGGGACGACGTGAGTGACACGGGTTCGAATTCTGTAGGGGATGGATTTATACTTCAGTAAATTATTATTTGTGATAAATATATTTATATTAATACAATATATTAATATTATCCTATGTAGGATTATTCATTTGTTCCTTGACACCTTTAGTTCTAGATTGTTGTTATTATATCTATCTTTCCAACCAAAATAACTCAATATTAGTCACAATTCTTATAGATGCCACAAGTGACACACATACTGAGTATATCCAATCGTTATGCGGTCAATATTGATTAATTACAATATTCAACAGAAGTGGACCGGGGTGTAACTTGGAAACAATTTGCTGGCAGTGTTTGCGCTGCCGTAGCCCAGACAAGGGTCTGACGTGTTTGACATGACGGACAATCGACATCTAGTGTACACCACTAACCACCGATATCGATTTACAGGGAATTTAGGGATGTGTAATAGTCGTATTAGAATTATTTGAAATTGGAATGCTTGTGTAAACTGTAGTTGGTATACTTCTACTAAAAGGATATTGCGTAAAGGTGTTGTCTTTGCCTGGTAATTCTATTGCTTCCAATTTCGAAATTCGCAGCTTCCGTTTTTATTTCAAAGGCATTGAACCAATCGTACCAATTATAACATGCGCGATTTTTCATTCTGGCTGAAACACACAAAACAATACATAAATAATTAAATAGTATATTCGAATAATCATCATCATCATCATCATCAGCCACATGACGTCCACTGCTGAACATAGGCCTCCTCTAAAGTAATACTCGTTTCAATTCCAACAAAAATATTATAAGCTACTTCAGCAAACTATAGTTTGTGCCCATTACCATTGACTGTCGTAGGCTTGAATTTAAAATGGTGGACAAAGTTCAGAAACTAAAATCTAGGTCTTTTTGTAGCGCAGCGAATGTTGCCCGCTGTCAAATGCCAGCTAAGACAGAAATGCTTTGATATTTGAATCCTCAGATCGTTTGACTACCTTCACCAGTATGAATTGACATTGTGTGTCCTGAGTCAATGCTCTGAATAATGTACACTGTACGGACCTTTGAGCATTTAACTAAATACTTACTCAAAGGTACAGACTGCGTATACATTAGTTAGGTAATGATAGGTAACCAAAGTAGTTAATCCTACTAATCCTACTAATATTATAAACGCGAAAGTTTGCAAGAATGTATGGATGTTTGTTCCTCTTTCACGAAAAAACTACTGATCGGATTTCGATGAAATTTGGCACACGGGTAGATCATGTCCTGGAATAACACATAGGCTAATTTTTATCCCGGGGAAATATAAAGCAAGACTTTTATACTGGAAAAACTTTTTAATGCGGGTGGAGCCGCGGGCAAAAGCTAGTTCTAAATAATTTTAACGTAGAGAAACATTGTGTAGAGTCAACATTTTAATATAA
The DNA here is from genome assembly GCA_949316025.1 of Lapara coniferarum. NCBI lineage: Eukaryota > Metazoa > Arthropoda > Insecta > Lepidoptera > Sphingidae > Lapara > Lapara coniferarum. Next base: position 6,487,780 of record OX438921.1, read on the forward strand.
TCAGAAGATGATTTCATTTAAATCATCTGGCGGATTATAAACAGTCATCTATGACAAACCTGAAGCGATCTGAATATATTCGGCTTATTAATGACGAGATAAGCCGATACGCATCGAAATTATACTAATTATATTGTTGCATTGATACATTATCGCATTAGTCTTTCAGTGGCGAACTTCATTTGTGAAGTATTGCATTCGATTACTAAATTGAGCGAGTTTATAATTTTAACAAATAATCGGTATGGATCTTATATCATTCGTGCTCGATAAACCGACTGTCACGGTCACAGTAACAGACAGGGTTGGGGAAGGAAGGAAGCTAGATGAGCAGTGGATGCACCACTTTGACTACCTATCCGAGATAATAATTCAAGTTTCAGTAATTCAAGTTTATTACCAAAAGGTAGGTAATATTGATATCACAATTCTGCGAGTCTTGAACTCGTGAATGCATGAAATTTTTAATTTTTTTCAGCTACTCATGTACATACTTACCCACTATGAGTAATTTTATCAGCCATGCGAGCTAAGCCAAACTAACTTAGCTTAGTTTTCGATCTGTAACCTGCATTTTTGTTGAAAGTTTACCTGAGTAGTAAAATACCTTGTTTACTCATATACGTGCAAGTTTCAGATCCCATGCCATTTTCTAACTACGAGTATACCCATGGTCCTCCGCTTTCTATATATTTTGATTAAATTTTCATAGCTCTAGCGCAGGGAAAGAACTTTGCTGTAAGTGATGTAACACCATACCGTGTGGTTATTATTGTTATCATATATTGGCATTATGCACTGTGCATTTTCTGTATAAAGGTAAACAACACAATTCCTTTTCCCTACCCTTATTCACTTAAGCTTGAAGTGTCAAGTTTGAATATGGAAGGGGCACTGGCACCACGTTTAAAAATACACTCACGCCTTTTATCCCCGAAGGGGTACGCAGAGGCGCAACTAGTGCACCCACTTTTCGCCTTTATTCCGTCCCATGATGTGATAGGGGGCTAGCCTATCGCCATATCGGGCACAAATTCTAGAGTCCGAGCTGATACTTAATAGAAAAACTCAATATCACTTTGCAAATCACTTTATCAAAAATATACGAGAGACATAAATATCTCATTTCTATTCTAATATTCAATAATTATCTATGTCAATTCTATTTGACACACTTGCCATCCGCCTGCCGGCACATCTTCACCACATCTGAACACCGCAAGAACCGGGATGCCGGGGAAGCTCCAGAACAGGCAGTGCCCTTTGTGTCCCACGACTGTTTCCGCATATATATATTAACACTGCCAGTGTACAAAAACCGCCTATATTTTATACAGTCCACTTCAAATACTCAAATCAAATTGTGGGGTTTTAATAACCACCACCGTGTAATAATAATACGTATATACCGTAATGTTCTCTCTTGGCTAAAATGAGAGCAAACTTAATATTTATGGGCATGTTAATTAGACATGATAGTAATTTTTTTTAACAATTTTAGTAACATTGTAATAGGTATGAAAATGAAAATAATTTGGAATCCTTTTAAATACTATATTATTATGCTAGAAATAGTTATTTATTCCATTAATGGTATATATGTATTATATTATATTTTTTATATATCTTAGACAAAGGACACTATTGTTAATTTAATTGCTTTTCTTTGTCGCTGTATGTCAGTATGAGACAACCGTGGCACTTTAATACGCTTTAGAAAATGTTATTTCTTTCCCACATGTCACTCTTGTGATAGAAAACGTACGGCTCCTTTTTCCAAGAAAAACTGCTGTTCGTTACCGTTAGCTTTTGCGTTTCGTTCTTTCAGTGGTATTTATAGAAAAGCCAATTGGCCCACAAAATATCCAGTTATTTTTCAGTGACGCTTCTAGAGAACCCACTTACCTAATAAGTTTCGCAATTCTTGTTCCTTTTATAAAGGCCGGCATCATCTTAAATTTTCCTACTATTGAGGCTGTTTATAGAGGTCACTTCTGTTCTTTTATAAGGCTTATTCTTTCACACTTAGCCCGTCAAAGCTTGGGTCTTAGTGCGTGATGTGCCAGCTAAAAGACTAGCCATGTCAACTCCTTCCAAAGCGCAAGGTCTTCCTGGTTCCTCCACAGACATCTCGGAGTGACCCCGTGTATCGAAGATTTCAGCCCGTTGTGCAGCTACTCACAAACTATTAGTCGACAGACAGATCGTACCTACCATTGTGCTTTTGAGTTCACTTAGTATTTGTAGATATGCTTCGTGGCTAGACTATAAAAAAGCAGCGTTCGAAAACCGTATGCAGTCACGTATGTTTACATGTTTACTTAATAATAGAAAATAGGTGTTTGACAGCGACGGTAGGGGTGAACTGCTGTCAACGTTAAAGTTAATATTTACCTTTGTAGTGAAAACAGATGGTTGGAATTTACTTTGTGCGCCCGCGTGAGTATTACTTGTTTATCGAGCGTTGAGTGGTTGGTGTTCCCGATGAAGGACTAATCGAGTCGAGTATTAGTGAGATAGTGGTGAAGAATGTCGATTACCTATTGGATAATTGGACGTAGTTTTTCAAGAGGGATGCACTGTAGAACAAAATATTTCTAATATTTCTTTGATCACGATGGTTGATATAAAATGGCGTACTTAATTAATTAAAGTATCATGGCCAGTTGTCTCTATGTAAATATAAGGCATCAACTATTCATGACTTACTCAAGTGTAAGTGTGTAGCTGGTGATTGATTCCTTTTTGCAAAACCACATCCAATGAATTGAGGTCTGTGCTAGGTAATTAACATATTCAAATTGTATTGTATTGTTTCCGATAAATCAATAGGATGCTAAGGATTATCCGTGTTTATCTAATTACCATATTGAAAGCGTGTTCTGTTTAACGACAACCACACTGGCTGTTGACACCCGTAAAGTGTTATATTCTAACACGATGAAATTCTCTAACATAATTGCTTCAGTAATTCCGACAAGCATTTTGCGCAGAAACAAATTGAAAGCGGTTGCTAGGCGCCTTAAATTACCGTTGCTACATAACAAAAGGAATGTAAAAAATTGCATAATACTCATTATTGTGGAATACTTCGATAACTGCTTTCCGAACTGGTGGTAGAGTAAAAATTGTCTGAATCTAAGTAATGTTTAACATATTATGGATTCGAATAAATGATTTCATTTCATTTCAATGTTACCAGTTATTACATGGTTTCTGTTAAAATGGGGAGAAAATTGTATCAATGAAAAACAACAAAAAATAATTCACTCGGTCATTTAGCGGGGAACAAGTCGCCTCTATTTCGTTTGAAACGTTCAGTTTCTATTTAGGTTTCTATTTAGGTATATAATTAAGCTAAGTCTTTACGTATATATGCGATAGTCGACAATGGTTTTTTTTTATTTTACGCGCTGTTTTTAAGCAAACCTTATTATTCTGTAGTTTTTTATAACACTACTAGAACATCTATGATGGCACACGGCATGGTAGAAATTTCACAGTTCATGGAAGCCATTTGAATATCGGCATAACTTGGTGGTAGAGTAAATGGACTGCAGAAGACATTAGCATATCTTAGTGTAAACATCAAAATGATTGCCTTTAAGGATGATTGCACAGATAACGTTCATAGTGTTCTGAGTATTCACTAATATAAATGAACTCTACTTATTTAACGGTCTTACCTGCTACCGTCGGATTCATAGCGAAAATAGACCAATGAGAATAAAGATGTCTGACATGCTTACAGATGAGTAATTTTGATTGGTTCATTCTTACTATTACCGCGTAGTTAGCGATTGAGATAGTTTCTTGGAATCTGCTAATATAGAGTTTTGTAATGTGAATTTTGTAGTTGGAAAATAAGATTTAAGTGCTAAATAATACTAATGCTTTTGCTCTAAATGCGCGCGCCGCTACCGCCAAAGTATTTATTAGTAAGTTTTTATAATTGTACTAGGTGTTGCCCGTGGCTTCGCTTGCGCCGAAGGCCTTTCCCGCTACAAAAGTACAAACGATTGTAGCGATTTATAACGCCACCGCCATCTATTTAAAAAATGTGATTTAATATTTTTTTTTATGGAAACTTGAATGTCGCTGGTCATCTCCTTTAAGAGATTTAAATAGGGATCTTGAAGTTGGACAGCCGAGGGTAGGGTCGAAGTAACTCAGTTGGAAGAGCACCGGCACGGTACGCTGGAGGTCGTGGGTTCGAGTCCCGCCTTCGACTGTTTCTTTTTCAAGTTTCCATAAAAATATAAAATCATTATCCAGGCACTACATGGCCATTAACATGCATAAAAATCATAATATAGTGTTAGGGAAAAACATTTTTTGTGCGGGTATTAATGACATGATCTACAATTTTTGCTATAAAAGCATAGAACGTTTGACAGTTCGAGTCAGTTGGTCATTGCCTTCGTGCCGGTCGTTCGCTTGGTGATATTTTTGTGAAAGTATTTCTGTAAAGTCAGTGGTAAATATTTTTATTTAAATCAAAACCGTTGCAGTTTCTAATAATAGGATTAAAAAATGTGATTAAAAACTTTCCCATTTTTGAAACAAATTACTGGGATAAAAAGTCTATGCGTCAATCTAGGACATAGTCTATCCGTGTGCCTAATTTCATTCATATCCGTTCAATTGATTCTGCGTTTACTTCTAATAGATATCCAAATACTAGGCATGAATATACAAGGTTTCTTTCCGTAAGGTCTTAAATAACACCAATCAAAAATGTTTCCGTTTCCACAGAAAATAATATAAAATCTTCATTTATACACTTCTTTATTTATTAACCCCCGACAAAAAAAGAGGGGAGTTATAAGTTTAGGGTGCGTGTTTGTGTATCTGTGTATCTGTATGTCTGTCTGTGGCATCGTAGCTCTCAAATGAATGGACCGATTTGGACGCGGTTCTTTTTGTTTGAAAGCTGATGTGACTGCAATGGTTCTTAGCTATAATTTATGAAGATCTGTTCAGGCATTTGAAGATTCAACTCATCTTCAACTTAAAAAGTCCGAATGATTTTAAATTTGGTGAACTGTGACTTTGGAAATATTTTTAAACATGAGCTGATGCTGCGGCATTAAGTAGTCTGCGGGATATCCAACTCCTTAGCAACTTATAGCATATACAGTGTGTTTGGGCTCATAAGGATGGGCTCAACGAGTAGGTGATAGATAGTTGATTACCAAAGCCCCACGATGGAGAATAAAGTAATTTAGAAAGTATGAAATAAAAAATTAAATTAAAATTTAAGAAACCCCCGACACAAAAAATCTCCAAAAAGTAAAATAATAATAGTGTCTTTGTCTTTTAAGTACCTAGTAATATTTTGAAGTATTTTCACCTCCCTGGTCCAGGACCAGGGAGGTGAAAGCACCTAGTAACCGAATTCAGGGAGTTCGGTTACTAGGTGCTTAAAAGACAAAGACACTATTATTATTTTACTTTTTGGAGATTTTTGTGTCGGGGGTTTTTTGTTATACGAAGTGATGTAAGTCGTGTTTAATGTCATATTTCCTTATTTCATAGAGAATGACTGCCTCGGTGGCGTCGTTGTATTATGGCACGACTGCAATGCTGAGGTCTCGGGTTCGATTGCCGGGTCGGGCAAAGTGATGTTGAATTTTTCTATTCAATATCAGCTCGGAGTCTGGAATTTGTGCCCGACATGGCGATAGGCTCGCCCCCTATCAAATCATGGGACGGAATTACGGCGAAAAGTGGGTGCACTAGTTGCGCCTCTGTCTACCCCTCCGGGGATAATAGGCGTGAGTGAGTTTGTGTGTGTGTGTGTGCGTGTGTGTGTGTGTGTGTGTGTATGTGTTCATAGAGAATCCTACTAATATTATAAACGCGAAAGTTTGTAAGTATGTATGGATGTCCAGATGTTTGTTACTCGTTCACGCAAAAACTGCTGAAGGGATTTCAATGTAATTTGGCACATGGGTAGACCATGTCCTGGATTAACACATAGGCTACATTTTATCCCGGGAAAATAGAAAACGCGACTATATCTCGGAAAAACTTTTTAAGAGCCTATGTAAAAATACTTAAGTACTTTTAAAATCGATTATCTCGTAAATTGCTAACACCAGAAGTCTGATTATTGGATATGTGTAACTTGAACATGTAACTCAATGATGTTTCAACTCCAAAACACAATTACTAAACATTTTCTCGATAGAAAAAAAATCCAAAGTTACCTCGGATATTTTCTATAATCACGGTTTATATCCAAATGGTGTAATATATACATTCGTACCTTGATTGAAATACAAGAAATCAATATTTTCTGGTGTTATATGAGCGCACAATTAAACTGAATTAAATAGTATAATCACAATTAAAAGAAAACTGTTTTGGCGTTTACGCCATTTCATTTTGGCGTGTGCGCGCGCCTCCATCACGCTCTCTCATACACTACAGCTAAATACGCCATCGCTGTTGTGGGAGTGGTGCGTGCCGGCCTCAGTCGCCCGGAATCTTTGCTTGCGACGGATGTGCGCCTGATTTTATTTTTATTTATTGCCGTACGGTTTTTCTAGATCGTAAATATAAAATAGTTATTTAACATAGTTATTCGTATAAATTGTCAATTAACATAGGTGTATATTAGATAGGTAAATTTATTAGTTAGTTTAAAATAGGTGTTCAATAGATAAGTAGTGTAGCCGTTTCCTTTATTTTGCAATGGGCAACAAAAGGAAAAAAAAACTGAGCAATAAACAAAATTTGAACCGTTTGCGGGGCCTTGCCAGCAATATGAGGGCAACGAAAAGGTAAGTTACATGTATATTATTATTTACCTGGTTTATAATTATTGCCTCGGTGGCGTAGTTGTATTACAGTACGACTGCAAAGCTGAGGTCTCGGGTTTGATCCCCGGGTCGGGCAAAGTGATATTCAGTTTTTCTATTCAGTATCAACCCGGAGTCCGGAATTTGTGCCCGATATGGCGATAGGCTCGCCCCCTATCACATCATGGGACGGAATAACGGCGAAATGTGGGTGCCCTAGTTGCGCCTCTGCCTACCCCTTCGGAGATAACAGGCGTAAGTGTGTGTGTACAAACTAAATTTGATAAAAGGCGTATGCGTATGTGTGTGCTGCGCCGTACTGAGGTCTTGGGTCGATTTCCTGGTCGGGTACTATAAATTAGTTCTTCAGATTAGTATCAGGCTAGTGTCTGGAAAGATGACATACACATCGGACGTAGCAAATGAAATAGGGATGTGTTACGCCTATACATACCCTTGATGAAAAAAATGCGTGATTCTATTTTCATGTTTCGTTTTAGGGCAGAGCTATCGTCATCAGAACCGACGCTTATTACCAAAACGGATTTCCAGACCTTGTCTTCACCAGAACAACATAGGGAGTCGCCGGTTTATATAATGAATTTAGATATTCCATCTTCTTCGACTTCAAATAATTGTGGGAGGTGAGTGTGTTTCCTTGTAAAATCTAAAATAAAGTCCCATCCACTATTATTATTATTACTCATATCTACCTAACGACTGCCTCGGTGGCGTAGTTGTACTATGGTATGACTGCAATGCTGAGGTCTCGGGTTCGATTCCCGGGTCGGGCAAAGTGATATTGAGTTTTTCTATTCAGTATCAGCTCGGAGTCTGGAATTTGTGCGCGATATGGCGATAGGCTCGCCCCCTATCACATCATGGGACGGAATAACGGCGAAAAGTGGGTGCACTAGTTGCGCCTCGGCCTACCCCTTCGGGGATAACAGGCGTGAGTGTATATGTATATGTATGTAATAATATTATTATTTTGAGTCAAAAATGGTACACTAGCAATATAATTTGGACCTTGTATTTGTTGACTTGAGCATTTTGAAATTTGTAGGTATCCGTTATACTCTAACAAACATAGATTTTTCATATTATTAGGTACTAGCTTTTGCCCGCGGCTCCGCCCGCTTTAGAAAGTTTTTCCGGGATAAAAGTCCCGCTTTATATTTTCCCGGGATAAAAAGTAGCCTATGTGTTAATCCAGGACATGATCTACCCGTGTGCCAAATTTCATCGAAATCCGTTTTATTTATTTATTTATTTATTTATTTAGGGATAACAAACAGCTGCACAACAAAATATACAAACAATAGTATTTAAAAACATTTACATAGATGTGCAGCCCACACCATTATCCACAGTTTACTATAAAGAAAACAAGTTGCCGTAGACACAAATTAAAAAACAAAAGAGACATAAAAAAAAATACATAACTAAGAAATTCACATTTACACCAAGTACAAACATTACACAATTATAATGAAATTTCTGTATAGGTACTAGTGTCCTATATTCGCATCACGTGTGATTAATGTGTTAATCACTGCCTTTTTGTAACTATTCCTGGTAAGTGAGAATAAATCTAAATTTGAGAAGTATAAATTATACAACGCGAAAATTCGTCTAAATGGAATTCGTTCACCAGCGTTAGTATGGCAGAATTGCGTATAAAAAAATGCATAGCTTCTAGTGCTCCGCTGGTGAGAATGGTTGGGTACTGAAACGACCAACTGACTGTTCAGGTCAATGCAGTCGAGTCCATTATTACAAATATTATATAGCAACATAGCCTGAAGAAGTATACGTCTCGAATGTAGAGAAAGTTGTTTATATTTGTTAAGAAGATGGTTATATGATAGTCGCTCACGACCGCCCAGTTTGTAATGCATACTTTTAAGGTATTTATTTTGAACTTTTTCAATAACATTAACATATTTATTGTACAATGGATCCCAAATCGGACAGCAATACTCAAGTTGTGGCCTAACTAATGAATTAAATAAGTAGAGATTAGTAGATGGTTGTCTAAAGTTAATAGATGACCTGGTAACAAATTTATACATCCCATAGGCTTTGGTAGTGATATTGTTGACGTGAACATCTAAATTCATTTTAGAATCCAGAGTAATTCCCAGATCCCGTACAGTATTAACTTTTCTTAAGGTTTCATTACACAGAGAATAATTAAAGTGAATAATTTTCCTCTTCTTCGTGAAAGTTATTGTGTGACATTTGGGAATACTTAATAAAAGTTTATTCAACACACAGTATTCACTTAAACGGTTAAGATCTTGCTGAAGTAGCAAAGCGTCATTGGGACAATGAATAGCACGGTATACTTTAAGGTCATCCGCATATAGTAGACCTTTAGAGTTAAGAAAACATTTACTTATGTCATTTATAAATAAATTAAATAATAAGGGCCCAAGTATTGAGCCCTGTGGAACCCCAGAAGTCACATCAACTGCTGTCGATTGAAAACCATTGATGACTACACGTTGGCTTCTGTTAGAGATATAAGAAGCAAACCAGCGAAGAAGATTACCTCTAATACCATTAAAGGCTATTTTGGATAGAAGGAGTTCATGGTCAACTCTGTCAAAGGCTTTACGGAAATCAGTATAAACAGCATCTACTTGAAGGCGATTATCCAAATTCTCAAATATAAATCCAGTAAATAGCAACATGTTCGATGTAGTGGATCTGCATTTCATGAAGCCATGCTGTTCGGGTATTATAACATTTTTTAATGCTGGGTATATTTTGCTGTGGACGAGCTTTTCAAAGACCTTTGACATGGCACACAGGATGGAGATTGGGCGATAGTTCTCTACTTCGTATCTGGATCCGGTTTTATAAATAGGGGTGATGTTAGCAGTTTTCCAAATTTTTGGGAAAATACCCTCCGTAATACACTTATTGTAAATTATATATAAGGGATAACAAATGTATTCAGCGGTAGATTTCAGGAACACAGAAGGTAGACCATCTGGACCGGCACCCTTGGAAGGATCTAAGGATTTCAGTTGTACTTTAACATCAGCAAGGCTGAAGTGAAGGTTAGCTAATAGAGTACTGTTGGGAGAGTATTCTTCCGGGGGTGACCATGAGTTTAAGCCCAAAGTGCATGGCTCGTATACTGATTTAAAAAATCTTGAGAACAGATTGCAAATGTCCAAGGAAGAACAAGCACGCTGATTTAAATATGACATATTTGCAGGGATACCAGTTTTACCTTTGCGGTTTTTAATATAAGACCAGAAGAATTTAATGTTAGTCCTCACGCTATCCTCGATAAACTTTTCATAAGTATTGTAGCATTTTTCGCACTCAGTTTTAAAACGACTTCTATATAAAGAGAAAATCTCGTAATCTGATCGGTTTTTATACTTCTTCCACTTAACCCAAATTCGCTGTTTATTCTTAAATAAACGAATAAGAGAAGGAGTAAACCAATTAGGATATAGAGCATTTTTTGGTCGCGAGAGTGGTACATAGTTGCGAGTGATTTCGTATATTTTTTCGTAAAAAGTGGTAACTGCCTGCTCGGCTGGGAGGTGGTTTAATATAACTTTCCAATCAGCTTTGTTAATTTCATTACATATCTCTGTATACTTGCCTTTATAAAAATTTAAATTATCTTTTTTTGAACACGATGGCATTAACCTGATATTATTTAAATCTAGTGATACCAAAGTACTAAAAGGAGGATGATGATGGTCAACTGGTAACAAATATATACTAGGTTGCTGAACTGTGCACCTTGTGTTAGAGATAAGCAAGTCAAGTATACGATGATTAGAGTTTTTGAAAATATTAAATTGTGACCCTCCAATGAGCCCCAGAAAATTATTAAGACCTGTACAGATAGCTGAGGTACCTAAACAAGTCAAGTTGGGAGATTGACTATTAATGGATGTCCAGTTCGCATCGGGTATGTTATAGTCACCGAATAAAAGAAAGTTGTCGATGTCTGGATCGCTTAACATTTTCGACAATGAATTGAAATACAAACTATAAGCCTCAAATGGGGATTTATCTCGTATGTATACCGCACTAATAATATGTTGCTTACCACTATCCGCACTCCGCAGTCCTACCACAGTTAATTCAGCATACTTGTAAAAGTCGGTAGCGCAATCTAAAGAGACACTTAGGGGTTTCAGAGTACGTAAAACGGCAATTAAAACTCCTCCTCCATCCTGTTTGTTTGAAACTAGGCGATCTCTATCGCACCTAAAAATTACATACCGCCCATCAATAAATTCATTGTCACTTATGTCTGAAATAAGCCAAGTCTCGGTTATAATAATAATATCATAGCAATTACTGATTATATTCATATACAAAGTATGTAGTTTGGAGCGAATTCCTCTACAGTTTTGGTAGTATATGCTTAGATTACGAGCCATTTTCAAAAACGTAGTAGTTTTTGCGTGAAAGAGGAACAAACATCCATACATCCAAACATCTAAACATCTAAACATCCAAACATCCATACATTCTTACAAACTTTCGCCTTTATAATATTAGTAGGATAGTTTATTATTCACTTACATACATATCTATTACCTAAACACAAACTAAGGTTTTTTCAGTTGGAATAAGATTGCTCACCAATTACAACACGTAAATATTGTTTTTTTTTGCCCACGTAAGAGTACCTACCTGCCCACACTTCCCTTATCACACGTTATTATGCTCAAGTTGTTTACTGGCTATAACATGAAATAATGTGCACCAGTTTTGTTTTCTTTTGTAGTCCAAGAGCCAGGCAACGATAAATTTTCGTAATCGTAAATGGTTACAGTCTTCAATTTGCTAACGTCCTAACAATGCCTAATAGTTTCCGAGAAGCATTCTTTTAGTAGCGAGTTCTTTTCAAACTAGTTAATGTCGGGACGTACTTACGGTTGTCATGGCATTATTTATTGTTTTTAAATAATTTTATTATTTTACAGGCCTACAAACATTTTCAATTCTAACCTACAAGAAGAAAGTGTAATGAAAACGTCATTTCAACATGTAGAAAATATCACTCCTCAAACTTCGCCCTTACCCTATCATTTAGTGGTCAATGACGTAAGTGCCGGCTTACTCGACTCATTTTTATTGGATATTGGAAAAAATATTAAACTGTTTTGATTCTAATAGTTGTTTGGATTTTTTCAGACTACATCTTTAAACAACGACGAAATCAAAGGCCACAGGATAATTGATGTTAATCATTTTATAAAAGAGCTCATTAATATATCTGGACATGATTCTTTATTTAATTGCGGTTTGCATTCAATAACCCTTAAGGAAGTAATCCAGAAAGGGTTGACGTCTAAATTTAAAGCACATTGTAATATGTGTAATAAAGAATTTGAAATTAAGAATTCTACATATGATTTAAATAAAAATGCTGTAGCTGGATCAATGGCTGCAGGATGTGGTCATGCACAGTTAAAGCAAATCACAGCAGCTTTGGATTTACCCATTATTTCATCACATCAGTATAAAACTAGCCAAGATGAGGTGTGCGATGAATGGGAGGTGACAGCATGGGAAGAAATGAAAAAGGCTGGTAAACGCGAAAGAGAAGCTGCTGTAAAAGAAGGAAATCTTGATAAAGACGGCATTCCCCTCATTGACGTTATCGTAGACGGTTCATGGTGTAAAAGGTCATATAGAACGAATTATTCTGCTTTATCAGGTACCGCCGCCATAATAGGAAAACGATTTGGTCAAGTTTTATTCTTAGCAGTGAAAAACAAATACTGTTGTATATGTGCTAGAGCGGAAAATCGGAATGACGTCATAAAACAACACGAATGCTTCAAAAATTTTTCAGGTTCCTCGACATCAATGGAGAGTACCATTATAAGTGAGGGTTTCAAACAGTCAATTGCAATGCATGGCGTAATTTATGCCCGATTCATTGCTGATGGAGATAGTAGTACTTACGCAAAGATTCTGGAAACTCGGCCGTACACTTCTATAACTGTAGAAAAAATTGGATGCAGGAATCATATATTAAGAAATTTTTGTACCAAGTTACAACTGTTAAAAATAAGTACAAAATTCGCAATAAAAGAAAGAAAAATATTACCGAACAGTTTAATTTTAAAAGGGCGGAAGTATATTACTGACTCCATAAAAAAACATAATGCATCTAATGATCCAAAATCCGAAAGAATTAAAAAGTTGCACTATGATATTGGCAATGCAATGTGCCATGCATATGGCTACCACGAAAATTGCAATAGAGATATTTGCACGGAAGTAACAGAATCGTTAGATGTTAAAAATAATTTAAACACACATTTGTTTAGACAAATTCGATACTTAGTTAGTCAAGTCGCATCGCAAGCAAGAAGCCTGATTGAAAATGTGGATAGCAATGTTGTAGAAAGGTTTAATGGGGTGATCGCAAAATTGATCGGTGGGAAAAGAATAAATTATTCTCTCAAACGCTCATATCAGGCTAGATGTGCCGGGGCTATCGTTTCCTTTAACTCAGGAAAAATACTCACAACCGTGCACCAGAATATTTACAACGAAAGCCCTTTATCACAAATAAGGAGCTATGAAGAAAATGTACTCCAACAAAGACTATACAACCGAGGAAAACACAAGAAAAAGAATCGTAGACTGATGCGTCGTAAGATCGATTTTACATACGGTGCAAATGTTTACGAGCCTGATATGGACATGGAGACTTTTGAATTAGCAAAAAAATCATTTTTAAAATCTCTGGAGAAGACAAAAGAAGAGCGGCATGCAATAGAACAAAGAACCATTCTTCAGAGTGAAAGTGGCGAATGGCTTGAGTTAAGAAGAAATTTATTAACCGCTTCGAATTTCGGCAAAGTTATAAAAAGAAGATCAAACAATACGTGCACTAATATTGTGAAGAGTATGCTGTACAGGCCTAATCTCGAACATGTTGCTTCAATAACCCACGGGAAAAAGTATGAAAAAGTAGCTTTAGAACAGCTGTCCAGTCTAAATAATATAAATATCAGGCAATGTGGTATTTTTCTCGATGAACGTTATCCTTTTCTTGGCGCTACACCCGATGGGGTTGCTGATGAAACACTTATAGAAATAAAATGCCCTATAGCACCATATAAAATTGGCATTGATGCTGCAATAAAAGCAAATAAAATGCATTTTTGGAAACAAAACAAATCAGGAGAAATTTATGTTAATAAGAACTCAGATTGGTATTTTCAAGCCCAAGGTCAAATGCATATTTGTAAATTTTCTAAGTGTTTGTTAGCTGTATGGTATGGAGAGAACAAATTTAAAATAGAAATACTGCAGAAAGATGACCAATTTTGGAAAGAAAAAATGGAACCAAAATTGTTATCTTTTTATTACGATTGTATACTACCAGAGCTTGTCGATCCTCGGCATACAAGAAATATGACAATTCGAGATCCAGTTTATGTTACTCAGACAGTTGCTGACAAAGAAAATAAAAATAATGCAAAAGATAAAAGAAGCAGACGATGAAAATAAAGAGTTTTATAGTAATGCCAAAGAAAATAGAGGTGGTAATACAAAAGAAACAAATATGCAGAGATGTGTGTAATAATATTTCGTGATACATTTTTTTTTATTGATATTTTGGCAATTATTTACTTACTTGCTACTGATAGTAAGCGTCTTTTAGATGCTGTAACTTCCGTATTTTGAAAAATACAATATGGCTAGGATGTCCATTTTTATATGATAAGGTTTAGATAGGAATTTTGGATTGGATTAGACACTGATTTCATTTCACTCAATGACTGTAAAAATAAACAAAACTGTTATCTATTTTAATTCAACTACCTTCGCTTACGTGTCCAATAAAGTATTTTTATTTTATATAAAACTAGCTTTTGCCCGCGGCTCCGCCCGCATTAAAAAGTTTTTTTGGGATAAAAGTCCCGGTTTATATTTTCCCGGGATAAAAAGTAGCCTATGTGTTAATCCAGGACATGATCGACCCGTGTGCCAAATTTTATCGAAATCTGTTCAGTAGTTTTTGCGTGAAAGAGGAACAAACATCCTTACATCCATACATTCTTACAAACTTTCGCCTTTATAATATTAGTAGGATGTAATGAAAAGCTTTGTTTATGATCTGCATTTTTTTAAAAGTGTCTATATTGGTAGCGTTATGAGAATTTATGTTAATTTTGATTGTAATCTCCGTCGATAGTACCAAATAAATAAATCAGTAACTGTCATATATGCGTTTTATTAGATACTAGCTTTTGCCCGCGGCTCCGCCCCCGTTAAAAAGTTTTTCCGGGATAAAAGTCCCGCTTTATGTTTTCCTGGGATAAAAAGTAGCCTATGTGTTAATCCAGGACATGATCTACTCGTGTGCCAAATTTCATCGCAATCTGTTCAGTAGTTTTTGCGTGAAAGAAGAACAAACATCCATACATCCAAACATCCATACATTCTTACAAACTTTCGCCTTTATAATATTAGTAGGATTCGTAAATCGTAATATAATACTAATTTTACTTCAACCTAAAAAAATATTTCCAAAAAAAATGGACAACACCAAAAGTCATTTTCATGTTAGGTACCTTAAAGTAAAGATTACCTTACCTCAAAAGTAAAGATTTACAAAATATTTTGTCATAAAACATACAAACTCAATTAACTTACAGTAACGTGATTCTATAAATATTAAAAGTAGAAAATAGAGAAACGCTTAAAATTGGATTGACAGAATTTATCCTATGTGTATGTGTGTGTATTTGTCTATGTGGGTTCGTATGCAATGCAATGCAATCAGTCCTGTGGCAATCAGTATGTAATATAAAAAAAATGTATATACACTTATCAGTTAAGAAATAATTCTAAGAATATTTTCAGTATCATACATGAAACTTAGTAATAGCTGTTTTATTTGCAGTTCGTTTCTTGGAATGTGCATGAGGTGATATTATTTTGTGGTAATCACAAAGACTCTTAGTTTGCGACCAGCAGCACCTTTTGTGATTTGATTTCATTACACTATATTATACTGACATAAAGTTATCAAACGCTGCCAAGCTCTTGGACTATAAAATCACTTGTGTAAGTAGGAAAGTACGAAATCCAAAAATGGTCGCTTTATTTTCATTTCAGATATTGATAAATAAATAAATGGAGAATAAATTCCAATAATATATTACAAAAATTAATTACTCTCCGATGGCGAGGTAACTATGTACAAATATGTAAAAAAAGGAAGGACAAAATAAAGAGAATAATGTACTAATAAAAATATTTGTACTTCATAATGATACCTATAATATGATGTAGTTTGTGATATTACGATATATGATAACATTAAAAAGAACTAGCTGTCACAATTAACAATTATATATTATTATTATCTCACAATGACGCCTATTCTGTATTTCGAGTGATAATAGTTTGGCGGGCTTGGGCGTAAACACCCGACGCAACGCCAGGATGCTCGCGATGTTTGGCAGCGGGGGCCGCGCGCCGGTGCGGCGCTTCGTACTTTGTACACGTTAAACCACGCCCATCGCGGTCCAAAATGTTATTCTCATAGCCCCTTAACGCGGGCGGAGCCCCGGGCAAAATCTAATATTTTATATTATTCTTAGGAATGGAGAATTCATTTATTAATCCAAATCCTATCAGCACAACAGCAAACCATTTGACGAGTTTTTGTGTTATTATGAAAATTGTTACGGGCAAAATCTAGTATTTTTTACATGTGTTACGGGCAAAATCTAGTATTTTTTATTATGAATTATTTCTAAAGAGGATTTGTATAGCAATATGATGTAATTTGTTTATCCATACGCAAAACGGAATATTGAAGGCTGAATTGAATGCTAAAAGCCCATACGCATTTACTAGAATTGTACATACATAAGGGAACCGAGACACTACGAATTCAGAAATTTTCTGATACCAAAGAATATTAATCATACAACACTGAATGAAAACGAATGTTCGTTCACAAAGAAGCCGACACGACACGTCATTGTGGCTTTCGCGCCCACCACACAAATTGCGTCACTCCCGCTTATAACAAAATAGTGTTTAAAATGAAGAAATAACGTAAATTATTCTAGCTCCGTGAAACATAAATAATTAATGTTTTACTTTCATTATTAGTCCGCTAGGGTCAACTTATTTTTAGCTTCAGCACTTGCCAAATACAGTTTTGGTACCTTGAACTGTGCTCTCTAGAGGCACTTGGGTTAAAAAGGTCTTCATAAAAGCCTTTTAATATTTCGGCTAGTGACCGATTGCAGGTTCTTGTGAGGAGAAATATTGTTGGATATTTAATAATATTATAATAATATTATATTATTAAATATTATAGTATTATTATTATTTTACTGCCTGTATACTGCCCACTGCTGAGCACGGGCCTCCTCTACTGAGGGGGTTTAGGCCTTAAGTCCACCACGCTGCCCCAGTGCGGGTTGGTAGACTTCACATACCTTCGAAATTCTTATAAGGAACTTCTTAGGTATGCAGGTTTCCTCACGATGTTTTCCTTCACCGTTAAAGCGAACGATAATTGATAAACAAAACACACGTAACTTCGAAAAGTCAGAGGTGTGTGTCTTGGGTTTCGAACCTCCGGACATTGTCGGCAGACCGTTCCATTCCCAACTAGGCTATCGTCCACTTGGATATTTATTTACTTAGATATATACTGAGGGATCAAAATTTGAATTTGAATAAAGTACCTTATGTTCGGAGACTAACGATTTAAAAAAACCTGTTATATTTTCTTATCGAAACAGATATGATGCTCCGACGCAGATGAAGCTCCTGAGCGCTACAATCAGAAATATCCGCATAAAAAGTAAAGTATCCGCATCGTAACTATTATCATGTATGTTATTTATCGTATATTTTTTAACCAAAAATGTACACAACCCTGTATTTACTGTATGTAGTTAAGTGAGTCGTAACAATGTAGCCCTAGCCGAGTGTCCGCCCACGTTGCTACAAAAGGCCATGGTCTCCACAAAATTTGTACAGCGATGAAAATGTAATTCGAATGTGAACACGCGCCTTACTCCTACAGGCAATTCGGTTTTATTTAACATATACGTTAAAAGATACATTTTTGTAAGACGTTTTTATATGACAGAGCATTTGCCTTTGATAGATGTGATGAATGAGAGGAATTTAGAATTATATTAGTCTTATTTTTTATATTGAAGTTGTATGACGAGACGAGCATGTCGCTCCCTACTGGCAACCGATATTATCGCCCAAAAACGGCAGCGACACCATACAGAACTTTGAATTAGTACTGCGTAACACTCTACTGCGCTCGTCACATTGAGACATGGGATGTTAAGTCTTATAATGCCTAGTAATTACTGGCCACAATGAACACAACAGTGCATGCACACTGCAGCTTGGCGGTAGATATAGACATGTGGTGGTACCTACTCAGACGGCCGTTCACATACGAGAGAACTACCACCATCAAATTGTTATTACAGTAAGGTTACCTATATAAATTAATGCGACTTGTTGAAGAATTGGTTTCATATTTTTACAGAAATAAAAAGAAAACACTAATTTGGAGTGCCTCAGTGGCGTAGTTGTATTAGTACAAATGCAGTGCTGAGGTCTCGGGTTTGATTCCCGGTTCGGGCATAGTGCTATTGAGTTTTTCTACTCAGTATCAGCCCCGAGTCTGGAAATGTGCCCATTAAATGGCAATAGACTCGCCCCCTATTACATAAGATACACGTCTGCCTACCTCTGAAAAGGGAAAAGGCGTGATGCTATGTATGTATGTACGTATGTATGTATGTACGTATGTACTAATTTGGACGTAGGTACACAATGTACGTAATTATAACACGTTGGTTATTAGATTGTATTTTTCTCCAGAATAAATAATTATGTGATTATTGTTTGATATGGCCACAGGCTCGCCCCCTATCACATCATAGGACGGAAGATATATAGCGAGAAGCGGATGCCCTAGTTGCGTCTCTGCTTACCCCTTCGGGGATAAGGGCGTGATGTGTGAGTATCATATTTTTTAAAGAGTTTTTCTAGTCCAAAGCACAAAAATTCACGTAAAAGAAATATTTTATAGTAGCAAACATCATAGTCATTATCATTAACATCTATTCATATTCCTAACACACTCGTTACGTAGTTTTTCGTACAAACGAGTGACCACAAATTGTCGACGTTTCACCCATTTCCGGGTTTCTATTAGAAAAATTCGGTTTACCGAGCCGTACTAAAAACGGTTCGTTTTTTTACGTGCGATTTGGCCGAAAAAAGTTTCACATTCCCAACGGCCGAATTTTCAGCTAATGCTTTTCAACATAATATTTGTAGCGTGAATGTGTAAATGGTTTATTTATACTCTTTGTGTTTGGATTTTTAGTATTTTTATTTATTTAGTGTTTGCAGGTAGTTTTGATTGTTAATTGGGCTACACTAAAGTACCGAACGTATTTTTTAAGTTTTGAGCCTAATGCTAATATTCCGATACAATGCCTTTGTGGTGTAGTTGCATTACGGTGCGACTGTAATGGTCTCGGGTTCGTTCTCCGGGTCAAGCAAAGTGATGTTGGGTTTTCTACTGAGTATCAGCCCGGAGTCTGGAATGTGCACGATATGGCGATAGGCGCGCCCCTTATCACATCATGAGAAGGAATACACGGCAAAAGGGGTTGCACTAGTTGCGCCTCTGCCTACCCCTTTGGGGATAAAAGACGTGAATGTGTGTGCGAGTGCTAATATGCTGGAGAACCTTGAGATAGGTATCATAAGTAACGATTAAGCCCGTGTTTTATACGAGGTTTAGTAATACCACCTCGTAGTAAAGCATAGCTGTAAATTCGCTTGCAATCCCATTAAGCATTTTTTCTTCTTACGTTCATCTTCTTAAAACAATATTCTAATATATGTATAACAATCCATAAAATTATAAAGCCGTAAAAGTATTTTATTTAATTACATTGTTTACTTAAGCATAATCGCATCATTAAGTTCGAATGAATTCGGAGAAGCTTTCAAGGAAACGGATTACAGACTGTATGCTAAGGGGTCGTCCATTAATAATGTGAGGCTCGAAAGGGGGGGAGGGAGTTCGGCGCAAAAATCACGAAATATCACAAGGGGAGGAGTATTTATTTTTTCGCGCGCGGTTCAAATTACATTAGGTATACTTAGAACGGTATTGGAAGATAATACACTAACATTTTAAAGATAGATATATAGATAAAATATAGATGCATAGATAAAATAAAATAAATAAATAAATAAAATAATAGTTTGTACCAAAAAATACACAATCTCTGGTGGGGAGGGGGGGGGGGGGTCAAAAACCTCACTACATATCACTAGGGGGGGGGGGATCACGTGATTAATGGACGAGCCCCAAGCAATAAACTACTTACTGCAGACATTTGTACAATACGCATTTTAAGAAGCTTAAATGTGTACACGTTTAATGCATTATTTTAATTGTTAACAAAAATTTATGTTTTTAAATGTATTTGATCCACGATATTTAGCAATAAATAAATTTATAATTGTGTAATATTTAATTGTGGGCCGTAGAAAATGATTATTTATGCCAATTTATACCATGGATGAATGTTTATTGATAGATATATTAAAATCTTTCTAGCCAGTTTCGACCACGGCGGCCAATCTCAACGGAGATCAGCCAGGTACGCAGGAGATATTATAGTGCACAAGTGTGTGCGCAATACACAGGTGCACTCGCTATTCCTTCACTCTCGTAGTCCCGTGATACGGCAATCCGACATGACCGGAGAGAGATGAAGCGCAGCACCAACGGCTTTACATGCTTTCCGAGGCACGGAACTATCACACCGCCAACTTTCTGACTCCGAGCTGCGATTGTGTATTTTTTTTTCAAGATGGAAAAACCCAGTCATAAAGTTATTTTGGGCCGACCCGGGATTCGATCCCAGGACCTCAGCGCGCAAATCGTACCCGTAACGCGTACGCAATACAACTACGCCACCGAGGCAGTCCGATAGATATATTAATCATTAGGTGTTGCACGAGCCTTCGCCTGCGTGAAAAGCCGTTCTCGCTTCAAAAGTCCCTAACACAGAGTACGACGCCAGCGCCATCTACATGAACAATCAGATTAAAAATATCCATTATTTCCCATGGGAGCCACTTACCGGGATAAAAAGTAGCCTATGTGTTAATCTAGGACATGATCTACATCATCATCATCAGCCCGTTGCAGTCCACTGCTGGACATAGGCCTCTCCCAAGATACGCCACAGAGTCTGGTCTGCTGCTTTATGCATCTAGTTGCTGCCGGCCCTCTTGTGCAAGTCTTCCCGCCATGTGGCTAGAGGGTGTCCCACGCTACGTTTACCAAGACGCGGTCTCCACTCCAGAACACGCTTACTCCAGCGGTTATCTGTTCTGCGACATATGTGGCCAGCCCATTGCCACTTTGACCAACTAATTCTCAGAGCTATGTCTACATGATCTACGCGAGTGCCAAATTTTATCCAAGTCCGTTTAGTTGTTTCTGCTTTCACTTGTAACATACATCTGAACATTTTCACAAACTTTCGTATTTATGATATTAAATTTTTTTTTTTTTTTTTTTTTTTTTTTTTTTTTTTTGTCCCTGACTAAACTCTTGTTAGCCTGACGAGGGTCGGCTTATACAAGAACACCGGTCTTGTGGGTGAGCGCAGAAGGCGCTCGCAACCCTTAAATTTAAGCGACCACGCTGAGGGCGACCCACTAATGGGTCACGACCTCGGCTCAGGGCGGCCACTGAGAGGATAAGACATCAACGTTTGGGGAATATGGTTTTTAACCTAATCCTATTTTACGTGTTGATTGTAGTCTTCGGCACGCGGGCCGGAACTGCTACGAGAGGGCAGGGTTATGGGGAACGCGACGAGGTCCTCGACGGCGAGGACGGTACAGCGGTCTTGTGGAGTGTATGAGCTTTAAATGCTCGTTCTTTTCGCGTAAAGCTAGAGTGATTTCGTCCTCTGGATCGGTCAGGACTGATCGCGGTCGTCTCCATTTGGCGCGGTCAAATGGAGTATATATAGACGCTTTACGGATAAGCGTGTTCGGGTGGTTTACCGCCCTGTCGAAATAGCGTCTGCTGGCGCACTGCATAAAGTGCCTGATGGTCGGCATATTGGTGTCCACGTGGAGGTTGCGATTGCGAACGTACCACGGGGCACCAAGTGCATGTCGTAAGAATCGATTTTGAAGCACCTGCATTCGCTGAAGGCGACCGGGCGGTAAATGAGCGAATACGGGCGACGCGTATGTCATTATCGGACGGATGCATGTTTTAAAGATCCTAATCTTGTTGCGGATTGACATCTTACTATTTTTGTTTAGGAGCCAGTGAAGCTGGCTCATCGCGAATGCGGCTCGCGCTCGTACCGCATTTACATGTGGGATGAAGGTCAACCTCTGATCAAGGGTTACTCCTAAATATTTGGCTTGGCCCTTCCAGGGAATAACCTGGTCGGACATGCGGACTGAAAAGTGAGGGACATGGACTTTCCTTTTCCGAGTGAAAAGGATGGCCTGACTTTTGGTGGGATTGACGGTGATTCGCCATTTGCGGAACCACTCACCGAGTTCGTCGGCGGCGGTTTGCAAAGTGCGCACCACTTTGTCGGGGTCTATACGTGAAGCGTATATTGCGGTATCATCCGCGAATAGTGCCAGATGGGCGTTTTGTGGTCTAGGGATGTCGCTTGTGTACAGCGAGAATAGAAAGGGGGACAGGGCGGAGCCTTGCGGGACTCCGGCCGTGATGGTGTGTCGGGAAGAGAGAGTTCCCTCCACGCGATATCTGAAACCGCGATTCGACAGGAAATCTCGTATGATGTGCACGAGTTGTGTGGGCACGTTGAGAGTGTACAGCTTGAAAAGCAAGCCGTTGTGCCACACCCTGTCGAATGCTTTTTCGATATCGAAGAAAATAGCACCGGTAGGCATTCCTTTACGGAATTGTTCGTGGACGTACTCCGTGATGCGGAGCACCTGATTGACACAACTGTGTCTAGGGCGAAAGCCAAACTGTTCTGGAGGGATCAAATTTTGATTGAAAGCTACTATTTTAAGGCGGTCGAGGACGATCCGCTCGTAGATTTTGCCCAGAGTACTGAGCAGACTGATGGGCCTATAAGAGGAGGGTTCGAAAGCGGGTTTCCCCGGCTTGTGGATTCCTATCACAACTGCCTCTTTCCAGACCTCTGGGAAGATGCAGTTACGAAACGCGGCATCATAAATGGATGTTAGGATTTGAACTAGATGCTCCGGGAGCATCTTAATCATACGAGTAGGGATTAGATCGCCCCCGGGGGCTTTCCTACGTTTGAGTGCCTTGATCAGAGTGGTGACTTCTTCGATCGTCTCCGGCGCAAGGGGATCGGATCGGATTGAGCGGAGGCATGGAGGCCACATCGTTTCTCTTGAAGGAACGAACCAGTTGCCAAAAGGCGGTATGTGTCGGATCGATATCGGCAAGGCGAGTGTCCCACCTCGAATCGACGACCTCTTTTATGCGACGCTTAACCTCACGTTGGAGGTAGCGCGCAAGATGTCGTCGTTCCGGGACGGGTCTCGTCGCGCAGGCTTTGAGCGTAGCGTTACGCAACCTCACCCACCACCGAACGTCTTCGGGAAGTTGCCAGTGACTGTGAACAGTCTCTGGCACGCTCTCGGAGCTTTCGCTCAAAACGTTCTGAAGGTGGTCGGTGAAGACGCGTATCGCGCTGGTCGTTTCCTCAGGAGTCACGATGTTGGTCGGGATCGCGGAAAGATCAGTGGATGAGGTGTCCGCGAGCTTGGTGCCTAAAAGACGCCAATTCGTTTTCACCTTCATCGGAATATTAGGACCTGTGTCAGTTGGACTGTTTTCGGGGACTAGATCGAGGATCACAGGTCTGTGGTCAGAGTCTAACTCTTGTAGCACCTGCATGGAACGCACGCTAAGGCTTACGTTCCGTACAAGTGCCACGTCGAGTATGTCCGGTCGGTGGTCGTCGTTGTAACTATAATGGGTTGGTTCTGAGGGAACCAATAGGCTTAAATTGATTGTGTCAAGACAACTCTCTAGGACTGCACCTCGCTCGTTGGTCGAGTTGCAGTTCCAGAGGGTG
This sequence comes from Lapara coniferarum, assembly GCA_949316025.1. Lineage (NCBI taxonomy): Eukaryota > Metazoa > Arthropoda > Insecta > Lepidoptera > Sphingidae > Lapara > Lapara coniferarum. Next base: position 6,511,751 of record OX438921.1, read on the forward strand.
TTCTTGGCATTGAGGTCTCCCGCCAAAATGACGGAATCTCCCAGATCAAATAGTGTTTCTAGTTCGTTGGAGTGAAGCTCCTTAGTGGGCGAGAGATAGGCCGATATGATGGTGATCGGCGGGTGTCCGGTCATGGCTAGCCTGCAGACCGAAGCCTCAATGTTGCTCAAGCTTATCGGTGATTCTAATGGAATACAATGAAGGGACCTTTTGTAATAAATGAGAGTGCCTCCTAAACGGCCACTGGTACGATCATTTCGCACCAGTTTGAAGTTTGGGATGTTGGGATCGCGGTGGGAGGGCTTAAGGAACGTTTCCTGGATGAGGAAAACGTCAATTTGGTTGTCGCGGACAAAAGAAGAAATTTCGGCTTTTTGGTCCCGAATGCCGTTACAATTGAAAAGCCCCACTCTGAGGGAGCGAGGTTTTGTCCGCTGGGGGAGTTGTCTGGCGTTGGTAGCCATTTATGAAATTAAAGAGGGGAGACGCACAGCGTTAACTGTAGCCTCGAAGATTTGTTGCTGGATCAGAGCGATCTCAGCGATTAAAAGGGGGTCTTCTACTCCCGTACGGGTGAGTAGACGGGAACGCTCGAAAAGTTTCCCGTGGAGAATCATTATCTCCGGGGAGCCTAATAGTGAGGCGACTGAGGAAGAGGCGTCGCTTGCCTTCGCCGCCACCGTCGCCGACTGAGAAGGGGTGGGAGGGGTGGTGGGTTTGGGTTTGGGTTTGGGCTGGGCTGCCTTTGAAGAAGGAGCCACAGCTGGGGGAGGAGAGGGTCGAGTAGAGGCCGGGGCAGCGGGAGTGACTCCGCTGGGGGCCTGTGAGATGGGTTCAGCGCGCGCTGTGGGAGGAAACCACGGGTTGCGCACTGGCGCAGGTGCCAGTTTGAATGTGGTGGCCTGAGGGGCCGAGGGAGCCGCAGCTTTAGGAGCTTTGGCAACTCTTTTGGGGGCGCGAGGGCATCCGCGATAATTCGCTGGATGGCCGGTTTGCCGGCAGTTGGTGCACGAAGGCGGCTCCGTGCACTGAGAGCGGTCCTTAGGACGGGGGCACTCGGATGTGCCGTGTTCGCCGAGGCACTTGACGCACCTGGCGGGGAGGCGACAGCCACGAGAATTGTGGCCGTATTTCTGGCAGTTGTGACACTGCCCTATCTGGGTCGATTTGTGTGGGGCTTCGACGGTGAAGCCGCCTAGCCCCGAGATATCTTTAATCTCAAAAAGTCTTTTGACGTCGGAAGGGGACTGGAGGATGGCGAGAACCATCTCGTATTGTATTCCCGGCCGGGAGGCGCGGGACTGTCTGTGCATCCTGTGCACTTCTAAAGTGACTATGCCTTTCTCTTCAAGGCCTTCTTTGACCTCGAGAGGGGACATTTGCGTGGGGATTCCGCGAATGACGTAGCGGAAGCGCCGCTCGTCCGGAAGAGAATACGTAAAATAGTGCCAATGTTTGGCGTCTAAGAATTTAGTCAGCGCCCTGTGGTCCGCGACTGAGGCGGGCTGCAGGGCAAGAAGCTTGTGGATCTTATTCCACGAGTTAGAGGAGATGGATATGCGCTGTTTGCGCAATTCTTCAAATATGTCCCGAATGGACATATTTGATGGGAGTTGTAAGTTCAGCCTCGGGGGTTTTTTAGGCCCCTTTGGTTGAGTCGGCGGCGGTGGCGGCGTCGACGCAGACGCGGACGCGGTTGGCGCTGAAGGCGCGGAAGGCGCAGAGGGCGCGGATGGGGAGGCTGGTGCGGGAGCAGCGACGCTTCTCTGCTTCTTCCTCCGGCTGTTTTTCACCGTGGTGAAGCCGTCCTCGTCGCGTTCCGACGAGGACGACTCCTCCCCGGATTCACAGGCGGAGGAAGAGGCCGAGATCGGCCGTTTTTTCGGGTTATTGGCTTCGGGTTGGCTGGGGGACGTGTCCATTTCCTCTTCAGACTCCGCGGAGCCGCCCGAGGTTTCGGTGGTCTCCGTTGAGGTCGTAGCCTCGGACGACTCCGAGGTGTCTGAGGACGCAGACGGTTCCCTGGCTTCCCTAGCCATTGAAATAATTTCTTGTCGGACCGCGTTGTCCGACCGGAACATCTCCCTCACTACTCTCATTATTTCCTCCTTGGAAATAATGGGAGCGGCGAAGGGGGTGCTAACTAAGTTTGGTTGAGCGGCGACGACAGGCCGCTCGGGAGCCAAATCCATAGGCCCAGAATCAGCCATATTGGCGGCTGAGTCCGAGCCTACGGTAATATTAATTAGGGGCCGCGTGTGTGTTCACTAACCCCGGGTGTGCACCGCCTGTAAAGAACACACAGAAGAAACCAGGCGGGTTCACACAAAACGAAACGAGCGCGGATCGCGACGCGGTATGGGACGCGATGAACTAAGTCCCCGGGTAGGAACGCCCGGGGGTGAGTGAGTGCGTGTCCCTCCCCGCCGGGTATAGGCGAGGGGGGGTGTACTTAAAAATAGGTGTGCCCTAAGCTTGTATCCCTTTTGCCAGTCTTATTGTGCAAAAGGGTTCCTAACAGTCCGTGTATCGTAAACGGTATTGGCCGGAGGCCGCACGCTCAACCGATACACGGGATGGATTTTAAGGAAAGGGTAGGGTTGGGAAGGTGATATACGGGAGAGACTGCGGTGTGCCTCCGCAGCCTCCGGATCCGTACCCGTCGGCTTTGCCTTGCCCTGAAGGGGCGCAGCGCGTTGCCGGTGACGCGACTCGGCTTGTTAGCACCGTTAGGTTTCCGCCGAGCCAATACCCTGAAGGGGCCAAACGTCGATAAGAAACAAATTGGGCTAAACCCTGTCCTGAGAAGGACGCGGCTTGGCCCGAAATAGGCTAACAAAATAGCAAAGGGTTGCCCCTTTGCTACCTGTTTGGCCTTGGCTGTAGCGAGGTCGCTACGGAACGCACCGAGCAGGTACTCGGGCGGAACAATGAAAGTTGTAGCGAGCGCTACAACAAACAATAGGTCCGTCCGAGACGGCTGCTCAGAGCGGAATGTGTGTGTGTGATATTAAATAATAACAGCCCTGTATTATATATTGCTCACTGCTGAGCACGGGCCTCCTCTACTACTGAGAGGGGTTAGGCCTTAGTCCACCACGCTGGCCTAGTGCAGGTTGGCAGACTTCACACACCCTCGAAATTCTTATGGAGAATTCTCAGGTATGTAGGTTTCCTCACGATGTTTTCCTTCACCGTTAAAGTGAACGATAATTGTGTGTGCCTTGGGTTTCGAACCTCCGGACATTGTATCGGCAGACCGTTCCATTCCCAACTAGGCTGTCGTCCACTTGATTTATGATATTAGTAAGATATAAAAACAGTAGGAATGAGACCGATTTGTATACAAACATGTGTAATCAAATTAGCTGATCTCAATGCCCATCCATTTACGAAAATTAATGGTATATCTATCCTACTAATATTATAAAGGCGAAAGTTTGTAAGAATGTCTGGATGTTTGGATGCTTGGAAGTATGGATGTTTGTTCCTCTTTTTGAACGCGCTAATCTCAGGAACTACTGAACCGATTTTGAAAATTCTTTCACTAATAGGAAGCTACTTTACTCCTGGGTGCTATAGGCTACTTTTTATCCCGGGAAAATATTTTTATCCCGGAAAAACTCTTTCACGCGGGCGGTGCCGCGAGCAGAAGTCTAGTGTTTGTATAACATCAAAAATGTCCATGGAATGTATTTTCACACGAAAAAAACTTGGTCTGCCATTTATGTGCAAACAATTTGCTAAAACAGCGATCAATATCGGCAAAAAATGCGTGCACAAGGTTTTTGACACATTGATGAATTTGTTTTATACCGCACGATTGATACTGTTTGTTAAACAAGCTTATTGGGGCTGATGGATGTACGAGATGGAAGTTATAGAATGTTCCCGAAACAGTAAGTTCGATATATGCGGAGACTTGTTTTTCGTAGGAGTGAGAAATTACGGTCTTAATCATAAACAGTTTATAAATCTATATTAGTTATAGAATGTTTTGTCTTCTTCGAACGAATTTTGGTTTGAATTTTATAAAGGAATATTAGGTAAAAACCTAATATTCCTTTATAAAATTCAGACGGACTCTTACATATAAGAGACCTACCACTAGTAAAAACTAGTGGTAGGTCTCTTATATGTAAGAGTCCGTCTGGGTTGGTACCACTGCAATGTCTATTTCTACCGACAAGCAGCAGTGTGCATGCATTTTTGTGTTTCGGTTTGAAGGAAATTATAGACATATACATCTTATGTCTCAGGATGACGAGCGCAGTGGAATGCCACATAGTACTTTGTAACTCAAGGTGCTGTATGGTGTTACTATTGTTCATGGGCGGTCGTATCACTTACCATTAGGCGAAAGGCATGTTCGTCTCGTCATTCAATACCATTAAAAAAACCATGTATGAGTAAGGTCGTTAGTCTTTAGCCGTCTCACAGACGTCATCTTGTTGCCAAAAAACCTTAGATTATTATAATACAGATTGGTCCATTTCGGAATGACAGTCCTGAAAGATTATCACGTGTTACCCCTGGGGTTTATGATTTATAAATAATAGTTTGAATTATTGTTGTTGGAAAAAACTGCGACTGGTACTTGTAACAATTGTAGGAAGTAGTGTTTGAGGGTGTAAAAGCCGCAAACCGCTATCTTTCATTCCGTCTCACCAAAGTTCACGCGATGAAGTCCTCTTGGTATAATAACTATGCAAAATACTATACTACTATGAAACAATTGTGAAACTGACGATGATTCGTCAGTCAGTCAGCTGTCAGCACAACGGTATTGTATCTCACTAATCACACCAATATACTAAATGCGAAACTTTCGTGAAGATATTTGTTATAAACGCAAAAACCATGAAAGGATTTAGGTGCAATTCAACACATAGACTATCTTCTATATTAATATAGGCTATATTTATTACGAAATCTATTGGATCTTTTGTTCCAGAAATATATTTACATACAGGCGGAATAGCAGTGCCTAGTATAATAAAAACTCAATATGAAAAGTTCTACACCATAGCAAACTACATCAATCGTCACAGCGTAACAAAAAAGCATGGCCAGGAGCATTTCAATAGCTCCCACCCAAACATCTTGCATGGATTATTTTTCATGTAAAATTGGTCATATGGATTTGCGGCCACCCGTCAGAACGGAAAAGCTTATTTATAAACCATCGTTATTTCTGAAGCCCTTTTTATGCCGCATGTAATAAGCGAGCAGAGTTTTCTTTATAATTAATGGTTTATTTTCATGTTTATGTGTAATCGCGCATTTGTAACTGAAAAAAGGTTGAATATTTTTCTAAGTGGCCTTTTTAGATTCTTATAACTAAAACAAAATATACATAATAATTCTATTCAAATTAAAACAAATTCTATAAACTTCGATTTAAGACGTGCTGTAGAGGTCAGACTCGACCGAAGTAGTGTAAAACAAACTTTAATTCAAGGGTTTGAATACAAGTTTGTTTTACACTACTACTATATAATTATTAGAATACTAGTAGCGCTCGCGGCTCCGCCCGCGTGAAAAAGTTTTTCCGGGATAAAAAGTAGCCTATAGCACTCAGGAGTAAAGTAGCTTCCTATTAGTGAAAGAATTTTCAAAATCGGATCAGTAGTTCCTGAGATTAGCACGTTCAAACAAACAAACAAACAAACTCTTCAGCTTTATAATATTAGTATAGATAGTATAGATTGAGCTTCCCTCACAGTGCGTGGGGGAAGGAAGATAATTTTGAATTTGGATCAATATTTATCAACATCTGTAATGAACATATTATGGTCAAAAAATAAATTCGCTTTATCTTATTTTCAGGAAAGCTAATAATCGTTAAATATTGACTAAGTAGCCATATCGACATGTGTTCGCGAATCACAGTTTTATGGATAGGTCTCAATAAGCTGGATAAACAAATATTCAAACTAAACAGCTAGTTTTTTATATTGAATTTCGTATTGGAAATAACGTAGATATCCCAGCTAGGATATTCTTATTTTTTCATTTCTAGGAACCTGAATGAAAAATACAGGTTTTTGCGATTGCACACACATACACATACACTCGCGCCTTTTATCCCCGAAGGGGTAGGCAGAGGTTTAACTAGTGCACCCACTTTTCGCCGTGCTTATTCCGTCCCATGATGTAATAAGGGGCGAGCTTATCGCCATATCTGGTACAAATTTCAGACTCTGGGCTGATACTGAATAGAAAAATCCAATATCACTTCGCCCGACCCAGGGATCGAACCCGATACCTCAGCATTGCAGTCGTACCGTAATACAACTACGCCATCGAGGCAGTTACTACTGGCACAAACATTTATAAATATTAGTTTTTTTTCATGTATATTCTATTTCATCGTGATTCCCCATTACATATTTTGTGTTTATGTGTCACATTTCAAGCTGCTGTAAGTATACAGTGTACTGGGAAATTGGGAACTGTATTGGGAATGTCCCTAAATGTTGGCAAAGTGGTACATATACCGTTTCTATAAATATGCTTATCTTTGTTCATAACTTTTTTTGTGGTGTCACAAGTGGGTGTCAGATGGGGCCGAGGTTCCGCTATTTGATACGTAGGTAGACTGCCCCCTCCAACAAATCCTGTTAATCCGAATAGCGTGTATTTTAATGTACTTGGAAAACATTGTGCCACTCACAAAACACAATGCAAATTGGAGTCAAGGCTGGGAAAGGCAATAATAGATTAGAACAATATTCATATTGTTCTAGTGTATTGTTATGGCTTTGTTTGCGTTACAAAGACTTTTAAAATGACCCGTAGCATGATTATGCCGTCAACTAGACTACAATCGCTAAATTGAAGTGGTGTAGCCGCATTGTAGGCTTGAATCGCCTAGCTGGAAAGGAATAGTACTAAAGTTACGGAAAACCAAGATGAAGTGACAAATGTTGCGTTTCGTATGGTGAGTGACATTTCTAGAGACCTAAATATCAACTTGCTAATGCCTATTCCATTGTTTGAAGGCTAGCTGTGCGTTTGTTATTCTTTTGGAATTTTCTGGCGGTGAAAATTGCTTATGAGGTCCATAAAATTATTAAAAAAAAACATTACCACACTATATTTACAGATGGTATATTTACAGGACTCTCATATGTAAGGGTCCGTCTGGGTAGGTACCACCGCTATGTCTATTTCTACCGCTAAGCAACAGAGTGCATGCACTGTACTGTTGTGTTTCGGTTTGAAGGACATTGTAGCCAGTGTAACTACAGGACATAATGAGACTTAACATCTTATGTCTCAGGATGACGAGCGCAGTGGAATGCCACACAGTACTTTATAACGCAGGTGCTGTATGGTGTCGCTACTGTTTATGGGTGGTCGTATCGCTTATCATCAGGCGAACGACATGCTCGTGTCGTCATTCGATGCAATAAAAAAATCACCAAATTGTGTTGTGAAAATATTTTAGACGTGATAGTTAAATGTCACACTGTGTTGTTCTTTGACAATGTCAGGGCTAGCAGTCAACCGTGCCTGGCAATGACAAGCGACTGGCAGATAGTGAAGCCCGTCATCGACTTGATTCTGAATACTACGAGTAACATTTCACCCGTGGCTTTGTGAAATAAACGGTGCGTGATAAATATAACGTACATTTTTGTTAGCACTTTTGTTGGACATTTATATGTTTAAGAATTTTTAAATGAGCCATAAACAAACGCTGTCCATTCAAAGTAAGGCAGACTTGCAACTAGTAGAATCACATACATTTCAGCAATTTCGTATCCACCAAAGGCCATAGAGAGCCAGGACATCGCAGTATAGAACAAAATGGCAATCTCATAAAGCTCGCGTGTCTTTCATTGAATCGAAATACTCTTTGTGCACCCCAGTAATCGAACCAAATATTTGTTGATAGCCTAAATGTTACCATTAGACCACGAAAGGCATTCTTTACTTCTCCTTTGAAAATGCCTTTTATGCTACCCCATTCATTCATGTCTATCTTTGCTAAATCTTATTCAAATTTTCAGAATTCTAATGTGACGCTTTTCAACATCGTGGTTGTGGTCGAGCGAGAATGGTGCTGACAACAATGACCAAAGGTTGGCACGAATGCAAGAAATAAATAAAATAAACAGTTTCATTCAAATAATACAAAAATGAATAAATGCTACTCGTCCAACTTGTCACATAAATGTATAAGCCAAACAAATACACAAGTCAATCTCTAATTTATACTCCTTAATAAATGGCAATAAAATGAGTATTACCTATATTCGCTGTTTAATACGACAACAGTTTAATAAATTTTATTTGAAACTTGTGAAACAGGCCATTCGTACTCTATGAGCCTTTCTTAGAACACACTTTTAACATTAACATTTATTCAATGTCTAAGGCAAAATTGAAAGACACTCCTCTTTTATAGAGTTTGAATATTTTGTGATGCCCTTACGATAATTCCTATGGGCAGGATAGAAATAACAACGCTTTTTATTGAGTATCCTATTCTTGTAGTTTAGTTAATTTTAAACGATATAAAAATCTAGACTGATCAATGCGACTACATACATGGTATGCCTGTATCATGCGTATTACACAATATAGTACTTTTAACATAAAAATATTAATAACTATGATGTTACGTATTAAATACAAATCACAGCCCTGTGGTGCTCTCCTTTCACACTGTCAGGGTCACAGCGGTCAGCAAGTGTCACTGATAAACGACCGACGGACAATGGGACTTGTCACCGTGGAGGTGACAACCCTAGGAAACGAGTGACAGTTTTACACAGGTCTGTAGGTCTGTGTTAATCTACCCTCCACAATTAGAAAGGACGCTTTTGTATATTTTTGGAATGTAACGAAAATAGCTTTTATTAATATTAGTGACAATTCATCGGTTTATGCGTTGGCGTGAAGATATTTCGATACAAAACAAAAGTTCCAAAGAACTCAAGAAATTAAATAAAAAATCGGTGCATGTACTTATGTACGCGCGTGAGAAGTTATACTTCTTTGGCATCATTAGAAAGTAGTTTTTAATTGCATGCAAAGAATTTATTATAATAAAATGATAAAAGAACTTGAAACGGATAGTCAACACAGTCAATTACCAAAAAGTTTCCATTAAACAGCTTCAACCTTTTTCGTTACATGATGCGCGCGTATCTTAAAATTTCACTCTCATCATTTTTTCGTAACGCGCCTAAAGAAGTATAACTTCAAAAATGTAGTCATTATAATAACTTTAATGTAAGAAGGAACCAGACATAAACGTACAAAGAAAAACTCCGCACAATTACTAAAGGTTCATAGTAAATATCCGCAGATAATTTACTCGTTGAGGTTCCACCCACGCGGGCGCTGAAAGCGATCCCCATCTTTTGTCTAGATGGATCATTTGTCAATGACAGCGAGACCTAAGGCCGATGAGTCGGTTCAAGGGCGACTGTATAAGGGCATCCGCGGTTTGCGAAACAGTTTTAATATTTTACTGCGAATAAATGGCTTAACCTAAAGTTCATTGGAGTTTAAAACGATCTGCTTTATAAATTATGATGTGGGCAGGTCCATGATATCTTTTAAGGCTCCGTACTTCAAAAGGAAAAAAGAAGCCCTTATAGGAGCACTTTTTGTCCGTATGTGTGTCAGTCCGTCTGTCTGCCAAGACCCTTTTTCTCAGGAACGCGTAAAGGTATCAAATTGATATTTATACCAAATACCCGGGTCCACGGTCTTTCAGCTGTGATGCAACATGCGAGGATGTAGAAAATATTGATATCTGGGTACACCTCGTATTGGAGGAATAGGCGGACGTATGCCAGACATTTTGTTCTCTTGTATTATGTGGGTCTGCAACTGTCACACCAATATTAAAATTATTTTTTTTTTATAGGAAGAGACATAATAATAGTATCAAATTTATTACCTGCTAATTTACTAATATTAGTTTGATTAAAGAAAGCGTTCGGAGAACAAGTCAAATTAAATTTAATTATTTTAGCCATTTTGTATTGACTGCCAGCTATTTAGTAAATTGTGGTAAAGATCTAAGGGTGCCCGTACACACACAATAATATCTATACATCTATACATCTAAATAAAATTGGAGTGTCTGTTTGTAATATTGAAATAACCGTTTTGTACTACATGTATATGAATATATATACGGTAAATACACCAAAATACCATTTTTAAAATTTTTGTCTGTCCGTCTGTCTGTCTGTTTGTTCCGGCTAATCTCTGAAATGGCTGGACCGATTTTGACGGGACTTTTATTGGCAGGTAGCTGATGTAATAAGGAGTAACTTAGGCTACGCTTTATCCCGGGAAATTATAAAGCGGAACTTTTATCTCGGAAAAACTTAATGCACGGGTCGAGCAGCGGGAAACAGCTAGTTGTCAATAAAGTGCATAAGTATTGTCAATAATTTCGTATTTATTATAGGCTATATTTTTTTCCAAAATGTTGTTAATTTTTCAATTACATGTAAAAGAAAAATTTCATTTACGTTTAGCAAAATTTTAAATGCGTGCACCAATGGAATCATAAACGGTTTACTCACTTTATAGAACAATTAAAGTAGTGTGTATTCTTAGCTACAGATATATTGTTGTTATTTGAATTAAAAAGTGAATTTATATTTATAGAAAAGCATTATAAATGTTGACATTTCATAACGTCTCCTTTATTATGTAAGAATATTTTAGTACCCAAGTGAAGCACCGGTAACAATATACTTCCATTATAAACGTAACTCTGTGTTTTGTGCAAAAATTCCGATTCTCAGTAAACTTATGAATATGTAGGTGCTTTTTTTAAGTTCATTACTTATACCATTAATAGTGTTATAATTTACAATAATAATAGGGTAGTTTCCTATGTTTGATTTGTACATTATTATAGATGTAACAGAAAATAATACGAAAAACAAATTCTTCTGTGAAATCAGCATCAAAATCGATAGAATAATAAAACAGTTATTCATTTTTAAAATATCGCTGTGAGTAAAAGTGGGGGGGCGGTGGGGATATCTCTTTTGCACGTGTTAGATTTTAGAACATATATATATTATTATATATGTTATACGGCAATCGCTTATATAAGCAAATTATATTTAAAAGAATATAATTATATATTAATACATCGAATCGCTTTATACCATCAGGACAATAGCAAATAGTATGTTTTAAGGGTGGAAGGGCGGATGAGTTTGGTAAGATACAAGAAGCACTATATTTTTTACATAATATATTTATTATATTTATTAGATACTATAATCCAATAAGCATAGCTCTATCATCATTTTCACGTACTTGTGTATATAATAATTATGTACCTTATCATAGGTATCACTTCTAAATCACATGATCCTAAATTAAATGTTCATTTATACAAATACAAATACTTAATATTGTAAATGGTTAGTAAACTTAGGATCGAATAAAATAAATAACTTAACTTGCCAGTCTCCTAGTACTGCTCAGCTCGGCGGCTTACGATAGAATGTGCGAATGTGCCGTCCTCCATCGAGCGACGGGTATTTATACCATTCCAAACGTCAAAAACACTATCGTACTATAGACTTTTTAGATGGATATTTTATAATTATTGTTATAGCTACCTAAGTGAGTTTGTCTACAATTATTTTCACAAATAATCACGTGTTATGAAGAATAATCACTTTTTATAATTTATAATCTTATATTCTACGCTAATACACGCACGCTACGTTATGGCCGGCGGCGCTTTGTGACGTCATCTGATATTACTGTTATTTGGCAGCTACCCCTTCCAACAAATTTCAATGTTTTGTAACTTACTATTGCCCCAATTTTGTAATTTTTTTTCCATTAGATTTTGGAGTACATTTTTGATAATTGTGTTTCAAAGAAACTAGTCTACTACATTATTAAAATGTCACTTATTTGATGTTTCATAAATCCCATACATAATTAATCATGCTGCCATACGTAATATGCAAATAAAGGTGTAATTTGGTTGTAGATTTTGTTATTGATAATTTCTAATGTCGCATAATGTAGTGTTACGGTAGTCAGGAATAATGAACAAGGCGTTATTAATTGCAGCCAATATAATATAATAATTGCACTGGGTATATTGCGCAGGGAGAAAAAATGGCGTCATTTGTTAATAAAATAAAAAATGGAGTGTTTTATCAGTAAGAATTACAATTTTTTTAATATGACTACGTGAATGGATGTATATTACCTATTTACATTAATATTAGACGGTTGTTGACTTTTATGCGAAACACAATATATCGTCCAAATTAATTTATTTTTGTTAATATTTTATTCAAGACGTCTAATAGTTTTTTGATTGACTTGGTCTTATAATATTGAATGGTAAAAACAATTCAATATGAATGTTTTCTGCTCCATTTCAGTTTTTTGTTCGTGCCACTATAATTGTTTAAATCATTTCTTTTTATTTAATGTCTTTCATTGTTTTTTTCCAATCGTTAAATATTTTATTTGAAATATTTCTTCTGTATACCTACAGAAAATTCTATGTAAGTGAATTTTATCGAAACGTTTTTTGAAGTTATACTTCTTTAGGCGCGTTATGAAAAATTGATGGGAGTGAAATTTTACGATGCGTGCGCATGGACACACACACACACACTGACGCCTGTTATCCCCGAAGGGGTAGGCAGAGGCGCAACTAGTGCACGCACTTTTCGCCGTCATTCCGTCCCATGATGTGATAGGGGGCGAGCCTATCGCCATATCGGGCACAGATTCCGCACTCCGGGCTGATACTGAATAAAAAAACTCAATATCACTTTGCCCGACCCGGGGATCGAACCCGAGACCTCAGCTTTGCAGTCGTACTGTAATACAACTACGCCGCCGAGGCAGTCATGTGTGACACCAAAATTCTCACGGTTGTTTTTTTTATAATTTTCCCCTTATAGGGATGGCCAAGTGTTCAAGCGCATACAGCCTCGTCTTAAGTGATATTATTGGTTGTCTTTTTTTTTAAATAAATTATTAAATTTACTTATTTACTTTTAAAATATTAAATAATCAATAATAAATATTTTAAATTAGGAATCTTATAATAGTGATGTAATTTAATGTTTTAGTAAAAGGAGAAGGCAAATGCGCTTAGCCATGCAGCCTAGTCTGTTGTCTTACCACATCCAAGGACTTTTTCAAAATTCAAAGGCCGAAGCCAAGACTGCAATTTTCTCAAACTATAAAGGTTAATGATGCCAAAGAAGTATAACTTCTCACGCGCGTACATAAGTACACGCCCGGTTTTTTATTTTATCTTTTAGCATATACATTATACACTGAAAAAGAGTTGAATGACGCCTCATTCAAAAATAATGAATATTTTTAATCTGATTCTTTAAGTAGATGTCGCTTATGTCGTACTGGACCTTGGTAGCGGGAAAGCCCTTTTTACACGGGCTAAACCTCGAGCAACACTTAGTTATTGCCTCGTAAACCCCCGCGGCGGACGCCGGCGTCCGTATATATAGGGATTTCCCATACATCTATATAAACTCATTTGCAAAAAAAACGGGCACCTAAGCAATGAACCATTTCAAATGTTACTATTGGTTTGTTTGATAATTATAGGTAGTTTTACTTTCACAATTTTGTAAATTAATAAGCAAATGATCGTTTTCGTCAGTATTATCATAAAATTTTGATAAAATTTATGGGTTTTAATGCTAAAGTTCACTAGTAGTGTATCCTCGCTAGTAGTGCATATGCTCGTGAAGTAAAAGTTAACAAAGATTTTTGTTTGTTTTTTCTTTAATAAAGTAAAAGCAGATAAATGTTTAGTATCGAGTGTGACCCCCTCTAGCTGAAATCACAGCTTGAATTCGTCTGGGTATGCTAGCGAAGATATCCCGGATACTTGCTTGCGGAATACGTTCCCACTCCGCGGTAATCACATTCTTCAGCTCTCTGATGGTTTGCGGAGCCGGTTGTACTGATCTCACGCGTCGTTTCAGAACGTCCCAGATATGCTCTATAGGATTGAGGTCGGGACTTCGAGCTGGCCAATCCAAACGACGAATGCCGACCTCTTGCACATACGCTTCCACATCGCCAAACCGGTGGGCGCGAGCGTTGTCGTCCATAAAAATTGAGTCTTCGCCTAAAGCGGCCAATGCGGGTTGTGCATGAGGAATAAGAACTTCCGTTATGTATCGATGTCCAGTCAGTGAGCCGTTTTCAATGAAGACTAACTCTGTACGATTCATTGAATTTATTCCTGCCCAAAAAATAATAGAGCCCCCACCATAAGGTGTGATTTCTTCAAAACAAGCCTCTGCAAAGCGTTCTCCTCGTCTTCGTAGCACTCGCCGACGTCGATCTTCACCGAACAGAGATATCCTGGCTTCATCGGAGAACAATACCCTATTCCAGTCTTCTTGAGTCCATGACTCACAATTTCGAGCAAACCTAAGCCTGGCAACTCTGTGCTCACGGAGTAACTTAGGGCCGCGGGCCGGGCGATGACTGCGTATATTGGCCGCGAGCAGCCTCCTCCTGACCGTCCATAGACTAATATGCACATTTCTTACTTCTTCGAGGTTGTTCTTAAGGTCCACATATGAAGACTTGCGATTTCTCAATGCGCGACTCACAAGAAAACGATCATCCCGTGGTTGGGTACATGGTTTTCTTCCAGAACCAGGCCTTCTCTCGACGGAACCGGTGTCTTGATACCGCTGCCAGGTCCCTTGAACCGTCGAGCGACTCACACTTAGCCTCTGAGCCACGAAGCATTGGCTGCAGCCCTCTTCGAGCAGCGCAATAATTTTGGTAGCTTTTACCACTTTCTCTAACATTATTGAGACAGCTAAACAGCAATAAATGAAGCTTTGACAATTAAGAATATGAAATAAATTCATAAAAATTGACTAAAAGTTATGAAAACCGATATTATCTTTTGGAACTTCGCACCAAAAATGTAGGATAAAAAGTGGTTTTCTGTAAAAACGAGCATCAAACGAAAATTTTAATTTAGAACGTACTGTTTTAAACACCACGGCATTTTTAAAACCGGCCAGTAACATGTACAAATGATTGAAATCATTTTGGTACCGTATTTTTTTAAAAAAGAATTAAAATCCAAACCGCCTGTTTTTTTTGCAAATGAGTGTATATAAGCGGGGCTTGATGGCTTAATAATCAATATTACTAACACTATAATTTATAATTTTTATTTGTGTGTTAACTGCCTCGGTGGTGAAGTTGTATTATTATACGACTGCAATGCTGAGGTCTCGGGTTCGATCCCCGGGTCGGGCAAAGTGATATTGAGTTCTATTCAGTATCAGCTCAGCAGAATTTGTGTCCGATATGGCGATAGGTTCGCGCCTTATCACATCATGGGTCGGAATAATGGCGAAAAGTGGGTGCACTAGTTCCGCCTCTGCCTATCCCTTCGGAGATAAAAAAGGCGTGAGTGTATATGTATGTATATTTGTGTAATCATTTATAATTTTCCCTAAAACTCTTTTCTAAGAAAGCATTTGAAAATGCTATATTTATATTTAAACTTAACTATTCTCGTGTGCATTAGGTACTCGGGTACGTTTTAACCCGAAAAATATCTCGGGTATTAGTATCCAAAAATAATTTCAGTACCTGACCCTTGAAAGGCACCGCCGCGTTTCACTTGCTGTTTAAATTATAAATTCCCTGGTATATTTTGACAAAGCCTGGGATGGATCTAAAAACATTTTAGTTGAAGGGGAAATTGAGATATAAAACCTAAACCTCTGCGGAGTTCAGTCCGTCCGGCAAAGATCTAGCTAAGCTGCTGCTATTTCAAATATCGACTTTAAACCTACGATATTAAACATTATAGTTAGTTATAGATCGGACGTCTGAGCCAAATTTTTCATCCAAAAGTTATTATCAGTTGGTAATTATCGATAACTCGCTGTCTTATGTGACACGTCCATGTGATAAGAAAATAAAAGAAAGAAAACTTGAGAGGTGCCAAGGGACACCCGGATGGAAGGAAGTTGTTTTCGATTAATTAGTGAAGATATTGTAATAAAATTTTATTTCTTTTAAGTTATAATAATAATAATTGTATATTTCATTAAAACGTTACCACATCAATGAAAACATTTACTTCTACCTACACAATAGATATTTCATCGAATCACGATCATCACCTAAGCAAGCATTGACATTAAAATTAACATACAACTAACGAAAAAAAAACTACTCTAAAAAGCATTTAAATCTTAGAGTATGTATACGTAGTTATACTTACTCTAAGATTTAAATTGTCTTTTTTTATTTAAATTTCGAATGTCACTTTTACGGCCAGTTCTTTATTGTTACTGGCTGGTTTCACAGGGCAAGTATAAAAGTGTCGTGACCACTTTTCGTAAGAATTTTTTCCGTCTAGCCCCCTTTCACAACGCGCGATAAGGAACTTCGTTCCAAAAATACGATTTACTTCGACAAGACGTCTCGATGTGCTTAAATTTTGTAAAGAAACCAATATTTTTTAAGGAAATATGCCAGTTTGCGCATTACGATCATTTCAAAGTATGTTCTAATACATTTTACAATGCTGTTTTGCTATTTCATGGTAGATTCAGTTACTGACGAATAGGTTCAAAATTTTCTATGTCAATTTTCCCAATATCCACCCACTGATCTTAGAACGATTTCTTAAAAACCTTTTGAGATATGTATAAAGAGCTAAAAATTCACTCGGAAAGTCAGTGACACACAAACACACACGCCTTATATCCTCGAAAGGGTAGGTGGAGGCATAACTAGTGCACTCAATTTTCGCCAAGTATATTCGTTACTGTACTTACTGTGATATACCTAACAGGGGCGATTCTCAATTATTAAAATGACAATTTTAACATAATAATTTACATTACAAACTCATGCATAAGTAGGCTCAGAAAATGTGAAACCAACCTATGATTAGTGATTATAATAAATAATTATCTACAGATTGCCAGATTGAATCTATGTGGGCATCAAAATACAAGATTTGTGATTCAAGTCCGAAGTACCTGAATATGCTTGTGACCGCACATTTTCGTACGTTCCTACCATAATATTGAGAGTAATAAAGCCTCCGCACGGGTCGCTTAATATAATTAATTTTAGATTGAGAAGGGTTCCCAGTGTTCAGGATTACACCGCAATTACATATTGTGATAATTTTAACGCTCATTTGTTCAATAGTGACGCAGTCAGTAAATATTTTGTTTAGAAATACCACCGCAATGTCTATTTCTATCGCCAAGCAGCAGTATGCATGCACTGTTGTGTTTTGGTTTGAAGGGAATTGTAGCCAGTGTAACTACGGGACATAATGAGACTTAACATCTAATGTCTCAGAATGACGAGCGCAGTGGAATGCCACACAGTACTTTCTATCTCAAGTTGCTCGATGGTGTTGCTACTGTTTATAGGTGGTCGTATCACTTACCATCAGGCGAACGGCATGCTCGTCTCGTCATTCAATGCCATAAAAAAAAATGAAAATCTGCTTATAATGTAGCAAAAACACACGACGCTACTCGGCGTCGGTTTATTGGAATTGGTTGAAACTAACACGTGCCTGACGTATAGGTCTCTCAACCAATCACGAACATCAAAAAGACGATATTGACTTACGAGTTTTTTGGAGACATTCTAAGGGGGCTGTGCCTATTTAAATGAGGCTTTAAAAGAGTTTTCATTTCTCGCTAGGCAGCGACTTGTCTGTGCCCTGTCATTGCTAAGTCCTTGGGCCGGGCGCTGCTTACCATCAGGCAGACCGCTTGCTCGTTTGCCTATTAAGGCAATGGAAAATGGAAAATAATTATAATTAGTCATAGTGCATGTTATTGTTGATCGCTTTCAACTGCTCGGCCTTGAAATCTTTGTTGATGATGTCGAGCAATATTTCAATTTCCCGTTTTATATAGCTCTGCGAAAAAGTTGGTAGCCGGTAATTAATTAGCACCATACTTGGGCTGTAAACCATGGGCCGCGAGGTTTCTGGTTCGATATTTACGTCAGGCAACTAATATGCTACTGCAAGTTGGTTTTTCAAGCGGCAGCTGGCACAATTTCTCACCCTGAGCCTTTCCAAACTGCTATTCTTTAAATTGGTTTTATTCAAGAATTTCTATATTATAAACGCAATGTTAAATAATGTGATACTTTTAGTATTACAGTTTATGTTAATTCTGTTGAGCTACGATAAAACACTTAGGTATAAGTATCTAAAATTAGAAAACCTTCAACCTTATGACCGCAGGTGTACCTATTTATTATACCGTAAGAATTACTACTTAGCTTAGCGAAACACAAATATGTATTTAACGATAAGTTTTATGGAGCCATTTGTTCGAAGTGCTCTATGCGCACGACTTATTATTTGGCTAAGCAGATAAACAAACTGAAACTAAGCACATCTGCGCTTATAGAAGTAAATGAATATTATTGTAGCTTGTGCTTGTTTGATATTTGTTGTGAATGCAGTGTTGGATTTGAGTTCTGTAAATCCTAATATAATAAAGTTTAATTCGGACAGATCTTTGAGTTTACGGTTGGATAATTTTGAATTGTAAATGCTAATATTAATCAAATAGCACTATTCAGTGGTTTCAATGTGTGGTAATCATTAAAATATTAAGTCCAACGTGGTCAATTGTAACTTAAGTTTACAGGAGCCCCCGCGTACCGAAAGACGCTCTTGGCGTCTACATCCATCACGGGGGTCGCAACAATGTGCTAAATAAAACACAAAACTGAAGACCGACAGCCCCCTGCCACCCGCCCGCAACCCCCGGTGGCCCCTATTAGTCGCCTTTTACTACAGGCAGGGGATACCGTGGTGGACTTCTCTAGACGCCCCCAATCCACAAGGTGGGAGACGCCAGTCAGTCGCCCACCCGGCGCCTCCTTCGTCTCTTCTGGCGGCGGGAGGGATCTTCACGCTTCCGATCCCTCTCGGTACTCCCCTTCTGCGAGAGGACCATCTCGCAGAAGCGGGCCACCGCACGCCAGGCCTTTCGACTGCCGACTATGAAAGCGACCACGGCCGGCAGCAAGAGGTCTCTTCCGACGACTGCTCTGTGAGCGCTGCGCTGGTCACATGGCTAGGCAAAACTCCTAAGTATGCTGGGCCGTATTCAGCGGACAGTTATCACAGTGGTAACACACGGCTGACACCTCCTTCCTCACCACCCGCCGCAGGTATTCACCGAAGCAGCCATGCCCGGTGAGCACCTGCGTCAAGCGAAACGTTGCGACACCGTGGCGCCTGTCCAGCCATTCGGCAAAGACAGGACGCACTGCCGCGAGGACCCTGAGCCCCGTTGTCGGGGCCTCCAGCCTGAGACGCCACTCCTCCGCGGCGGCTCGCAGTAGGAAGGCCCTCATGGCCACAACCTCCTTCACGAGTTATTGTATTATCTACATTTAAAGTTTATTTTTTTGTTTTTAGGGCATTTAAATAAAAGCTTGTCTTTAAAGTTTTCGTTACTTTTAATTTATATTTTACTTTTAGTTATTTTTCGAGTTATTCTCAGGAAGCCCTTTCATTTGTTACCCATATTATAGGAGTGCATAAAAAATAACTGTTGTCCACCATATTGGATTCAGAATGAGGTCACTTAACTAAAAATGCATGGGTTGTCACCAAAACTAAACGTGTATGCAAAAAATTCAACACAATCGGTAGAGGGCAACTGCTTCAAAATTGACTTGCAAGATTCCACCTGAACAAAACGTACATAGCAAGTTAAATAAAAGTTTGTAATTTTAACACAACGCGGGGGTTAAATGTGTAAAAGCGGAATGGGCGCGTCCCAAGCATCCTGGATGAGTTCCGACGAGTTCTCAAGTCTTTTTTAAGCTCTAAATGAAATAAAGCTTCCAGGTTTGTAAATTTTTAATAGTTTAATGTTTTTTTTCTTTACGCTGCTTGGTTTTCAGTCGATTGGGGATGTGAAATTTATATTTAAAATCTGATTCTTTCAGAATTTGTTGTTTAACTTGTGCTATTTTAGAACAACTTTTCAATCTGTAAATGAATCGTCCAGTAACAACAAGCTATATATAAACAAATATGAAACAAGTGTAGATTCATACCATGAAAATGCATTGGTTTACACATAGACACAACTCAAACGACGATTCACGAGTAACAATATTTGTTTTGCAAAGTTAAACACGCAAATACATACTATAAAATAAATCCTCCTAGCCAGTTTCGGCCACGGCGGCCAATCTCAACGGAGATCAGCCAGATACGCAGGAGATATTATAGTGCACAAGTGTGTGCGCAATACACAGGTGCACTCGCTATTCCCTCACTCTCATAGTCCGATGAGACGGCAATCCGACATGACCGGAGAGAGATCAGGCGCAGGACCAACGGCTTTACGTGCTTTCCGAGGCACGGGGGTATCACACCGCCAACTTCCTGACTCCGAGCTGCGACTGAGTAATTTTTTTAAGATGGAAAAACCCAGTCACAAAGTTTTTTGGCCCGACCCGGGATTCGTACCCAGGACCTCAGCGCGCAAATGGTACTCGTAACGCGTACGCAATACAACTACGCCACCGAGGCATTGCATACCGATTTGCATTTATGTTATACATACTATAACATAAATGCAAAGTCTGTCTGTTACGCTTTCGTGGATAAAGTACTAAACCGATTATGACGTAATTTAGTGAGGAGTAAACTTGAACCCCAAGAAAAGCTATAAGTAACATTTTATATTTGTCACAAAACGAAGACCACGGGGACGAAGACACAGTCATAATATTAATATTCGCTTCGTAACGTACATTTCAATACTTAGTACCTTATGTTGAATGTAACGTGTGAAGAGAAATATCGTTCATTGATTAATGATAACGCGTTCGCGCCATTTAACGCAATCAATCATAAGTGATACGTTAGAGGGGGTGGATTCTTGCCTCTCACTTGCCACTGTTAGGTTAATTAGTGGAACCAAACGTTTTGTTTAGTGTGAAACTTATACTACATATAAGTGTGATGCTAAGTAATGTAAATGTTAGGTAAATGTACAAGCCGATCGAATACAAAAGTCGCATTTTAATCTACGTTCCCAAATATATAGTAACAAAAATAGTGCTAGCTACATTAAATGTCATTAAAATCAGCGCACTGAAGTGGAAGTGGGCCGGCCATGTCTGCAAACGGACAGACGGTCGATGGAGCAGAGCAGTGTTGGAGTGCAGACCGCGATTAGGTAAACGGAGTGTAGGACGCCCTGCTACACGATGGACCGAAGACTTGAAAAAGGCGGCGGGTAGCGGATGGATGCGGGCTGCTCAAGACCGGGATGGTTGGCGCTCACTTGGGGAGGCCTACGTTCAGCAGTGAACGGCGACAGGCTAATTGATTGATTGATTGATTGACACTATGTGTTAATACGATTACTGTCAATAAAATTTACCTGAAACTTGTGATACACTATCAGTTTGTTAAAAGTTTATTCAAGACTTACTACATAATATACGAAATGGGATTTGGACTTAGACTATGTCTTGGATTATCAAGGTGATGATTGACTCCTAGAAAATTTTACTATGGTACTTTTATTCCCGAAACTGTCACACAAGTGAAGTCACGAGTAAAAGCCAGTGTTATTTTACACATACTTTCACGTCTTTTATCCCCGAAGGGGTAGGCAAGAGCGCAACTAATACTGTAGTGTGGTGTGTGTCTAGTATATATTAAGTAGATGTAAGATGTTTTGTAAATTAGTTAGTTAAGCAGTCTAATAAAGGAAGTTAAACCAACAACACGTCTCGATCAATTATTACATTACATGACGACCCTGTCAGTCGCGTTGGCGCAGCCCTGCGCTAGCGCGCGGCGCGGTATAAAGAATAATTAATATACATTTTTGAAGAATTTATGATTTGAAAAATTGAAGAAAAAAGAAACTACGTAGAATGAAAATATAAAGAATATATATTTTTTTATGAAGAAAGATAAATTTTATTAACTATGCAAGTAAGACCATACGAAGAACGAAAAGTGAAGAATTAAGAAAACAAAATATAGAAGAATTATAAGTAAATATGTAATAAACATGAAATAAGAAGAAAAATTTGTAGGAAGCATAAGAAAATAATTAAGAAGAAATATTAAGAAGATTTTTTTAATGAAAATGAAAACGTTCGAGCGGTGTCCAAGGTAATCCCGGCCCAACAGTCCAGGGTATAGCCCGGCCCACCCAGTAAGCAGCATCAGGCAGCAGCGCAGCCGCATCGTCGAGCTACGCGAGAGTCATCAGCCTTGTCTTCATGAACAAGAAGAACTCGTATTCTTTTAAACTTATTTACTAATATTTTCTATTTGTTTTATGGACATTATAATATATTCAATATTACGTAATAATAGAAAAAGTTAACTTTTTTTAACGACTTTTTTTTGGGTTTCAAAAAATTTATTTACATTTGAGGTCAGCCAAAAATAAGTTCTAAAAATGACCGAGAACTTTGATTTAGAAACAGTTTTAGAATTTTTACCAGCTATGACAGGGGATGAAAAACTTACAAGACAATTAATTGATAATATTGAGTTTTACGGTAGCATGATAAAGGACGTTTCTAAACCACTGCTAATTAATTTCATAATAAAAGCTAGGTTAACAGAACACGCAATTTTTTTTTTAAACAATCCTATTCCGATGTAGAATCATTATTAGAAGACATGAGAAATAATTTATTACCAAAGAAATCATTTATTTCGTTACAAAATCAATTAATTAATTGCAAACAAGGGAATAGACCTATAAAGAGTTTTGGTTCCGAGATAGAAAATTTATTTACAGAACTAACTTTTGCGCAATGTGAGGGAGATCACTCAAAATCACAAATACTTCGCCCTATAAATGAAAATCTTGCAATAGATTGTTTTAGACGTGGTCTTAACAACTACAAGATAGGAATTATAATAGCAGCTAGACAGTTTAATTCATTATCACAAGCCATCCAGACTGCGATAGATGAAGATACAATTCTTCGTAGTAATTGATATTGTCATTACTTTAAGCCGCCCAAATATTGTTCGAAAAGTCAGCCCATATTACACAATAGTTATAATAATTTCTATAAAGCAGCACCTCACACCAAATTAGTCACTGATCATCCGCGCACCATATTAGCGCATCAATACGAGGTGTCCAATAGCGAGTGCATTCCGCAAGATCAGCAATCTTCGCAGCGCGACTGGTCGGAGTGCACTGATTTGAACAATTATAATACCATAGTAATGAAATTTGATTCCGACGTTAACAACTTAGCGTCTGACACTCGAGAAAACACATACAGTGAAATTGATATAAGAAGTGATATTATAGAGCTGTTTAAATCTGAAAAATAATTAGTTGAGCCTTGTGAACAAATAGAAAATTGTGATAACATTTTAATTACCCAGGAGCCTCAAACAGAAAATGTTATTATATTAGAAAAAGGGATAGTAAAGAAGTCGACACATATAGAATTGATTTTAGGAAATAATATACCGGATAGTTTTAAAAATAAAAAGATAATTAAATCAAACGAAGGGTTTTGTAATTATATGCCTTTTGAGAAGAAATTATATTTAGACTCGAAGTTTTTAGAGATAGGTAAAATTTTTATAAAAGATTTTGAAATATGGTGTAAGAATAGAAACATTAAGGAATTAAAAATAAGTAATAATAACACATACACACATACACATACACTCACGCCTGTTATCCCCGAAGGGGTAGGCAGAGACGCAACTAGTGCACCCACTTTTCGCCGACATTCCGTCCCATGATGTGATAGGGGGCGAGCCTATCGCCATATCGGGCACAAATTCCAGACTCCGGACTGATACTGAATAGAAAAACTCAATATCACTTTGCCCGACCCGGGGATCGAACCCGAGACCTCAGCTTTGCAGTCGTACTGTAATACAACTACGCCACCGAGGCAGTCGGCAGTAATAATAACAGTAGAAAGTATATTAAGAAATTTATAAGATTAATAAGAAACTTTAATATAAGATATCTAAGAATAAGATTTCAGGCTCCGGACTGCTACTGAGTATTATTTTATCTGCTCTAAATAAAATATTACACAGTCCACTCTATGGATAAAAGTTCATTTTATGCCAACAACCTTGCAACAAAATTGTGAATAGACTATGCATATTAGAATAGCGTGCAACCTATCTTCACCATATCTTCGTCAAGCGAAATTGCAAAAACAAAACGTTTTAAAAGGTAAATGAGTCGGGTAGTCTTTAATGCTCCGGGTCAAATTAATGTGAATCATACTTCATAGCGTAAAACAACGACAAAATAGAAAAATCTTATCTAAATTACCTTTATACTTATTCATGGAAATGTTACTCGATTCGTAAAATCTAATTACTGCTACACGAAACGGTTGAATTATGTGTTGGATAACTTTATTTTAGTTTGGTAATTAGTATTTGTTTTTGATGTTCGAAGTAAGTAATGGTTAATTACTTAGTGATATCTTTTTGCGAGCGTTTACTTTAATGTCTGGTAGGTATTTGTTTGTGCAAGTTTTTAATTGATTACAGTTCAGTTATATAATTGTATCTCATGTATCGTGTTAAGATATTTAAATAACACTTACTAAAATTTTACATTCTAGTTGATTTGTAAGTGGCAGCTCAAGCATCGTAAAAGTGTTGAGAAATGTACGCAAATTATCTCTTATCTTTGTTCTGTGATTCTAAAACACACATAAACACACACACACACACACACACACACTTTCGACTTTTCTCATCGAAGGAGTAGGCAGAGGTTCAACTGTTGCCCTCACTTTTCATCGTGTGATTCCGTCCCATGATGCTAAAGTGGGAGTTTATTGCAATATCAGGCACAAATTTAGACTCCGGAATGATGCTGAGAAGAAAAGCCCAATACCGTTTACACTTAGCCCAACCCGGACTTTGAACCCGAGACATCAGAGCGGAAGTTGTGACACCAAGGCAGAGAATTAATTAATTTCTTATTTATAATCGAATTTCTTATTTATTACAAACTAACAACCTTAAAAAGTTTTGTTTAGAAATCTTATTTATATAGTTAACGAATAATAAAAAAAAAAGAGGAAGTCACCTTAATGGAATCGCCATTAGTTTTACTAATGTTTAAAAAGCATTTCCCCTTTAATACTTACGTAAAATATTTTGTACTTTCTATACCGTTGCAATTATCTAAAACACAGATTATACCATTAAATCATCCAAATAGACTTTAATGTAACGTAATTCAACAAAATACATTCGATTATCAACGAAAATCTGTCTATACTTGTGGGCGGCTCTTGTTAAGGCGCTGTAAGTCGCGAGATAAGATCTTTTAAGTATACCTATATTATAACGGATATTACATGGTTATCATGGACGGAATCTAAGCCGGAAGAAATGCGCTTTCATATTTTATTATACGGTTTTAAAACTCCATTCGCGGTGTTAGACCGTTCACGATTCACTTCGGTGTGTATTTTAAACCATATTATTTTACATTACGTCTTACTTATATATAATACAGATATTGCCCGCGGCTCCGCCCACGTTAAAATGTTTTTTTTTCGGGACAAAAGTCCAGCTTTTTATTTTCCCGGGATAAAATGTAGTCTAACTATTAATCCAGGACATAATCTACCCGTGTGCCAAATTTCATCGAAATCCGTTCAGTAGTTTTTGCGTGAAAGAGCAAAGAAACATCCATACATCCAGACACTAGCCGCGCGTCATTTGCCGTCGTGAGCGGAATCGGTCTCATACAATTTAATACTGCATAGTAGTGCCGTCTGTCGTCGCGGCACAAGCCATCTGCCATTGTTATTTGCCGTCTGCCGCATCCTGCGGAATCACAGCTTTAAATAGATATTTATGTCAAAGCCGCTGATATAGATTTAGAAATGTCACATCTAGATAAACTAAATATAGCTTTGCCGTATAGGCTATTTTTAACCTGGAAAAGCAAATAGGGGCGCTCTTGTTCCAAGAATGGTCAAGCAAGTGCAATCGCCAACAATATCTAGCATTAATTTAGTAGAAAACACATATGCTATCAGTTATTAACCATTCCTGCTTCCTTTGCCAAGCATATTGTTATAGTAGACGAGCAATGGGCGTCCAAATATTAGGAAATATTTTTATGTTGCCCTAGCGAAAATCTAACTCCAAGCCACCGGTTTCGCAGTGTGCCTTGCGATTCGTCCAACTTTTTTATTTATATTTCTCCATTACGTTACAGAAGATTTTTAAAACCAACACTGATTAGTCGACTGACATGGCTTAAAATTCGTCTATTAGGCTCTCTGAAGTGCATAACCACGTTACTCGAGCGTAAAGGACTGCCCAAATCTAGCCTAAACGGCAGGCTTATTACGTGTCTTACTATAGCGAACATTTAATAATAATATATAACAATAATACCACACACACGCCTTTTAACCCCGAAGGGATAGGCAGAGGCGCAACTAGCGCACCCAATTTTCGCCGAGCGTATTCGGTCCCATGATGTGGTAGGGGCGAGCCTATAATAATAATACCAGCCCTGTATTATATACCGACTCACAGGAGGCCCGTGTCCAGTACTCGGGCGTCCTCTCCAACTGAAAGGGTTTAAGCATTATAGGCTAGCACGCTGGCCTAGTGCGGGTTCACAGGCTTCACATACCCTCGAAATTCTTATGGAGAATTCTCAGGTATGTAGGTTTTCCCACGATATTTTCCTTCGCCGTTAATCTCTTGATTATACACAAAGACTACACGCATAATTTTTGTAAAGTTAGTAGTGTGAGTCCTAGGTTTTGAACCTGCGGATATTCGTCTCGGCAGTCCGTTCCACTTCAGCTATATCTCCGCCTTTTTAGCGAAAATTCATATGTCATCTAATATTCATCTATACTAATATTATAAAGCTGAAGAGTTTGTTTCTTTGTTTGAATGCACTAATCTCAGGAACTACTGAACCGATTTTGAAAATCCTTTCACTAATAGGAAGCTACTTTACTCCTGAGTGCTGTAGGCATATACTTACATATACTTTTTTTTTTCGGGAAAATATTTTTATCCCGGAAAAACTTTTTGACGCGGGCGGAGCCGCGAGCACTACTAGTACTTTATAAAATTCTTGCCATTCGAAGCATCTAACTATACTATGTTTTGTGGTAAGTACAAACATAATATATATCTGTCTGTCGGTAACGCTTTCTCGGTTAAACCAGTTAATCAATTTCGATGAAATTTAGTATGGAGATCACGGATGGAGATAGTATGAGACCATAAGAAGGACATAGGCTATTTTTTATCCCGAGAAAATTTGTAGCGGGACTTTTATTTCGATTGTTTTTGCAACATGCAATAAATATTTTTTTCTCTGAACGTGTCTCGTAATAACCCTATAGGATTCTCCAAGCGACGTGTAATTTATCTATACCTACTAGTGGTGCTTAAGTCCTTGTACAGCTAATGGCATTTAAGGTAAACACATCAAATTTACATTGAATATTCAGGAATTTTTATGGCATCGAATGATGAGACGAGCATGCCGTTCGCCTGATGGTAAGCAATACGACCACCCACATACAGCAGAAACACCATCCAGCATCTCGAGTTATAAAGTACTGTGTAGCATTCCACTGCACTCGTCATCCTGAGACATAAGATGTTAAGTCTCATTATGTCCTGTAGTTACACTGGCTACTATGTCCTTCACACCGAAACACAACAGTGCATGGACACTGCTCCTTGGTGGTAGAAATAGACATTGCGGTGGTAGCCACAATCTGAGTAGTCTTGCTCGCTTTAACGCCTGTGCTTGCGGCGGCGTCGTGTGCCGGGTCGGTCACTTCCCTGTAACATGGTTGAGGAGGCCGATGGCTGGCACATGCGTCATACTCGTGAACGGGTGCTGCTTGTGTGGACTGGTCTGCTCTGTTTGATGGTTGACTTTATTTTTTATTTAAAATTAAACATGTAGGTGGTTGTTTCACTTAGGTACTTTCCGTTAATTTTCGCACTTAAAAATCCATCTTTAAAATTGAAGTAATATTGTGATTTACAAATTGTAAAATATATATAGGTATTTAAAAAAAAAAATATAAAAGACCTACGCTGAGTTTCTTGGTGCTTCTTCTCAGGTCAGTGAGCTTTTCCGAAGCACTGGTAGAATCTTTTAGTAAAACAAATTGTGAAAAATGACGTGCGAAAGTGCCTGAATAAATGATTTGAATTTGACTTTGTACCCACCCAGACGTACTCTTAGATATGAAAGTCCTACCACCAGTAAACAACTTTTTACAACTAGGATATTGTTGATCAACTACATACATATACATCGCGCCTTTAGCCTTTTCAGGGGTGGCAGAGGTGTTATACACCCACATTTTTCCAGATATGTTAGGTCCCATGTAATAGAATGTGGGCTTATTTCCATTTACCGGGCATATTTCCAGGCTCCGGGCTGATATTGCATAGAAAAATCCTACATCACTGCCCGACCCGGGGATCGAAATTCGAACCCAAGACCTCAGCATTGCAGTCGTACCGTAATACAACTAGCCGCCGAGGCAGTCTATGACAATGTGTTCTATGAATGTTGATCTCCGAATCGGGCGAAGTGATATTGGGTTTTTCTATTCAGTATCAGCCTGAAGTCCGAAAATTGTGCCTGACATGGCCATAGGGCTAGGCTCCCCCCCCCCTCATATCACAATATGAGACCAAATATGCACGGCCAAAAGTTGGTGTACTAGTTCAACTAGTTAGGTACTAGTGGGTAGGCAGGGGCACAACTAGACTAGTTCCTGCCTACCCCTTCGGGGATAAAAGGCGTGTGTATATGATTTAATTTACGGAAGACCGTATGCACGAACGTATGGCTCCATAACATTAACTTAATTATGATTTCTGTTTACGCAATAATGTAGGCTTATCTCTCGCTGTAGTTGAGTGAGTTGCTATTGGAGAATATTATAGACAGGAATATTGCGTGGTTATGTCATAAGTGGTTCATTGGTTTAGTGGTTAAGCAGTGAGAGGTTCGCAGTTAAATTTTCAGTAACACTAAAATACATGTAGTATTTTTTGTTTGAAAAGCATACCTGCGAAAATATCCCGGCATGAATTGTCTTTGATATGGCGATTAGGTCGTCCTTAGTCATTCTACGGTACTGATATATTCAGCGAACCGTATGTTACTTACGTCGTACTTGCTTTCTATCCTAATCACGGTAAATTGAACCTAAATACTTCAAGTGTAAAAGACAAAAAAATCTGTTATTTTGAGTTATTAGTAACAAGAAAGTCAATATCAGTCCACAAAAAATCTTCTGACATGTAACATTAGGTTCTACGAGTAACAGCTTGATGACAAGACGAAAAGGATACTTATTACTTAATAATATTCTATACTAGACTTCTGCTCGCGGTTTCGCCCGCGTGAATGAGTTTTTCCGGGATAAAAGTCCCGCTTTATATTTCCCCGGGATAAGTTATACATATAAACCTTCCCCTTGAATCACTCTATCTATTAAAAAAAATCGCATCAAAATCCGTTTCGTAGTTTAAAAGATTTAAGCATACATAGGAACATAGGGACAGATAGCGGGAAGCGACTTTGTTTTATACTATGTAGTGATGATACAACACAAATACATTTTCACCCTTTTATAAAGCGTAGGAATAAGCGAAACTATTAATTAAATAATCAGGAATATTATTTAAATCTTTCATTCGCCTTGTGTGAAACAATATGGTTGCTTCATTAAAATATCTTTTAACCGAATGGGTATCTCTCCTACCCATTCGTGTATACTCTTATTTCTGAACGCTGTACAGAATTGCTTTTCCGAAACTTTTTATTACAATGCGATATTGTATATTCGATTTCGAGTGATCGATTCCCCAACAAATTATAGTGTTGCGTGTTATTGGAACTATGTGGCGAAGTTTTCCAAATTCGAAACAAAGCATGCGGTATTTTTTTTTATTAATCCGAATCCAATATCGTAGTTATTAAAATGTTACGTCACATCTCGTTACTATTTTATATAGCTACTGGGTTACATAGCAAGTCGTTACATAACATATGTTTTTTTTCTAAGGAGCAGGCAAATGTGCCTTACAAGTAATGCGTAATGATGATTACGGTAGTTATGTTAGGTTGCATTTAAAAGGAGGTCATCTTTTTGTTATTTACTGGGTACGATTTCAAACTTCAGGTTGATATTAGTTCAGGCAGAAGGAAAGCCCTATACCACATTACCCGGCCTGGGGATCGAAACCGCGACTTCATCACTTCATACTGTGTATTTACGCAATACAAACTCTGCCACCGAACGGGTTTACTAGGTGGTAAGATACTTATAAGCTTGAGTCCATCTAGGTCGACAAATTTTCTTCTATTATATTATAAAAGTTTAATTTTTTTTAGTAATCGGTTACGTTTGGTTGCCTAGCGATTAAAAAATTTCCCAACGCTACGCTCATAAACTGCAGTATTCAACACTAAAAGCGTCGCTTTGATATATGTTGCATGTAATATAATTGAATTAATATTTTCAAAACAACCTGAATAAAGAATATAATTTTGATTATAATCTTTGTTATAATTTATGGAGAACATCATAAGTTTTTGTAATTATGTAGTTGACTTTTAAAATGTTTGTTAGACGTTCCCACAAAGTTGGCGCGTCGCGAAAAAATTGAATTGAGTCATACCGGCCAGCTTAGTTTGTCACGACTTTAGTGCATTTATTTCAATTAATTTTTAATTCGCTTCTCGAAATTGTGCACATATTATTGGCATATTACTATTTAGATAAGTGCGTCAGGGCAATATCGGATCATGGGGTAATCCGTTTGTTTCAAGATTGCTGCTAAACCTGATAACATTTCCTAATACGCACAAAACTGCCTGAAGTGCTATGTTTATGTACTAAAATGGTTTGTCACTGTATTAGTTTTAGTAACAGTTCATCATATTCAAATTCAAACCATTTAATTAGTAATTAGGCCCCCAAGGGCACTTTTACACGTCATTTTTAACGATTTTGTTTAACTAAAAGATTCTACCAGTGCTTCGGAAAAGCCCACTGACCTGAGAAGAAGCACCAAGAAACTCAGCGCAGGTCTCTTATTATATATTTTTTTAAATATACATGACAGATCAGACGGTCTAGAACTCTTTAAAGAGGTGACGTCAGCTCTGCCGACGTCACAGGGTTCCACCTCATCATCATAACCCATGATGTGAGAGTAAAATTCTAAATTGATGTTCTTCCTTTATTTCTGAATGTTCCAAACTTATTTTCGGAGCTCCGCACAGTTGAAAGGCTCACAAGAGACTTTTTTTTTTTTTTTTTTTTGAGACTGCCCTTTTCAAATGCGAGGCGCCCTATTTATACCAACGATTTGACATCTCGACTAGTTTTTTGCACGATGATTATTTCAAAATACCCGCCGCTCCGACATATATATTTTACAATTTTCAAGCTACAATACAATTTCAATTTCAAAGATGGATATTAAATGCGAAAATTAACGGATAGTACGTAAGTCAAACAACCACCCAAATGTTCAATATAAGTAAACAATAAAGTCAACCATCAAACAGAGCAGAGCAGTCCACACAAGCAGCACCCGTTCACGAGCATGACGCATGTGCCAGCCATCGGCCTCCTCAACCATGTTACAGGGAAGTGACCGACCCGGCACACGACGCCGCTGCATGCACTTCAGCAATCTTATAGCAACAGGATTGCTCCATGATCCGATATTACCCCGACGCATCCTACATTCTTCAACAGTAAAATCTACGGTTGATGGAGAAAGTTGTTGTTCTTAATAAATGGTGTTTAAAACTGCGCAAGCAAGGGTGATTTATAGCACATCCTTACACTTAATTACGGTACATGCATCATAACCGTAAAGTTAACAGGTAGCGTAAACTGAAGTCTTTAATAAAGTTCTTGAAACTTGGCTCGTAACCTTAGATATGAGAAGGTGAGTGGAAAAGCCAAACACTTGATGAAAACATCATGAATCTGACATAATGAACTTTTTAAATTATAGTGTTAGAATTTTTTTTTTGTGAGGATATTTCTGATATGAAACTAGTAGTGGAAGTGGCAGCTCGGAGTCAGGAAGTTGGCGGTGTGATACCCCCGTGCCTCGGAAAGCACATAAAGCCGTTGGTCCTGCGCCTGATCTCTCTCCGGTCATGTGGGATTGCCGTCTCACCGGACTATGAGAGTGAAGGAATAGCGAGTGCAAATGTGTATTGCGCACACACTTGTGCACTATAATATCTCCTGCGTATCTGGCTGATCTCCGTTGAGATTGGCCGCCGTGGCCGAAACTGGCTAGGAGACAAATTATTATTATTAATTATTATTAGTGGAAGTGGCAGTTGGGTGTATAAAAAGGGTGCTGTATAGATGTGCAGCCCAAGGGTTGCGAGCGCCTTCTGCGCTCACCCAAAAGACCGGTGTGTTTGTATAAGCCAACCCTCGTCAGGCTAACAAACGGATAGACACAAACAAAAAAATGATGTATTCATTCGCAAGCTTTCGGTCTCAGTCTTGGCTCAGTCGTAGACTCTTACATCTTTGTGAAAATATATCTGTAAAATCAGTGGTAGATATTTTTTTATTTAAATCGAAATAGCTTTCGTTTCTAACAATGCATTAAGTAGCTGTTTAATGGTAAAAAAATGCTCTATCATGCGAGTTCAACTAACGTTTAATTTGTTATATTATGACTGACAATGATTATGCTGGTGTTTTTTTATTGCATTGAATGACGAGCCGAGCATGCCGTTCATCTGGTGGTAAGCGATACGACCACCCATAAACAGTAACACCATCCAGCACCTTGAGTTATAAAGTACTGTGTGGCATTCCTCTGCGCTCGTCATCCTGAGACATAAGATGTTAAGTCTCATTATATCCAGTAGTTACACTGGCTGCAGTTTCCTTCAAACCGAAACATAACAGTGCATGCACACTGCTACTTGGCGGTAGAAATAAACACTGCGGTGGTACCCAACCAGACGGACAAATATACGAGAGACCTACCACCAGTGTGACAATACTTGTATCTCGTATAGAACTGCAGTACACAAGGTGATTATCCGCCATATAGGGCAACATAAGTGTCGTGGTCCGGAATTAGCGTATGTATATTCGGTTTTAAACAGGCCGGCATTATGCAGTGACGAAGGGTAAACATCTCTCGTCGGTATATCTGGACCCTACGCTTTCCATCAGGTGCCATATTAGTGTATAAACTGCTCTAAACAAAATGAAAATCTATAATTGTATTACTACACTATAACTAATTTATACCATTGACCTGATTTTGAATAAAGCAACCCTAGAGTTTCTTACCCGTTCTTCTCTGGTGGAAACTGCTTTCCGAATTGGTGGTAGAGTAAAAATTGACTGAATCTAAGTAATCGAATAAATGATTTCATTTCCTTTGATGCTCATTTAAAAAAGATTATGATAATACATATAACTGTTAATTTGAGTAAAATATAGCAAAATTAACATCGCAATTCGCAATATACGAAACAACGTACAAATAATTTGAACTCAATCTCGAAATCAACGGTCGAGTGGAAATCAGCGCAAAGCCGAATTCGATGTTCCGTCTCATTGTAATTGATGAAAACCACAAATAATTTCGAAAATCCCAGACAGATTTTTGTCAACTATAGGCACCAGTAGTAAAGAAACAATATAGTCAACGATATTCCACCCTGTTCCCCTAAATAATTGAGTGGCCTAATACGAAACGGTGTAATTTGAATTCCCATCGCGAGTAGCTGGTAGGCATTCATTATAGCATTTCATTACGGCACTGTACGATTATGGCAGAGGAAATTTGTTTCTTGAATATTTTTGTATAAAACTTCGTAAAATTATCGTTGTACTTATTTTGGTACACGTAATTAACTACGAACGGTCAGTCGAAGTGTTTATGGTGTATGAATTATCGCCTTTCCGTCTTGCAGCAGCGTCATATGCGTTATGAGCCAGAATGATCTGGGTTCAATTTCAATGTGAAACAACTGAAGTAACGAGTGATCAGTGAATGTCGCAGTATTATTAACCGACTTCCAAAAAAGGAGGAGGTTCTCAATTCGTGAGTTTGTATTTTTTTTAAACTGAATTCAAAATGGTAGGTTCTTTAAGCCACGGGTGAGAGGGTGGCATCTAGGGTCACGCTATGATGCCCGTTTTGCTCATCAAGTTTCGTATTAAATCATAACTACGTTGAAGAAGCTAATTGCCGTACGGTCAGCAGGATAAGTAGCTGAACAAAATAAAAATTTCAAATCGCCTATAATTATACGCGTTAAGTTATACTGAAATATTTTTTTTTCTTCGTTTGAGGTATTGTAAATTTCTTTTGTTTTATTCTTGTGAAGAGAAAAAAAAGATTAGTAAGAACATAAAAGAATGTAGACAATTTAAAATTTAGAATTTGGACAGCTATTTATGCTGCTTACTGTACATTACTGTTAAAAGTGACGTGCAGAAAAATTTATGGAATTTATAAAGGAAATACAAGTCCCCGGTTTTGGGGATTTATGACTGCCTCGGTGGCGTAGTTGTATTACAGTACGACTGCAAAGCTGAGGTCTGGGGTTCGATCCTCGGGTCGAGCAAAGTGATATTGAGTTTTTCTATTCAATATCAGCTCGGAGTCTGGAATTTGTGCCCGATATGGCGATAAGCTCGCCCCCTATCACATCATGGGACGGAATAATGGCGAAAAGTGGGTGCACTAGTTGCGCCTCTGCCTACCCCTTCGGGGATAAAAGGCGTGAGTGTATATGTATGTATATTTTGTCTTAAAACTGCATTTAAAATTAACGTTATTAAAAAAGGTATTTATAAATGGAGGGGTCTAAAAATGTTTTTTTAATGAATCCAAAATCCATATTTTTGCCCCTTTAACATCTATAATGTTTGAGTCTGGTTAGATTTGAGACCCAGCACCCGTACTAAAATCAGACATCTCCTTTTCGACAAAACTCGGCATTTATTTCTCGGAATACAAAAAAATATCTGACACGATAGTCACTTATTTTAATTCATAGGTTTTATTGTGAAACAAAGGATCGCTGGCCAGCACAACTTTGCTAGACTCGCAGTAGATTATGTTTTTTTCGATAGTGAATTGTGATATCACCTCACTATTGTAAAGCGGCCTTCATAATGTGCCGGTACTATAATTTCATAATGAACTGCTCGCTAACTGCGCCCTGGAGGCTAGCATTAATATAGTTTTTTTTACAATTAGGTAAGGCTGGCTGTCGTCAGTCATATTTATAGAAAAAACTAAGCCGTGGCTGAGACATGCATGAAAACTTATTTGGCGACGACCCCTCATGGTGCGGGAAATCACAGATAAAAAATGTGTATCTAGTAATTTAGGCTTTGCACTATTACATATAAAGGCGATTAAAAAATCTCAGTTAGTATTTTATATACAAACGCTGCGTCTTAGAATATCACAATGGGACAAGTGACGAGGTTTCGGTAGTAATCCATTTTTACGTATTTGAACAACCGATAGATAACTCACAACTGCGAAGAATTAAATGTTATATTGACTAATACTAAGTACCAAATACTTGTAACCGACTCCGACCGTTTCAATTAATCGTTTTCTATAGTTTGTTTAATAGGTCGATAGCACATTTATAGGCCACTAACATTTGCTCGCGGTTCAGTCCGTGTGTATAATTTTTTCCAGGATAAATATTTTTCCGTGACAAAAACTATAGTAGGGGAGACCGGGGATGGTGAGCGATAGGGGCAGGATGAATCACAGCCAAAAACTCGAGCTATTTGAAAGTGTTGCATCTTTCTGATATACACGAAAAACCGTTATCTGTTACCGAATGTTCACCGCAAATGAGGCATCGCGGGCGCACGTAATCCGGGAGAAAAAGCGATTTATCGAAAAATGATACCTATGAGTAATTATTTACCTCTTAATGTTGTTTGTATTGTAGCCTTTATACTCGATGCTATTTACTTTCAAGCAATTTAAAGTACGAATTTGGTTATTGATGATTATCTTAGTGTATTTTTTTAAATATTTTGCCACAGTTTTGAGGTACTCACACGTGGTTGAAAATTAAAAAAGGTGTTTGGGGCTGGTAGACAAACTTCATATTGGGGCTAGTTGACTACCTAGAAAATGTACTACGTAATAATCTAAATATTCTTCGCATGGAAAAAAGTGAGTTTCTTATAAATTTTATCAAAAGTTTGTTATTTTAAAACCATGTGGATTTACAAAAGAATAATTAGTCGAAACATTAAACCCTCTGCTGGTGGTAGGATTTTTGTTTTCGCGTCAATAACGAATATCGTACAAAAAGTGACAAATTATATGTTTTTTAATGTAAATGTTAACGATATTTTGTCTCAATAAGGCACAATGATTAATAGTAAATAAGTGCTTGTGGTGTTTTCTTTTATTTTATTGCCGTATTGTATACCAATTACTTTGTAGGTCTATTTACCCCAAGTTAATAGTCCACCAACCCCAGGCATGGGGTAGCTTGACTTGATTTTCTTGTTCCACAAAATGGCTTTTGTACACTATGTTATGAACAATCGCGAGGTTTTTGATATTTCTTTCGAAAGCTTATTAGGGCACCTATCGAACCTATAAGTTTTTTTGACATTATATACTAAAACAAAATAAATATAAGCGTCCAAGTTATAGATATATTTTTAATATGGTTAAGTATTCTTAAATTTTCTTATTTTCCGCGCAATTATCTTAATTTTTTCTTTGATAAGAACCTTCTACTGACAATAATAAACACATCAAAAAAGAAATAAGGAAATCGATCCAGCCGTTCACGCGTGATGCCGTGACCAGGAAAATAGGGATTCATTTTTATATATATATATATATATATATATATATATATATATATATATATATATAGAATGACGGTTTTACGGTAAATGTTGCTCCAGTGTGAAGTTAAAACAAATGTTGATCCACCTATTTCACGTGTTTGCTCAGCTCCGAGTCTCGCAAACTGATATACTTTGATCCGTGTTTAATGCGCGTGTGACGTCGGTGGATCTGCACTTACAGATTTTCAACATACTCGTCGTCGTTTTGACCAACATTTGTGGATCCATTAACGGTCAAAAAAATGATACTGAATGTGATTACTTTGATCCAGAATATATTTAACTTATATGCGACATTTACTTTGACTAAGTTGATCCGGAGCCAAAATTGACGAATAGGTACTGAAACACAAAGCGGCAAAATCTGTTTTACTGTTTTCTCCTGTTTTTGAAGTTATACTTCTTTAAGCGCGTTATGAAAAATTTATGGGAGTGAAGTTTTACGATGCGCGCGCATGTGTGACACAAAATTTTCTCACGGGAGAATTATCATAAAGGGCAGATTTAATGTTAGATTTCAAAAAAATGACCACCATTGTGAATTTCTTTGTTTTAAGGCCAACCGACCTCAAAATCGATATCTGAGCATGGCCTTAGGTACAAAGGGCAGATCCAATGTTATAATTGAAAAAAGTGGCCGCCATTTTGAATTTCTTTGTTTTAAGGACAATTGACGTCAAAATCGATACTTGGGCATGCCATTGATAGTAAAAGACAGATCTAATAATAGACTTAAGAAAAGAGGTCGCTATTTTGAACTTCTTAACATTGAGATTTCAGTCTCTTATAAGGTAAAGTTTAGTATAATACTAGGTAACACATTTATAATTAAGCGTTTTCTGTTTTGGAAAAATGTTTTATGAGCATTTAACACATTTTCAAGTCTAAAGCGGATGGGTCCGCCCTGTGGATTGGGGGCGTTTGGAGAATTCCACCACGGTATCCCCTGCCTGTCGTAAAAGGCGACTAATAGGGGCCTCCGGGGGTCACGGGTGGGCGGGAGGTGCCGCCCACCTATTAGTCTAGCCAACTTCTGTGACCCCCGTGATGGACGGCAGCGTGTCTCACGCTGCCTCGGACACCAAGGGCGTCCTTCGGTGTACGGGGGCTTCTGAGCCCCCGCAACAACAGGAGAAGAACTGCAACAGCGGTACGCGCAGGGGCGGTTGCGGACGACAACTTAGACGTGAGTCGGAGGAAGCCCGCAGCCGTCCCTAATGCGCCGAAGATGGCCTTACAAAAAAAAAAAAAAGCGGATGGGTATTAAAACAACTTAGTGTAATAGAAAGGGGCGACTTTTCGTGGGAGACAAAAATGAAACGTCCATTCTCATGCAGTAAATTTGTGAGTCCATTTCCACAGAACAATCATCGAGGTCTATCATCCGGTATCGTCATCATCATTATCAGCCGTATGGCGTCCACTGCTAAACATAGGCCTCCCCCAAAGATTTCCAGATGGACCTATCAAAAGCGGCCTGCATCCAGCGCGTTTCTGCAGCCTTTAACAAGTCATCGGTCCATCTTGCAGATGGACGGCTGAAGCTACGCTTGCAAGTACGTGGTCTCCACTCGAAAACTTTTTTGTCCCATCTGCCGTTCTTCTTCGAACTATGTGCCCTGCCCATTGCCACTTCAGCTTGCTTATCCATTGGGCTATGTCAGTGACTTTCGTTCTTCTACGGATCTCCTCATTTCTGATTCGATCCCGTAGAGAAACACCTAGCAAAGCCCTTTTCATAGCTCGCTGAGTGACCGTGAGCCATCTTAGGCGGCCCATAGTCAGAGGCCACGTCACGGTGCCGTATGTCATTACTGGTAACACACATTGATTGAAGACTTTTGTCTTCAGGCACTGAGGTATTTTGGACGAGAAGACCTTGCTTAGTTTCCCGAACGCTGCCCATCCGAGCTGGATTCGTCGATTGATCTCTTTCTCAAATTTGGACTTACCGAGTTGGACTACTTGACCTAAATAGACGTACTCGTCTACAACTTCGAGAATTGAGCTCCCAACGATAATCGGGGTTGGCACAACATGAACATTCGACATGATCTCGGTCTTGTCCATGTTCATCCTGAGACCCACCAGTTGAGAAACTCGGTTGAGCATTGTGGTCAGACCCTCCAGCGATTCTGCCAGTACACCGATGTCATCGGCAAAACAAAGGTGAGTGATGTATTCACCATTGATGTTGATGCCGAGTCCTTTCCAGTCCAAGAGCTTGTAAGCATCTTCCAACGCGGCAGTGAACAGTTTCGGAGTGATAACATCTCCATCTCACGCCTCTGTGTAGTGGAATAGCTTTCGAACTCTGTTCTTGTACTCGGACCTACATGGTGGAGTTTTATACAAGCACTTCAACACTTCGATGTACCGATGATCAATGTGGCCCCGCTGTAGAGACTGCAGCACAGCCCAGGTCTCGATCGAATCTAAGGCTTTCTCATAGTCCATGAACGCTAAGCAAAGTAGCAAGTTATACTCCCCAGTATTTTGTATAACTTGCCGCAGCATATGGATGTGGTCTATTGTACTATAATCTTTACGGAATCCGGCTTGTTCGGGAGGCTCGAAGTCATCTAGCCAGCGCTTGAGACGATTCGTGATGACTTTTGAGAACAGTTTGTAAAAATGGCTCAAGAAGATGGGTCTGTAATTCTTAAAAAAGGCGTTATCACCGTTTTTTTTAAGAAACATACCACCACACTCCTGTTCCATGCTTTGGGCGTTGTACCCTGGAGCAGAACGAAGTTGAATAGCTTTTGAAGGAATGTAAGAGTCCTGTATCACAGAGTAAAAAATACAGTCAAAAAATATAGATAAATTATCTCTTTCACATGGAGTATAAAACAATCTACGACACTTTAGATAGCATCACTTTTTTATACTTTGACTAGTTGCGCTCCGCGGTGTTAGTCGCGGCTTAAATTCCAGCAGGAATACTTTTCGGAATAAAAGTTAGTCTATGTAATAATTCAGGGTGTCAACTACGGCTATATCAAATTTCATCAAAATTGGTCCAGCCGTTTGAGCTTGAAGACGTAACTAACATGCTCACACACTTTCTCACAAACTTTCGCCATTATAATATTAGTGTGATTACCAATTGGGCTCAGTGACACCGTATTAGTAACATGTTGATACTGTGAATAATATATCATTAATTGGATGTGTATAAAACGTCACGGATGCTCTCAGCCAATCTGATCTGAATCTGACTGTTTGCTGTGCTCTGATTGGCTCATTTAAATCGGATCAACATTTTCCGTAACTATCGCAAGGTGGATTTGTATATCGGATCAACTTCGGCAAACTCTTGTAAGCAGTCCCATGTGTGCAGATGTTGATCCGGTTGGAGCCACATTAGTTACTAGAAATGCATATTGGATCAACAAAAGGCGCCGGATCAACATAGAATTTTGGATCAACAAAGTGCTCGCGTGAAGTCGCCTCTGATCAACATTTACCGTCAAGAGATCTCTATATATATATATATATATATATATATATATATATATATATAGATGTATAAATATTACATATAATATGGGTGTTTATTTTACGACGGTGTTATCTTTAGTGCCTCGGTATATAATTATATAGAAAGCTGTCTAGTCCGATATTAAATTATTATGTATTAAGTAGCAAATTTACGTGGAATTTGCTAAAATAACTTTCTAAGTACGGTGAACGAAAGACCTTATATGAACGTATAATCATTAATAAATTTAAATTTGCAAATAGGAAAAAATGTATTAAGTAAAATAATACTATTAATGTAGTCGAGTTCCAAAAACTCATTAGCACTGGCGAAGTTTTATACAAATAGCAATAAATCGAGACTAACCTACATTTTTCTTCACACTTTCAGCGAAGAACTAGGATGAAGTATACAATTTCAAAGCCCGTGATAGTTGGCACAACACGTCTAATTTAAAATCTGTCTGTTGAAATAAGACTAGAATAGCTAGATTCTAGACTGCATATATTACGGGCAAATCTTATTTTTTTGATAGCTTAAAATTTATAAAGAAAATTTTATTACGGTAAAGGAAAAAGTAACTTGACTATGGAATTTTAGTTAATTTTAATTAAATTAATTTCTCTATTTTTCACCTTTTTCAACTTGTTTACTAGACTACACTGCCATCGTGTCACGTTGCTACAAATCAAGTTGTAAACTCTACGCGAATTCCCTACAAATGTTGTTTACTCTTGTAAATACTGAGATATTAGTAGATTATGTATTGGTTTTCATTCTACTGGACATAATGAGACTTAACATCTTATGTCGCACGATGACGAGCGCAGTGTAATGCCACACAGTAATTTGTATCTCAAGGTGCTGTTTAAGGGTTGCGAGCGCCTTCTGCACTCACCCAAAAGACCGGTGTGCTTGTATAAGCCGACTCTCGTCAGGCTAACAACAGTATAGTCAGGGACAAAAAAAAAAAAAGGTGCTGTTTGGTGTTGCTACTGTTTATGGGCGGTCATTTCGCTTACCATTAGGCGAACGGCATGCTCGTCTCGTCATTCAAAGCATTTAAAAAAAATCATGCATAGCAAAGTTTATGGCACCGTTTATTTTCGTATAACTCGTGAATTTGTGGGAGTACAAATTATACGAATATACATTGCCGGTGAGAATTCAATTACCGTGTAATTTGTGGAGTGCGCTTCGGTCATCGGTATACTTAGATATGATGTTTACATAAAACTAGGTGAAATAAAAAAAAATCGGTGTTCTTTAATAATTATCTTGATAGGATATCTTTCATTTTGTTCTGTTTTTTTTTCATTCGGATATTTAACTTTTTAATTGCAACCACATAGATGCCTACTCAAACTACTTTAGCAATTATTTGTATAATTTGCAGGCATATAATTTCTTAAAAGTATGTTTAGACCGCTAACTTCCTCATTATCGATTGAAAGAACTTACTGAGCCAATACCCATTTAATACGTATCTATGTTTATATTTAAAGTATAATAAATAGATAGACTCTATTATACTATCCTAACATCAATTTACTTCTAGTTACATGAATCTTTTCTTCAGTTACCACTCGAAGTAAAAGCCAGGCTTCGCGCGTCATACGGGGTCAGCCCACTTTCCCAAGGCTCAAGGGATTAACATAATGGATTTGCTATGTTAATAGCGATGGAGATGCTATTTCAAGCGACAGTAAAGGCTAGTCTCATAGTGGCGTACAAAATAGAGCGATGAAAGCGAGGTTAAAAACCACTAGGTAACGCGTTTGGCAGCGAGACAAGTTGTAGAAATACATTGGTGATACGACAGCGATTTCCTAAAAAAATAGTTAAAAAACGTTAGTTTTTTTGGCTACTCTAAATTGAGTGTCTTCTGTTTGTGTGTACATCCACTATTGCCCAGTCGTTTTGAAACACAAAATATGTTATGTCGCTTGTGAATGTCTGCAATCCAACTACAAATTTTGGAATTGGCTATAATTGCCTAAGAAAAAATACCCGAGTAAAAGGATGTATATTGATAGAATTTATCATTGTGGCTTTAAATACCTATCGATATAATTTACGTTACTTCTTGAAATATCTTTTTTTATCACTAACCTCTTTAATATCATTTGTTAATGGATTCACCGAGGCTCATTTTTATTTATACACGTTAATAACTTCTTCCATCACCAATACGTATAATCAAGACTGATGTCAAAACACTGATCAGGCAATGAATAGTGTTAAAGGATCCGAGCTACCGCTACGACAGGTTTCTGGAACTTCTGTTATTCATTTTAAAAGTAAAAAAGTTCGTTTGGTTCAAAAATATCATTCTTACTATTATACACAGAGCATATTAAGAGGTTTTGTAACAATTTCAGGTCTAAAAAACCACTTTAGATTGAGAAGATTATGTAGATAAACATGTGGATAAGTCGTCTCAAAATTAACTCCCATTAGGATGATTCCGCGCCGCTCATAAATATGATCACAATCTCCTTAACTGCTAGGTCAAATATCACAAAAAATTCAAGGCGAATACTCAAGGGTGTCATTGAATTTTCCGCTAATATGATTCCTTCATTTTTGTTGTGCGTGACGCGCCCGTCGCGAATATAATGCGACGAAAATGTTAAGACGGAAATATTGAAGTTAGCTTTATTATATTGTATTGTTTTGTAAAGTATCTTTAAGGAAACTAACTTTTGCCTGGCTTCGTCTGCATAGAATTTGATATGAAGAAATAAAAAATATGTTCTCCTCTTCTTGAGTTCAAGCTTACTCTCTAGTAAAACTTCGTCAAAATCGGTTTAGTAGTTTAGCTATGAAAACTTTACAGGCATACAGAGTTACTGTCGCACGTAAAATAATAGTGTGGATTAGTTTGAATCGGTTTTTATTCTAAATATGTTGGTATAAAGAAGATTTTAGCATGTCGATGATAGCAAATTAGCAAAATAGCGGCGATAACCTAGTTGGGAGTGGAACGGACTGCCGAGATGAATGTCCGCAAGTTCAAAACCAAGGCCACACACCTCTGACTTCTCTGAAAAGTTATGTGTGTATTCTTTGCGAATTATCGCTCGCTTTGACGGTGAAGGAAAACATCGTGAGGAAACCTGCATACCTGAGAAGTTTTCTGAATTTCGAAGGTATGTGAAGTCTGCCAACCCGCACTAGTCCAGCGTGGCCTTAACCCTCACAGTTATAGAGGAGGCCCATGCTCAGCAGTAGGCAGCATATAATACAGGGCTGGTATGGTATGGTATCGATAGCAAATTTAAATTAATTTCTAAATACAGAGAACAAATTTAATAAACAAAGCAAACTCTAAAATCAATTGAACATTAAAACTTGTAGTTAGCGGTTTACGGTTAGTTGTTCTTTAATTGTTTAATTAAATTCTGAAAGTTTTCAGACCAGCAAAAAATTTATCGAATCAGAGTCACGAGTAATTTCGTTTTAAATTATGTATTCCTTTTTCAATGTTTGTATCAAATATTCTTTGTTCCTTAGAGCAGAAATTTCTGTGACACACAAATCCAGAATTGATGACCTCGAAAATATTACGAAAAAGAAGAAAAGGAAACTGTTTAAGGGCTAGCAGTATACCATCAGGTGAATTATTCTCAAGGTATTT
Organism: Lapara coniferarum; assembly: GCA_949316025.1. Lineage (NCBI taxonomy): Eukaryota > Metazoa > Arthropoda > Insecta > Lepidoptera > Sphingidae > Lapara > Lapara coniferarum. Next base: position 6,555,868 of record OX438921.1, read on the forward strand.
ACTGCGCAAGGAGGAAGTAACCTAAAAACGTTGTACGATATTCCGTGATACAACTAAGTGATCTTTAACACTCATTAACAACCTCAACTAGAGAAGAGGCGGCACTGGTCGTATAAGTAGAGATTGAAGGGGTGGGAGGTTTTTGGCTGTAGAAAATCCCACTAAGCATCTAATACGCAACCCTGACCTGGATTTTCACGTGAAGTGTCTGCAGGAAAATGGCATTACCAGAATCAGTCAGTAGATCTTTTATTGCTTGATGTCAGTCATCTATAAAAAAATAATCGGAAATGAAACAAATACTTTTTTTAAATCTAATTTTAATTTCGTCTTCTTTAAGATCCCTACAAAAACATACAGTGATGAAATATTACTGTATACTGACGAATTAAACACACATTACAAATACTCCTGGTATACATGAAAAAAAATTGGAAAGCGCTCTACGAAAACTTAAACTAAAAATGTACAATATTTTGTACTTTAAGAGCTCTTAGTTAAATTATGTATTTACAATGTAATTGAAAGAATACCGCAATGTAACAGTGCGAGAGTACATGTTATGTACCTGTGTACATACATGTACTTTCGCACATGTACTTTCTACAATATATGTACATTCAAAACCGCGAATGACATTCAAAAGACTTATAGCTGTTGACCCTTAGAATGTGACATATCACACAATACGAACGTCCGTTTCGTGATTGGTCAAAACAGCGACACGTGACTTACACATTATTCTCTAATCCAATGATAATTGACAATCAAAGGAAACGGATGTTCGCATTAGCCCTCCTAAAAAGTTCGTTAAAACATACGAGGGAGGGCTGGTTAAGAATTGAAAGAATTTTTGTCACAGTATAAATATTTACACAATACAAGTCATAATTTCACGAAATTTGTTTAATAAGCTAATGAACTGAAGTGACACCTAAAGTGTGCTTATTGTAAATTTAGCCGCTAAAATTCTGAACTGAAGGTAGTTGATTAGAAATTTGACCTAGGTGTACCTATTTGTGTGCGGCTAAAACTATCTTATGGACAGAGAAGTCAAGGAAAACATCATGAGGAAACCTCCATATCTGAGAATTCTCCATAAAAATTTCGACGGTATGTGGAGCCTCAAGCCTGCGAACCTGCACTAGGCCATCGTGCAGGACTAAGGCCTATCCCTTCTCAGTAGTAGAGGAGGCCCGTGCTCAGCAGTGGGCAGTATATAATACAGGACTGATTGCATTGCAAGTTTTAGTTAGTTTAGCAGTAAACTTGAAACAACGGGATTAGCCACGTGATCCGGTAATACTCTAAGGCACCCTAATTAAATTTGCGATGGGCTGAATATTTACATTGATTATCCCCAGAAACCATCTGCTTATTGGTTAGTTAAATTCTAATTTCTAACTAACCTTTACTGATCATAATAATCATGGAGTTAATTTACGTAAGTAAATAATCATTTCATGATTATAACTAAGTTAAGCCGCTCTTTGTATAATTTTGTGTATTTCAAATTTTTATCTTTATACTAGACGTCATTCACGGTATTAATTGTAGGTATTTATTTTAGAATTGAAATCGAATAAAGCCTTTAAGATTCTAATGATTGATTATGAGGTGTTAGGGGATAGTAAAGAACTTCACAGCAGAGAAACTTGATAATAGGTAAGAGATATTCTACTCTGCTTAGTAACAGTCAATGTTACAAGCTTCATAAAATATTGACTAAAAGTTGGTTCACATTTTTCATTATTTTCTATTGAACCAAATATAGATATTTGCATTATCTCCAACATCCATCACTAGTGATCGTCATTTTTAATTAGATCCTATTGTACCTACATATTTTAACACACGTAAAGCGTTTATCCGGTGATAGAAAAAAATCCGACTGCCTCGGTGGCGTAGTTGTATTACAGTACGACTGCAAAGCTGAGGTCTCGGGTTCGATCACCGGGTCGGGCAAAGTGATATTGAGTTTTTCTATTCAGTATCAGCCCAGAGTCTGGAATTTGTGCCCGATATGGCGATAGGCTCGCCACCTATCACATCATGGGACGGAATGACGGCGAAAAGTGGGTGCACTAGTTGCGCCTCTGCCTACCTCTTCGGGGAAACGGGCGTGAGTGTATATGTATATGTAGAAAAAATTCAGGATTTTTTATTTAATAAAAAAATCAGTGTTGTTGCTTCTACTGCCAACATCTATGAATCAATTCTGCTGATAAGATATTTAAACATAAGGAATCATTATGATAAGATATTTTCTATACCCTCAATCTGCGACTTAAGTGATTGATTTATGGATCAAGTTTGTCTCTTGTGAGAAATGGAGGAACTGATGGTATTAGAACCAGAATAGTTCATGTGATAAATAGTATGGTATAAGGCAAGAGAAGGCAGTTTACATGAAAATTCAGTAGCTATCTGCATGCAGTTAGATATCTGCATGATCTTATGCATTTTTTGTTCAAAAACGAACTGATCAAGATTTTAATTTTCATTACTTGTATTATGAATATTGTCTCTTTTTATTTATGGGCATTCTTAATCAGTAGGCTTATGATCATTTAGAGTGTATATATTGTGATATTTGTGGTTTAAATGCTGTCATCTACTCGCCTCATAACATTTAAATAATGCTGCTACCATGCCTGTGTTAGTGACAAATTAAAAGTACATTTTAATAATTAAAAATGCGTATCAATATACATCTTTTCGAAGTTACTTGTGTGTTGTTTATCAATTATTGTTCGATTAAACGGAGAAGTCAAGGAAACATCATGAAGAACCGAAACATCATGAAAAACCTAGATACGTGGGGATTCAACCCGCACTAGGCCCGCGTGGTGGCCTAAGGTCTGACCCCTCTCAGTAGTAGAGGAGGCCCGTGCTCAGCAGTTGGCAGTATATAATACAGAGCTGATTGCATTGCATCAATATCCATATTTGCAATTATAAAAACGTAGTTAACAAATCAATGCAGATGATTCATCCTATACATCCATTCCTATACATTTATTATATATAGACGTATCTCTCTCTCTTTATTTTATAACAACTTTCATATTAAAGTAATGGAAAGATTCAAATAAAATATATTTCATTCGATTTCAATTCAAATGCGACATGCAAGGAAAAGTGAAAAGGCACCTATTACTGAACTATTAAGCACATAAAATTCAATTATTCTTATATTATCTTATTTCACAAAACTTTCTCCTACTTATATTACAGAAACTGTTTAGGCCTAGAAGTTTTAGACGATTTTTTTGGTGGTTATCACTTCAACTACCTTCAAAAAATCATAATTTTCACATCGGAAAGAAACTACATCCAAGAAATTACATTTTTTCATATTATTATCCCAATAAAACATCGATTCAAACGGTCAAATAATTTTTTCCAAGCGTAGTTTCCCCACACGTTATCTGTGTAACATATGTCCTGAATCAGAATCTATTGTCGAAAATGTAAAGAATCAATAAATACTTTTTATTCAATTTGTCGTAATTTATTTTCAGCTATGGATTTGCCTTTCATTAAGCTAGATTTGAATAAAAAATACAATTGAACTGTTATTATGTTTCTGAAATTTAGTGACAAAAGAATAAATTTTAAATGTTTGATTGCAGACGAATCTAAACTTGTTCAGACACCAGACAGCTTAAAATAAATGATAAAAAATTTAACTTAGCCTATTTAGTACAGATTTTCTTTTATTTAAAAGTTAATTTAGGGATCTAAATTAGAATACGGATTATATGATTCAAATTTGAACATGTCAGCCATATTGTTTATTGTATTTTACACATTCTATTCTAGACCATCTAATGCCTGATCAAGCCACAAGCTTTTATAAAAACTTTCAGGGTATCAAATAAGCGTCATAAAAAATTAATAACAATCCAAGTAAAATAAGTGTCAACTTGACTCGTCAAGCCCCGCGACGGACGCCGGCGTCCATATATATAGGGTTTCCCCATACATCTATATATAAAGCCGTTGGTCCTGCGCCTGATCTCTCTCCGGTCATGTCGGATTGCCGTCTCACCGGACTATGAGAGTGAAGGAATAGCGAGTGCACCTGTGTATTGCGCACACACTTGTGCACTATAATATCTCCTGCGTACCTGGCTGATCTCCGTTGAGATTGGCCGCCGTGGCCGAAAACTGGCTAGGAGGATTTCATATATATAAGCGGGGCTTGACGGGTTAAACAGTGGCGATCTCATTTATATTTCTGATCCTAGATTCTGATCCAGGGAATACTAAATTTACTTAACGTTAATAGTTTTATGTCATTAAGTATATTAACAATATTTACAACACTCACTTTTTCTTATTATTCCTATAAGTATATTAATTACCTCTTCTGTGAAACTTATGGAAATTCAATAAATACTAATTAATAAGTCCTAATTTTATACTATCTTGGAAATCAACATTATTATACAAAATTATTATTTATATTGAATACTATATTATTTTCTCTGGCAGTACTATTGTATTCTTTATTCCATTGTTATAAGTTAGAGAAATGTTAATATTACCGATTATTTTGCAAGTGTTGAAGCACAGTCTAAAGTAGAGAAGTGAGCAACGATACAAACTGACAAATATGTATCTTTATGTCGCTGTTTTATTCTGTAAAATTGCTCCTTGCGTATTTCTATATGTCTAAGAAATTATGTGAAGTTTTGTCAGATAGTGTCACCACTACGCTGAATGTCAACAATTCAATATTTTCTTGCAACATAATTTTATGCTACGTCGTTTGCATAAAGATAGGAAACAGAAATGAACAGTTATATTAAACTATTTCTACTATCACATGGAGTAATACTTCAGGCTATAATAATGTCGATTCATATACACCGCTTATTTCACAATATAATCATTTAATATTAAACTTCATTAAATTCACAACAGCTTAAATATTACGAAACCTCGCGTTGAATTAATTTACCTCTTTGGTCATTCCGAAACATTTCACTAAACTATATATTATATTCACGATATAATTGTATGTACCTATACATGATATAGTGTTATTTATATACATTTTCATTATAATCTCCACCCGGAGTGTACAGTTAAGAACGACTAGTCGAATTAAAACAGCCTTTTATAATACACAAGTCATTAAAATGTTGAACCAAATTAACAACACTGTTAGACCTCTTTATAATATTAAAAGTCTTTATTAGATCACAGTATCTAGGTCCCTGCTGACCTCGGGCATTGACAATCATAGAAAACTCTCGGACGCTCGAGTCTCCTCCCGATCAATAGCTGACACTATCTCGACACCTTCATCATAATTATGCAGTTTGGTGGTGTTATTGCCACAGTAATGTTGGTCTGGGTCACCATACTGGCTATGGTAGAACTCTTCGCGCATCATGTGGTTCAAGTTCGAACACCTGAAGAACAGTATCTCTTGGAACGGCTTCCTAAAGTCTCTATTGAGCGTTGCGTAAATTATTGGATTAAGCAAGCTGTTCAAGTACCCTAGCCAAAGGAACAGCGCACTCACTGCGTCTGGGATCGCATCCTCTTCCAGAAAAGGCCTGATGAGCGCAAGCACGAAGAAAGGCAACCAGCAAATTATGAATGCTGACATGATGATCCCCAATGTGGTGGAGGCTTTGCGTTCCTTGGCCAGTTGAAACCGCAGCTTCTTTTGATGTGGCGATTGCGTATGGAATAAGTCTTTGGTAATGTGGCTTTTTTGAGCAAAGTTGGAAAGCGAGGAACGTATCCTGTTTGTCGTCAATTTGTTGCTGCTTTCTGATGAGAGACGCCGTCTATCTTTCACTACTGGCTTGTTATTCGGCGTTAAAGTGGTGGGAGATCGGTTTATCGTGTGGATTGGTTTGGTGGGTGTCTTCGGTTGTTGTAGCATTGGGCACTGTGACTCATTGGATTTCCGCTGACCGCTGAAACACCTTCCTAGTCCGCTCTCCGCTTTGTCAACGCTGCACTGTTAACAAAAGAGAGATGTTTCTTTAAATATAATATAGATAGCTCATGCTCATTAAAAAGAGATACAATACGAAATCCATAATTAAATTTGCATTTTTTCTTAAATCTTCTACCTTAGCTTTCATATCTCTGGACACCAAAATTCTGCATTGAATACATTCAGTCCGGGGCAAAGTTAACTACGACATTAATGTACGGGATGCAATAAACGAGTCGCACTTTATGAGTTGATATGTATAAAAGTCACGTGTCACAAAAGCTAGTTAGTATTCAACGATAGAACGTTTTAAAAGTGCTTTGACAGCGTATATGGCTAAATCCATGAAAAGCGGCAATGACTCATCAGAATACATAGCAATGGCGGATTTTATGCCTTGGCTATGAAAGTGGATTCTATAAAATGTGGGGTTATAATGTCGGCGTAGAACCCGAATACCAACATTTTTATGAATATGAAATACTGATTTGACAAATTTGGTGAATGTTAGTATCAGCCAAGCAAGGCTTCGTTTTAAGTTTTTTGATCTTGTTCATCTATTCTTTTGATTTATGTTTGGTAGTGAACGACTCTTGAATATTTATAATTCATTAATATTGAGGTTAATGTGAAGTTTTCAGACCAACAATGCATACTACTAGTGTACATTGTGCATCATTACAAAAGTATATATACTTAGAGCCGTAGCGTTTCTCAAAGGTTGAAGAAAGGCATTATACTTACGGTAGTATTAGTACTGGCTGTTGATCCTCGAGGAGGCGGTTGGGCAGCAGGTTGGCTTCCTAGCAGTTTCGCTTCAGCTGCACCACCGTTCTTGACATTTATCTCAAGATAACAGTGCGTCTCTAAATGTGATTGAGCACGTTTTTCGTCTTTTACGATTTTTCTCGCCGCTCTAAATATTTTATAGTAAACCACGACCATCACTGTGAGTGGTATGTAGAATGAACCCAAAGTAGCATAAATTTGGTATACTTTATTTTGAGAAACGGAACACGAGGTTTCATATTTATGGTTACCCAGTATCAGTAGTGGTGGTAGCGTTATAAAAGCAGCACTTAACCAAACAATTAAAATGCACAAAAGCATCCTCTTTGGAGTTCTTTTCACCCCGTACTCTAAGGGCTTCGTTATTGCATAGTAACGGTCCACTGAGATCATGCAAAGGTTCAGAATACTCGCTGTACATGAGAGTACGTCGCTAGATACCCAAAAATCACAGATGATTGGTCCGAAAGGCCACGTTCCCATTATATCGTAGACAGTTGCTAATGGCATTACAATAGTTGCCACACACAGATCACTCACTGCCAGCGAAACGATCAAATAGTTACTAGGTCTTCTCAGTTTCCTCACTAATCTGACAGCAACGCAAACTAGAACGTTTCCTACTATGGTACCGACGATTACTATTAGGAATAATATAACAAGGAGGATTGTTACTGGCGTAGAATATTTTGAATGCTTTATGTGCACGTGGTTATGAGTGGAATTTGTTTCGAAGAGCGTCCAGTTACTTGTAGAATTAGGGTTGGAGTAGTTATACTCAGACGCTAGTAATGATTCTACGAAATCAACTGAATCAACCGCATGCGGTTGCAGTAGAATTATAGACACCAGTATGAGAAGACACGAAGGTAAAGCAACAAAGCTAGGCAGTGAGTGAGATTTAAGGTTATGAGTCGCCATGCGAGACCCTTGGATGGGTGTTGATTATACTCGTTTTCCTGGCGTTACCATACATTGGCTTTAGTATATCTGTGCACTACTGTGATACACTGCAGACTCCTAAGTCAAGTTTGAAATACGACTTCGTCGTGAAGCTTTTTGGTTTTATAATGCCGCGCTTGATTACAATTGAGAATGGGCTTTAATTGACATATTGCTTGGATTGACTTTTGAATTCCGAGCAGAGCCATTGGATTGCGCGGTGTATATTGGAAAGTTCCTCTTATGGCCTCAGTGATACAGTATGTTTTCGCTCGGCTGGATGGTTTGGTACGAATTGGCAGGGGCAAGTTGTTTTATTGCGCTGGGAAGGCGGTTCGAGCGACTGCTACTCCAATATCCCGTCTGCGGATTGCTTCATTAGTACCGTTGATTGGTGATGAACATTTCCGACCTGCAAACAAAAGAAAGCAGTTCATTCTATAACTGTTGACATACATGATAGTTGATACAACACGTCATACTGATTCATGTATTTAAAACATGAATTGACACGATATGGTGTATCAGTAGAATACAAACGATAAAAAAACTCCGTATGTAATTGTTATCGGTATAATTTGTAATATGAATTGTTTTTATAAGCAAATATTATCTTTTACAAAATATTATGCGTTATAATATTAAATATATTACACACACTCTACTTGTGACGCTTGAAATCCATCAAGATGCTACTATGGTACGATAAGAATGCGACTATTTACAACATCGTTTGGTTATTTCTGATATAATTTTTTATAGCTGATATAATGGTGTTTGAAATATCTTGAATAATGGCATGGGGAATTTGGCATTGATATTAGGAGAAGTGTTGACGTAAAGATGGAACGCTGTCTGGAGTTTGAATGGATGTAATGTATGGGGATGAGTGATGGCTTACGAGCGTACAAATCGATACATTGTTACCATAATCGTCATAATTGCTGCCACCAAATCGTTATAATTGCTGCCAGTATTTCTATTTGTGTCTTAGAGTTGAGAATACTTAAGCCTCGTTTTGAATTTAGAATAGGTATGCTTATCGATTGTGATTCTATATTTAAATGTAGTTTTTGTATAATCAATAGCTACTATTGTATTAATGCATAGTTTTTACATAATGTTACGTCTGGTATGACATAAATGATATGCTAAGGAATATTTTTGGTACGAGTATTGAAAAACACTATGGTTCAATATTTTAGTTATTATGTTTGTACTTTAACACGCCAGTATACGATCATACTCATCTTTCCCATCAGACGTGTTTTGGTATTAGATATTACTTATTCAGTTCTGTAGGCAGGAATGGTAAAATATCGAAGGTAACTTTTGTTTTTAGAAAAACTTAAAGGATATTTCATCGATGTAAGTGATTACAGTCAGGAACGAATTCTTATAATCAAGGAATAGGATAGTTCACTATTTTTTTTTAAATACATTTATCAAACATTCATGTCTAAAATCTAGAGGAAAAAGATTTTTTAAAATACAAGCAATAATAAATGAGTTATAAAGCTAAATAATAAATGAGTTAAATATATATGAGTTGAAGTTTGGTGGAAGGGGCATCTGTCAGATAACGGAAACAGCAGAATGTGACGTCACTGAGTGTCGCCAGCCATAACGCTGCATGCGTGCGAAACAAATGACGCGATATCACCGCCACGTCCCCACTTTTGCTCACAAGAATATTTCAAATATGATTAACTGCTTTAGTTGTCAACCAACTTTGATTCTGATTTTATAGAAGAATTGGTTTTTTGTATTATTTTCTGTTACATATAAAATAATGTACCAAATCAAACATAGGAAACTACCCTATTGTGTCTGTTTTGCTGATCTTGGAGAAAGAAACAGACTAGGATTCGATGATGTTAAGACTTCTAGTAATCCTAGGTTTATATGGAGTATTATCATATTGCAATTACAATTCGTGACCTTTGCTCTTCACTCAAAATTATTTTGAAAAATTTAGGTATTTTTCTGATGTACCAACATATTAAGGGTAATTTTATCGTTATCAACATCATCTATAATTGTGTAATAACTATCAATAAAAATAATATAAGCTCGGACTAAGTACGAGGGAATTACCATCAGCATTCAATTTGCTAGTAGCTTTATTTATCATCATTTAATCAAATCGATTAATCATATCGTAATTGCTACGCACATCAATGTATAAATCGAATTTTCTCATCATTAGTGCATTGAATCAAGTCGGGTCTGGATCGGGCTTAACATAAAGCCATTAGTGGTAAAGTCGTGTCATCGTTTCATATTGAGCTCACGCCAGCCAAAGGCTTCCAACAATGTATGGCTAAACGCGTATACCTACATTATGAGGGAAATTGCAGCCCACATTCAAAAGCGCTCACGAGATTAGTAAGGATTTTTCATCACATTATAAATAAACATTTTGAAAATGCTTTTTTTATTGATTTCTATCTGATGCAATTTGAGAATTTAGATATTTCTGTTCAGTATGTGGTAAGTTTTCAATAAGAAATATGTTAAGTTATTTTTCGCTTGTAAAAACGCGTTATCGCTACCACTACCGGGAGTAAGTGGAACGGTTATGTTGGTAACTTATATTACGCGCAAAATTTAAGTTGGTATAAGTTTCAAAGTGACAGAATATTTCGTTGTAGAAAAGTACTACACAGGTTCCCTTATTTTTATCGCACTTATAAATAATACATAAGTTCAAATTGAATAGCACAATCGAAAACAAAAAGAGAGTGATTACAGTAACAAATTAGCTCGTATAATAAATATCCTTGCAAATTCTTTCCGCCGCATAATAAATATTACTTATCGGCTTAGAACGTTTTAGAATCTAGATAGAGTTCGCAAATTGCCCATTAAGTGCGTATTAGGTAACGCAACAGTTAATCTTGATGGCGACATGTTTACATTTCTAGACAGAAGTAAACCTACGGTGCTACTGAAAACTATGAGAATAATATATATCTCATCACTCATGGCGTGAGTTGACTTTTTGTAATATATCCCTTGAATTAGGTATGCTGTTTGATGATTCATACATAATATTTGATTGAATAAGGTTTGAAAGACTAAAATAAGAAAAATTTTTTTAGCATGTAAAATGTAATGGATAGGTAATATAGCTGATGTTTATTGGTTAAATAAGATTTATGTTCAATAAAAATATAAATGATACAAAATAATCATACCATAATTTTATCATAACATAAAATAATGAAAGTAAATATAATTTCATTGGACTTGCACGCCGTCTCCTAGCAAGCGATTAATTTATCGTTGACTATGCGACAGGCTCGGTGTCCAGGAAAGGCAACAGAGACGCTATAACGACCCTATTTGCTTCATAATTATTATTTTTACGAGCGACAATGGTCGTTGAAGTGATAAAACCATTTTTGTTTCTATTTTAGGCGACAATTCGTGAACATTTAGCCTTGCATCGTTTGTTTTGGGTGAAATATGATTCTGTAGCTACTTCGTTTACATATTTTATTTTCATGTTTTAACTAAAGCTATATCTATAATATATAAATTTGTTTGTAACACCGAAAATTCCTCATATATTTTGTGGACAGAGAAAACTTTTAAATCATTGTTTAAATTTGGTATCGATTGCTATTTCAAAACAAAATAGCTGTTTTCAATCGTTTTATTAGTTTTAATGCAGTTATTTTACATATTGAGTTTTTCTATTCAAGTGGAAATTTCTTACATTCGATGACGTTCTTAAATTTGTTACTTTATTAAAATATCTTTTCAGACACGACAATAGTCTAAATATTTAATAGCCAAATATCTTTTCCGCCATACAATAAAAAGCGATTAAAACACATTATGTAGCATAGCAAAATTGTATGGTGAAAATAAAGTGAGTCAAATACACAACGTATATTGCACGCAGTTATATTAGCTATTACCCGTACGTTTGATGGATGAATGCGGACATTTTGCGAAAAGTTTTCAAGCGAGGCACAGATGCGTTGATTAATCAACAGGGGGAGTTACGCAGAAATCAAATTTCCAATATCCGAATCAATCGCAAAAGCGCTGTTACGTTTGTATTAACGACGGTATTTATTATCGTCGGTTTAATGTCATTGTTGGTTGTATAATATATCATAGTCATTAATAATAGTACCATGTATTATATTATACTGCCCACTACTGAGCACGAGCCTTTCCCACTACTGAGAGGGTTTAGACCTTTCCACCACAACTGCCTCGTAAAGGTTGGCACACTTCACATGCCATAGAAATTGTTGTGGAGATTCTCAGGTATGTAGTTTTCTTAACGATGTTTCCCTTCACCGTTAAAGCGAACGATTATTGATAAAGAATACACACGTAGGTTACAACTTGCTTACATTGTCCCAACAGACTGTGCCATTCCCAATTGGCTATCGTGTTATCAGTATAATATTATGACTACTAAGTTTTCAAATTATACTCTTTTTCTTGATTGTAGGGTCCTCGTATGAAATTCGGAGTGCATTGTCTATTTTTTTATTAAGAAATATATGCATGCAGTGTTGTGTTCCTGTTTGAATGACGTGAACAAACTATTATGGTGCCTTTTTCATCATAATATTACATAGGCATATCTCGGCATTGAATGACGAGACGAGTATTCCGTTCGCCTGGTGGTAAGCGATACGACCGCGCATAAACAGTAGTAACACCACACAGTACCTTGAGTTACAACGTACTGTGTGGCATTCCCCTGCGCTCGTCATCCTGAGACATAAGATGTTAAGTCTCATTATGTCCTGTAGTTACACTTGCTACAATGTCCGTCAAAGCGACACACAACAGTGCATGCACACTGCTGCTTGGCGGTAGAAATAGACATTGCGATGGTACCCACCCAGAGGGCCTCTTACATATGAGAGACCTACCAGTCCATTTTCACAAAATACATTTGTATTTGAGGAAGCTATGAATAAACAGCGGAGCAATCAGACTAATAATTTATAATGTAAACTCTGTCACGTAAATAACCACAATATATTTAAATAATGAGCCAATTTAATTGAACGAATATGTTATCACACAATTGTCCGGCAACCGATGAGGTGGATAATGATATTCGGTGAACGATAAGTTTGAACAAATTAGGTTTATTGCGAGTAATCCGCCACACCGTTACTGGTGGTAGGACTCTCATAATATGTAAGAGTCCGTCTGGGTGGGTACCACCGCAATGTCTATTTCTACCGCCAAGCAGCAGTGTGCATGCACTGTTGTGTTTCGGTTTGAAGGGCATTGGTTGTTTTGGCTTTGGTATTTGATATTAGGCACGCGTTTGAACCAAACACTTAACCGAAACCATACTGCAATTTGAAAAAATCTGTGCTGGAGAAGCGGCGATAGCCTGGTTAGGAGTGGAACGGACTGCCGAGACAAACGTCCCCACGTTTAAAACCTAAGGGCACGCACCTCTGACTTTTCTAAAGTTATATTGTGTGTATTCTTTGTGAATTATCGCTTGCTTTAACGGCGAAGGAAACATCGTGAGGAAACCTGCATACCTGTGAAATTCTCTATAAGATTTTGGAAGTTCTGTGAAGTCTGCCAACCCGCAGTAGGCCAGTGTGGTGGATTAAGGCCTCACCCCTCTCAGTAGTAGAGGAGGCTCGTGCTCAACAGTGGGCAGTATGTAATATAGGGCTGGTAGTGTTAGTAGTGGTGGTGTACTGCGCTAAAACGACATTATAAATGTAAGGAGGCGGGAATTTTACTTAGAATGTATTTACAAAACGCAAATCGTAGAAACAATGTACAGAAAGATGAAAGGTAAGTCAGACATAAACAAAACTTCATACATTCCATAACAGGTTGCGTAAAAACAACCAGAATATCATGTTTACGTATAAAGTGAGTCCGCAACACAAATATTTTTTCTGCTCTTATCTCTTGTAACATTCTTCTCCATCCCTGAATGTCAGGCACGTAAGTAGGATATCTGCAGTGGGCTAGAGCCCCAATAGTTAATAATAATGTGTACTTTTGTTTATATTGAAATTTTTTGTGTTATTCTTTCTTTAAATTGTGATATCGTGTGCAAAAAAGAGTGAATAAATAAATAAAACAAAAGTACTAATTATGCATTCATCTGTAGTCACTATGCATTCATAAATAATTATAAAATATTTAGTTTTTCTACCCAGTTCTTAGCTTAAAAGATACAAAATATTTTTCTGACACAGCATAAAAATCTAAATTCAGCCCTGCGAACGGTGCGTGTCGGTTAGAAAGGCCCTGTTGTTTTTGAAGGGCTCTTTTTATGATTTATCATGGGCCGTGTCCACCGCGACACTATTCCCTTGGTTTCTCTGACCCACATCACTGCTGAGCATAATGTATTATTCGACGGCCTTTTATTAACCCCCGACAGAAAAAGAGGGATGTTATAACTCATAAGTTTTGGGTGTGTATCTGTATGTCTGTGTATCTGTATGTCTGTCGCATCGTAGTTCTGAAACGAATGGACCTATTCTGGCGCGTTTTTTTTGTTTGAAAGCTGACGTGAACGGGATGGTTTTTAATCCTATGTTATGATTTTTTATACATGTTAATGGCCATGTAGTGCCTGGATAATGAGTTCAATTTCAATTGTATTTCAAGTGTCCATAAAAATATAAAATCATTATACGGGTTTGGTTTTTATTTATAATTCATGTAGATATATTCAGGCGTTTGAAGATTATTAGTTCATTTTCAATTTTCACTTCACATACATACATATACACTGACGCCTTTTATCCCCGAAGGGGTAGGCAGAGGCGCAACTAGTGCACCCACTTTTCGCCATTATTCCGTCGCATGATGTGATAGGGGGCGAGCATATCGCCATATCGGGCACAAATTCCAGACTCCGAGCTGATACTGAATAGAAAAACTCAATATCACTTTGCCCGACCCGGGAATCGAACCCGAGACCTCAGCATTGCAGTCGTACCATAGTACAACTACGCCACCGAGGCAATTTTCACTTCACCTTATTTTTTATTTATTTTACAACATTAACATTTCACTGAAGGGTTAATAAGATGTTGATAACGGACTTTTAATATTATATTTTTGACACGGTGTTATATTGATTCTGTTACATAATATGTATATTATATTTGTTGATATCCGTTGATAGAATTTTAACCTTTCTGTCTTCGCTTTTTCTACAATGCCGGTTGAGAGTCCAAGTGAATCCTGCCAAATTTGCCGAAAAACTTGCCTTTTATTTATCGGGATTGTAGCATGGTTTGATAGGATTAATTGCTTAACAATTTCAGTCTTTATTACTATTTCATTCATTTTCACTTTAGTAATCTCTTTAAGATATTAAAGTAATCTAACTTCTTATCTTACTATTATTAAAAATGCGAAAGTTTATGACAATGAAGTAAACGCAGAAACAACAAAACGGGTTCAGATAAAATTTTGCACACGGGTAAACCATGTTCTGTATTTTTTTTAAACTGGACAATACGGCCAGTAGCATGACGCGAGTCGGTTTTTCTAACCACACCGGACTATCGGGTGAACGCTATAGGCGCTCGCAACTCTTGAATTTAAATCACCATGTTCTGTGTCCAACCCACAAACGGGTTACGAACCTCGGCTCATAACGGTCACTGGGAGAGGATGCGACCTCAGCGATTAGTGGGAAGATTGGTGTTTAACCTAATCCTATCCGTTTATTTCGCCGGCGCGCGGGCCGGAACTGTTAGAGAGTCAGGGGGACGGGGGGAGGGAGGTCCGCGGTGACGAGGACGGAACTGCGGTCTTATAGGGTGTAAGAGTTTCAGGAACTTGTTCTTATGACGAATGGCCAGAGTGGTGATGACAGATGGCCTTGGTGGCGTAGTTGTATTATGGTACGATTGCAATGATGAGGTCTCGGGTTGGATTCCCGGGTCGGGCAAAGTGATATTAAGTTTTTCTATGCAATATCAGCTCGGAGTCTGGAGTTTGTGCCCGACATGGCGATAGGCTCGCCCCCTATCACATCATGGGACGGAATAACGGCGAAAAGTGGGTGCACTTGTTGCGCCTCTGCCTACCCATTCGGGGATAATAGGCGTGAGTGAGTGAATGTGAGGCCAGTGTGGTATCGTCCTCTGGATCGATCAATACTGAGCGCGGACGTCTCCATTTGGCGCGGTTGAATGGTGTCTGGATTAACATATAGGCTACTTTTTATTCTGAGAAAATGCTCCCAAATAAATAATGATATATTTTAATCTGATTTTTAATAGATGATGCTGGCGTTGTTTAGTGTTTTGGAGACTTTTGTAGCGGGTAAAGCTTATTAGGCAGGCGAAGCCGTGAGCAACACATAGTTCAAAATAATTCATGATTCATTAATTATTATCTGACATGTAGGTCTCTGCAAGAGTGTCTCGGAGGTCTGCCCTTGGCTCGTCTCATCCATCTTACAAAGAGATTAATTCGAATTAACTTTGAGCTCCATTTCAATTAATTTTCGAGCGACGACATTACCTTTAGAACCAATTACATTTTTGCTATAAAAAGTCCATTTCTGTGTATGTAATTGGGTGAATGATAGATCTGTAACTTAAATTTCAAACATATTTAGTTACCAGATTACTATAAAGAGTAAAATAAATCTGTATTCTCTATTTTCGATATTCAATAGTAAAATGCTACGTTATATATTATTCCTACGTAAAACAGTTTATATTTTATTTCTATTCAATAGCTTTTATTCCTTAAAAGACTCACTCAGGCTGATTCATCGGCGAGAGCTATTTGATAAAAAGAAAATTTTATCCAAATTGGATTATTAGTTTTTGAGAAATAGGCAGACATACAAACTAACATTTATTTATTTCAAGTAGGTAAAAATACGACTAACGTATTCATATTCGGATATTCGTACTAATCACACACATACTATTTTCTGCTATTTAGCAGAGTTCGCAAATAGCCCACCCGTTTTACTTCGAGTAAAGTTAACACGCAAAAAGCAGTAAAAGTGAATAATAAATTAGAGCTGTTTTGCATGAATAATGTAGGGAGGTGTACCCCGGATTAGGGCCTCATGAAGCTCGGTTGAAACGACCGAATGAAGGATTAACCGGTCACGTCAAAGAACAGTGTTTGTTGATTAACATCACGTTCAATATTTTTGATTTAGCTGTAGAATTAATACATAGGAAATTTACAACATTCTACAAAATCTTTAAAATTGGAAACGTATTTACTAAAGTTAAAGTTGTATTTAATATATTACGAAATTTACTAGATTATTTGGTGAAACCTGCGATTTATGCCGACTGTCGAGGAAGCAATATTTTCTATTGATAGATGCAAGTTAATACAGTATTTATGTACCAAAAAAACTGACAAACAGTTTCGCTGTTTATTATGTCATATACAAAAAAATACAAACACACGAATTGAGAACCTCCTCCTTTTTTGGAAGTCGGTTAAAAAATAAAAATAATGTGTTGAAAGAGTGGCATGTTACGCTTACAACTTTTAATGAAAGCAACGTTAGCTCGAACAAGTAACAAACCGCTATAGTATTAATTGAGTTGTTAAGTATAAAATTACGGTAAGAACTAAGTAAACTTGAAGTGCACATTCAATATCACATTCCCGAGGGGTTTGGGTATTATTCTAATTTTAAATCGGCATTAGTTTATGCTTTCCTGACTCGTTCCGTGAATGATTTGGATCGTGATTTTGAAAAACATACAACTACTCCCATTAATATTACCATTTTTCCCTTTTTAGATTGGGTAGAGGTGTGACACAACCACATTTCTTTCCAAGAAAAGGCTAAATGTTTAGAAATAACAATAGATAATCCTACTAATATTATAAAGGCGAAAGTTTGTAAGAATGTATGGATGTATGGATGTTTGTTCCTCTTTCACGCAAAAACCATTGAACGGATTTCGATGAAATTTGGCACACGGGTAGATCATGTCCTGGATTAACACATAGGCTACTTCTAATCCCGGGAAAATATAAACCGGGACGTTTATCCCGAAAAAACTTTTTATTGCGGGCGGAGCCGCGGGCAAAAGCTAGTTACAAGATAATATTTGATTAACTGTTTGTTATTCTGTTATTTTTTTAACCGACTTCAATAAGGAGGTAGGTGTATGTATGTAAATTTGAATGGCCGCGAGTTTCTCAAAAACCACTGACCCGATTTGGATGTAGTTTTCGATGTTCAAATGTATAGCTTTCAGGGAAGGTTTAGTATATAATTTATGAAGATCTTCGGAGATACACAATGGAACTCTTCAATAACTAACAGCAGATGACTCGCGAATGCTGCAACTATGATGTATTGTTTACACTATTTTCTAATTAACTAACAAAAAATCATTAAATAATACATTTTCAACAAAAAATAAACCGAATTCAAAACCACTGCAAACCAAAAATAATTCAACTTTATATTCGCTTAGTATATACGTATATTTGGAGTCGGTGCCTAATTTAAGTTTAACAATGTTTTTGTATATTTGATCTTGTATTTCCTTGGCTAAGCAATTTAAATTGTTTGAGAAAAAGATAGCGCGATAGGACTACCGCGGCCTCACTCTTACTCAGAACAATATTCCAAATAAGAATAATTGCTTTATTTTTTAGCCACATTCTATGCTGATTTCACAGAAAGAAATTCTTTTCGTATCATATTCTGTTGCATACAAAATAGGTACAAAACCAGACACAGGAAAGTAGCCTATTCAGTAAAGTTAAGTTCTCCTATAAAGCCTAAACCAAGGAAAACATCTCAAAGGTTAGCTAAACAACTGTATAAACTAGGTACTAAACACAATGACATAAAGGTTACCAGTTTCCCGATATTTTAAAGGTTAGGTTATAATGGAGACTATCAATCAATTTTGAATAGCGGAGGTTACAAAATGTTAAGTAAAAAGTTTCATTCATCAAACTATTAGATACATTTGTGGAAATTCTCTAATAAGGTACAAAACGTATATAATAGCGTTAAATGGAACGACAGACTAGTTTTCTTTTCTGGAAATTGGCATTCTTTTAGCGATCATGACTAGCATAGTTTGTACCCATACCTATTTGCTTTCTTTCTTCAATCCGAACTAATATTTTTATTTATATTACACTATTCACTAATGGATGGACAAGCCAAGCATTTAGTCTATAAAAAGCTGAGAGAATAAGATGTCCGAACTCTTGAATGACTTGATACTGACCATATCCTTGAAGTTAAAATATTAAATATTAAACAGTATAATAATAATATAATAATAATACCAGCCCTGTATTATATACTGTCCCATTGCTGGGCACGGGCCTCCTCTACTACTGAGAGGGTTTAGGCCTTAGTCCGCCACGCTGGCCTAGTGCGGGTTGGTAGACTTCACATACCTTCGAAATTCTTATAAAGAACTTCTTAGGTATGCAGGTTTCCTCACGATGTTTTCCTTCACCGTTAAAGCGAACGATAATTGATAAACAATACACACGTAACTTTGAAAACTCAGAGGTGTGTGCCTTGGGTTTTGAACCTCCCGACGTTGTCTCGGCCGACCGTTCCATTCCCAACTAGGCTGTCGTCCACGTCAACAGTATAATATTTCCGTGAAAATACATAATCGAACAACAAGGTGAGGTACTCGAATCAAGGACGCGATAACTAAGCTCCTACACAAATATTATTTTAATTAAATCAATTGATAACGCATTGCCGATAACCGATTGCATTGATAGCGTTATCCGACGCGGATGATATACTTTCCGCCTACGAATACTGTTAATTCGTTACGAACTGATAAGTGACTAAACAATGAAAATGCAAGTATAGAGCGAAAAAAGGTATTGAAATAAAACTATTTTACGGATTTTATCGTGGCTTTTTAATTTTTATTTTCTTCCGACGCGACGTTTCGAAGCCACGAAGTAAATACAGTAGCAATCTAGATGATACGATTTAGATTATACTATATCCATAATTCGATACTTCTATACTAATATTATAAAGAAGAAAGATATGTAATTTTGTATATTTGAAACGAATAAACTCTTAAACTGCTTGACTTATATTCAATTTTTTTTCAATGTAAAGCTACATTACAGCGAATAACAAGCTTTTTATCCAGGGAAAATGTTTTTGTCTTAAGGCGTTGTTTGTTGTTGTTCTTGTTTTTGTCTTGTTTGTTGTTTTAAGGCGTGTTTTTATCCAGGAAACTTTATCACGCGGGTGGAGTCGCGAGCAAAAGATAGTACCTATATTATAAATACGAAAGTACATAACTCTGTCTGTCTGTTCCGCTTTCACGGCAGAATCACTGACCTGTATCAATGAAATCTAGTATGGAGATATATAGTTTGAGACTCTAGGAAGAACATTTATTCAATACTAGCTTTTGCCCGCGGCTCCGCCCGCGTTAAAAGTTTTTCCGGGATAAAAGTCCCGCTTTATGTTTTACCGGGATAAAAAGTAGCCTATGTGTTAATCCAGGACATGATGTACCCGTGTGCCAAATTTCATCGAAATCCGTTTTGTAGTTTTTGCGTGAAAGAGGAACAAACATCCATACATCCATACATTCTTACAAACTTTCGCCTTTATAATATTAGTAGGATTTTTTTCGGGAAAATATTGATAAAATTAATATGCATCGTAATATGAACCGACTAAGCCTACACCTCACATGGGCCTCTCATTGTGTGTTTAAAACTGTACCAGCAATAGATATTTATTTCTTTCTATATAGATAGTTTTAAAGAAATATTGAATAGTGACAAATAAAATTATGGAGTCTTTTGGACCCAAACCGGGATTTTCCTTTCATATAAATTTAATTCGAGATGTTTCCGTTTATTTATAAGAATAAAACTTTATAATCTTGGAGATTTATAACATAAAATAAATGTAAGTAATCAAAGGGTGAATAGTACATCTAATATAATGAGATTTAACATCTTATGTCTCGGAATGACGAGCGCAGCGGAATGCCATACAGTACTTTGTAACTCAAGGTGCTGGATGGTGTTGCTACTGTTTATGGGTGGTCGTATCGCTTACCATCAGGCGAACGGCATGCTCGTCTCGTCATTCAATGCAATAAAAAAAAAGTAGGATCTAATTTATGTTGGTTTCCTTTGTTGTTTCGTGCCTGCTATTTTTATACTTACGATTATTACTCCTCGATAGAAGAGATGTAATACACATTAAATTCAACTACACAATGAAAATACACATTATCTTGATAAACGTTATAATATCAACCCTAAATGAAATACTGCAAATATAATGTATCCAAACAAAAGCAAAAGTTCACATCCCGAATATTAAAGCATCGCAACCCTGTCCTACTTACATTTATTATAAACAAGTCTCAGAATTAACGAAAACCCTCATTAAGCGCACTCAGCTTAAATTTTACGCCCCGATGTTCTAATTACGGGAACAGATTATGACATACGGTCTTATCGACCCATCTTGATATATGATTTAGTTTTTGCTAATGGCCCCGCCTGCATGGCGAAAAGAGGCATGGAGTTTTTTTTGGATAAAAGTCCCGCTGTATATTTTTCCAGGATAAAGTAGCCTATGTC
The DNA here is from genome assembly GCA_949316025.1 of Lapara coniferarum. Taxonomy (NCBI): domain Eukaryota; kingdom Metazoa; phylum Arthropoda; class Insecta; order Lepidoptera; family Sphingidae; genus Lapara; species Lapara coniferarum. The sequence goes on from OX438921.1 coordinate 6,577,160, forward strand.
CTTTGTAAGGTAACAAACTCTTTCCATTTCATTGAAATAGGTTCAGTGGTTTAGCCGTGAAAGCGTAACAGACGGACAGACAGACAAAGTTTCTTTCGCATTTTTTATTATAATATAGATGTGCGAGAATTAACCCTTTAATGGGAAGCAATTTTGAAAATTCTTTGTTAGTGTTCACTTACATTTCAAACGGAACTCGCATAGAAAATTTCTAGCCTCTAACCGCTTCTTTTGGTTTCAACTGTCATTCAGTGATGAGATTTTTATTGTAAAGGTGTTTTTGAAGTTATACACTGATGTGGCACTGGTTGTACCTATGTTTAAATGAAGTCGGTTAAAAAATTTAAAACAAAATATATATTAAAACTGTTATGATTACGGAACACTGTCATTTTTATAAAGATATTTGTATTATTTTATTATTAAGACCTTTTAATTTGCATGAAAGCATTATATAACATCTACACAGGTATTTATTACAAATTCAACTGAAGTTTACGTAGAGTTAAGGTTTCTAGCTATGTTCTAACTTCAAACTGGAAGCATCTGAGATTAAGTTACGCTGTTAGATGCCGTCGGGCTATGGTCTCCTAGCTATAACTTTTCCCTAATCATTGATGTCTCATCCTCTCTCAGTGTCCGTCCTGAGCTGAGGTTCGTAACCCGTTAGTGGGTTGCCCTTAGCATGGTCACTTAATTCAAAGGGTTGCGAGCGCCTTCTGCGTTCACCCTAAGGACCGGTGTGGCCAGAAAAGCCGACTCGCGTTAGGCTACTGGCAGTAGGGACATTAACAAAAAAAAAAACTCCTAACTAAAAAGGAATGGATGGAAATCACCTTGTATTTTACCTCAGAGTTGTAATTGTTGTAAAGGATTTTGCACCTTACTTTAGGAGAAGTTGTGTTATGCAGAGGGATGTTCTAGAAGTTTTTGTGGTCCGTAGACCGTTTGTAGCCATCACTTCTAAAAAAAGTTAATATGCTAGTAACACATTATGTTTTCAGTAAACAATTAGTTTTAAAAATTTTATAAAAATAATAATAATACCAGCACTGTATTATATACTGCCCCACTGCTGGGCACGGGCCTCTTCTACTACTGAGAGGGTTTAAAATTTTGTTGTGGTAAAATTTTTAGGTTAGGGATCAATGTATCCTGTACTATTCTGTATTACGTTTAGTAAAATTTTCCTTATAACACTTCCTACTGGTGGTAGGTCTCTCATAATATGTAAGAGTCCGTCTGGGTGGGTACTACCGCAATGTCTATTTCTACCGCCAAGCAGCAGTGTGCATGCACAGTTATGTTTCGGTTTGAAGATCATTGTAGCCAGTGTAACTACAGGACATAATGAGACTTAACATCTTATGTCTCAGGATAACGAGCGCAGTGGAATGTCACACAGTACTTTGTAACTCAAGGTGCTGGATGGTGTTTCTACTGTTTATGGGTGGTCGCATCGCTTACCATCGGGCGAGCGGCGTGCTCGTCTCATCATTCGATTCAATAAAAAAAATTAAGTAATTTACTTCACACAAAGAAAAAAGGTTTCAATAAAACTTAACGCGTATAGGCGATTTGAAATTTCGAATTAGTTCTGCTGATTATGTGGCCGACTGTACATGCACTAATAGTAATTGCATATTATATTTCTAGATAATAATTACCCACATGAGTATGTCCTGTTACTCTAAAGCAAACTAGAGCACTCTACCTGTTGTGACACCTTATAAAATACTTTGAGGCGTACTTTTACCAGTTAAAAGCTTTTGCGCTTTAGAAAATACACGGACATTTATTTTCAGTTTATAAAGCGATGTGTCTTCGGGTTTTAAAAGGTTGTTATATTTTAGAACAAAAGCTATTCAAGTTATTGTTCAATATTTTATTAAAAATTTGAAGACATATTTTCCTTCTTGCTAAAGAAGGAGGAATGAAAGAAAGATTTTAAACGTTTATTGCTCCAACGAATGTTACTATATTGGAATGAAGCTGCTTCTTAGGGCGGTATTAATAAATCAATCTCAAATTTGAGTTACATCTCAAGTAGACATAATTCAATAGATTATGCCTACTTACTTAAGATGTAACTCAAACTTGAGATTGATTTAATAATACCGCCCTTAGAGACTACGTCTCATTTTAGTGTGGTGTGGTAAAGTACTGATTAATAGTATCTACACCTAATCACGTCAAGGAAGTTGTAGGGCGTTGATTTTATTGAATATGTCATATTCTTAGAGGCGCGATTACATTAGGCAAGTTACTTGTATGCAAATTGCATGCAACTTGAACAAACCTGCATACAAGCCACAACTTGCATGTGGGTAGTTTGAACTTGTAAATTCATTCAAGTGACGCCACAAATTGAACGGGCACAGGTAAGTTAGATGTTTCGAATTGCAAATGAGTGACATGGCGTCTTTTGCTGTACAAATTATCGAAACATAATGGCTGTTAGGTGGGGGCACGAGAAAATAATTATCTTTATTGAGGTCTCAGAAACGAGTGCCTTCCACACATGATTTCCTACTCAATTTTGAACGTCTCCACTTGTATTCAAGTAAAACTTCCAAGAAATTTGCACACTTTCGAGAATATGTTTTCAATGTAAGCAACTTGTACGCAAATGTGACGTCATACTTGCATGCAACACTTGCATAATAGAACCGCGTCCTTAATTAAAGTAGATGAAGTACCTATTGATTTCCGGTTATACACATTTCTTTACAAGAGTTGCTGATTGTACTAATTAAATATTAATATTATAAATAGCTATTGCTTGCGGCTCAGTACTCGTTAAAAAGTTTTTCCGGTATAAAAGTCCCGGTTTATATTTTCCCGGGATAAAAAGTAGCCTATATGTTAATCCAGGACATGATCTACCCGTGTGCCAAATTTCATCAAAATCTGATCAGTAGTTATTGCGTGAAAGAGGAACAAACATCCGAACATCCATACATTCATACAAACTTTCGCCTTTATAATATTAGTAGGATAGTAGGATTCATACTTATATTATAAATGCGAACAGTGAAAGTAACACTGGATCTGTCTGTCTGTCTGTTACTTTTTCACGGCTGAATCACTTTCGATAAAATTATGTATGGAGATAATTTGAGACCCTGATAAGCACATAGGCTTTTTCATCCCGGGAAAATATATACCGGGATTTTTATTTTGAAAACATGTTTACGCGGGCGGAACCGAGCATAAGCTAGTTTACATTAAAACTGAAAGCACAATTAGTGAAAGCCGAATAATGAATGTACAATATTATAGGAAACACTTTGGATTTGAAGTCTTGTAAAGACTTTTCAACGTAAGGTCACCAGCATAAATAGCTGAACAAATTCAAAATTTTAAATACATACTGTTAGGATTCTAATTAAATTTACTTAAAAAAAATAATCAAACAATGGTTAACAAATACTAAATTGTTAACGAAAACCATAAATTGCACTTAATAGAAATAACTTTCAAAGAGAAGGTCTCAAAATCTTACCAGGATACTAAATTCCCAAGTTGATGTTCACGCGTGCACATCTCGCAACAGAATGCTCTTTCAGACAGCTTGCCACTCCTTTTATAGGGATTTGGTCGGTGGGGATTTGGTTACTACCCTCAATAAATAAATTGATAGCTAACAAATAAATTGTCAGCTAACAATACATACTTTTTCGTTCTTACTAATCTTTTTTTCTCTTCACAAAAATAAAACAAAATTGATTTCCTTCATACGAATAATTTTTTTTTCAGTATAACTTAACGCGTTTATAGGCGATTTGAAATTTTGATTTTGTGCAGATATTTGTGCTGCTAACTGTACAAATAGATTATGGCTACGTTCCACTAGCTACGTTCGTCTACGTTCCGCTATTTTTCTCAACGCTCACTTCGGCTCACCTCCAGAGATGGGTCATTGTGGGCTTCTCGTGAGCGTGAGTTATGACGTCATTAATGACGTTTTCGTCGCGACCATAACGATCGTAGTCGCCATGTGGAACGGCCAAAAGAGTATTTTGGGCGTTGTGAACGCTTAGTGGAACGCACCCTATGTCAGCATGTACGCAAGAAGCGCCAAATATGTAATTCAATTTTGTGTTCGCAATAAATCGCGAACCCGACGACATTGTTCTGCACGTCAATTGTTATGACGCGTGTCGGAATGAATATTCAAACATTGTTAAACTTATGCTCAATTACATCAGTAATGTAGCGAAAAGCGTGGGTAGTACGTAATTGAAAAATGTTGAACAGAGCCATTTTCATACATAATTTCAGTAATCATTGTACAGGCGTTATTTGGGCGTAAGCAGTACATCTGCCGGCTTATGTTTTATCGTATAGTTATTACCTTAAAGTTGCTTTTCGAAGCAGTACTTAAAGCATAGAGAGTATTCTATTTTTTTTTACACGAATGGAGTGTAACTATCGTACTCATGGTGGAACTTGCCATTGTCGCTACTTTAGTTTTGTCTTGTACGTGTAATCCCAGTAAGACAAACCGCAAAAATTGGAACGACGGATCGAAAGCCACAACTTTTATATGCTGTAAGGCTGATATTTTTTTTTTTTTGCGATTGTAATTTAATTATAACAGTATTTATTGTATTAGTTTTTATGCATGCACATATGTAATTGAATCTTAGAACATACATGTCAACCAAATTATAAGTCATTCATTATGGAATTAAAGAGGCTATAATAATAATAATATAATAAGGCTGATATCTGGACCAATCATGGTCCAATATACCAAGTTTTCAGTTACCAGAATAAAAATACAGTTGAGTTTAGATTAGACTAGCTTTTACTCACGGTTTCGCCCGAGTGGAAGAGCTTTTTCGGCATAAATGTCCCGCTATTATTTTCCCCGGGATAAAAGTAGCCTATGTACTTCTTATGGTCTCACACTATCTTCATATGAAACATAGAAATTCGTTCAGTAGTTTTTGAGTTTATTGCGTTCAGACAGACAGACAGACGCGGCGGGGGTACTTAGTATTATAATTTATAATTCGTAAATTCTAATACTGCTTTCTCCATCATACGATAATGTATTTTCCTATAAATTAAAAGGTACTAAAGTAAAGGCACCCAGATTGTGAAAACTAGTATCGCTTGCTGCTTCGCTCGCGTGAAAAAGTTTTTTCGGAATAATAATATTAGTAGTCTTTAGCCGTCAGGAGTAATGTAGCTTCTTATTAGTGAAAGAATTTTCAAAATCAGTTCAGTAGTTCTTGAGATTAGCGCGTTCAACCAAACAAACAAACACTTCAACTTTATAATATTAGTATGAGTAATAATGTTACAACTTGGCCTAATAAAACTAGAACCCAAAAATTCGTTATGACCTTTATTGAGATACAATACATGAAAAGGCAATCAATGTTTGTAAAGTATATCAGATCAATATTTTCAACAGTGGTATATAGAATTCGCTTATATTTTAACAAAAGCCATTTGTTACGCGACCCTCCGCGGCCATTGCGATAAAATTTATTTCGATTATTTGTTGTGTGGAAAAAATACGGTCGCGTATTGTTGTTTAGTTGTATAGTTCGCGCTAAATATCTATATTTTATTGATTTATGAGTGTAACAATAAATTATTGCACTCATTTCTCAGTATTTCTTTTTCAGTGAGCTTTTTAGGTATGAATATAAAGCTTGTTATTTTCAAGGTAAAGTTTGAGTCTATTTTCTCAAATGTTATTCATAAATATTGTTTTTTGGCTTTCCCAAGTTAGAAAAGATCCCTTATTGGATCACTTTGTTGTCTGTCTGTATGTAATGACCCTTTTTCTTATGATCGTGTAGAGGTATAAAGTTGAAATTTATGTCTAATACTCAAGTCTACGGTCTTTTTCACTTCCCGTTGACATAGAATCACGAAATTTGGCAAGGAAGGTCTTACAATACTTGTAAGAGAATTAACTATACCAAAATTATTATTTGCGGTTGGTGTAATAACCATGTCTAGGGATCGAAAGTAAAGTATGTCCTTTAAGCTAGTTTGTCTTTTAATTATAGTAATATAGTCTAAGGCCCTGTTTGTTCAACTATAGTTATCTTTTTGTCAGGGCTTTACGCGCTCGCAGCGCCTGGAGCACTCGAAGCTCTGCGAGCGCATCCAGCTTAATAACACCGATGATTACCCTAACTACAGTTGAAAAAAACCAGTCTTACTTATAAACTCGTCTAATTTTTTTATCTATTGCTTTGAGCAATTTGCAAATTTTACTTATGAACGTTTTTAGCGTTAAGAGGTGTTTAAACATTGCCTAAGTAACTGTCAAAATTAAACATCGCCGTGGCCTATTTTAAAATTTCTTCAAAGGCAAGATTGGAATTGACTTACAGCTGACCGAGTAAATTTGTGTGTCAATAGTTAAGCATTGAATAAGAGCAAACTAGTTAAAACGTAACTAAGCATACCTTTGCGAATTTTTTTTATAAGTGAGACCGGTAGACGCTTTTTTAATGTAGTTATATGAAGTTAGTTTGGAATCTTCGGTGCGCGAATCCAACTCGCACTTCCTCTCTCTTCTTCTTTCTCTTTTTATACGGGCAAGGCAAAGTGATCCCACTGTATATGGTCAACTGAGTGGGGTCCATATAGAGTTTCGATCGACGAGAAATGAATATCTGTCGCCAGTCGAGTCACCCAGTCAGCCAGTCAGTTTCATTGTAGCCAGTGTAACTATTGGACGTAATGAGACATCTTATGTCTCAGGATGACGAGCGCAGTGGAATGCCACACAGTACTTTGTAACTCAAGGAGCTGGATGGTGTTACTACAGTTCATGGGCGGTCGTATCGCTTACCATCAGGCGAACGGCATGCTCGTCTCGTCATTCAATGCCATAGAAAAAGTTGACACAATAGGGTAACTGACTATTTTTTTTTAAAAACATTTATCAAAAATGTGTGCCATCCAAAAAATAACGGAAAAAGAATTTTTAGAATTGGCGCAATAATAGGTAAGTTATTAAGCTTGGAAGGGGCATCGGTCAGATAACGGAAACAGCAGGATGTGACGTAACCGAGTGTCGCCGGCCATAACGCTGCGTGCGTGAGAAAGAGATGACGCGATATCACCACTACGCCCCCAGTCTCACTCACGACAATGTTTCAAATATGAATAACTACTTTATTTTTTAACCAATTTTTATGCTGATTTAACAGAAGAATTTCTTTTTGTATAATTTTACGTTACATATAAAATAATGTACAAAATAGAACATAGGACACTACCCTGTTATGCCAGCCGGTATGAACCAGATATACACAGGCTGATCCCGGAACGCGACAGCTTTTAACACTTTGTGTACTGTGGTGGTTAGCTGAGCGTATACATATATAGGTATCCACCACATTTTTTTCATTAATCAATAAATACGTGCCTAATTTACTTGCGATAAAAAATAAAGTTACAGGCACATCGGTGCTCTCTGCCCCGAGTACGAAGTCAATATCTCATACATAATTTATACTGAGCTGGCTTGTCGGAATTGTGCCATCGCCTTCGTCGGGTGAAAGCGTTAGGAGAGACGAGTATTATGGGCTAGTAAATAGATTAGTGTCGGACGTTGCTTTTAATAGGGGCGAAAAGTTATGTTTTGCGAAATGGGTTGAAGTTAAATGTTGGCATAAGTAGAGTTTTGGGACAGGATCGTTTTATTGGGTTCGATATTAACTTTTTGGATCTAGCTGGTTTATTTATTTTAAATATTAGTTGAATTAGTTAAATTTAATCAAGCCTTAGTATGATGAATATTATGCTAAGATATCTTTAGAAACAGATTACTTTAATGATTCAAAACCCCTTGGTTTTGAGTCTGAACTGTGAACTATATGATAGAAACTCAATGTAGAAACTAAAATAATTCGTTTTATACAAGATATTGTTTCAGTAAATTTTTACAAAATAAATATTGGAGAATCCCAAATCTGACACGGTGTCTGCCCATAGGCGAATTTAAAATATGACTACAAACTTTACCTCTTTAAAAATTTACTACGCTATTTTGGTTTTATTTTTAAACTGAAATGACAACGACATTTAACTTTTTCCACATCTTTACAATATTTATGGAGTGGAAAATTGTTTTGTGTTAAATTACTTGAGAAAAGTGAATTTGCAATTTAATAAATTTTATAATAATTAATGACGTTGATATTTGGTAGTATGATATGATTATGTCTGGGTTGGCCTAAATTTAACGTAGACTAACGAACGGCTTTGTTTCGTTATACGGTTACTAATATGTAAGCCCAAGCTTACTACTCAATTAGGGTTGGTACATCCAGATGTACTAGCCCTAATTGAGTCCAAAATTTTAATGGCATCTGAACGAATCATGGTGATTTTTCTGCCAAGTGTCCACACAGTGATGAGCTGAAAAATATCAAATCGTCTTATTCCTGAGTCATTTGTATTCCTAAAAATATTCCTTATTGTAGCGATAGTTAAAAAGCACAAACAAGATTAATATACATAATGAATCTCAATCTCAATCAAGCGATCTCTCCTAGTTAACCTTTGTATGGAAAGAAACAAAACTCACAAGCATGAACGGTGTAAAAAACAAGAAAGAATGAAAAAAGAAAGAAAATTCTAAATTAATCCTAATCTTACTAATATTACAAATGCGAAAGTTTGCGAAAGTGTTTGGATGTTTGTATGTTTGCTTTTTAAGCCTATAATTTTCTGCCGTAGGAATTAATGGATTATCTTTAATCTGAATCGGTGAAGGAAAACATCGTGAGGAAACCTACATACCTGAGTATTTTCATTTATAATTTATAAACATTCATATACGCGAAAGTTTGTTGTATGGATGTATGGATGTTTGTTACTCTTTCACGGAAAAACTACTGAACGGATTTCGATGAAATTTGGCACACGGGTAGATCATGTCCTGGATTAACACATAGGCTATTTAGCCCGGGGAAAGAAAAAGCAGGACTTTTATCGCGAAAAATCTTTTTTAACGCGGGCGGAGCCGCGGGCAAATTCTAGTTTTCATATAATTTGGTATTGTGGTAGGGTAAATAATATATATTAAATAAATAATAATAATCATTGACTGGACTGTGTGTGCGTGTGCGTGTGCGTGTGCGGGTGCGTGTGCGTGTGCGTGTGCGTGTGCGTGTGCGTGTGCGTGTGCGTGTGCGTGTGCGTGTGCGTGTGCGTGTGCGTGTGTGTGTATGTGTGTGTGTGTGTGTGTGTGTGTGTGTGTAATAATAATGATAATAGCAAATAATAGTTTTGTTACAAGGTGTTGGCCATTAGAGTACATAACCATCGCTGTTGAATTAATCTTGTAATTGTTATTGATGTCCTTTGTGGTCTCTTAGCAGTAACGTACCTACCTATAAATATAGTAGTGCATTAGGCTACCAAATTAATTCGTAGAGCATATTACAGCATACATTTAGAATGGAATTTCATACTGGATACAGCCATTAGTAAATCAAAGTCTTATTAATAATTCAACGTCGTAGCCTTCTGAAACTAGTCTGATTGTTACCGCTTGCTTTTGGATTTTGATATGCAAATATACTCTGAGCACTGGAGCTAGAATTTACAGGTTGCTTAAAATGTATGATGTGACAATGTGTTACGATTTAATAAATATCTGAAGTCGTCTAGGGAATTTGACATACAGTATTCACATCAGAGTAATATTAGGTATTTATTCAACTAATTTGAAAAGCGTTCGTAGGTGGTGTTATATTTTTTTTTACCGATGGCTCGACAAAGTGGCTTCACTACACCTCTTGGTAAATCAAATGAAGTCCCAAAATAATGTCGACCAGTAAGAGATAAACATCCCTGATCGGTCGGCTCAGTTATGCCGGCCTGCATAAATAAATAAATGATTTGTAGGTGGATTAAATATTCTGCCTTTCCTTTTCCTCTCAATTCCTTTGGAACAGATCAGATTAATGATTAGATTAGGGGCAGTAACAAACCCAAAATTCCCTTAGGTACGGATACGACTGTTTCTGATTAATTACCTTCAACAAAACTCAAGAGTTCAGCTATAAATATAATTCATTCATCTGTCACTATCGGACCACTGCAAAGGCGTTCTTCTCTCTATTCTCTACCAGCCTGGAAACGGCACGATCCATTTAGAAATATAAATCTTTATACAGAGATATAAGAAACTAAAGAAATGACATAATATAGAAAGATCGAGGAATATACGACGTTATATGTTTAACGAAGAATGCAATAAACATGTTTCATTTAATTTTATTTGTCGTTGTAACCAATAAAACGGAATTGGAGAATGCTCGTCGTAACTGCCATCCATTTTCTCATATACGTGTACAGTCGGCCACAAAAGTAGGTGAATTCACACAAAAAATGTAAAACTTCAAAAAAATCTGTACAAATTATGTTCAATAAATTTTTCGTTACCTTAAGTAAAGTATATCTATGTTTTTAATTTATTTTACTAAAGAAATACAAATGGTTGATAAGAACTCAATAATATGTAGGCAATTTAAAATTTTGTTTAGCTATTTTTGTACGTGACTGTACGGCAGGATTTTCAGGTTTATCAGGTCAACGGATCTGAATGCCTCCAGCTTTAATAACTTTTGCCCTAATTTTCGTCTCCGGGAATCTATAACCGAAATATTATGGTTATTTAAAGGACAATACAAGGTTATGTAATTAGATTATAAGGCGATATTTAACGTCGTATTCTGGTAACTGGTTTGGAAGATAGGACAGTGAAGAATATTATATTGTTTTTAGAAAAAAGGCAGCTTTATATTTCTAATCATGAAACCTGTATAGGAATTGTATTAATATTCTTAGTGGATATTGCAAACAGTCGTAGTTCACAATATTATTTATAGAATTCCAGACCACACAATTAACTATTCTATTTTACCTTTAATCGAATTTAGAAAAAAATATAAAAAACCCAACATAAATATTGCTCTAACAAACCTGTTTCCCAGAAACAAAGTTAAATCCATTATTGGCATAAAGTTGGGTATTCCGCAACATGATCAGCCCCGGGCAGAGCAAAACCCTATTAAGGGAATATTTTAACAACATATCAAAAGTTGGATGAAAAACAAAATTATCCGCCCTCAAAAGTTGCTAACAATATAGATTTTAAAATTTTCGCCCGAAGTTTTGTTATCCTGTTTTGATTTTTGATGTTTATTTACTTGTTGCGTGTGTTGATATTGCGCGTAACATTGTTCGCTTTTTAGGATTCCGTATCTCAAAAGGAAAAAAGGAAACCTTATAGGACCACTTTGTTGGACCGCCTTGGTGACTTAGTTGTATTATGGTACGACTGCAATACTGAGGTCTGAGGTGATATTGACTTTTTCTATTCAGTATCAGTGTGTCTACTATGGAAACCAATTCCAATCTTAAGAAATCACGAACGCGAAACAGTTTCAATTCCAATCTGGAAGTTATCGGTACTCTTGACCAAATCGAGTCCATTATGGGATTGAAATCGAAATCGAGTACGCGATCGGATATCTGTGTGGCCATACATGATCTACTAAAAGTACAATAAATAATTTAACACGTGTAATATTGATTACCCCAGTCGAAACCGTGTCCAATAATTAAAGTTTTAACAAAGATATTCAGTGGACTCATATAATAAAATTGAAACTGTATTTTTTAAGCAAAGTATCAAAAGTGTGTTACAATACGGCAGTATAAGTGTGTTGTCTTTGTCTCAACTATTTATTACGGAAAAAAAGAAATGCCATGTCAACGTTAAAGTTCCAATCAAGCAGAGATACAGAGAATGCAACGCAATCAAGGAATACAACGCTATCGTTCAAATATAAATTAATTTCTCGTTTCTTATATTACATACATACATACATATATATACACACTCACGCCCTTATCCCATAGGGGTAGGCAGATACTATTGAGCGCCACATGCTACGATCTTGACAAACCTCTTTCGCCTCTTCCACATTCATAGTTCTTTTCATACATTTTCGTCTGTTAAGGGTACTCCTGACCTGCCCTTTTCTGAGAAGATCATTTATTTGGTCAGAAAATGTTTTCCTCGGGCGTCCCCTTCCAGCCGTACCATCCACATTCGCTCGATAAATACCTTTTGTGATCCGTCTTTCATCCATCCAATCAACGTGCCCAAACCACCTCAGCATACTTCTTTCAATCTTAGTCACCACATCATCCTTTAACATACATCGATCTCTTATCAAACTACTCCTCATGCGATCAGCAATGGTGACTCGACATATACTCCGTAAGGAACGCATTTCCACCGCATTTATTTGACTTTCATGCTTCTTTTGCCAAACCCAACATTCACTTCCATACATAAGCGTCGGCACCAGCACACCATTGTGAATAGCCATTCTTGCCTTTTCAGACACCGCCTGGCTACTCACTTTTGCACGCAAGGCGCCATTTATTTTGTTTCCTGCTATAACTCTTCTTTCAACATCCATGTCATACTTTTCATCTCTTGTAATCATACTTCCCAGGTACATAAACTCATTCACTTGTTCCACTTGCTCACCATCTATACTAATGCTACATTCCGTAGCATTTTCCTCTCTTTCTATCACCATCACTTTCGTCTTGCTCGCATTAATTTTCATCCCCTTGTCCTTAAACACACCATTCACTAAATTTAGCATGTCTTGCAGCTCCCTCGCCGACGGTGCAAGTAAAACTTGATCATCGGCATAAAGGAGACACTTGACACGCCACTCATCCATTCTCAATCCACATTCTATCTCTTTCAGAGCTGACACACAGCTGTCCATATAGAGATTGAAGAGCCATGGAGACGCAACACCTCCCTGTCTAACACCTTTTGAGATGTTAAACCATTCTGAATGCGCTCCATTTACCCTGATACAGGCCTTGGAGTTCTCATAGAGAGACTTCAAAGCCCTCACCAGATGACCCTCAATCCCATATGTTAATGACAGCGTTTTTTTTTTTTTTTTTTTTGTTGACGCGGAGAAAGTGACTTATTACTACCGCCCAGATGTTCAAGGGGAACGACTGAGCGGTTATGTTGGGTTCACCGTGTCTTACGACCCGACGTTGAGCCGCCCGGAAAGATGGAAAACGTCGGGCGACCGCCGGGCCGAGTCCCTAACCTATGTACACCGCACGGCATACCAACTAAAACTCCGCGGTGGCCATCTTCGGCGCATTAGGGACGGCTGCGGGCTTCCTCCGACTCACGTCTAAGTTGTCGTCCGCAACCGCCCCTGCGCGTACCGCTGTTGCGGTCCTTCTCCTGTTGTTGCGGGGGCTCAGAAGCCCCCGTTAATGACAGCGTTGCCCACAGTTCATTCCTTTCTTATATTATATTTATATTATTGAGTGTCGTGTTTATTTAAGTTTCAAATGCGTGATACTCGCGGTGTAAGCCTCGGCGCGGCGCACTCTACAGTGAAATATCGGTGTTGTGGACACTTGAACCATTTATTCACTATTGTTTTTGCATAAAGAGCATTTATAAGGTTTTTTTTTTTAAATCGTAATACCCATTGTTCAGACATTGTAGTCATAAGAATAGCACCGATAAAAGGAGAGTGCCACTAAAACGTAAAATTAATAAAATTATTTTTAGTGATTGTGTGACTGTTCCCATGGAATATGTTTACATACACAATATAGTGTCATATAAAAACAATTCTAAAAGTTTTTATTTACTTAAGCAATAGTAATTGTTTTTGAACACAACATTGGTCATTATCGGCATTTTACACATTTATGTTGATGATATTTTTCAAAACTAGCATTAAATAAGGCTCGTCGTGTCATTATTTTTAGTTTACAAAGGCATAATAACTCACTCGAACACCAAAAAGTTTACTTTATAAAACTGTGTTAATACGATTTCAAACACGATTTCTCACTCGATCGCTAATGTCAAAATCGCGCCAAGAGTGCCAAAACGTATTTGAGATCGTAAATACTCGATTGCATTTAGTTTTTCTAAATTCCGCCGCGATCGAGATAAATCTTGCGCTGGTATAGCATTCAAGGGTACGAATTGTGAAGTTTTCGATTGCAATCCTAAATTTCAAACGGAATCGAGTGTCAAGGGTAAGGCCACAGTTCGGAGTCTGGAATTTGTGCCCGATATGGTAGTTGGTTCGCCCCCTATCACATCATGGGACGGAATAACGGTGAAAAGTGGGTGCACTAGTTCCACCTCTGCCTACTCCTTCGGGGATAAAAGGCGTCGGTGTGTGTGTGTATGTTGTCCGTCTGTCTGTCAAGACCATTTTTCTCAGGTATGCGTAAAGATATCGAGTTAAAATTTATATCCAATACGGTCTACAGTTCCTTTCAGCTGTGAAAAGATCAAGCTTGTAAGTGAATGCGATCAAAAGATATGTCGCATATTTTGTATTTCGCAAGGGAATCAAAACCTATACGGTACTTCCCGATGACCTAGAATTATGAAATTTTACAAGAAGCAATGTCTTACAACACATTTTACTGGTGGTAGGTCTCTCACATGTAAGAGTCCGTCTAGGTGGGTACCACCGCTATGTCTATTTCTACCGCCAAGCAGCAGTATGCATGCACTGTTGTGTTTCGGTATGAATGACATTGTAGCCAGTGTAACTACACAATAGGTATAATGAGACTTAACATCTTATGTCTCAGGATAAAGAGCGCAGTGGAATGCCACACAGTACTTTGTAACTCAAGGTGCTGGATGGTGTTACTACTGTTTATGAGCGGTCGTATCGCTTACCATCAGGCGAATGGCATGCTTGTCTCGTCATTCAATGCAATAAAAAAAAACACCAGCATAACCATTGTTAGTCATAATATAACTAAACGCTTCTTAAAAAATACATACATATCATCACGCCTGCTTCCCTTTTCAGGAGTAGACACAGGTGTAATCCAATTTTCAGAGACAGTGGAGAAAAACTACAGAAAAAATGAGACCTTTTACAGAAAGTAGTCGGCTAAAAAGGAACAATTTCTTTTCTATTTATGGTATACCTCCATTTTTCTAGAGATTTCTTGTCCGTGCCATTAGTAATGGCCCGTGTGATATATATTATGTCTAAGTGTGTTCCTCATACGCCCTCGGGACTTCACGTAGATTACACGTCTTAAATATTTGATGTCTTATTGATTTTTTTCCTTGTTTCATTACTTTATGATGTGATAGCAGTATTCTGTGTTTAGCAGAGTTGATATTTTACGCATCGATGTATAACACATATAAATAGTCGAGTGCACGTAACCGTATTAGTCTTTTCCAGAACGAAATCTAATCATAATAAAATATAGCTTGTTATTTCACGATATAATGGTTTTTTATTGGTAAGAAAAACTTAGAAATAGAACAGGAGTTCTAAAGATTACCACTATAAAGACACTCGCTGAGTAAACTTTACCTCTTAAACTAAGTTTGATAAACTCAAAGCAGTATAATTATAGCTAAATGAAGTCGTTGTTTATGATCAAGCAATGTCTGCTTTCAATTTACACACTTCTTCGTGTATATAAAGTACTGATATATGAGTGGAGATAGCCTAGTTCGGAAGGGAACGGACTGTCGAGACCAAGGACTGCAGGTTCAAAACCCAAGAGCACTCACCTCTGACTTATTTTTCTTCAACAGTGAAGGAAACTATCACGAGGAAACCTGCATACCTGAGAAGTTCTCTATAATCATTTCAAAAGTGTGTAAAATCTGCCAGCCTAAATTAGGCCAACGCGTTAGATTAATGCCCAAACTCTCTGAGTAGTAGAGGAGGCCCGTGTCCAGCAGTGGGACAATATATAATAAAGGGCTGGTATTATTATTTCTTATTACATATGAGCCAAAAATACGTCTTATACCAAGATATGTGAGTCCGAAGTGTGTCCTTGAGCCTTCCTCGACCCGACGTTTCAACGTGCCAGTTCATCTATACTAATATTATAGAGAGGAAAGATTTGTATTTTTGTACGTTTGTAACGAATAAACTCAAAAACTACTGGACTGATTTCAAAAATTCTTTCACCATTAGTGCTATATGCATATGCTACTTTATATTCCGGAAAAGTTCGAACCGGGACTGTTATCCCAGATTTTTTTTACGAGAGGAGCCATCACGGCCAAACGACTCCGATTTCAATTAAATTTGGTAGGGAGGAAGTTTAAAACTCTGGGAAGGACCTAGGTTACTTTTGATTCCGGGAAAAAATAAGCCGGGTCTTTATCCCGGAAAATATTTTCTTGCAAGTGGAACCACGAACAAATAAGTATGGAGATAGTTTGTGACCCAGGGAAGGACGTAGGCTACCTTTTATTCCAGGAAAATATAAATGGTGACTTTTGTCCCGGACAATATGTGGAACCGCGAGAGATTAATCATGGAGATAGTTTGAGATCCAGGGAAGGACAGGCTAATTTTTATTTTTTTATTTTTAAGGGTATGTCGTTAAATGATTACATATAAAACCAAATCCCCCCATAAACTCAAAAGCTACTGAATGGATTTTCATACGTCTTTCACCAATGGAGTGATTCGAAATGTTTATGTATATAATTCATAAATAATTAAACAAAACGACAGAAACATAACCGTAGGCATAATGTAATAATATAATGCGTTGCTACTAGTGCGAAGCATAATAATTATAAATATGTAATATACTATGCGTCACTTCGTAATAGGCAGTTGAAACGAAAAGAATGTAATCATAAAAGCGAGGGAAAAGATTCTTTAAGCAGAGGGTTTTCCAGGATTTCATTAAATAATTCAGTGGCTCATAGTGGGTGGTGCGCAGAGATCGTCTGTGTTAATAAGAGACACGTTTTATAGTTATGCCTACATTTTGAGATATAGGATACATGTGTTTAAATTTTCCTCGGTGGCGTAGTTGTATTACGATACGACTGCAATGCTGAGGTCTCGGGTTTGATGCCGGGTCGGGAAAAGCGATACGCCACCAAGGCAGTCAACACCTCAAGGCAGTCAAGGTAGACCTACAATGTTGTTGAAATGTCTATTAGTAATAGTACACAATTATGAATTACCAATTTTGTATTATATAGGGGCGGCAGAAAATATGAATGTAAATTCTGCACGGTTTTGTCACATTAATTTCCTCGTTCTCGTAGGTTTAAGATAGGTTTAACGTCAATATTAAATTTTACAAAAACGTTTAATAGTTTTGCTTTACACTAAAATATTAAAATTTCGTGTAATTAAATGTAATAATTAAGTCCGCAACAAAGCAAGCAATCCAATTATTTGCGATAAGTCTGTGCACACCTAATTTAACCCAATTTATTCTGAGAATACGTAATATTTAATAGAAATTATCATAATAACATTTTCAGAGTTTCGTAATATAATGAAGAAAATTTGTTTCATGCTTAGTCAGGTAAAGTTAAGGCTCTTATAACACTGGCAAATTCACAACGAACAAAAGGCTAAATTGCTAGATTAACTATTGTCATCTATACATATAAATAAAATTGAAGTGTCTGTTTGTAATATTGAAATAACCGTTTTTAATACATTTATATGAATATTATATGGAACATACACCAAAATAATATTTTTTACAATTTTTGTCTGTCTGTTTGTTCCGGCTAATCTCTGAAATGGCTGGACCGATTTTGACGGGACTTTTATTGGCAGGTAGCTGATGTAATAAGGAGTAACTTTGGCTTCGTTTTATCCCGGGAAAATATATAGCGGGACTCTCACCCCGGAAAAACTTTTTAACGCGGCCGGAGCCGCGGGCAACAGCTAGTATTAAGTAAATTATAAGACATGCATTGAAGGAAACATGAAAGTATAAACGAGTATGGCAAAAATGCCTAAACCGTAGAAGTTTTTTTCTGCCTTTATTAATTTCCCATGTAGACATAATAATTACAAGTTACATCTGCTTTGAGACTAATGACAGCAATCAGGTTTTTATTATTAATTCTAATAATTAGTTTAGTGTGTCACATTAATCTCCAATAAATACCCACAAAGCAGAAGAATTATGGATGCTTAGCTGGCTTTAAAGAAACAGGGATAAGCGAGTAATCGGTTCGCTCGAAATCTCATTCCACATGCAAATCGCCACTCCAAGTGAGATGTCAATTCCTTGGCGTAACTGTAGAGTGGTATGACAAGAAAAATTCTCAGTACACTGGACTCACGGGACCTCAAAATTTTGTAAAACAAAAAAACAATCGTCTGAATAATTCAATATAGGTTGAGATTTTTCGTGTTGTTAGAAGTCATATTCGATTAATTTGCCACGGGCCTCTACTCCAGTTACGTCACTATGCCAATTATACCAAATCGAGTTCCCTGACATGTTACTCGGAGACTCAGGTGACAGCAATGCGCCTGGAATCCGGTGATAATTTCGTTTAACCAAACGTTAACGCTACCAGCAGTACGGTAACAAATTAATGGCCCATCCATCTAAGCACCGTGCACCGTCCAATAAACCTGACAATCCAATAAAATTGAACGCTGAGCTGACAGTGAGGCGGGGCCTAATAAGGTAAAGGTTTCAATTACACCGAGGCTGATGGATGGCCGAACCGAGCCGCGCAAATGTTTTATTTTTTACAGTATTTTTGTGTGTCATTCTGTGGTTTTCGCGCAATGTATATAAATGTTGTTTTGTTAATTACGTTGAAGTAGTTTTTTTTTGTTGCTTTTGCTAGTCATTGTGATGTTCGCTTAGAATAGAAAACACATTCGAAGTCTATATTATTGATATTTAGCATAAAATTTACATAGAGTGTAATTCATAAGGGTGCGAAAATAGGGTTTAAATTTTAGCTGGTTGAAATTATTGCGAGGTGCACGAGCTAAATCTTGACGAGTATAGTTCTATAATCAAAATAATTACAAAGTATACCTCTTTTATTCTACTAATATCGTAATCTAGGATTAATAACATTAATTATATATTTTAATGCCTAGCCCTCTCAGGGAGACGTAATAAATTAAAGCAGCAAACAACGTTCCAACAAAACTAATTAAATTTATAAAGCAAACCAATTATCTGTTGGCGATTAATTACATTACGCTTCGGTCTAATTCGATTCTTCTTTATGGTACTCCAACACCTTACGGCCAGCAACAAATAGGGTGTCATTAACTTTAAGTGTTTATTTGAGTTGGGTCATTGGCTGTTATACGATATATTCGGTAAGTGTTCGCGTTATGAAATGGAAAAAACCCCTATTGCGTTATCATATCAATTTCCAAGACATTGTCTTATATTGGTCTGTTATTAAAGTGTTATATGACAGTAAAAGCTTATTCGGTAATAGTGTTCGTGAATTTGCTATTTTTATACGCTGTTAAGTGGCCATTTATGAGACCTTGTTTAGCCGGATCAATTATTGCTAGCAGTAATCGTATACAATAATTGCTTAAAAATTTACTTCGCCTGAACACGCGCAAGGGCGAGGCAGTCCTCGCTGGCGTTGAAGTATTCGAGTCTTTTTAATCAACGAAAAAAAACGGAGGAAGGTTCTTAAGTCAACGTGTATATTTTTTTTATGTACGACCACGCATAGTGACAAATAAATTCTAAAAACCATCAATGCTGCTAGCTTTGCATACGATTATTGCAGGATATTATTTCCTCGTGTAAAAGAGGCTTTAGTAGTACCGGAAATATTAAAAAGATGCATTAATATTTTTCTTAACAAATCCTTTGTAATTTTTAATTTGAAACTAAATACCATTTTCATTTATTCATGCTTGCCTTATTGTTCAAAGTGATTGAATCCATTTGTCGCAAGTGTATCAAAGCGAAGAAATTTTGAACCACCTATATATATTGCTCTTATTAATTACTACAACAAACGAATTGCATTGTCCATCTTGCTAAATACTTATTTGGAACTTCTAAAGGCAGAAACTAAAATGACATTGCCAGGTTTGTTTAAAAAAATAAGGCGATTTTGTTGCCGTTGCAAACAATAATACCATACCAGCCCTGTATTATATACTGCCCACTGCTGAGCACGAGCCTCTTATACGACTGAGAGGGTTAAGGCCTTAGTCCACCACGCTGGCCTAGTGCGGGTTGGCAGACTTCACCGATTCCGAACAATAATATTTGTTCTTTTGTGTTTTTATGGAACGACCTTTACTATCGTATTTCATAGAAAATGTACATCAAATGTATTCAATTCCAAACCCTAATGATCTTGTGTGACAGCCTTAAATAAATATGATAACGTCACGAAACGTAGTAAAAAATAGACGCGTTCATTTAAAACCATTCCGCAAATGATATCAATTTGGATTGATGTAGCCATAAAACAAGTGTTACGAAAAAATCGACTAACATTTCGCAACCGAAATTTAGGATTTTTAGACTTGCTATTTTTTACTCAGTGGCATTTGTGGTAATTTATTGAGCTATTTATGCTTGAACGTTTTACTCAGAAAATTTAGTTAAATATTGATCAAATCAATTATATAAGGTAGTTCATTGGGCTTAGATTTAAATCTATACTAATATTATAAAGCTGAAAAGTTTGTTTGTTTGTTTGAACGCGCTAATCTCAGGAACTACTGGTTCGAATTGAAAAATTCTTTTTGTGTTGAATAGACCATTTATCGAGGAAGGCTTTAGGCTATATAACATCACGATGTAACAATAAGGAGCGAAGAAATAATGGAAAATGTGAAAAAAAAAACGGGGAAAATTATTCATCCTTGAGGGCTTCCATTGCGTGCGCTGCGAAAACGGTCCAAGATACCAAAAATATATGTATGAAAGAATTATTCCTCTTAAAATGATCTAAAACAATGTCGGCGACAGTATATATCTACCTTTTAAGATTAACTCTCTAGAACCGTTTTTATGGTAATCAAATTTGGTCGAAATTAATGCATTATTTGTTAAGATTTGTATCAATGTCATAATATTAATCTTTATCCAAATAAATGTGTTGGATAGAGTGATTCAACGGGAAGGTTTTTATGTATGTACTTTTAGCCCGGAAAAACTTATTAACGCGGGCGAAGCCGTGGGCAAAAGCTAGTAGTCAATAGAGTTAGACATAAAGTGGTAATTAAATGACGTGAAACACGGTTTCCAAACGACAACTAACAAAAATGTTGGTCGTCGTTCACCATACCATACCAGCCCCGTATTATATACTGCCCACTGGTGAGCACGGGCCTCCTCTACTACTGAGAGGGGATAGGCGTTAGTCCACCACGCTGGCCTAGTCCGAGTTGGCAGACTTCACATACTTTCGAAATTCAGAAAACATCTCAGGTATGCAGGTTTCCTCACGATATTTTCCTTCACCGTTAAAGCGAGCGATAATTCACAAGGAATACACACATAAATATTTAGAAAAATCAGAGGAGGAGTGAGGAGTGGTTTTGAACCTGTGGACATTCGTCTCGGCAGTCCGTTCCACTCCCTACTAGGCTATCGCCGCTTCAAAGTCCGACATTATGTCTACAACAAGGGTTACATTGTGTAACCCAGTGTTGGGTATAGTGTAACATTAATGAGTTAAATAAAACAATACACAGATTTGAAATTTATATTGTATTTATTTACTTGTTCCACTTAACGTAAAACACAAATATAGAAACGGGTTCCGGCTTATAATGTAAGGTCGGAGAGAGGGACGTGAGCCTACTGAAAAGCTGTTCTTTTTCATGTCTTTGTTACTTGATGCATATTTAATCAAATTAAAATGATCCCTGACAGAAAATGCACAAAAAAATAAAAATAAAGAGTCTCTCTTTGTCTCCTAAATACCTAGTAACATACCCAAGTATCCACGTGGCTGTTACTACATACAGCCTTTTACTACAGTAAAATGGGGTTTTAAATTTTTTATGTTACACAACTTTAGTAGACATGTATCTACTAAATGATAATAAGGACCCGCAACAGTTAATTTCTTCGGCGAAAGATGAAAATCTCTTACAAAGCCAAACCTTGATTTCGAAAATGCTAGATGATTATTTCCATATTTCAATACGAATTTCAGTGTAAAGGAAAAATAAATACGAATGCATATATGTAGTTTGTGATACGTGAGAGATCCTATACAAAGCGAAATTTCAAGAAAACCTTGGTAATGGCATTGTAGAGTTAAGAAACCTTATTTTCATACTATTTTTACGTAGATTATTCAACGGTTCCGCGAAGCAATATATTCAAAGCGGTTTTAACATCGTTTGTCAGTGTATTTATACCTGAAACGGTTTGCGTGGGTGAGCTTGATAGAAATAAGTATTGAATATTTTGTTTTATTTAAATCGATAGTGTATTTGGAACGCATAAGAAGTAACTTTAGTTTCTATATAAAAATATAAATGTCGACCTAACGATAAAAACTGGGATAATTACGTGGCAATCCGCAATCATTGTAGCAAGGTGTGTAGATATGCTCAACGCAAACATATTCACAGTTCCGTTGAAAATGGTGACCCAGCCAAAATTTGGAAATTTCTAAAGTCACTGGGAGTTGGCAAACCTCGTCAAGACTCTCTTCCTAACAACGTAGATTTAAATGCCTTAAACCAACATTTCACATCTCCGTCCAACTTTGATAGGACGACTAAAGAAACCACAATAAAGTATCTTTCTTCCTGTCAAACTCCCGACTGTCCTCCCTTAGTCTTCAAACCTTTTGCTGCTTGTGATGTTAAGAAGAGTATCATGACAATCACATCCAATGCTGTTGGAAGCGACTGTATCGGCCGTAACATGATCCTCCCTATCCTCGATGAAGTCCTCTCCATAATTTGTCATATCCTGAACCATTCAGTCTCCAGCGGATTTTTTCCTACTGCTTGGAAAGAAGCCCAAATTACCCCTCTACCTAAAAAATCTAACCCTACTACGTACTCCGATTTTCGTCCTATATCCATCTTACCTTTCCTCTCTAAAGTTCTTGAACGATTAATCCATTCACAACTCAATGACTTCCTTTATAAAAATCAACTCCTGAATCCCTTTCAATCCGGGTTCCGTTCCGGGCATAGTACCACTACCTCCTTGGTTCATGTTACGGAAGATATCAGATTTGGCATGGAAGAAGGAAAGCTAACTGTGTTAGCTTTACTTGATTTCTCTAACGCTTTCAACACTGTTGATTTTGATGTCTTACTCTGCACTTTGCGCTCCCTTAACATATCTCCAACGGCAATTGCGTGGTTTAATAGTTACCTGTCTAATCGCAGGGAACGTATTTGCATTGAGGGAAAACAATCCTCTTATTGCTCCTCTGCTGCTGGAGTACCACAGGGCGGTGTTCTATCTCCACTTCTCTTTGCAGTTTTTATTAACTCTATCTCTCAACAACTTCGTTCTGCCTACCACCTTTATGCTGATGATTTGCAGATTTATGTTTAAACACCATTGGATAGGTTGACCGATGCAGTTACTGAGGTGAATAGGGATTTAAACCATATTTGCGAATGGAGTAAGTCTCATGGTTTGAAAGTAAACCCATCAAAAACCCAAGTAATTGTCATCGGCAGCCCCAGACTATTATCCAGAGTAGATTGGCCACAACTTCCTCGCGTGACTTGTGATGGTACAACTATTCCTTACAGTGACACTGTAAAAAATCTTGGGTTATACCTGGACAAATGCCTAACCTGGAGTCCACACATTTAGTATGTTAGTCGTAAGCTTTTTGCCTCAGCGGGATCCTTGATGAGGTTACGTAACTTCTTACCTATTGCCACCAAGATTACGTTGGTACATTCCCTACTCCTTCCGATCCTTGATTATGGTGAAGCCAGTTATATAAATATCACTGAAGAACAACTAAATAAGCTTGAGCGCCTTCAAAATTTTGGTATCAGATTCATATTTGGACTTCGCAAATATGATCACGTGTCTGAGTTTCGCACTAAGCTCAAGTGGTTACCGATTCGCCTTCGCCGGAATGCCCACATACTTTCTCTTCTCTATAATATTTTGTTCAACCCTCTTGCTCATTCCTATCTCAAATCTAGGTTCCAATTTCTTCGCGACACACATGGGAGGTCCCTCAGATCATCAGAAAACTTGACATTGAAGATGCCGACGCATACTACAACATTTGTAGATAAATCTTTCACAGTTTCGGCTATCAGATTATGGAATGCATTGCCAATAGCTATAAAACGTGCGCAATCACTAGCAATCTTTAAAAAACGGGTTAAAGAACACTATCTCACCCTATAAAAACTAACTCATGTATGACATTGAGTATTATTTCTTATGTAAGTATATCACTTTATGTAATAATCATATTATATTTATATTATATGTTATGTATATATGTACTATATATATATATGTGTGTGTGTGTGTGTGTGTGTGTACATTATGTTCGTATGCATGTAGAGATATATTTTATGTGCTTTCGTATATTTTTGATTTGTTTTCTTTATGCTTCTTCAATAATTAATAACTAGCATGTACGTCATGAATTACTCCTTTTCGCTACTTCTCTTATCTCCATCCCATGGTTGTCTGTAAGAGATTGCCTCGAGCGATAAGACCGCCAATTGTACCACCCTTTTGCCCATATTATGTAAAATACTATATTACGTTGTGATGTACAATAAAGTTATAAATAAAAAAAAAAAATAATAAAAATAAAGGATAGAAAAACTAAGATCTTTATAGATAAGTATTTTTAATGATTGAATTGTTCTATGTGTCTTTTATTCGTAACTGAAGCTTTTTTTGGATTGCAGGTAACTGACGAGACGATGCCGTTCGCCTGATGGTAACTGACCGCCCATAAACAGTAGCAATGCTGCACATAACTGTGAATTAAAAAGTACTGCGTGCCACTCCACTGCGCTCATCATCCTGAGACATTAGATGTTAAAACTCATAATGACCAGTAAATACACTGGTTACAATGTCCTTTAAACAGGAACATAACGGTGAATGCATATGTGTCTACATCCTTATACTGTACAGTGTACAATGATCATGAATGTACAATCGATAATATGTATTCAGTATCAAATTATAGATCGCATTAAACGCACGTATATTTGGTCGTCAGTATTTTATTGTTACTCACCAACTTAGTACCTACACAATAAACGTGTACACATACATACCTAGTGCTGCTTGGCGGTAGAAAAGTATACTAATATTCTAAAGCTGAAGAGTTTGTTTGTTTGAACGCGCTAATCTTAGGAACTACTGAACTGATTTCGAAAATTCTTTCACTAATAGGAAGCTACATAACTCCTGAGTGCTATAGGCTACTTTTTATCCCGGGAAATTATTTTTGTTCCGGAAAAACTTTTTCACGCGGGCGGAGCCGCGAGCACTACTAGTAGATATATATTGTCGTGATACCTACCTAGACGGCCCTTCGCAGAGAGTCCCATCGCCAGTAAAAGCAACTAAAATAAACTCCATATTTTATTTTTTTTGCCAACGATAAATAAGTAATGTAACGTAAAAATCTTAGGTGGCACGTAGGCGCTATAAATTAAGTTAAACTCTTTCTAATAGTTTTTGTCTAGAAAAATAACTTGTAAAGCAACTTCATTTTAAAATTTAAATGATAAAAACTCAGTGCGTTGGCACGTACAGATTATAAAATATCCAAAAGATAATAAAGAGTAGAGCCTACACTTTCTGTAAAATAAGTGTCTATTTTCATTTCAACTAATACTCTCCTATTCTTACATACCGAACTCTTGTTCAAATTTCGAACACCACCATCTTCAATTTTAAGTAGAAATAATACAAAATATTATCTTTCAGTTTCATCATTATTTTATCTGACAGTATGAAAACAGAAAACTAGATACGATCGTAGATTTCTGAAAGACGAAAACAAGACATAAGAAGG
Organism: Lapara coniferarum; assembly: GCA_949316025.1. Lineage (NCBI taxonomy): Eukaryota > Metazoa > Arthropoda > Insecta > Lepidoptera > Sphingidae > Lapara > Lapara coniferarum. Next base: position 6,603,015 of record OX438921.1, read on the forward strand.
GTTTTATAACACATTCGTCTAGATTTTTGACGTTACAATGTTTCCATATTGACGAAAAACGGCCTATGTAAATACTTTAACCAATAAATTTTGAACAAGCCGCTAGACGCTTAATTTATTAAGAAGCTCGTTGTTGGTTAATTACTTAATAATTCTAGTGGGAGGCCTCTAGGGCTTTTGACCTGATTGAACGAGGAACTGACCTAAATATTAAAGACTTTTATGAAACCACAGTTCTGAGGTGTTTGTAAAAAGGTGGGTATTTAACGAAATTCTCTGAATATTAAATTAGGAGGGTTTCAGATGGTATTAAAAGCCGTACAGGTGCTTTGATGTTTGCTTTACTTATAAAATTATGTTGCATTGATGGGGAAATTTTTATTAAATTTCTTCGTAGAATATCTATAGTGGACGATAGCCTTGTTGGGAATGGAACGGTCTGCCGAGACAATGTCCGGAGGTTCAAACCCAAGGCACCCACCTCTGTCTTTTCGAAGTTATGTATGTATTGTTTATCAATTATCGTTGGCTTAACGGTGAAGGAAAACATTGCGAGGAAACCTACATGCCTGAGAGTTCTCCATAAGAGTTTCGAGGGTATGTGAAGTCTGCCAATCCACACTAGGCCAGCGTGGTAGACTAAGGCCTAAAACCCTCTCAGATGTAGAGGAGGCCCGTGCTCAGCAGTGGGCAGTATATAATACAGGGCTGGTATTATTATTTATTGTTATATATATAGTACTTCTTCTTCTTCTTCCAGTGCCTCTTCAATGTTGAAGGTTGGCCGTCAGCTTCCCGTACTCGTCCCTGTCACTGGCCAGGCGGAACAGGTCTTCAACGGAGCTGATACCCGTCCACTCCCGGATGTTTCTTAGCCACGATTTTCTCCTTCGCCCAGCGCGTCTCTTCCCCTCTACCTTGCCCATCATTATTAGTTGCAGCAGCATGTATCTTTCGTGCCTAAGCACGTGGCCGAGATATCCTGTCTTGCGCTGTTTGATGGTTTGCATCATTTTTCGGGGCATATTGACACGCTGGAGCACGGTATCGTTCCTAACTTTTTGCGTCCAACCGATGCGCAACATGCGACGGTAACACCACATTTCAAACGCTTCTAAGCGTCTGGTAGTGTCGTCTTTTAAAGTCCACGCTTCGCAGCCGTACATGACAACAGGCCAGATGTAGCACAGAAGTATCCTAACTCTGAGCGTTATGTTCAATTGACGGCAACACAGAACTTTTCTCATTTTATTGAAACAGGCGCGGGCAAGTTCTATCCGGGTCCTAATTTCTTGATCAGAGTCCCATGTTTCATTTACCCAGGCACCGAGATATTTGAATTGTCGTACTCCCTCTAGTTGTTTCCTATTGATATGTTAGGATTTAAATCTGGGTTTCTGGAGACTATCATCAGTTTCGTCTTGCTGATGTTTATCGTCAGACCGGCCTTTTGGCTACTCTCGTTGACTTTATCTACAATTGCTTGCAAGTCGCTTTCTGAAGTTGCGATGAGAACAGTGTCATCTGCGTAACGCAAGTTGTTAACGACTGTGCCGTTGATTTTTACTCCAGCTTCAAGATCTTCAAGGGCTTCAGACATCAGAGCCTCAGAATAAACATTGAAAAGCAATGGAGACATAATGCATCCCTGCCGAACACCACGACAAATCTGGATTTCATCAGTGTCTTCCTTATCAACCCTTATTGTAGCCACTTGTTTTTCATATAGATTTCGGATAATCCTTATATCTTTACCGTCAAGACCAATATCCATTAAAATGCCTATGAGTTGTTGATGTTTAACTCGATCGAATGCTTTTTCATAGTCTATAAAGCATAGAAGTACGTCGGTTTGCATGTCTCTACATTTCTGCACCAGGACATTGAGGGCGAATAGAGCTTCTCGAGTGCCGACGCCGGGACGAAAACCGAACTGACTATCTCCCACACGTTCGTCACATTTCCGTCTTATCCTGTTCTGTATGATGTTTAGAAATACTTTTAAGACATGGCTCATTAGACTGATCATACGGTACTCTCCGCATTTCCGAGCATTTTGCTTTTTGGGTATTGTGATGAACGTAGATTTTAGCAAATATATAGTACAGTGGTGGGTATTAAATTTTATTAAATGAACGTTAAAATAAATAGATAATATAAATTTGATGACTGCCTCGGTGGCATAGTTGTATTACGCTACGACTGCAGTGCTGAGATAACCCAACATCACGATTCCCGGGTCGGGCAAAGTGATATTGGGTTTTTCTATTCAGTATCAGGCCGAGTCTGTATTGGTAGCCGATATGGCATTATGCTTGCTCACTATTGTGACAGGAGGCGAGCATATTTTGTCACATGATGTGTCATGGGACGGAATACGCACGGCGAAAAGTGGTTATTCCGTCCCATTACGTATAATAGTGGGCGAGCCTATCGCCAATTCGGGCACAAATTCTAGACTCCGAGCTGATACGGAATAGAAAAACTCAATATCACTTTGCCCGACCTGGGGACTGAACCCGAGACCTCAGCTTTGCAGTCGTACTATAATACAACTACGCCACCGAGGCAGTCAGGTCAAGCAGGTCTCTAAATTATACATTTTTCCTTCCTAAGTCTATTGGTGTTTGTTTATCTGGGTTAGACATCGTCAACCCAAATCGAAGTTGATTTACAACTTAAACACAGATAACTTAAGCAGGAATATACCTAGCAGAAGGCCGTACGCATTTTTATCCAAAGTTTTCGTACAAATCTACCCGCATGTCAACCTTTCCTAATTGACCCTTTTTTACCCTTAACCGTCTTTATAGAGCGATAGATACCTATAACTTCACGTCACTGTTAACTTTGTTACACTATCAAAAAAGGGTCTCACTTTTCCGGAGTAAAAAATCCTAATCATGTTATCTGTGCGGTAAATCCATCTAAATGTATAAAGATATTCCTTCAAAGAAACATTTAAAAAACTTTCACATCTATAATTTAGTAGAAAAGTAAGATGAAAGTTCAAATAAATCCGTACCAAATGCCAAAAGGACTATAATATACATGTTGGGAAGAACTTTCAAGGTCATTTTAGGTTAACAACAAAAGCTCGTTCGAAATTACGCAAGAGTAGCGCTTTCAAGATATCTTAACGCAGATGGTTTGTAAGTGCTACAAGTACTTGGCAATAAGCACCCGTTCTATTTCTGCATCTTCTTCACATGCCAGAGTTTGTTTCATGTTTTTGCAAAGATGGAAATCAATGTTCTGAAAACAATTTTCGCAAAACTCATTTGTGTGAGAAAATATTTTTGTAATCACCTTTTCATTTTTATGAACGGAATTATATATAATATTTATAATGTTCTTGATATTATACTGAAGGTATTTCGCAAATAGAATATAATGATACTAATTTATCAAAAATATGGAATTAATATCTAAATAAAATTGTTTTCCTTGTTGACAAGGATTCTCAAGCTAAATCTGATGTTTCAAAATGCCGACAAAAAAAAAATTGCGGACCTGTCATCGATGTTAACTAACATTCGAAATTGGATATTCAAAATTAAAGTTAGAACAGAATTTAGCGTGCTAAAGATGGCGTGCACGCAATTAGAACGTCGTTTGTTTGGTCCCATGAGGTGTCGTTATTGATGCAATGTCACTACATTTCAGTGATATGTACTAGAGTTGTCAACCTTCATATGACCAATTTCTAATAAATTACATGGTTAATGTATATAGGGTGTATCACGATAGAGTGTTCAACTGAAGCAGGCCTATAGAAGACCTCAATATGCATAAAAACTTGAGAGGTGTCAAGGGACACCCGGATGGAACGAAGTTGTTTTCGATTAATTAGATATTGTATAAAATTTTATTTCTTTTAAGTTATAATAATAATTGTATATTTCATTAAAACGTTACCACATCAATGAAAACATTTACTTCTACCTACACAATAGATATGTCATCGAATCACGATCATCACCTAAGCAAGCATTGACATTAAAATTAACATACAACTAACGACAAAAAAACTACTCTAAAAAGCATTTAAATCTTAGAGTATGTATACGTAGTTATACTTACTCTAAGATTTAAATTGTCTTTTTTAATTTAAATTTCGAATGTCACTTTTACGGCCAGTTCTTTATTGTTACTGGCTGGTTTCACAGGGCAAGTATAAAAGTGTCGTGACAACTTTTCGTAAGAATTTTACCGTCTAGCTCCCTTTCACAACGCGCGATAAGGAACTTCGTTCCATAAAATGGATTATTAAGTTATCGCTGTTAAACTAACGTTCCTAGTATTTGTAATCTTTTTGTCATTCCTAATTCAAGTAGGACAAGCTGCGACGCAAACTGCTTAGTTAGTCCTCGTCTACTATTAAATTAATGTCTAAGTGACAATCCTACAGTCGGCAGTCTATTGATGCTGACCCCGCTTCCGTGGGCAGGCAACGTCGTAAATAAGCGCTGAGCTGCTAACCTACAGATAGAAAGCTTTTCGGTCTAACATCGTCATTTTTTCTCGACTAAAATATTGAGGTTTTGATGAGTCTGCAAGACTATGAAAATCCTTTCGCTTTATTAGATGAGGTGAGTTTCATAAAACAAAATTAGACCAATAAGGATTTAAGGTAGCGTTTTGTTATCCTTCGACATTATTAAAACAAAACGTCATGTACTTACGTAATCTGTCAGGAAAATATTTCGAGGATCTATTTTTATTGAAACCGCAGATATATAATGCACTTCGCAATTAAAACTAACAATAATTAAAATATGTAACTGATTATTTATAAGACTTACTGAGTGCGGTGTCGGAACGTTTACAGGCGCCATTTGCATGCCAAATTCTCTATAAATTATAATAATCTATTTCCAAATGTAAATTAAATCTAATAGGCCTATAAATTAGAACTATAATCCATTAAGCTGCTCTACAATACATATATCTTCCATATCCAACCCAAACTCCACTTTCAAGCGACATTCAACCTCTTCGTATAAAGTGATAAGAACCATTTAATGCAATCATTTACAACCGCGAAGATATTACTACACCGCTAATTGTCTGCAAACTCAATAAATTCCGTTCAAACCATAGACATCCACTCAAGAACACTGTTCGTGGTTATTGTCTACAGGATTTATTGTTGTTTATGTTGGGAAATGCGCCCTGATAAATGCAGTTGGAATGAATGACGTCAAAGGTATGCTTTATACTAAATTTAGGTAAAGCAACATAATTCCTTATTTCCATGTAACAGTAAGGGTGTTGATTGCTTGGGTCTTTACTTTTTATGTATAAGTAGACATGATTTTTGTATAGAGATACTTTATAAATCGGAGAATAACTACTTTATCTTTTTAACCCCTGACATACAACGAGGCTTGTTATAAGTTTAGGGCGTGTATCTGTATATTTGTTTGTCTGTCTGTGACGTCATAGCTTTCAAACGAATGGGCCGATTTAGACGCGTTTTTTTTATTTGAAAGCTGATGTGGTAGAAATGGTTCTTAGCTATTTATGAAGATCTCTTCAGGCGTTTAAAGATTATCAGCTCATTTCTAACTTTTATAAGTCCGGTTGATTCTAAATTTGGTGTACTGTGACTTCGGCAATATTTTTAAGACATGTTAACATGAGCTGATGCTACATCATCAAGTAGTCTGCGGTATACCCAACTCTTTAGCAACTTGTAGTAGATATAGCGTTTGTGGGCTCATAAGAATGGTCTTAACGAGTATGTGTCAGATATTTCATTATCAAGGTCCCAATAATTAGGAGACTATAGTACTTTAAACAACTCTGAAATAAAAATAAAATTAAAATTAAAATAGCCCCAGACACAAAAAGCTTCTAAAAAGTTAAATTTTAATAAAATTTTTATCCATGTTGAATTTTTTTGTTGATTCATGTTCATTTTGGATTGTAAAAATGTTAGTATAAAAATATTTCGAAAATTACAACTAATATTTTCAATGCGTCAGTAACTCTGTTGCGCTTTTACGGCTAAACTACGGAACCATTTTGATACAATTTGAGAAAATAAATTAGAACCCAAGAAAGGTCATACACAATTTTTTTATAACCTACTTCACAAACGGATTTCCATGCGACCGAAGCAGCGGGTTCAGAAAATTCTTTAAAAGTTTTCCATACAAACATACAGAAACAAAATTCGAGCTCGCACTACCCCAGTTCACTCGTTTTAAGGTTTATCGTTATAATTCTGGTTTGACAGTAAAATAGCACTTAAGTATCAAATAGCAAAGTAATAAACAAAATTTTACAACTAATAAAACGTATGGTACGTAATAAAATGGCCTTACATACCTTTAACAATAACAAATGAGTTTGCAAAATAATCGTGGCAGTCATATGACCGTAAATTGGTGTCTTAGACGAGTCATTAATCACAATAAAGGAATTTTAACTGTATAGGGTCATGAACGGCCTGTCTCGGTGGCGTAGTTGTATTACGGTACGACTGGAGTGCTGAGGTCTCGGGCTCGATCCCCGGGTTGGGCAAAGTGATATTTTTCAAAGTTTATTTACATTTAATTACAGTGTAAATTAAATGTAAATAAACTTTGGTGGAATTTTGTTCGATGACTTTCTGCCATCTTGTAGGTAGTGCCATGATCCCGTTGCTGTAGAAATTTTGGGACTTCTGATAAAAAAAAGCGACAAGTAGTTTTGGCAATCTCTTGATGTTAACCTGATACTGCCTAAAATATTCTGAAGAGACCGAAACGGATGGAAATCTGAAGGCGCAAGGTCAGAGCCTAATGGTGGATGCATTAACACCTCCCAGCCAAACTCCCTTAATTTTTGCTGAGTGGTTAAGGATGTGTGTGGTCTAGCGTTATCGTGATGAAAGACGACAGTCTTGTATTGATCAATTCCAGCCGCTTTCTCTCAACGTCTTGCTTAATCTCATTAGTTGTTGGCAGTAGAGATCCGAATCGATGGTTCTGCCCGACGAAAAAAGCTTATAATGAACAATACTCTTCCAATCCCACGATACCTTATCCTTTTTCAAACGAGGTTTAAAAAGTTTTTTACGGTAGGCAGCGGCTTAGCTGTGCCCTTGGCATTGCTGACGTCCATGCGCGACGGTAACCACTTACCATCAGGTGGGCCGTTAGCTCGTCTGCCTTCGTGGCGAAAAAAAATAAATAATACACACCTTGTTACGAGGTAACCTAGGTTTTGCCACAGACTGTGAAGCCTGACCGACCTTTGTCTACGACCTTTTTCGTACGTTCTTGTATGTGATTCGCTTTTCATCACCAGTTACCAACCTCTTCAAAGACGATTCGGTTTCATCATTCTCAATAAAGAATCGCAAATGAGTACACGGTTCATTAAGTTTCTCTCAATGCACCCAAATATCGAGCTTCGTGTACCCAGGTTATCTCAAATGGGTCAAAACTGTTTTGTGGTCAATTCTAAGTTCTTCAGCTATGTCGTAACTAACATATCGCTCTTGCACCACTTTTTAAAAAATGGCGTCCACTTCATCTGTACCAGAGCGAGCAAAGCGAGGTGCATTTTTGACATCAAAATTTCAGGATTGAAAACGCTTAAATCCACTTTTTTACTCTTACTGACAATGCGTTAGGTCCATAAACGTCACAAGTTTTTTTCGCGGTTTTCTGGGCGTTTATCCTTTCTTATAATAAATTGTTTTTAAATGTATCGAATTTCTTCATCAGATTCACTCATTTTGACTCAAATGCAGTCGGTTAAAAAATACAAACACACGAATTAAGAACCTCCTCCTTTTTTGGAAGTCGGTTAAAAATGAAATACAGCTGAAAACAACATTTTACTAATTTTTTTTAACTTAACTTTTTAATTTCATCAAAACAATATGTTTGTAACGGTTTTCATTTGGAATTCGTGATAATATTATAAAATAAAGAATATAAGGAACTGTTTCTCGTGAAAAAGTTTTCCAAGATAAAAGTTCCACTATTTTCCTGGGTTAAAAATACCGTATGTCCTTCCCAGTATCTCAAACTGTTTCCTTACCAAATTCCATCTAAATCTGTTCGGAAGTTTTTGAGTTTATCACTTTCCGACAGAAATACAGATACGCTGGGGTGTTTTGTATTATATGAGGAAGGATACAGCAGAATGTTGCGTAAATAATTGGGTCAACAATGTTATTTGTAAAAAATAAACGTTTTACGAAAACTTAAAATCTTCGAGTTAAAATGGCTGCGATAAGAATAAAGACTTGATATCTTTCCTTTGAATACCACCTGTAAATAAGTCAGTGAAAAACAAATGAAGTCTATAATATTTTAGTATATCACAATTTTTATAATAGAAACAATACGATTATAATAGAAACAAAACGAAATATATTACCCTAATTCTGAGGAAAGAACCTGGCGTTAATTGTATCAAATTCAAGACTTATTTTGTCTTTCTTAAATGAGGTATGTGAATCTTTTACTTTATGTGCAATTAATAAAATTTGACGTCAAATGTAATCAATACTATTCTATCCACAGCTATTACATATTCCGGAATCAAACTGTTAACAAAATTTATACGAGAGTTTATAAAATAGCACGTTGCATCCAATTCTTCCTTCAGTTTTGGATTTATTTTTTGCGGTCAGTGGTTACTTGCATTTCTGATTGAGGCATCGATGCTGCGACGGACAGTGTGACGTGAATGCTGCATTTCGACGGCTCCGTAGAACAAAGTCGTATATGCAAAATGTTAGCTTTTCAGTAGAGCGCTTTGAAAGTCGTTAGTTTGTATTCATGTGCGAATTAGTGCTATTTTCACACATTAAGCTCAAAGTTGTTACTGAACCCTATAGAATATAATGTTTTGTTCACTATAACTTGTGATTTTCACAATTAACTTAGTCATTCAAAGCGCTCTACTGAAAAGCTTCATTTTGCATATACGACTTTGTTCTACGGAGCCGTCAAATTTTTATTAACCTTTTTATGCATAAATGAATTTATATTGCCCTGGTGGTATAATTGTATTGCTGTTCGTGTACACTTTTTATCTCACGTTTTACTGGTGGTTTTACTGGTTTACTCTCATATGTAAGTGTCCGTCTGCGTAGGTACCACCGCAATGTCTATTTCTATCGCTAAGCAGCAGTGTGGATGCACTGTTGTGTTTCGGTTTGAAGGACATTGTAGCCAGTGTAACTACTGGACGTAATGAGACTTAAATCTTATGTCTCAGGATGACGAGCACAGTGGAATGCCACACAGTACCTAATTTGTAACTCAAGGTACTGGATGGTGTTAGTACTGTTTATGGGTGATCGTATCGCTTACCATCACGCAAACGGCATGCTCGTCTCATCATTCAATGCAATAAAAAAAAAGTTATTTCTCGGGTCCGATCCCCGGTCGGGCAGAATCGTATTGATTGGATTAAGCTTCGCCTCCTATTACAAAAGACTTCAAATGATAAAATTTGGGTGTTACACTTCTGCCTCACCTAAAAAGGCGTGATTTATGTGTATATTATGGTCATCATGAGTCATCTATTTTAGTCTAAATTATCTAGGCTGGCATTCGACGCTTCGGCAGGGGTTTTGGTACAGATTTATGACAGGGACAATAATATTTTATTCACATAGTCCTATTACTGCCAGAATCTCAGGTGAATACAGAATTTATGGCCTATATACCGATCCAACCTATTTCAAGGCGTTCTAAAATTGTTACTGCTTATTCCCAAGTTCTCGGTTAGCAAATTTGAGACGCATTAGGTTATTCTATGAAATAATTTCAATATTTTGCTGAAAATCGATTGACAGGAGTGTTGATCTCAATTTCTAATTCAGTTCACACAAGAGAATCTTACTGCTTGAAGAAACTAAATATAAAGTTTTACATACCGGAGATAGTGCCGAAATTTTTTCATGAAGTCCGGACCGAAGGGTGATAAATTAGTTGCCATGTCTGAAAACACATTAGTTCGCTTCTGGTTTCATGAAACCTTTTGATAAAGAGTGCTGTTGGGATACATTTATCTTCATCAGAAGTTTGAATTAACTAATTTATCGCTATGAAGGTTTTAGGAAGTTTGATGAAGCGTAATCCAGTTGATATTTTGTGTAGACATTTTTTGTTTTTAAATTTCGTTAGACTTTGAATTAGTTCGTTGTAGTATGACACAACAATCTAACAGTTATAAATATAATATTTTGTTAATGTAGGTCTTAATCTTGACAGGTTGACTGGGAGAGAATGCCCATGGCATTAAGTCCACCTTTATACCGTGTTCAAAGTGTAAAAAAAAATAATATTTGGGTTACTTGGTTGATTAAAAAGACCAACCAAACAATATTATGCATTTGTTATACAAACTCTACCCACATGTGGTCAATTTCCTGTCGTTTTATTGGCATTGCCTGACATCGACAATAAACCTATTAGACATTTTGCAAATGGGTGACGATGACGGCACACATAAGTTTCTCAGTGACAAAGCATAATCTATATAAACAGTACACATAGTAAATAATATAGACTAATGTATAGCGCCTATTCAGTTCTACGGAAAGGGATGGTACTATAGAGGTATTGCTTATGAAAGATAGGGATAGAATAGTTTTATTGCTGTAGTGCGTGCCGGTTTTTTCAAGGTCGGAATTGAAATGCACACTTTGCCTTTGTCGTAAAATGGTTGTACTTAATATTAGGTGTTTCTAGAGTGTTATAAAACTATTAAAAGTGTCAATAACTTTACTAAATCTATTAAAAAATGGTGTGATGTAGCGTATGATTTACTCAATTCACTTGTCAAATTTTCTGTGTCATGTGGGCACGGCATGTGTTCCTCTATTGTTTCCTTCCTTTATGATTTTATATTTTTATAGAATCCTGAAAAAGAAACAGTCGAAGGCGGGACTCGAACCCACGACCTCCGGCGTACCGTGCCGGTGCTCTTCCAATTGAGCTACTCCGACTCTCGCCATCGATTGCCAATTTCAGGATCCGTACTTAATTCTCTTAAAGGAGATGACCAGCGACATCGCACGATACGCCGGAGGTCGTGGGTTCGAGTCCCGCCTTCGACTGTTTCTTTTTCAGGATTCTATAAAAATATGTAACCACCTCTTGCTTAGACTATGATTATGTTTGAGAAACAAAATAATTAAATTTGGTAGTTTTTTTGTTTATTTGTACAACAAATTTATGAAATTGATGACGGGACAAGACGAGAAGTTTAGACTAGGAAGTTCTCGCAGCAATATATTGCCAAAAACTTCGAGATGCGTTTACACAAGCGGTACCTAATATTAAAATTCTATAGAAATGTGACTGGCGCAAGACCTATAAACTTCAAAATTTGCAAAAGTTTATTACTCTTGATTGTTACTCGTAGGGGGCTGTCCGTCTTTAGTTTTTGTGCTTGCTCTTAGCACATTGCTGCGACCTCCGTGATGGACGACAGTGTGGCAAGTAGGCCTCACGCTGCCGTTGACGCCGAGGGCGTCCTTCGGTGCGCGGGTGCTTCTGAACCCCCCCAAGTAGGAGACGGGCTGCATAAGGCGGCACCGCGCAGGGGCGGCTGCGGACGACAACTTAGTCACTTTTAGTCCGGGGAAACCCGCAGCCGTCCCTAATGCGCCGAAGAAGGCCACCGCGAAGTTTTAAGTTGATATGCCGAGTGGTGTACATAGGTCAGGGACTCGGCCCGGCGGCTCAACGCTGGGTCGTAAGGCACGGCAAACCCAATATAACCGCTCAGTCGCCCCCCTTGAAGGCTGGGCGGTAGTAATAAGTCACTATCTCCGTGAAAAAAAAAATAGTATAAACCCTCTTAGTTGGTGAATAGGCCCGTGCTCGGCAGTGGGCTGTATATTAGGGCTGATATGGTATGGTGGTAAAATATATTTGCAGAAGTTAAATACTGCAAGTTTTCTTGCTAATCTTAAACTTTCTACATACATAATTCATTAGACTTTTAAGTAACAAAATCTAAAAAAACGTTTTTATTTCTGCCAACCCTGCTGCGGCCAGTATAGGTACACGATGTAATTGAGATCTGCTCTACATTAAACTATTATAAATAATACCTACTGGCAATAAGTAATGGAAACATCAAACAAATTACGTGTCAAAACTGATAATATCTGTAACGTACTACGCAATATTTGTCTGTTCGCACGATTTATTCGTGTTATTGCCGATTGTGGGCGTAAATGTAGGTTGGTATTACAAGACTGGCAAAGTTCGTTACAAATCAATTTCGCATTAGAGCAATATTTGAAGTACATAAATACATAGCATGAGTATTCTATTTCAAGGGATAAGTGTAACAACTAATATTTCTTTTCGCCAGCTAAGTAGGTCCCATGTAATAAGAGGCGAAGCTATTGCCATTTGTAGGGCACGATTCCAGACTTCGGATTGATACATAGTCGAAAAATCCAATAATTAATCGAACTACAAGTTTAATCCGATGTCGGTTGTGTTATTGCCATGTTATTTTATATGTGTGAACTTTTTACAACTACAGAAATTGCCTCGACTGCCTCGATGGCGTAGTCGTATTACGGTACGACTGCAATGCTGGGGTCTCGGGTTCGATCCCCGGGTCGGGCACAGTGATATTGGATTTTTCTATTCATATCAGCCCGGAGTCTGGAATTTGTGGCCGATATGACGATAGGCTCGCCCCCTATCACATCATAGGACGGAATACGCACGGCGAAAAGTGGATGCATTAGTTGTGCCGCAGCCTCTACCTCTTCGGGGATAAAAGGCGTGTGTATGTGTGAGAAAAGTACAGAAATTATTATTCTATTTCATAGAATTAGTATTCTAATATTTTAATTCAACGTTGGAAACGTAATTGTGTACTTGGTCCGTTGGCAATAAATAATTTAAGTGAAACAGATTGCACGCGTTTGCTTTTGATGTATTAATGATGGCCTTACATGAAGTGTATCCTCTCTTTTTATGAATAGGGTTTTTATTCATATTGTTATTATGATCGATATTTGTCACTAGCAGTTTAGAATTTAAAATCGAAGTTGCGCCTTGAGGAATTTAACATCCTACTATTATAAATGCGAAAGTTTGTAAGAATGTATGGATGTCTGGATGTTTGTTACTCTTTCACGCAAAAACTACACAACGGATTTCGATGAAATTTGGCACACGGGTAGATCATGTTCTGGATTAACACATAGGCTACTTTCCATATTTTTCATATCTTTCTTTAATTTCAATATATCCACCAAGTTCCAACGTCTGTTTCAGGCATGTCCTCCGTGGTTTCAGATATTTTGTTGTACGGAGACTCAAACTTGTTGCCGCTTTTAATCAAAATCGAAAACTAACTGAAGAAAACTACAGTTTATTGGTATAAAAGTCGCTTAAAGGATAAACTCGACAATTTTCGCATTAGCCCGCGAAGCTAAATGCGTCTTCTAATATATCGCAAGATTTACGTATTTTTACGACTCTGTTTAGTTTTGATTGTAAATGGCAACAAGTTTGAGTCTCCGTACAACAAAATATCTGGAACAGACGTTGCAACTTGGTGGATCGATTGAAATTAAAGAAAGATATGAAAAATGTGACTCGTTCATCGTATTAGTGTTGTATAGTCATTCCGATGATTTATTATAAATTAATTAGATCAGCTGGGTAACTCCTGACACGTTCGAATCCTAAATCAAATCGAGATCGATTCGGTTTCGAGCGTTTTGATACTCCCGAAATCTACACTAGCGCACGATCGAGCCGCGCCTCAAACTAGAACTTACTGGGATCGAAAAAAAACCGTTAGGATCGAGAAATGCTTACTCTCCACTCTTTCGTACGATCGTGAATCGAGTAGTCAAATCGACTTTATCTGTCAAATTCGACGATTGCAAAATAGGTGCTGTGTACGGTTCAAGTGAATCTGTTTTGTGTTTTAGTGAGAAATTTTACGAATATCCATGCAATTATGGCTGAACTACAATACTTTTTTTAATGTTCTTGAAGAAACTATCCGTATTGACAATTGAAGAAGAAGAAATTTGTTTAGTATGGGCCGTTTTAGTAACCGGGCAATTAATATGGATTGTGATGAGTTTCTAAGTTTGCATAACTGCCCATCTCCTATTATTGTTGATGGAGACATGGAGACAGGCATTGCAGACAATATCATAAATGCCTCATCATAATCTCGCAATGATGAGCTACGACGTGTGCAAAATGCACGGCAACGTCTTGTTTAAAGTTTGTATAGGAGTAGGTAGGTACGAAAGCCGACTTATTGTTTAATTTTTTTTTATTTTGTTGTTATAAAATAATATTATAGTTGTTAAGACAAAAATCAGCTTTTTTCTTTTATCTCATTAAGCCCTGTTACAGATTTTTTATGAATTGCAGTCCAATCTCGACCACTGGGTGAAGTCTAGTACTTATTATTTTCATATAAAAATAATTAATATGGATTGTAAAAATAATCATATTTTAGAACCTTAAATTGTAGCTATCATAAGCCTGTATTATCCAATTAAATACCTAAGCATTTTGTCTTTCTCGAGTTAGTTGTAAATACCTTTAAGAGGTAAATAGAATCGTCTATAGTTTGTACCTGTAATTTAAACAAATGTATGTGCTGTGTATTACCTAATGGTGTTTCGAAATAAATAAATAAAATATCATGACCATTATCATCATGCTAATTCACAAATCATATTTTGAGTCTCCCGCTACGACATATATTATTGTGACGTGACGTTGACAATGTCAGATATTTTGATAGTTCATAGCATAGACTAAATAGATATGGGCAACTCAACTTATCTTTGGTTGCTAAATAATTACAATAAACTCAATAAACAACGTAATAATTTCTTATATTTATGTGAATATGTATGTAACAACAACTGGGGCATCATTTTATATGTAAAATAAATAAAATAAAATTATTATAATTAAATTCTCCATAGAACATAACCACGTAAATATGACGTAATGTACAGGATACAGCTTACGATGCTTATAATCTGTGAACAAATACTCGATCGACGTTTTATAACGGCCGTTTTTGATCAGCTAGTCGATTTACGTCGGGAGTGCGCATTTCAAGTTCGAATCGAAGAACAAATCGAGTTCGAATACAGGAACAATCGAACAATCGAATCAGTTTCAGGAGTTACCCAACAGTTTATTTTTTAAAGATCATGATGACAAGTTGACTGAAATAGTCGAAATTTTAGATGCGGCCTCTCAATATCCTATCATAGAAGATTTATAAAGCACATTATGTTAATAGGGGTAGTTTGCGAATAATTTTGTGGGATCAGATACTTATTTTAAACAGAAATTACACAATGAGTAGGTACTAAATTTTAATTATTACCTATCACAGCTAAACCATTTGTTGATCCACCTCCAAAGAAATTCCAAAGTCATTTTAAAAAAAGGAAGGTCAGGAAGACATTACGAAAACATTCGAAATGATAATTACATGAAAAATAAACAAATAACATACGTGCGTCAATTGCCCGCGCCACGTACTTCTACTCTTCGATACAAAGTGGTTTCGCTTAGCTATGATCGTAAATGTAGACGGATAGAGGTGTGATTAATGAATATGTAAATATGCTGAAAAAATTTTATTTCTGAAGTTATTTATCGCGCTTTGGTTACTTTCTTTGGCACAGTAACCTATATCATAGTGCACTTTCATGTTGCTTCTCTGTGGTTATTTTTAACCGAATGATTTATGATTAAAACCTTCATCATCACCAGCAACGTGATGTCCACTGCTGGACTTAGCCTCCCATAAACATTTATAGACCTTAATATTTTATTATTGGGGAAGCCCTATTTACTGGTGGTAGGACTCTCATATGTAAGAGTCCGTCTGGGTGAGTACCACCGCAATGTCTATTTCTACCGCCAAGCAGCAGTGTCCATGAACTGTTGTGTTTCGGTTTGAAGGACATTGTAGCCAGTGTAACTACAGAGCATAATGAGACTTAACATCTTATGTCTCAGGATGACGAGCGCATTGGAATGCCACACAGTACTTTGTAACTCAAGGTGCTGGATGGTGTTTCTACTATTTATGGGTGGTCGTTTCGCTTACCATCAGGCGAACGGCATGCTCGTCTCGTCATTCGATGCCATAAAAAAAACCTATGTTCAGCTGTGAACTTTCAAAGGCTCATGATGATGTTATTTTTACGTATAATGGTGAACGCTACGTATGTCATACTTGTATGTGTTTTAGCCGCTTTGGTGTGGTAATCCCATTTTAATTATAATTAGTGATCAGTAGTAACATAATGTGGCACACACACTTACGCCCTTTATCCCCGAAGGGGTAAGCAGAGGCGCAATTAGTGCACCCACTTTTCGCCGTGCGTATTCCATCCCATGATGTGATAGGGGGCGAGTCTATCGCCATATCAGACACAGATTCAAGACTCCGGCCTGATACTGAATAGAAAAATCCAATATCACTTTTCCCGACCCGAGATCGAACCAGAGACCTCAGTTTTGCAGTCGTACCGTAATACAACTACTTACTACGCCGCCGTAGCTGTCATAATGTGGCATTCATTTTTATAAAAAAACTAGCTTTAGCCCGTGGCTTCGCTCTTGCGAAAGATTTTTTCCTTGATAAAAGTCGCGTTATACATTTTCCCGGACTGAATTGTATCTAAACCATTCTCGAATCCACCTGAAGACAGGCTTCAAATCAGTCCATCTGTTTTGGAAGAGTTCTGTGACATACACTCGCACAGCAGAATTATATGTATAAAGATGTAAAGTAAATAGTATTAGGTATGATATCGAATATTAATTTGAGATACAAATATTATTATCACAATATTATTTGTGAAAAGAAGCAAACATTTAACAACTTTATTTCGGTCAGCCAATCACCCTGTACAAGAACTAAATAACCATTAATTTACTTGTCATATGTTATAAACATCTAAACTTCATACACGTGGACTTTATTAATGTATACTTATGGAATATTTTCTCCCAAAATAGAAGCAACGTTCTGGCGTAAACATTGTTCCAGACAATGGCTTGTAAATTAAATGTACCTACTCTACCTATGACCCATACATCTCTCTGTAGCGAAGCGGTTAATATTGGCTTCCGAAAATAAATAGCCCTAGATCATCACAGGCATTCTTCCAGAAACCGTGGCTATTTTTAGCCGACAACGTAAAAAAACCGGTAGCACAACAGTAAATAATTTGGCTGCACGGAGACTGCTCTTGTCTAAAAATATTTGACGAGCGAATGAGATTGATGCAGACATATTCACTTTAAATAAATATTGTATGTTTGTATGTAATCAGAACGTGCTGTAACTTCCTACTTCCTAGTAGTCTCTAAAAGTAGTATCATATTTGTAAAGTAGGTTATCCACGTCGACTTCGCTCTTCTTAAAATCCATTTTCTAGATAAAGTTCCTTTACTGATAAAAAAAAATTGTAGAACTCAGGCGTAATAACTACTTGTAGTCAACCTATTCCGACATCATATCTGCTTTCCTGCAACCCTCTTAAAATTCTTTGTGCAATTTATTCCTTCTTTCAACAGATATCTAAAATCTAAATCATTACACCGGATCTTATGAAACATCAAAATTTTTTTTTGTAAAAATCAGAAGTCAACAATTTTAAATTTGTTTTCCATAAAATCCAGTTCTTTATTGCAAAATAACAGTTTTAATGAAGGCGTAACCAACCGGTTTATTAAATACTGTGAATGCACAGTTCGCTGAACTGAGTAGGCGGTGCAAATGAAACATGAGCATTGGTGAACGAGAATCGACTGCTCGAATTTTCAACTTGGACCTTAATTTGTGAATGGTAAAGCAATTCGTTACGAAGTGTTGAGGCCTGCCGGCGAGGTACTGCAAATGTAAGAGTTCACAACACTGAATTAAAAAAAAAACAATGCGACTTTACAGAAGCTCCCAGAAAACTTCTTGAGGTGGTTACATCAGAAACCATAACTTTTGCTACGTCATTAATAATATTGCATAGTTATTGTCTGCTTCGGTGGCGTAGTTGTATTACGATACCACTGCAATGCAGAGGTTTTGGGTTCGATCCCCGAGTCGGGCAAACTGATATTAGATCTTTCTATTCAGTATCAGATGTATTTCTACAAAGTTTATTGTAATAGATTTGTGGTCACTATTCAAATGAGAGTCTGATATGGCGATAGATTGCGAACATAGACTAGATCACATTATGAGACGTGGTGAAAAGTTGGTTGCACCTCTGCCTACCCCTTCAGGGATATAGGCGGGATATGTGTTTGTTTTTTTAATATTTTGTACAACTAAGAAAATAATTTTACATAATTAATGCAGCTGTCATTTGTCTATATCCCTGTTCTGTGGTCATATCTACTAACTCGTTATAGATATATATGAACATGCCTACATATAATTATTTTGGTTATGCCTAACTTTGCATTATAGGGATGTAGTTGATAGGTGGTTATTCGATGATAGATTTTCCAATCTAAAGAAGAGATTTAATACTAAATTTCTACTAAACCCATACATGTTAGTGATCTGTCTTGGCCTAGCAAATATTTTTAGATCTTCCCAATGTAGACAAGAACATCCCTTGAGACTTGAAGCCGTGTGAGACAAAAATATGTTACCCGATGGTGCTATAAATACTCAAGAGTGAACACAATCGTACTCATTGTAGGCAGGAAAATAATGTCACAGAAAAAATAAAATACATGAACACATGAACTGAGAGCCTCCTCATTTTTTGGAAATCGATTTAAAAAGGACTCCGACATGTTTCAGGCAATTTATTAAGTTTGTATTACCAGCTTACATTTTTTCAAATTACTTCAGTTCTACAAAATCGTCAAATTCAGAATCTATCAACGTTCTCTCTACTCTACTTAAAAGAGCTTTTGCAATCCCAACACTTTGTTAGCCTAACATTTTATTAGGATTTATTCATTTGCATTTCACAAAGAAAACGGAAAATTTAATGCTTAAATAACATTTTATGGAGTAGGTATCTACCATTGTATGAAAAAATAAATGAATGGATGAGAAAAAGTATAGGAAAGTCGTTCGTCTGAACAACAGCTGTTTGTTAAAGAAAGCCTGGAGTAAGTTTTGTCGAACTATCCTTTGTTTTCAATTATAAGAAAGGAGGTTTTTCCTTTTGTTTGTATCTATTTTCCAGTGACAATAATTGTCTTTTGGAGATGTTATTAGTTGGAATGCAATTTAGTAAGCTTAAAACAATCGTGATTATGATCAGTTAACCGGCTCGGTAGTATAATCAAACTAAATTTATATTAATTTGTAATTGTTGTGAGCTTTTTCAACTTATATTAATACATAAATAACAACCCGCCATAATTTAGTCAGGCTTTGTAGCGATACTAAAACAAAATCTAAACATTTTTTTGCTCTTAACCAACCCGTATAAACTTAATAAAAATGTTAAGAATGCTATTTTAGAAGTACAGCAACTGGCGACACATCTAGCTGTTAGCAAGATACCGCATTGACCCGGCTTAACACGCCTCCAAAATGAAAGATGGCAATTCGGATAGGTCCCGACGTGCCTTCCATTAGTGTCCAATTAAGGACGGCCGATATATTTCAAATAAATATTTGTTATAAACGTTTTTCGTTTGCTTGGTATTTTTTATACTAAATGATATAAGTAAGGTATCCGACCGTAAGCGCCCATAAACATAAGCTACGATTTCGAAACTAATATTTAAATGATCCGAAACGCTCTTCTAATTTGAATTTTATATCTTTAAGTTATAGCACGTATTTCAAAATCAAGGTTACTTTGTAAAGTGTTGTGTGGTAGCACATTGTATGAGCTATTTTGTAATTACGGCTTTGAGTACAAAATGTTGGTGACAACTGGTCCGCCCGCATACGCCGTCCGTACCATTTCAACTTTATATGGCAATATAAGAAGTTTATAGGCACGTAAATTCGTTTAATTATTATGACTACGTTTTATAATTGTATTTATATTTGAACGTACCTTAATTGCCATGCTATTGAGCTCATAATATTTAAGCGCATTGCGGTAAAAGTTCGGATGATTTTCAATTTTCGAACGCAAGCGCTATGATGATCGACGAAAAATTTCGGATGGTTTTCATATTTCGAACGCAATAATAATTATAAATGAATCACGGACAATAAAATATGATTCTCATGTAGGTATAGTGCTCTCGAACACTGTGCGGTGTGACGTCAATTTCGTATATTGCGAAGCCGTTCCTTTATAGTTAGCTATACTGGCTACTGCTTAAAACAGAACTCAGTCCAGTATACTGTTATCCATGTTTTTGGAGTTGTTTTCACGTGAAAATAATTATGAGTGTAGATAACGAGAAAATATTTTATAATAATTAGGTTACGAATTGAATTGTGATACAATTGAATATGTGCCCATGGATGCACAATCATAAATTTCTTCAGTCACTTTCAATTCATACAAAGTATTGGTTTTACACTGCAATAAGCACAAATTGTGTGTATTAGTTACGTGTGTATTAAGTGGACGAAAGCCTAGTTGGGAATGGAGCGGTCTGCCGAGACAATGTCCGGAGGTTCAAACCCAAGGCACACACCTCTGACTTTTCGAAGTTACGTGTGTATTGTTTATCAATTATCGTTCGCCTTAACGGTGAAGGAAAACATCGTCAGGAAACCTGCATACCTAAGAAGTTCTTCATAAGAATTTCGAAGGTAAGTATGTGAAGTCTACCAACCCGCACTAGGCCAGCGTGGTGGACTAAGGCCTAAACCCTCTCAGTAGTAGAGGAGGCCCATACCCAGCAGTGGGACAGTATATAATACAGGGCTGGTATTAAGTACAAACTCTTAAAATTTCCATGTTTTTTTTAACGGCCGGTATATTTGAAATACAGCATTCAATAATAATTTATTAACAACAGTGCAAGCTGTTAAACTCGACACTGTTGATCACGTGATCAAAGCACTGGGAGCACCTAACCTCGAAAGCGCCAGTGCTCACAGTACAAAAATGGCGACTATTATAACGTCATATATTTCCCTAAGATGCTTCAGCAGTATACTATCAGTCCATTACGGAACGAATTTCTCCCCAGTAACCACAGTTTACTAGTGGTAGGTCTCTCATATACTGCGCCGGTGCGCGTCTACTTGCAAACTCGGGCGCTCGCCGTCTGACGCAATAGGCTTGGTGCCCCCTATCCGTTGTAGACGCGCATCAAGTATTTACTATAATGTTGTATAAGTGTATATATTGTGATTTATGGCTGATCTGGCGTCCGTCCGTTCAGTACATTAGGTGGCCACTGAAAATCAGTGCTGTTTTTGTTTTGTCATAACACAGTTTATGCTGAAATGACCACCTAGTCGTCGCGGTGAATATTATGTTCTGCTTTGGTAGTTTTTTTTTTTTTATGTATCACGTGTACCGCGACAATAGAGTATTCTTTCTCTCTATATGTAAGAGTCCGTCTGGGTTGGTACCACCGCAATATTTATTTCTACCACCAAGCAGCAGTGTTACAGGCACTGTTGTGCTTCGGTTTGAAAGACATTGTAACCAATGTAACTACTGGGTATAATGAGACTTAACATCTTATGTCATGAGCGCAGTCAAATGCCACACAGTACTTTGTAACTCAAGGTGCTCAATGGTGTTGAAATTGCTTATGGGTGGTCGTATCGCTTACCATTAGGCGAACGACATGCTCGTGTCGTCATTATGTAACTGAGCTCGGAAAAGTTAATAAGTAATATTGATAAGGTCGCTGAAATTCTATTTCGAATATTAAAAACAATGTACCAGATATTTCGATACCTCATTTACATAATTATTACTTAAAAATAGCACGTTTCAAATCCTTAAATGTAAAAAAGAACCTTACCTCAAAGCAGTCAATGTTCCAATATTTCGT
Source organism: Lapara coniferarum (assembly GCA_949316025.1). Taxonomy (NCBI): domain Eukaryota; kingdom Metazoa; phylum Arthropoda; class Insecta; order Lepidoptera; family Sphingidae; genus Lapara; species Lapara coniferarum. The sequence goes on from OX438921.1 coordinate 6,624,965, forward strand.
TACCTGAAATAATAAAACGAAAAAATAATTATTGATGTTTCATAAAATCCGGTGTAAGCCAATGATTTAAATCAAACATGGCTGCTGAAAGAAGAAATAAATCGTACAAGGATTTGGAACGGGTTGCAGGAAATCACATCTGATGTCGCAATATATTTACTACAAGCTCAGTATTTTTAATTAGGTTAAAAAAATAACCCGGGGGTTATTCGTAATTAGGTTAAAAAAATATATATGTTTCGATTTTTTTCCGGAATTTGTGTCGGGACATAAAATATTTCTAGAAAGTATCGACGCGAGGACGCTTGGGTCAAAACATTACTAGATATGTATGTATGTATTCATAGAAGTCAGTTCAGTGGTTCAGCCGTGAAAGCGTAACAGACAGACATACGAAGTTACTTTCCCATTTATATAATACTAGCTTTTGCCCGCGGCTCCGCCCGCATTAAAAAGTTTTTCCGGGATAAAAGTCCCGGTTTATATTTTCCCGGGATAAAAAGTAGCCTATATGTTAATCCAGGACATGATCTACCCGTGTGCCAAATTTCATCGAAATCCGTTCAGTAGTTTTTGCGTGAAAGAGGAACAAACATCCTTACATCCATACATCCAAACATCCAAACATCCAAACATCCAAACATCCAAACATCCATACATTCTTACAAACTTTCGCCTTTATAATATTAGTAGGACTAGCTTTTGCCCGCGACTTCGCTCGCGCGATTATGTTTTTCCGGGATAAAAATCCCGCGTTGTATTTCCTGAGATATAAAGTCTCTGTTACTCGCTGATAATGTAGCTTTACATTGGTGAAATTATTCTGAACGTCGGTCCAGTAGTTTTTGAGTTATGCCATTACAAACAAACAATAAAATCTCTCCTCTTTGTAATATTAGTATAGACACTGGTGATATTCCCCGTAATATAACTAACCGTTCTCTAACTTCTGTTTGCCTAGTACCGTAGTATGCGTAATGTCACGTAACACAAAATAAATTTCAGGAAAGCTCTTCCACAAAAGCATCACGTTTGCTCTCACCTCTCCCATTCGCGGAATGGTTGAGTGACCGCTTCATCGTCAAAGGTCATGTTTAACAGGGATTTCATCCTCTTTGAGTGCGTACTCAACGAATCAGGATCTTATTCGGATGATTTTATGATCTTATTCTGTTTATAGTATTTTTCGTTAAAAGAAAAGACCTTGTTGTGTAAAACGGTTCTGAGGTTCCTGTTAATTGACTTTCGGTGTTCTCTATTGACGACTTACTTTTTGCTACGGCGCCGCTTGTATTAAATAGAGATAATCAACTGATTCACAGTTTGTTTAAATAACGAGACACATACGGTACATAAAGTACAGTCAGTCACATAAGTATCTGAACAAATTAATAAATTGCCTATACGCGTACAGCTCAATTAGAACGTTATATTTTCTTTGTGTAAAGTAAAGTAAACTTTTATTTTTGTGAAGAAAAAACGAAAATTGGTAAGAACACAAAAGTATAGAGGCGATTTAAAGTTTTTAATTTGTTCAGCTACTTATACGGCTGACTGTACATTATGTACTATATGTGTCTTGTTATTTAAACAAACTATGAATCAGTTGATTGTCTCTATTATATACAAGAGGATTAAGACCTTAGTCCACCACGCTGGCGTAGTGCGGGTTGGTATACTTCACATACCTTCGAAATTCAGAGAACTTCTCAGGTATGCAGGTTTCCTCACGATGTTTTCCTTCACCGTTAAGGCGAGTGGTAATTCACAAAGAATACACACATAACATTTTTAAAAAAAAGTCAGAGGTGTGTGCCCTTGGGTTTTGAACCTGCGGACATTCGTCTCGACAGTCCGTTCCACTCCCCACTAGGCTGTCGCGCTCTACCTATATAACTTATTTAGTACTGCTTAAACAGATAGACTCATGTGATTTTCACTTAATTTTTTTATGACTGTACTAATCCTACTAATATTATAAAGGCGAAAGTTTGTAAGAATGTATGGATGTTTAGATGTTTGGATGTATGGATGTAAGGATGTTTGTTCCTCTTTCACGCAAAAACTACTGAACGGATTTCGATGAAATTTGGCACACGGGTAGATCATGTCCTGGATTAATACATAGGCTACTTTTTGTCCCGGGAAAATATAAACCGGGACTTTTATCCCGGAAAAACCCTTTAATGCGGTCGGAGCCGCGGGCAAAAGTTAGTTACCTATAATAATAAGATGTGACACTATTATCACTGTTAAGTCAAAAAAATACAAACACACGAATTGAGAACCTCCTCCTTTTGGAAGTCGGTTAAAAATACGTAGCACTTAGTATGAATAAATGAAGCATATTGTATGTAATTTGTATTGAAGTGAAAATAAAAGAATGGATTATTGTATGCCAATAGAATGCTGAAGACTGGCATATAGTCTTTTGTATTCTTTACAGAAGAAAAACGTTCAGAAGTAATTATTTTCTAGCATTCTAGTGTATTACTAGTGTTTATTTAACACTTAAACTATTTAAATAATAGAATGAAGTATTCAAATTCGAATTCGTGTACACTACTAAGTTTTTGTTACATGGTTGAGTGGAAATTGGTGACAAGATATAACATAGTTAAGTGAAAACTCAGTTACAAACATAGACGTGACCTCATGACATTTGCCTGGTTCTAAGTTAGGATTCGAAGTCAGCTTGATTTAGCCTACTGTATTTGTATAGCTTATTCTAGTTTGCCATTAATTCTTACACACTTTGCAAAGCTACATATGCCGTTGAAACATTCATGTAATTTAATTATATAAAAAACGATATCTCAATTTCTATTCATCCTCCGGAAAATTTCCTGGTGGTTATATAAATATGTCGTATCGGCCCCGATAGCGATCACTGTACATAAGGTGTAAAAACCCGCCATAATAGTCAATTTAAATGAGCCGCGTTCTGGGATCAGCGAGGGTATATCCGGTTCAAACAGGCCGGCATAATAATGTCGACTGACAAGGGACTAATCATCGCTCGTCAGTCAACACTCTATCTGGACTTCTCTCCGCTTACCATCAGGTGCAAAGAGATCATTTACTTAAAAAAAAGTTTCTTTCATGAGCAGTGTTGCTCAGTGAAAACTGAACTGAACTCTCCAATGTTTGCGTATATCAATTAAGAACATATCTATGTTTATTAGTACTAGTTTTACTCTCCACCTGCGTAAAATACCATTTTGTAAGTCAAAGTTCAATGCCGGGTGGAACAGGAGACTAGCTCCAGAAAATTAGTTACCGAAATTACTGTTTTCAAACCATACCATACCAGCCCTGTAATACTGCCCACTGCTAGCCACAGGCTTCCTCTATTACTGAGAGGGTTAAGGCCTTAGTCCATCACGATGGCCTAGTGTGGGTTTGCAGACTTCACATACCTTCGAAATTCAGAGAACTTCTCAGGTATGCAGGTTTCGTTACAATGTTTTCCTTCACTGTTAAAGCGAGCGATTATAATTCACAAAGAATTCACACATAATAATTATAAAAGTCAGAGGTGTGTGCCCTTCGGTTTTGAACCTGCAGACATTCGACTCGTCAGTCCGTTCCCCTCCCAACTAGGCTATCGCCGCTTTTTCAAACAAACGGAACAAAATCAGTTTTACATTGTAAGTTTTGGCGGGAACGTGGAAGTGTCATGAGGTGCTCTTGTTTTAATTCATTATTTTGGTGATATTTAGTGTTATATTGCATAATTAAGGTGGTATATTATCCAATATAGTTGTATTAAAGGTCTCAAATGAACTGAGTTGTAATATCAGTGCTAATCAAGTGCTTTTTTTGTTGCCGCCAAAACTTCTCGACAAAGTCTTGGTAAGGTAGCCACTGCTTTACTTCGACATAGTAGTTAGTACTGAGTATAACAAAGAAACAATGCAACTGCAACAAAAAATTGTCTTATCTAAAACTTTCGACACTGGCAGATGCGCAAACCGCCAAAGGAAAAAAAGGGTTAATACTTTCGGCTATGTAATTGTCACTGTCTATAATTCCTAGTAAATGTCTGTAATACCTAGTTTTGTATTTTTTTAGTGGCATGGATTTATAAAGCAGACAATGCTATTCGACAGAAAAAAATATCGCATTAAAATAGATAGCATATTCTAGGAGAGGCATTTGTTCGAACAAGTCAATTGTAAAATATTAGAATTTGCCGGCGCTCCGCCCGCGTTAAAAAGTTTTTCTGAGATAAAAGTCCCGGCTTATATTTTTCCGGGATAAAAAGTAGCCTATGTATTAATCCAGAACATGATCTAACTGTGTGCTAAATTTCATCGAAATCCGATCAGTAGTTTTTGCGTGAAAGAGGAACAAACATCCATACATCCTGACATCCATACATTCTTACAAACTTTCGCGTTTATAATATTTGTAGGATACAATAGTGATAAATGGAAAGCAGGAAGATATTAATTTGCATTTAATTTACATTTAATCTTTCCCTGTAACATACGAATTTTTTTTTTTTTTTATGTTTCCTTTCTAATTGTTTTATTGGAGGGGGCCAAGTACGTATCAAATAGCGGAACTTCACCCCCCAGATACCTTCTGTGAAAACACATCGATAATGTTGTATATAATTATACCAAATTGTTCAGCCAGAATAAAAAAAATATCCAAGAAGGGAAAAATCTTGGATTTTTTCATTTTCTTGGTGTTCTGTCTAGAGTTACAGTTAAAGCAAGTACTGAATTTATTTATAGCTTCCTTTTTTCCGTAAAATATTCATGAAGCTTTAATTTTGGGAAAAGAGATTCACGCAAACTGTACCAGAAACAAAAGCTATTACCGTGCTTTATATCAATTAATTATGATCTTTAATGTCCTTATAACTTGGTTGGTAAATAAATTTCAGGCATGATTATGTGGGGATCTGATTTACGTCGAATTGTGAAGTATGTTAAGATTGAAAATAAATTAACACTTGATGAAACCAGAACAATATTTAATGGAAGTAATTTACAAAGTGACACGAAACCGTTTGACGAGCATTTCGCACATTAATGAATGTTAATAAAGAGCTCATTTAAAGTAATGAATACAAAATTCAATTCATTAAAAGTTTGGTTTCAAACTGGATGTCTTTAATTAACAAGTTCATTATAATGGTGACATAAATGTTCATGTCTTTTAAATAATATAGTATTATCGGAATAAGGGTTGCGCTTCTGAAATATTTGTATACACCTATATTAAATTCAGATCGATTAATTATAAAACCAAATTAATATGATCTCATTTAAATAATCGTTAGTCGTAGAAAACGACATTATCAGTGACAGTAATATTAGAACAGGGTAAAATTTGGTTACAAATTATGTAAATTTGTGCACTATTGTGCACACATACAAAACAAGGTTATTACCTTGTAGCGAATAGAAAGGACTTCTAAAAAAATCCATAATAATCCTCTTCCTATTCGATAATTGTAATGCGTACGCAATATAACTACGCCACCGAGACAGTCACAAGCCATAAGAATATCGAAGGTATCTAGAATCTGCCAGGCCAACGTGGTGGAATAATTCCTAAAGCTTCTCAGTAGTAGAGGAAGCCCGTACTCAGCAGTGGGCAGTATTTAATACAAGGCTGGTTTTATTATTATGATAGTAATTTTTTATTCATGTAAACTAATGACTGACTGGCGTAGTAGTATTACGGTACAACTGCAATGCTGAGGTCTCGGGTTCAATCCCCGGGTTGGGCAGTGATGTTGAGTTTTTCTACTCAGTATCAGCCTGGAGTCTGGAATTTGTGCCCGATATGGCGATAGGATCGCCTCCTATCATCATAGGACGAAATACGCACGGCAAAGGGTGGGTGCACTTGTTACGCCTCTGCCTACCCCTTCGGGATAAAAAAAAAGACGTGTGGCACTCCGAGACTGCCGCGGTAAAGCTATTGCATAAATTCTAATATTTATAACCTCTTTGAACAGATATAAAATAAAATATTCATCGATAGTCAATGGACTAGTATCCAGAGCCGTAATATTTAAATAAAACCTCTTTGAACAGACATAAAGTAAAAACTTTTTAAAAATTCAAACTTAGAATCACGTCATCCTGCCGCGTTTGACATTTCGATATGTTTCACTGACTGGAATAATTTTTAAATACACGGTAATTTAGACCTTTTATCGTTTAACATTCAACTCATATCCTTTTACATATTGTATTCTTACAAGACTGCGATATTAAATTTACTTATGGAATTTTACACTCTACATGGTTGTGATAGAGTTGAAAATAAAATATCACCGCTGTGCCGGTCGGAGTGAGGAGTGACAGGTTTTTTCGTTACGGAATTTCTGGATTCGGTCTCCACGCTCAAGGCCCGCAATAGAAGCTATGCAATAGCTTAAAAAGCTGTGAGTGTATGTGTGTAAACAGCAATTTGCATAATTAATAGATGTTATATAAATACCATAACAATAGAACACAAGCGCCGTTGTAAAATATGACGTAAACGTCGTACATTATATAATTCGGCAGGAAGAGGATAATGCCATTCGTAAAATTATATTTCCACACGCTCGCTGCGAAAACTTTTTGCAGGAGGTTTTAATTGAAATCTCGACGGACGGCTTAATATCATTAGAGAAAGTCTTTTCGCACTGGTCGATCAATTATATTACGCCCTTGGATATATCGTCCCGATAAATACAAATAAAAACTTCGTAACTGAGCGGCTGGGATTGGAAGTACCTAAACTTAAGTAGAATGAATAAAATATTATTATGTATTTTAAGCGGCGATAGCCTAGTTGGGAGTGGAACGGACTTCCGAGACGAATGTCCACAGGTTCAAAACTCAAGGGTACACACCTCTGACTTTTAAAAAAAGTTAAGTATGTGTAAATTCTTTGTGAATTATCGCTCGCTTTAACGGTGAAGGAAAATATCATGAGGAAACCTGCATACCTGAGTAGTTTTTGAAATTCGAAGGTATGTGAAGTCTGCCAACCCGCACTAGGCCAGCGTGGTGGACTAAGGCCTTAACCCTTTCGGTTGTAGAGAAGGCCCGTGCCCAGCATTGGGCAGTATTACAGGGCTGGTATGGTATGGTATGCATGTACTACAGATGCTAGGTGTGGTTTCACTAGAACTATTTAAATCCCGTTTTTTCGAGAATATTTACACAATCATGAGTCAGTGGTTTAAAAATCGTGCACGTGTAAGACTCGGAACAGATGACAACGCCTGTCCGTCAGAGCCGTGGAGGACGCGTATTATTAATTTATTTTCAAAATTGCCAACGTGGATTCATCATAGAAAATTTCTCAGAGCATATAAATATTTTGCTAGGTTACGTCAGTTTTACAAAAGATTATTGTACAGACATGTGTTGTTATATGTTATTCCAATAATTAAATCTATGACAATATCTAAGCGCTAATTTTATTGGTATCACAAAAGTAATTTTTAAAATGAATGAGAGAGAATTTAAAATTTGGTTATGACATGACTAAAATAGTTCGATTGTTCCAATTTTTTAATTTAGCAGGGTTATAATTTGACTCGTCAAGCCCCGCGACGGACGTCGGCGTCCATATATATAGTATAGGGTTTCCCCATACATCTATCTATATATATAAGCGGGGCTTAACGGGTTAATTGATGGATTATTTTTGTCTCATGGTTAAAAACAATGTATTCATACCAACTAAAAGAAAATCGATTCGAATCGACGCCACACACTAAAGAAAGTCGTTTACATAAAGACGCGAGACGCACTGTGAATTAGGAAATTTATGATTCTATTTTTGGTACTTATTATCTGAAATAATATAACAAGGATGTCGAGTAAACCGTACATTTGCGGGTAATTAAGTAATTTTTACAAATTATAACTTATGAATTGTTTAATCATCATTACCAACCTAATATAACTTATATTATGTAACTATAGTGAGTATGTATTATCAGTGAATGCTGTGTCTACTTCTTAACAATCATGTACTTAGACTTAGTTTATTTGATTTCTCTATATGTTTTAGTGGATGTTATAGTTTATGATTGATTGTAGACCTAATAATAAATAAATAAATAATATAAAAAAATATTAATGAGATACAAAACCATAAAATAACACACTGAAGTAAGATGGATACTTTAATAGTTTGATTTTTCCGTTTAGTTAGGTTATAATATATCTGACGCCTGAAAATAAACCATAAAAGAAGTGGGTTAAGAGTGAAAAAACTCAATCAACCAAGATTATTTCGAGCTCGTAAATGTTTTCATGTTAACGCGTAATATGAACTGATACGTATAATAAAACATACCTATTTATGTAAAATCGTTTCGTCGTCGAGTTATATTGGTGATTATCGTAAAACATTTATTATGATTAGACAAATCATTCACTTTATCGACAAATGTCTGACGGTGTATCCGTCACTAAGCGATAAAAACTTAAGTACAATGTTTTTTTTTTATAAAAATATAAATCGACCGAAGGCTAGTTGGCTTTAGTGACATATTTTTTTCGAAAAGTTTAAACTATATTCAAAAAACGCAGAAAAAATTGTCGATTCCAAATATGTATAAAACTCAATATCGCCAAAAATTTTTGCTGTCAATTAGACTTAAAAAAGTCGATGTAGTATTTTCAACAGTTTTTTTTTCGAAAACTAACTGATTAAAATTACCGATTTCAGTGCAAGATAAAAAATTCAACGTACAATAGAAATAAATCTTTGTTAACTTATCAATGGATGCTGTTTTTAATCTAAAAGCAGTTATGTTATCGGAAATGCTACTAGAATTTGTTATATTACGTCAATAGACATTGTTATCTATATTAAAAATACCTAGACCTTGTGATTTATAAAAGCCAGCGTACATAATGTAGTTATTACATAACTAAATTAAAATCTGTAGTAAGATAAGTATATTTAATTTAATTATTAGGTATAAACCTTGGAGAATTACACGCTTATGAGAATGATGGTATTTTCTATTACAGCATGCGCAAAATTCGTACCTAAAGAATTCGGTGAATTTGCTATTGAAATTACTAATTAAAATTTTAGAAGCTAAAAGAAATGACACAGGCTTTATTTCATAATACCAAACACTGTGAAATGGAACGCTTTGTTAAAATACTTATAGTACTGGCACGCTACAATGGCCATTTTGACGTTTGTCCGCTCATCAAGTTTCGTATTAATTCATAACTACCTTGAAGGAGCTAATTGCTGTACATTATTGTCAACGGTGACGTGCAGATAAAATCATGGAGGATAGAAAATCATGGAATGTATTTTACTGGTGGTAGGTCTCTCATATGTAAGACCCCGTCTGGGTGGGTACCACTGCAATGTCTATTTCTACCGCCAAGCATTAGTGTGCATGCACTGTTGTGTTTCGGTTTGAAGGACATTGTAGCCAGTGTATCTACTGTACATAATGAGACTTAACATCTTATGTCTTAGGATGACGAGCGCAATGGAATGCCACACAGTACTCTGTAACTCAAGGTGCTGGATAATATGGCTACAGTTTATGGGTGGTCGTATCGCTTACCATCAGGCGAACGACATGCTCGTCACGTCATTCAATGCAATAAAAAATATATATACGTCACAACTGAGCATTTGTTTATCGAAATTTGAAATTAAAAAAATAAAATCTAATATGATCATCGCTTATCAATCGCTGATATTATGATCGACCGCTGGCCAGCACAACTTCTACCTCCGGCACCGCGCATTTGAGTATTTTTTTTTGATAATGTATTGAGATTCACCTCACTATTTTAAGCTGTCAAAAGGGCCACAATAGAATCTCCACAAAATCATGTTTATTATGTGTAGGTAAGTGTGAATACCTCCTTAGGCACACAAAATTCAATATGGTACTAGTGTGTTTACCTAATGTAAACATGCCTAACTTTATTATTTATATTCGTTTTCTCTGACGTAGTGCACTTTGCCAACTAGTGGGCTAGGGCTGTCGATAACGCGATAATTCCCCACGAAAAAAAGGGTTGTCACACTATCAAGGTGTATGACATCATCTGGCGGGTAGTAAATCTCATTTAATTTTCTAAACAATGATGTTCTATGAATCTCCTACATATAAGAAATAACAATATCTTTTGCGTTTAGGAATCGAAATGCTTGTCTGTAACACATCAATACCAAAGGATACAAACACCACGTGAAATTTTTACATTATTTTCCAATCAAATTTAAAATCTGCCAACCCTATTTTTAGCCAGCAAACATCTTGTATGAATGAATTGAATTAGAATATAAACACTATAACATACGTCAAGCTATATAATGTTTTCTTCGTTATAGAGAGAGATCGTTATATGGGAAAAAAGAAGAAAGAAGAAAGATGACGAAATTGTTTTAATTACTAAGACCAAAATGTAATTGCGCAAATCTAATCCAAGCATCAACTGTTCATTTGCGTTTATAGATATTATTAAACATGTTCACAATAAGAAGTTAATAGCAGGAAAGCTGTGTACGATATCTCTAGAGACAAGATCGACACCTCAGTTTTAGTCGAACCCTTGATAACACAAAGAGAACTATAATACTGATGTCTAAACATGAACGTATTCTTTCGTATAGAGAGTGTTGCGCTTTAAAGAGTGTATCAATGTGCGAGTTTTAACTTACGAAATTGAACTAATTTCTACGTTTTATGGAGTTTTTCGTCATAGAGAATGACGTTATAGAGACCTTGTACCTACTGTATTAAAGAAATCTTATTTTCGCACGTCTTGAGTTTGTTGCTAATGTTTTTCTATTTTACGTCATCTTCCGAGCATCTAAAGGTCGGTACCCACTAGAAGATTTATGATGTAATGTTATAAACCGAATATTGGTTTCGCTTAAATAAATAAATTAATACCAACATTCGAACATGCAGCACTGTAATACTTGATTAACATAAATTACCATTTTACTAAATTTTCAAATACACATAATATAGAAACCTATGTTCATATAAAGGCTATTAAGATGAGTCAATACATAATCGAAAAGATTTAAATTTAATTAACAGCGTTTATTTCATGAAAATTTACTCCCATCAAAAGATTATGTTTGAAATCTCATAGCACAACGCTGCGTGCCACCTCGTTGCAGTCGTCCCAATAACGTCACAATATAATGCGTTTTTCTACATCCATAGACAAAGTAGCGGGCACAGCTAGTACCCTAATACGTTGATGAATCGTACTACTGTATTGTTGGTAATCCGATTTTGTGATGTCACTCTTGCACCCAGTGGATGCTCACCTTTAACGGTTATCTAATCGGCCGGGCGGTGTATGCGCCGTTTATTTATTAGCATGAGCGGCGGGCCTTGACTGGCCGGTTGCATTTAGGCTGAAATATGATCACGGGAATTGTTTATGGTAATATACAGCATCAATGACAGTTGAGGTTAAGTATTATTGTTGCAGTCGGCATTTACTTGTTTCTTTGCCTGCCTCGGTGGCTAGTTGTATTACGGTATGATTGCAATGCTGAGGTCTCGGTTCGATCTCCGGGTCGGGCAAAGTGATATTGGCTTTTAAATTCAGTATCAGCCCGGAGTCTGGAATTTGTGCCCGATATGGCGATAGACTCGCCCCTTATCACATCAAGGGATGGAATACGCACGGCGAAAAGTGGTTGCCCTGGTTGTGCCTCTGTCTGTCCCTTCGGGGATAAAAGGTGTGAGTGTGTGTGTTCTTTGAAAGGTAAGCTAAGGGTCATAGGGGTTTTACTTAATTTACTTTATATTTACGTTCACGTTGGCTGGTCCTAGGATATATTTTGTATCAGACCGGATAGCAACATAAGGTGCTAAAATAGCCATGCCATAGTGAACCAAATTCAAACCAAACCCGTCAACTCCAAATTCCATCCACAACACCTCGGAGGTTGGAAATCCACCACAGTACGTTTCAGCCGACATTTTTTACCACGTATTGCTAAACTCTGGAACCAATTGCCGCCAGCAGCATTTCCGGATACGACCTGGCGACCTTAAAATAAGAGCGTATTCCCACCTAAATGGACGGCAACGCATCTCTGTGCCCCCTGTTATTGCAGATGTTCATGGTCGGCGGTGATCACTTACCATCAGGTGAACCGTATGCCCGTATGCCACCTATATCATAAAAAAATAGTGGGCCACGTAAGTGTGCCGCGTTCTGGGATCAGCCTGTGTATATCCGGTTCAAACGGGTCTATTACTACTAACAGACGATAGGTTTGGTATCATCGTACCAATTCGTGACGCGGTACAGTCTTCACGCCACACGATCGAACCGTATCATGCGATGTCCAGTTGTATCCAACCAAGTTTGATGGACAAGCCATCGAACCAGCCGTACCAACAATAATAATAATAATGTCCATCGAACCGTGCCCCACACGATGCGATATGGTTCCATGGCATACCGTTTTAATGGTTCGGCTGTACCAAATCGCATCGTATGTGCCCACTTTAAGTGTCGACTTACGAGGGATAGTCTTCGCCCGTGAGTCGACACTATCTGGACCTGTTTCTGATAAACTCAAAAGAACACTAGTGTCTCTCAAATTTCTATTTTTGTTGCGAAACCTACAACATATTTTACTGTCATGTTCAACATGTATACATTGGGTAAACACGTTTAGTTTCCAGTTTTTAAGGACAGAATTACTAGGCATATAGAGCTAACCTAAACTATGACGAGGGCAGTGCCATCCAATAATTATTCTGTTCTTGGTTGTGTTGCTACCGTTTATTTACATTTTGGCACTTAATATTAGACGAGTGAATGGTCTAATGCTTATCCTTCCTTAAATATTGTAACACAAAGTACCCTTCGCATCTGTCTGTCTGAACGCAATAAACTTAACACTAACGAACGGATTTAGATGGAATGTCTCTTTTTATCCTGGAATAATATATGGCGGGAATTTTAACCCGGACAAAATATTTCACACAGACAAAGCCACGAGCAAAAGCTAGAGATGCACAAAACAAAGAGACAACGCCTTTGAATATAATTCTGTGAGTAACGATAGTTCAAGAATCACAAAAGTCAATAGTATGTAAATATATTCTATAACCAGTAGGTATGTAACTTTACTAGACTCGCGCCAAACTTCGTGTATGGCCAATGGTCTTGCTCTGCTGTTCCGTGTTTGTCTAATGACTGTTTTTATGTTTAGTATTATATTGCCATAATTTTCCATTTTTTTTTCTTTATCAACCCTTCAAGGCCCGCTTATACAAGGTTGCTATGATCCAGGGGCATTAAAATGGACAGAGTACTCCATATCGGCTCGGAAATAATTCGAAACGGTCAAAAACTCGATAAAGATAAAAATAGAAAATCACTTTTATCTAACAAGTTCTATCAATTTAATACGCAAACACCATTTATAAATATTTACACTAACCTGCGGTCATCTGCGTGACAAAACGGCAACGTCGCATTCTGTTGTCTTTCATGTCGCCGATGAGCCGACCGGCAAATACAAATAGATAGGTAGCTCGGCGCATAAGCGGGTGGGTCTCAAGTACAAATTTAAAAATTTTCGCTGTCACAAAGTTACAGAAACCAAACACAAACATACAAAAGATCGGTGCTCGTATCACACAAAGAAATAAATAAACACTATCACTTTTTAATACATTTACATTAGTGTCCTATCACATAAACAAAAAGCAATATTTGGATATTCTCAAAATGGCGCGTAAGCAATAATAAGATTGTACCTAGGAAGCGGCTCAGGCGCTTTCGCAAGGCGTCTCATGTCCCGGAGCAATTACGGCGACACACTAAAAAAAACTAAAACAGTTCTTTGAATTTTTGAAGATTGGAATGACCCAGGTCTATTTATTAATCGCTTCTTTGTTTATGTTACAAAGTTATGATGTAATGTTATTGTGTTCTCGTTCTTATTGTACTAAGATTAAGACTCACTTTGACGTGATTATTGGCTGATAGAGGGGCAACGTCTCCTAATTTTGTTGATATTTAAGGTCACGCACCTTACATGACCTTAGATAACTATGTTTAGACTCTCGGTCAGCTGTTAGGGCAGATATACATCCCGATGTAGTTTTGCAAAGACGAAAAATCTATACTGTGGCTTAACTATTCCTCCTATTGAACTGAAATTTGGTGTAGAGCTTGTATATGGTACATTACATATGTAGCTAGAAATAAAGCCTCACCGTTTAATCAACCTTGTATATATAGATGTATGAGAAAACCCTATGTATATGGACACCGGTGTCCGTCGCGGGCCTTGACAGACTACTACCGAAAAGCTCCAGACTGTAATTATAGCAACACATAACTAAAAAAAAATTATCTTTTTTATGAGTTTAGAAAAATATTGCAGTAATTGGACAACATATTTTCGTCTTCGTATTATTGGTTTCTTTGAGATTTGAAAAAAAAATCGCTATAAATAATTTATCTCCCTCTAACCGAATGCCAAGGAATCCTTTATAAGGTCTTGTTTGAAGTTGCCAAATCCACCCTCATTCAGTCTTGTTATAATTTATAGGTTCAAACAAGCAGAGTCGCGTGGGAGACAGATAAGTGTAACATTATGTAGAAAATGGAGTGACGTGAAAGATTTCTGATGCCGTAATGTTTTCGGCAATACTTTTCGGCTTCATGATGGCCGAAAAAAAATAATTCGGAAACGGTTTCGATCAATTTTAATGTAAATGAGCTAGGAAGAAAGATAAACAAAGTATTTGTTGTTCACTGACAGGATTGGTTTTAGGTGTATAATCAAAATTATGTTGCTTGCAACTTCGACTGGGTGCATCACCTTTCCCGGTGTAAAACTTCAAATGAGTACTTTGACGAGACAGATAAGATTTGAGATAAGTGGCCTTTATAATATCAGTCCAGGATCCGGTCCATCTCTGTGTCAAGTTCCATCCAAAACATTTCAGTGGTCTCTGCGTTTACATTCCATACATTTGCATTTTGTGGTGGTGGGTCTCTCATATGTAAGAGTCCGTCTGGACGGGTACCACCGCAAATCGCAATGTCTATTTCTACCGCCAAGCAGCAGTGTGCATGTACTGTTGTGTTTCGGTTTGAAGGAAATTATAGCCAGTGTAGCTACTGAGCATAATGAGACTTAACATCCTTATGTTTCAGGATGACGAACGCAGTGGAATGCCATACAGTAGGTAGGTACTTCGTAACTCAAGTTGCTAGATGGTTTTGCTACTGTTTATGGGTGTTCGTATTGCTTACCATCGGGCGAACGGCATGCTCTCGTCATTCAATGTAGTAAAAAATTTTTATGGACTGTTCAAGATGTCCATGTAAATGCTAATCATGGAATACAATATAGGGCGGCCAAATACAAAAGTCAAGGTTCCAAATAAATGGTAAACAAGATAATACATTCAGTATTAACTGCCTATACTTTAACTAGAGGTTAACATGTACTTGAACATTGTGGAACAGGACCATAGGTTTTTTTAACGTAGGCCTAAAATTCAGTACCGAATCTAAGTTAGTACGAAATAGTATCACCGCCGCATGGACAATAAACTAAAGCCAACTATTCTATAATGTATGTGTAATCAGATTTCGGCCCGAGCCCGAATAAACTACGCTTCAGCACTAACAGGCAATAAATCTAGCTGTTCGCCAGTTATCATTTCACACAGCGCAATAAACGTCGTGTGTGAATCAGCTGAATGTGACAAATTGCATCGTATATTATACACTAGCTTTTGCCCGCGGCTCCGCCCGCATTAAAAAGTTTTTCCGGGATAAAAGTCCCGGTTTATATTTTCCCGGGATAAAAAGTAGCCTATGTGTTAATCCAGGACATGATCTACCCGTGTGCCAAATTTCATCGAAATCCGTTCAGTAGTTTTGGCGTGAAAGAGGAACAAACATCCTTACATCCATACATCCAAACATCCAAACATCCATACATTCTTACAAACTTTCGCCTTTATAATATTAGTAGGATTCGCAAGCGAAACGTAATATGGACGTATGACAGTATGAAAAATCGTACATATTTTGTTTTTTTTTATACATGATATGAAATTTGTTTTAAAATCTGGTTAAGTATTCAGAACGAAAGTGATAAAAAAGGTCAAATCGATTAAATTACTATGCATAGTACCTATCTACTTACTTTTTCCTTTTCCTTGTCAGTTTATTTACCTATATTTTACGTTTGTAAAATGTATTAAAAACAATTAACATTTACATAATTTTTCCTCATAATAAAACTATAATAATGGTATACACATGCCTATCTCCAAAGTTATGATCGTTATTATGTTATGTTAACCGTGCATCGAATTGTGTTAGTACGTCATTTATCTTGTTAGCTTGGGGCGCTGGCACGTCGCTCGCGCGGCCTTCCTCAAGTTTAAGGTTGCGGTTATTTCAATATTATCTCACGTGAATATCGTTGCCTAATGGAATGATCCATAACGTAGCAGTGCATGCTCTTAGTAAATACTGAAATTATTCATACTAATCGCGCTATCTTCTGTCCACGCCTGCCTTTGTATACAGATATCCTAGATTTTCCTGTGTAAAACGACCCAAGTTTTTAAATTTTGGATGTTTAAAACTGAAGTAAGGAGCAAATCTTATGAATGTTATTAATGCGAAAGTGAAATAAATAAACGCAAAAAGTAAACTGGGAAAAATCTTTCATGCGACATTTTTGTATATTATAAAACTAGTGTTGTTCGCGACTTCGACTGCGAGAAAAGATTTTCCCGCAATGAAAGTCCCTAAATCACCATATCGATCAATAGCGCCATCTTAACAAGCCCATCTATCTAAAAAAAATCAGATTAACGAGTTCAAACTCTTCCTACGAAAGCAAATTACCGGAATATAGTCTTTAAGTCCAAAACATGGCCTACCTGTGCATTAAATTCCATCCAAATAAGTTCAGCTTTTTCCTACTAACAAACATCTTAACATTTCCACAAATATAATAATACCAGCCCTGTATTATATACTGTCCCACTACTGGGCACGGGCCTCCTCTACTACTGAGAGGGTTTAGGCCTTAGTCCACCACGCTGGCCTAGTGCGGGTTGGTAGACTTCACATACCTTCGAAATTTGTGTAAAGAACTTCTCAGGTATGCACATTTCCTTACGATGTTTTCCTTCACCGTTAAAGCAAGCGATAATTCACAAAGAATACACACATAAATTTAGAAAAGTCAGAGGTGCGTGCCCTTGGGTTTTGAACCTGCGTTTTTTTTTCATACTAATATTCGCATTTATTATAAGTAAGATAAGATTCTGATGTAGGTTCTCGTACTTACCTACATCCTACTAATATTATAAAGGCGAAAGTTTGTAAGAATGTATGGATGTTTGGATGTTTGGATGTTTGGATGTATGAATGTAAGGATGTTTGTTCCTCTTTCACGCAAAAACTACTGAACGGATTTCGGTGAAATTTGGCACACGGGTAGATCATGTCCTGGATTAACACATTGGCTACTTTTTATCCCGGGAAAATATAAACCGGGACTTTTATCCCGGAAAAACTTTTTAATGCGGGCGGAGCCGCGGGCAAAAGCTAGTTTCTAATATTTTAGCCTTTGTTTTTATGTAAAGGTCACATTATCATAACATCCTGCTTTTTGATTGTACTCATTACACCCTATCAGAAACTGATTAGGGGATTTCATTAATCTATTTGATTACCATTTGGAATACGTAATATGTTTTGACCTCTGTGATGAGGAGACCTTGTCATACAAAACCTCGTAAGATGTATTCGAGACATTCGAGTGATGTAAGCAAATATCCACGCAATTCTAAATTACGTAAGTATTATGTTTGGTGTTTCCGTAATAACCATTTAAGTGCTTGTTAGGAACCTATAACCATATTAAATTCAATGATTTTCTTGACTTAGAGTGTAGCACTTTGGTAAAGAGTAGGCTCTAAAAAAGAATTGTTAGTGTATAAACATAGTATATATAGTAGATACCGGTGTGGTTGTATATTGAAAAAAAATGTGATAAAAAGAAAGGGGATGAGTAGAAAGAGTAATGGAAAATAAATTAGGAAGTTTTATAATTCTTTTCTGTCTGTCTGTTTTTAGTTTGTTCGTTACTGCACAACTCCGAAACTACTAGACGGATTTCGATGAAATTAGGAACACCGGTAGATAATATCCTTGATTAACACAAAGACTACTCTTTATCCGAGGAAAATATAAAGCGGGACTTTTATGCCGGAAAAACTTATTCACGCGAGTGGAGTCGCGAGTAAAAGTTAGTTATATCATACTTACTTTTATTGCTTTAATAGTACTTATAAACTCACATACACTGTCTATTTCAATTGTTAGTCAGCAATACAGTTAAAATGTCAATGGACCTTAAAGATGCCTCCAAAGAATATTAAATATTGATTTATGTATGAACTTTGTCGGTAAGTTCAATGTCTATTCCCATACATATAACGTGACCTAAGTTATCATGTATTATGCTTAGTCATAATCATGCGTCATATCTATAAAATTGAGCCAATATCAGTGATTTGTTAAATGGTATTTTTAGTTTATGTACCTATTGGAAAGGAACTATAAAGCATTGGGTTGATTCGAAGGGTAAAAAGTGCTAAGGGCCTTTGAGTTCTCGTGGTGGAATTCTCCAGATGCCCCTAGACCACATGGCATGAGCCATCGGTCAGTTGTCCACCAGACGCCTCCGACGTCGCCTCGGCCTGTGGGAAGGATCATGCTGCTCACGATGCCTCTCAGCGCTCTCCTTCCACGAGATGACGCCCTCATAGAAAGAGGCCATCGCTCCCCATGACCTCCAGGCTCAACCATGGCAGACACTACGGTCTATACCGAGAGGTCTTCCTCAACAACTGCTCTCAGAGCGTTGCGTTGTACATCCCAAGCTGGGTACTCTTTGAGAGTGTGTTGGACCGTGACATCGCGGCCGTTGCCACAATTATAAATAAAATTAACGGTACTTAAATATATTTTCATCGTAATGCTGTCTTTGTCATCTCCATCCTGTCATCAATGAAGGACAGTGACGGCACGGTGTTTAACACACGTTTAGTGAGTTGTGCAAGGCAGGCTACATGAATTAAATGTAAAACAAAAACATCGAATTAATTGATCTTAATAATTCCTTACGTTTACGCGAATGTTAGACATTGAAATTAAACGTCGGGAGAAAATAAAATAAAATCCGTAAAAATAGTTTAATTTTAATTGATCTTAGGTTAGAAAATCAACCTCGGAAACATCAAAAATGAGTTAGGTAATTTTATACGTAACAAGATGACGTTTACTATAAGCTAACAACATTTTTATAGCTTAATAAATTAATCACACACTGACGCTGTAAAATATCGTTCAGCTTTATGTCTGTTTGACATGCTATAGTGATTCCGTTTGAATTATTGAAGTGAAGGTATTGCGGTGGAAGGGAAACGTTAATTTACGACGAGGGATGGCAAGCAAGTGGGTCAGCAGACGATAAGTTTTCTTTTATACAAGTACATTACAAGACGAGCAAGGTTAGTGATCAAAAATAACTAGGTGTTATTGATCAGAACTTTGAATTACGATGGATTACATGTAATTGCAGTGAAACTTTTTACAATTAACTGATATTGCTCTCCAAAAATTGCAACGAATGGAATATGTTAAAGAAGGCCTACACCGAAGAGATTGTAAAAGGCTAATGAAGAAGAAGTCAAAATATGTATACTTTGATACATTAGTCTTGAAACAACGGGATTAACTCGCTATCCGGCGATCCAACATGACCTCTTATAATCAAGGATAGTAACTGTAAAAGACGATAACCTATGTACACACACACACACACACACACATACTCACGCCTTTTATCCCCGAAGGTGTAGGCAGAGGCGCAAGTAGTGCACCCACTTTTCGCCGTTATTCCGTTCCATGATATTGTGATGGGGGCGAGCCTATCGCCATATCGGGCACAAATTCCAAACTCCGAGCTGATACTGAATAGAAAAACTCAATATCCCTTTGCCCGACCCGGGGATCGAACCCGAGACCTCAGCATTGCAGTCGTACCATAATACAACTACGTCACCGAGGCAGTCACGATGACCTATATCTTATATACTAAGTAATGAAAAAATGTCTTTAAACTCACCCCTTTTCTACCGATAATTCCACTCGACTAGGCCTAAATTCAGTGGAAATAAAACTGCAGTGTCACAGGTGATCAATCACCGACACCGCAGTAACTTGATGGATTCGACCTGGATTATACTGTTTTGTGAACTATGGATCGATGTCGAATTGGAGGGTTACTTTTGGAATTTTGTAATGGTATTCGTTACATGTCGTGGAATAATATTGTTTTTGCTATAAATACAAAATATTGCAGTGTTTTTGGAGTTAGTATTAAATTTAATTGTGTTTTAAAGAACGGGATTTTTTTTAACATAGCTACAGGCGACTAGCAAAAAATAAACAAAAGAAATCTTGAAGGTTTTCGATCGGTATTTATATTAAATACTTTTCACGAAATGATCACTTTATTCTTAGCTATTTATGTCTTCTAATATCTCCTAAGAAATGGAATGCCGTAGACAGATTAACGTTCCACCCATGTCCATAATATAGCAAAATATACCCACAGTCAGCAAAACATAAAAACTCATTATTCAGTTTCATCGTTTTTGTAAACAGTAGGTAAGTTAAAGTATCCTAAATTTTAGTTAACTGAAAATTAATGCAAATTTATGGGTGTCTTGCTACGTTAATGGTTTAACTTTTTCTTACCTCCGTGTACTGTACAAGAAGTTTAAAATAAATTGTTGTTCGTACGAGAATTTTGGAAAAACAAAGTCTGGTTTGCAAGTGTATGAGATAGTCTTTCATTGATTGATTATTCAAAATGTGGAAATTATAGGTGAAAGGATGAAAACAACACACACACACCACACACACACACACACACACACACACACACACACACACACACACACACACACACACACACACACACACACACACACACACACACACACACACACACACACACACACACACACACACACACACACACAAATGCATACACACACACACACACACACACACACACACACAAATGCATATACACACACACACACACACACGCACACGTTTTAAAGAAACACCCTGAAAGGGTAGCCATATACGAAATGGGATAGCCTAGTAATCGCCATTTGTCAAAAGTGTTGCGATTATAAAATTAACGTTCTATTGACCGTATGCGCGTTTACCCCTATATCATAAAAAAATGTGCTATGCAACAAATGAAAACTTATAAATACAAAAGTATCTCATGGAAGTATATAAATGTTTTGACTTTGACAACGTTTCTTATTAGACTCTTGTGCCTACAACCTTGGTTTAAAATAGTACACATCCGGTGCATATGTTCTCACATTTATAATTAGTGTCCCAAATTATTTTGTTGTTTTGACATTACACAGAGCATCAGTAAATCCAGTAACGTACCAAGTTCCGGGGTCAGCCTATGTGTATCCAGTTGAAACAGGCCGGCATAACTGTGTCGACTAACAAGGGATAATTAGCTCTCGTCAGTTGACACTCTATACCCCTCTCCGCTTACCATCTGGTGCTGTGGGTGGACTTCGCCGTGCCTAGGGTTGCCAGGTCGTCAAACCTAATAGCTTAGCCGGACAGACCAGCCAGCTTAACCGGACAGACCAGCCAGTTTACCGGGACATTTGGGTAAAAAGGCCGGACTCCCTAAATTGTTAACGATTTTGTGTCTTGTATTAATACGATTTTTCGGGCCCCATTTTCCCGGCGACCTTTTTTTGGCTCCCTAGTGTAAATCCATGGCATGTTTGATTTTAAGCATATTGCCGACCACATAAAAGTCACTGGTCAAATGTAAAAAGCCGGACACCGTTTAATTTGGCGGGACACGCATTTAGAAAGCCTAACTATATCCGGCTTTATCTGGACGCTTGGCATCCCTAGCCGTGCCCGTACAAAAAAAAATTACTACACAAGCTATTTCTAGGGGGATGTAGACCTGAATAAATGTTTATATTAAATATAGTACTTTCATTTTAATACTTATTGAATAAAAAAAAAACTTTCAGTTATAAGAAATCTCTCGATATTATCCTTGTGTGATGTCAGACAATTGGCTTTCTTTTTAGCTATTTCTAGGGTTTTTATTCAACTTTCAACTTGTAGGATTATCATGTTACGTTACGCATAGATAAAATTATTTTATTTGTTGGGTCTTTATACGTAAAATAATATTAATTACAAATGTTTAAGATTGTCGTGTCCCGGTAGTGTCAGAAACTTGCAAACCGCACGTTGGCGTTGTAAGATTGGTATTTTCTGTCTAAAGCCCAATTTCGCGAGTAAAATCTCATATAAACAAATAAACTATTGCTAGCAATGACCGTATGCAATTATTGCGATCAATAAACATCTTTTGATCTATCAAGAGGCTCCTAGATACGTCAATGCGTCCAAGAATTGCCTCGCCATTGTATAATATGTTCAGACGGGATTCAATAATCGCGTACGATTATAGCTAGCAATAATTGATCCGTATAAATGAGGCTTTAAAAACAGCTCAGCTCTGTTAAAGAGATTCACAATAATAAAACTATACGTATTACTAGCTTAGCACTAAACTTTAATCGTAATCAAAATAATACAAAAATAAACGATGTTATAAATCGTAAAGTATTTTTTTAAACAATTCTGCTTTATGTAGTGTTGCCAGTGATAAACAAAAATCACTGGTAAGTAAATAATCTTCCGAGAATAAGTCATTACGTTTGTTCTTGCGCGCATTCATAAAAAATATCACTATGACTGGACATTTTAAAATTAGCCGCAACCAATCCAGCTGTGTAATGATTAATGGTTGATTTGGCTCATTCCTCGACGTATATTTATGGGATATTTTAGATGTTAGTGGTTGTTAATTGTACATTGAATGTGTTTTTGTTTATACATCAGAGCTAAGTGGCGTTGGAGTGATGTCATGAAACGAAAAACATCATTCATTCGGTAGTTTTGGCTTGGTCGTAGTTTAATTCATCTGAGTCATCATAAGCAAGAATGGTCTAACAGCATGGGCGTAAGAGGGGGTTCAAGAGGTCCGGACCCCCCCCCCCCTTAGCTTACAATAAACCACGCTACGCCACTGACCGCTAAGGGGGGTGGGATCCGGATCCCACCCCCCTTCTAGAATGAAGAGCTTCTAAAATGATCGGGCTACAAAACATGTCCACACTGTAATGCCGTAACCAAGGTGCTGGGCTATACGGTGTCATGAGAGGCAAGAACCCACACAACTTAATTTTTTATGTGTTAGGACCCCTCCCATTCGAAATCTATCGATACGCCCGTGTTCTAGTGTAGTGTGTCTAGATGAAAACGTCCCTATACTTGATGTTGCCTCCTTAGTTCATTATTTTGTCTCCCGCTTTGCTATGGAGCGAAGTGGACAATTAATATTTCAGACTCCTCCCTATCTTTCTATTTGATTAATTTCGTTGCGGGATAAAGACAGACTAGTGTTCCCTGAGACTCGGCGAGCTTCACCGCTTGGTGTCATAAAATGCGTGCCATTACTGAACCTGACTTACAGGAGTTGTAGTAGCGGGTGTGAGGGCGGGATAGTCTCGAGTAGCTACACCCGTGTCTAACAGGCCAGCATATGTGTCGAGGAGGAAGAGATGAGCTCTCGTCAATCGACACTATCTGCATCCTATACCATCGTGCAGTGGGTCACTGTTTCGTATCCATATAAAAAATATGATTTAGGTCGCGATTACGGGACCTAAACTTTTATTATGGAAATTTGCTCTAAAACATTATCTTAGGCCTCCATTGCCAATCGTTAAAATTCTATACCCAATAAAAACCATATAAAAGTTATATGGCTTTACGGACTAGTAATTTTACTGAGAATTTCGCCAATTTTAATAGGGTCTTGTGATTTTTTAGGTTACTCCACGTTCTAATAACTATAGAGAAGTGTTGGAATAAAACTAGTTTCCGGATTTTATTGCGGTTTTGCGTTTTGTATCAAGTACTTGGGTCTATGGTCTCTTTTAGCTGTGAAAAAAATCTGACTTGCAAGTCCACGCGGTCAAAAGATATTTATTTATTTATGACCGTTTATGTCGCATATTTTGCGATTTCCTACACTTATTTATTTTACTTCCCGTTGAATCATGAAATTTGGCACACAGCAAGATCTTACAACACTTATAAAAGAAAAATCTGAGAACTCTAAATATGTACTTTAATAACATAAAAAATGAATTCACAAGCTTTTGAAATTTGAGTTCTAAATATTACAATTTCGCCGAACTATTGAACTTATATACTTAGATCCCTTAGCTACAAGTTTGGATGGAACCCTCGACACGCAAGTCCAACACGCACTTGTCCAGTTTTTTTACTACCAAGGTTTTGAACACTGCAGCCTTCATGGTCACGGGGCGGACTATGGTGCTGGTCGTCCGAAACGTCAATATATACCTTTAATTTCAGCTGGAAGGGGACGCCCGAGGAGAACATTTTCTGACCAAATAAATGATCTTCTCAGAAAAGGGCAGGTCAGGAGTACCCTTAACAGACGAAAATGTATGAAAAGAACTATGAATGTGGAAGAGGCGATAGAGGTTTGTCAAGATCGTAGCATGTGGCGCTCAATAGTCTCTGCCTACCCCTATGGGATAAGGGCGTGAGTGTGTATGTATGTATGTATATGTAATTTCAACCAATTATAAAATTACGAATAAATAGTACAGTTCGTAGTAAGTAATGTTACAACTACTGAAATCGATGTTGAAAAGATGATTACTAAAGACATTATTTATTAAATTTCAATAACAATAATCGTTCAGTTAGATGATTATATGAGCTACCTTTGGGGCAGGAGGTAATACAAATATCTATTTACGTCGACGAGCTAGAAGATAAATAAATATCATTGAATATACATACCAGTTGTTTGAAGAGGCAACTAAGCCTGTGATTACAGTAATCACAAGGGAAAACCCACGCGTTATTACACTTATTACGTTGTGCACAAGCAAAGCGACGGCGAACACATAAGCGCTTTGTAGGAAATAAATGGCTTCGTTAGTCTGGTGGCGATGCAGCGTGGATTGTGAAATATGGAGGTTAAATTCTAGGTCTAAGCAAATTTTAAACATATTTTTGACTTAGAGGTTGCGATAAGATAGCAAGGGGCTTAGAATGTAAAAAAAAGCACAATGCGTCTCCGCTTCGTTGTGTTGTGATTGGTTGAGAGACTGACGTATCGATCTCTCGATTAATCACAAACATCAAAATACCGATACGTCAGTCTCTAAGCCCCACAGATATTTTTATAAGATGATAAAAACGTCGATCAATTGTAGGTCCTTTAGTGATAAGTATTGTTATAATATTATACTAAATTATGCTAAAATATAGATTTTAAGACGAATTTAATGCCACCAACATCCTACATTCGGAAGACACAGTGATGACAATACAACAATACCTATATAAGGCGGCATACTCTCTCCATTATTGTTTTCTATCTTTATTAATTTCTTAACTCGGGAACTTCAGTGTGCATACCACCTTTATGCCGATGACTTGCAAATATATTCTCAGGACTGGGTAGATTGTGTGGCCGCAGCCATTAACAGGGTGAACAGGGACCTAGCACAGATAAAAATCTGGTCCGACAATTTTGGTTTATCTGTCAACCCTGCGAAATGCCAAGCCATTATCATAGGCAGTTCAAGGATGATTAGCAGGGTTGATAATTCCATCATTCCACCCGTTATATTTAACGGAAACATTATTCCTTGGAGCTCCAGTGTTCATAATCTCGGTCTGCACATCGACTCCACCCTGAGCTGGAAGCCCCAGGTAACCTCTGTCTGTCGGAGAGTCACCGGTACCCTTCGTTCTTTATACCGCCTGAAGAACTTCCTCCCGCCTATGACCAAGACTATGCTTGTGCAAGCCTTAATCCTTCCTGTTATCGATTATGGTGATGTGTGCTATTTAGATCTGAATGCAGACCAACTCAACAAACTGGACCGACTTCTAAATAACTGCATTCGATTCGTGTATAATCTTCGAAAATATGACCACATTTCTTCCTATCGTCTTCAACTAAAATGGCTACCTATTCGTCAGCGCCGTTCCTGGCGGGCGCTTACCACTTTATTCTCTCTGCTTACCTCCCCTACACCTCCTACTTACTTATCTTCTAATTTCCAATACCTGTGCAATAGTCACTATAGGAACCACCGCTCTTCTAGTAATCTTCTTCTAAAATGTCCTTCTCATAGCTCTAACTTCACTCACTCTTCTTTTGCTATGCAATCTATTCTTCTGTGGAATTCGCTCCCCTCCGAAATCAGATCGTCCACCACTCGATTTGCCTTCAAAAGGAGAGTACGACAGCTGCTAATGGACGAAGCAGAAGAGTCATCATCTTAAATCACTACACTTTATTATATACATATGTATTTTATAGTAATAATACGTATTTTATTTATTCAGACGTATATAATATTATTCATATTTGTTTTAAATATTTATTTCTTCTATTTATTTCTATGTATATATTGTATATTCAAATTTATATATATTTATTTTTAACTTTTATACTTTTCAAGTTACCTTGATGCACCTACCTTATTTATTTCTGCACCACCCTAAGGTTGACTGGGAGAGAATGCCTTTGGCATTAAGTCCGCCTATATACATCTGTATATAAAGTGCTAGATAAATAAATAAATAAATATATGAATTTAATATACAACAATATGTGTATAATCGCGTAATGTCTGTTATCTAGGACGTAAAACAAGTCTAACGGGGTTCATTTTAATTTGTCAAACCCCACAATCGTTGTTCAAAGGAATCGAGAAGGCGGTAAGACTTGTCATTGTAAGTTCCGACTTAAACTTTGTTGTTGAGTGAATGTTGAAGGCTTACAATTGTTACAATTACTGTCGGCTGTTAGGGACTAGGGAATTTTGTGTTTCGTAATGAATCACTCTGTGTTGTGGTTTCGTGAAACACCATAAAGTTATTACAAAATATGTCACTGCAGAGAATATAGTAGAGACATAGAATATAGTAGAGACATAGAATATAGTAGAGACATAGAATATAGTAGAGACATACATACATAGTATCACTTATTCCTTTTTCAGGAGTAGACAGAGGTTTATCACATCCACATTTTGTCAGCGTAATTAGGTCCCATGGAATAGGGGCCGGGTCTGTTGCCCTTTACAGCCTCGTTGCTCATTTCAAGACTCCAGGCTGACACTGAAAAAAAAATCATATTGTCCGACCCGGGAATCAAACCCGAGCCCTCAGCGCAACAGTCGTACCGCGCACGCAATACAACTATGCTACTGAGGCAGTCAGTCAATTAGCAGAAACAAATGAATATTTAGGTAAAAATAAATGTTGAAATATTTTAGTGACCTAATTTTCTTTTTAGAAGTGAGAATAAACTGAGCGAAAATATTTGTTGTGCAGTTGACAGCTGTGGTGTTGACCCGCTGCTGTGCTCAGTGATCGCGAAGGACACATTTTTATGTATGATGTTTGGCAAAAATTACCTAAATTCAATATAAGAATATGTATCTGACTGTCTCAGTGGCGTAGTTGTATTGCGTACAGGGCTCACCACCGCTTTGAGGGTCCGAATCCTGGGTTGAAAAAGGTGATATTGGGTTTTTCTGCTCAGTATTCGGAGTCTGGAATTTCTACCCAATATGAGGATAGAGTCGTTCCCTATCACATCACGCGACGGACATACACGCATGGCAAAAATTGGGTGCCCTAGTTGCGCCTCTGCATACTTTTGAGGAGAAACCGCGCGAATTTGGGTATATTTATGTATCTAAGTCTAAACAATAAATGAGAACTGAACTTTAAATGTGAGACATGGGCTAAAATCGAGATTTCACCAAACAAGATTATCTAACGAACAAAGTACACGGTATTGTCTTAAATTCCTGTCTACATAGTATAAGCTGTCATTATAGCTTGAGAGTAGCAGGAAATAATAAACCGTATCCCGCCGTATTTTAGTTTTTTTTTTTTTTTTTTTTTTTTTTTTTTTTTTTTTTTTTTTTAATAGTTTAGTTCGACTTAAGCAAAATAAAGACCCTGTGTAACTTTATAACTACAAAGAATATTGCATTCTAAATGGAACTTTATTTACCAGCTGTAAAATGAATGCTTTATTATATTTTGCATGTGATTAAAATAACAATTACAGGTTAAATACTACTGTCTGTGTTTTGTCTTACATTTGTTATTGGTGACCCTGGGTTTTTTGCAAGTATTTTTTGTGACATTTACGTCGCTAGCACGAGAACTCCGTTGATTTAAATTTGAATTATCGTCATTTTTCGTTTATTTACAACAAATTATAAGGAGAATGTTTGACTTGAATATTAATTAATTTTATGTACGTAAATAGTTCTAAATAATTCATATGCGTACGTAATATTCTGGCATTATTAAATTCTGTACATTGCGTAGTTGAACTTCTCTTATTTACAGTACCTAACTGAGTAGAATAGGCATATTTTTATAGTACTGTCTTTCAAATCTCTCTAATAAGAAACTAAATTTTGCTCGCGGCTTCACCCGCGTGAAAGATTTTTTCCGAGAAGTCCCGCTATATATTGTCTCGGGCTAAAAAGCCTATGTTCGTCCCAGTATCTCAAACTATTTCCATACCAAACATAGAAAGCCGTTCAGTAGTTTTTGAATTTATCGCGTTCAAAAATAAAATCTAAAAGAAAATGATCTTACGTTTTGTTTTAAAAAAACATATGGATTTTTGGATCAAATTATTCAGGATAAATTTTTTGAAGTCCACAATAAGTTCAAGTATTGTTAAAAGACCTTCAAATTATTTCCCCATTTGAATATTGGGGGGTGAGAAAATGTACGGCGTAACTTTGTTGAGACTTGAGAGTTGTTTGAAAGTTTTAGTGTGTTACGCATGATTAACGACTGCGTATAATAAATGGCAATATTTTAGAGTATGTGATTTAATCCTGAATAATAGTCTATACCAAAAGGATTTCATAATAATACGGTATAAACATTTTACAAAAAGTACAAGAAAAATCTGATATTTTATTTAATGCGCATACTATACGTTGAAGATATTTTTTTTTTCGTTTCGTTACTCTCTATAATTGGAACATAAGATATTGGATTATTTTACAAGGTAAAAACATTTATGAGCCGTATAATTGAAGGGAAAATGTGTACAATAATAGTTTATCTATGTTAGATAAGCTTGACTTGGATCAAAGGCACGTGCATGTCGAATGTGAAATAAACATATCAAACTGATATAACGATGAGATAAAAACATTTTGATAAGCATTTGTTTTTATATCTGTACTAATATTAAAAGGGGAAAAGTTTGTGAATTCGTTTGTAGGTTTGCAGGGGCTAATCTCTGAAACTACAGAACCGATTTTGAAAATTCTTTCACTAATAGGAATCTACATTGCTCCCGAGTGTTGCTTATCCCGAAAAAATATTCACGCGGGCGAAGCCGCGGATAAAAGTTAGTATATAATCAACGGATCTTAAACAGTGGATGGATGGCCCGAAATTAATTTCGAATCTTTTTTTAATAAGTGTCACAACCAACGCTATATTCTATGGTAGTTGTTGATTAGGACTTGCCCGCGTGAAATACCTTTCTCGTAATACACCTGGCTAGGTATTTTTGGAGAAAAAAGGAGTCCTCTATATGAATTCAGGATTTTTTGGTAAGTCTGTCTACCAAAAATCATCAAAACACTTTCAGCTTTTTCTGCTTTTATTTTTAAAAAACGTCAATGCACCTTTACACATTTTTACATTGACAATAAGAGTAGGATTATGCTGTCTTCTGTAATGTGTATTTTTTGCATTAAAACTCATATTAAAATAACATCTACATCGACGGCTCCGTAGAACAAAGTCGTATATGCAAAATGAAGCTTTTCAGTAGAGCGCTTTGAAAGTCTAAGTTAATTGTGAAAATCACAAGTTATAGTCAACAAAACATTATATTCTATAGGGTTCAGTAACAACTTTGAACTTAATGTGTGAAAATAGCACTAATTCGCAGATGAATACAAACTAACGACTTTCAAAGCGCTCTACTGAAAAGCTAACATTTTCCATATACGACTTTGTTCTACGGAGCCGTCGACATATATCATACGTCAATATCTTCCATCATCTATCTTCTATCTTCCATCATTCCATTAATAAAGATGGAAGATACAAATTTATTGTAAACATAAATACAATTGATTTGTTCGTTGTACATTTTATATTATTACACGGTTTATATCATATTGTTTGACTTGCTTCTTATTGCTATATATTATAAATGATGGCTCATAGATAGTTATTTATAAATAATTTGCAGTTTTCATCTTATTTTCATTGTTTGTTGCGGCTTTGGTTGCAAAATTTTGTTTTATTTTGAATCTTTATAAATTACAATACTAGCAATAATTGTTTGGTTTAATTTTTCTAATATTGATCATTAACTGCCTCAATCGCAGGGAGGGATAATTTGTTGGGAATTTGTTCCCTACATGGCGATAGGCTCATCTCTTATCACATTATGTAACCGAACACACACAGCGAAATTTTCATCATTTGCGCCTCTGCCTACCCGTTTTAAAAATCGTGAGTGTTTTTGTTAAATCCACGTGATTCCTAACATTCGATACACAGAATAGAGATATCTATCCTCCATGATTCGATACGTGCTTATTATCTATATATATCAATACCTATTTCTTTCCATATAATATGATAAATACAACAAGCGTTTACACCGGGATTGCTACCAAAACTAATTCATTAACACGATAAAAATAATCAATTCGGTAATCATAGATAAACAATGAATTGATATTTGGTACACAAGTTAATGTTACTAACATGTGTAAAGATCAAGTTCTTCTTCTTTTCTTTTTGTGGCTTCGATCGTTTATCAGTGATTTCGCCAATGTCAAGTGCCAGACTTTCCAGTTTCCGTTGCAATCTCCATTAGATACGTATATAAACTTCTTGATAAAAATGCTCTATCTCGGACACAAATTTCAAGTGAATATTTAAAAAAAAATATTGCGAAAATCGAAAGAAACTTACAAAGATCTTAAAGAAGTTACAAAGATCAAGTTCAAACAATTGTAGCGAAAAAGGTCAAGCGTTTAACAAATGGGCCAATTGGTCAAAATATTCTTGGGAAAAAGTGAAGGGAATAACAAATTGGTTAGGCCAAAAAAATGGAATGGGGAAAAGGCAACAATCGGAATTGGCTTTTGGGATCGTACTACATACGCTGCAGCTGCCAGCATGTCACTGTGAGATTTTAGTGAATATCGTATTAGTCTCATATGCTATTGTAGGAAAAAAAGTATCATAGAGGTCATACAGGTGATTACTACCTCCGAAGACCGATAGGTATAACTATCCCTGGCATTTCTGGATGATAATCATAAGCTGGATTTCTTTGAAGAAAATTGAAACCTTCAAATGATTTACAAGTTTAGTTAAAATGGCTCGTAATGTTAGTAATGCTGTAAAATTAACGCTTTATCGCGCCGACAACAGATCGTTGCGAAGTAGAATATATTGTAAGATTAAGGAATTACAACAATGTTATAAGCATTGTTTCTAGATTTGTATTATTATGAATTGGATATGAATAGGTGAGTATGCCACTTTCGACCACGTCAATATAAATTTAATTATAATTGAATTTTGTCCGTGGTTAATTAATTGTAGAGAGGTCTTATCGAGCCTTTTTAGGAAAACATCGTTACCGACATTACACGCTTTTTTCAAGTGACGCTTTATTTTACTTTTCCAGTATTTAGTTAGAAAAATTTGCAGCGTAGAAAATACTGCAATTATACCTTAAATATATTATGTTAAAATAAATAAAGAAATAAGTTTGTCTATTTAAAAGTTCCAAATGTCACTTACAATACTCTTCCTGAAAAGGCTCGTTATCTTTCCCTGGTCGATATTCCATTTGACTGCATTGCAGTCGTGTATACAGTGTCCGGCTTAAAAAAAATAGTTCGACAAGGTTTTTTTCTATATCAATGTCTGCAAGAAAATATTCTGTTGTAGAGGGATTGCTCTCACAACGTCTACACTAGATAAAATAATAAATTTTAATTATGTGGTGTAATAATATAAAATTATATCTACTAGATACATCAACTTGCATATTATAGCGAAAACACTGTAGCAATTAGTAAGGGTTATGCTTCTATAATATTTAATATAATACGTCTGGATTATCTAGTCTCGACCCAACAGATTACAACAGAACGTTCTAATATACATTTCAATTTAATCTTACTTCTTAAGGTGCTTCCACACAGCAGTTATATAACGTTATAAAGCATCGTGTAGCACGATAACATTTTATAACAGTGGGTAACATTTTGCTACAATATGTTAAGAATGTTATACGTTATAAGCGCTCCCACACTGGTTCAGCTCGTTGTATAACATTCTGTAACCATCAGTTTGGGTCTGCATTTCGAGGAAGCTGGTAGTTCTGATAGTGCTTTACCACTGCATCGAATGAACTGACTAGGACTGTGTACGTGACAGAGTAAGGCACATTGCAAACCTCCTCCACGCGCCCTTCCACTCACTTCCCTGTGTCGATCGGGTGATGTTAGACAACAAATTTATAATTTATTATATCGTATTATTAATTGTATAACATTTTGTCAAATGAAGTTGTATAACATTACTAACAATTCATAACATTTTTTACAATTTGTTACAATAAGTTCGACAAAAAATGTTACGCAACATTGTCTGACGTTATATAACTGCTGTGTGGGAGCATCTTTACTAATATTATACCTAAATCCGTAAGCCTGTGAAAATGTTTGGATGTTTGTATGTTTGTTAGAAGTAAACGCAGAAACAACGCAACAGATTTGGAGGAAATTTGGCAAACGGGTAGATCATGTCCAGGATAAAACACATCATTTTTTATCCCGGTAATTTGCTCCGCGGGAAAATAATGAATATTTTTTATCTAGTTCTTTAACTAGGTGGCGCTGGCTTTGTACTGTGTTTTAGGGACTTACGTAACGGGAAAGGCTTTTCATGGGAGCGAGGCCGCATGCAACACCTAGTTCATCATAAATATTTGCTGCGGTTCAACGTTTATAACAAGTTTAATTTCAAGTTTAATTAGAACACGTGTCGGATATCTTTAAAGTTCATACATTATTCGGAAACGTTGTATACCTTATGAACGAGGGTTGCCCACAATGACGGGTCAGCCAGAAATTAAATCCAGGTAGGCTTCGAAATAGTCTTACATTTAACTATTCACCGAATTGCTTTTGGAAATTAGCAATTAGCTAGCAAACAATTCCGTACGGTGTGAGAATTAAAGCCTGGTTAAGACTACACTATAGAGTATACACTGTACACTCAATGTACACAACGAGGTTTTATGTGTAAATACCGGTGTTTCTTATTGTGACATAAGAGACACCCGTATTCATACAAAGACACTCGGTTTATAGTAGTCTATGTCGGGCTATAGACGTAGTACCTAATTATTAAAAGATCCGTGGTGGTCTTCTCTCAGAAGCTTGGTTGTTAAAACTTCAGCTAAAGTTTGTAGTACAAATTTTTGACAATGATAAAATTATTTTCAAAGTATAATCAATTATTTCCTGGTGGCAAATTACGTATAAAAGAAATAAAAAAACGTGATCAACGTTCTACACACATGCATTTTGCAACAAAAAACCGCATTTAAATAGTCGGTTTTCTCCCTACAATAAAATTACTCTTCTGTGCGTTTGGTCATATTAGATAACCGTGGCTTTCCGGCGCATGAGTTGATTTATTCAACGAGCGGGCACATCTTGTTCAAAATACCCTCGTAACCTCCTCTGAATATTTAACAAGAGCCTTTAACTTCCGGAGGGACGGTACCTTCGGGCTAAGGATGAGTATTTAACAAAAGTTTTTGTATGGTTTTGAAGATTTTTATATAAATAAGACTGTTTAAGTCCATCAAACGCTGAAGACAATAGCTGGGGTATACAATAAAAAACCACCGCTGTTTTCAAAGAGAAAAATTATTTCATGTTACCAAACAAAGAAACAGTATAAAGTGTAAATTGTAATTCCAGACAAAAAGATTTGTAGGCACTTATTTCATCGTTGCGATCATAAAAAAGCCCTTCAATTCTTGCCCCAAGGAATTTCTGTGATAAGGGAATCAATAAAAGATTAAGAGCTCAGCATACAGACTCAGGGAGCGTTACTTTACGCAAATTTCTCGGAGTATCGTAATTAAAACTAGGATGACACTGTAGAGTTTTATTTAATACAATCTTCGAGTGCTGGCTCGTAGTTATGGAGCTATAAACAGTCCGGGAACGAAGATAAGTCTTTGTTCTTTCTTTTGTACAGGAGACGTTCGTACTGAATTATATTTTTTATCGATCGTTCCTGAGTTTTAGTTCGAAAACATGAATTAAAAAATTAATCTTGATTTTCTTTTGTTAGCAAATGCTCATTTAGTAAAACACTTTATATATTCATTTTGTTCTATGAAATGGTATTAGATTCTTTTATAAATGGATTCGTAAAGAAATAAACTTACTATTTAAATATTTTTATTATATCTTCTAAGCTCTGAAGTAGTCTAAGATTTAAAAAAATCATAGATTACCACGATCTATGTACTATGAGATTCTATTTCAAGTTTCCGTCCGTGTCCAATCGTCTGAATCTAGTTTAGTATACCTACTATTCAAATAATTGATACTAAGAGATAGTTCCTCGAAACTGTATATTGGTATTGTTTGAGTGTTGCGTCCACAGCGCATTCTGCTAGTTGTTCTGAACATTGTTATCTCTCGAAGGGGTTTCCTAAGTGTAGGTTTGTAATACAATTTGTAAATTCATGGCTGCTGTGTTTGATTTATCGTTTACTAGCTTTTGCCCACGGCTCCGCCCGCATTAAAAAGTTTTTCCGGGATAAAAGTCCCGGTTTATATTTTCCCGGGATAAAAAGTAGCCTATGTGTTAATCCAGGACATGATCTATCCGCGTGCCAAATTTCATCGAAATCCGTTCAGCAGTTTTTGCGTGAAAGAGGAACAAACATCCTTACATCCATACATCCAAACATCCAAACATCCAGACATTCTTACAAACTTTTGCCTTTATAATATTAGTAGGATTAACGACTAGATTTTGCCCGCGCCTCCGCCCGCGTTAAAAAGTTTTTCCGGGATAAAAATCCCGCTTTTTATTTCCCCGGGATAAAATGTAGCCTATGTGTTAATCCAGGACATGATCTACGCGTGTGCCAAATTTTATCGAAATCTGTTCTGTAGTTTTTGCGAGAAAGAGTAACAAACATCCATACATCCAGACATCCATACATACTTACAAACTTTCGCCTTTATAATATTAGTAGGATGAATTTAATACATGTTTTGGGTACCTAGTGATTAGGATCATATTTAGAAAAATATTATAATATAATGATTTCTTTGTAAGGGAGTTTTGATTCGTGTTTTTCCAATTGCAAAATTCGGCTTTATATTTTATAATTGAGGATTTATAATCTATACTAATATTATAAAGCTGAAGAGTTTGTTTGTTTGAACGCGCTTATCTCAGGAACTACTTAACTGATTTTGAAAATTCTTTCACTAATAGGAAGCTACATAACTCCTGAGTGCTATAGGCTACTTTTATCCCGGGAAAATATTTTTGTCCCGGAAAAACATTTTCACGCGGGCGGAGCTGCGAGCACAACTAGTAATAATATATTGAAGATTCTTTGCTTCAGTTTAATTGCGATATTGTCCAGTACAGCTTGTTTCCTATGTATTTCTAATAAGAAAGTAACTACGGACTCAGATAGTTCACGACCTCAAGTCAAAAATATTCATCAAACATGAAGCTTCAGAATAATTTATACATTAGCTTAAATATCGGTTATGTTATTCATCAACAAAAGGTTTACCTTTTCTAGAATGTACTCTGGTTTCACAAACAAACTCTGGAAGACAATATATCCCTACGTTACATAAATAAGTCCGTGCATGCAATC
The DNA here is from genome assembly GCA_949316025.1 of Lapara coniferarum. Classification (NCBI taxonomy): domain Eukaryota; kingdom Metazoa; phylum Arthropoda; class Insecta; order Lepidoptera; family Sphingidae; genus Lapara; species Lapara coniferarum. The sequence continues at coordinate 6,661,196 of OX438921.1, forward strand.
ACAACTTCGCGTTTCACCAGCCATTTTCGTGATTAAAGGTAATAAAATAAGCTAATTCTGTAACCCTTACTTCCGCAATAAAATGCACAATTAACTTGTAATGTGACGGAAAACTAGACAGTGTGGCATGAAGGGTTCTGTTTTATCAATAAGTAGATATACTTAATGTTTAATTAAGGGCACGTGATTGATAAATAGTCTAGGAAGAATGGGTAAATGAAAATTGAATATGAAAAACCCTCAGAAGTTAATTGACCTAGAGTAAATGTACGTAGCGTTTAATCTCTACATATTTACTGATATTATATGTAAAAATGTGTTTATTGGCTAGTCCTTCTTTCATTTAGGAACAGAACATGCACTTTTGAATATAACTCAAATTTGAAGAGGAAAGTGGCAGTTGGCACAGGCTCCATTTTGTGCCGAAAGGATATATTTTTATACATTGTAACTTTTATTCTGGCTAAAAAATACCTACTACTCACAACATTATGCTGAGTGGTCACCTACCCGTCACAGCCACGACTAGCCACTGTTATTATTAATTGTTATTTTATGTCAACTGTATGTTTGCGTCGCGACTGTGACTAATAAATGGTTTTTCTTTCTTTCTTTCTATCTTTCTTTACTACCTACTAGACTGGCGAAACTGCGAGAAACCTGTGACAATATTTATTAATAAACCACCACTTCACAATCCATTCGAGAAAAAGCATAAAGGTATCACAAAAACCGCACCAAATATTTTTGTTAAACAAAAATTTGTTTTCGTCTAGTTCACTGGCCTATTCTAAAAGCAATGTACTATAACTTCAGTTCTTCAATCCCCACTAATCGTTGACAGGATGACATGGGTTGCTTGCTCCCTGAATTAGCATACTGGCTGGATGAACGTACGGGTTTATTATTCATTTGAAAGATAAAAAAAATTATTAAAATATTCGATATTTTATTATTTATGTGCCTTACAGACAAAACATTTTAATATTATATAAAAATAACAATAAACTTATGTTAGGCGTTGTTATGAATATTTGGTACTAGCATTTAAAAAATAAAAAACAACATTTCATGTGGTTTAAGCTTAGTTTATACAAAATATTATCAAAATCGGTTCAGTAGTTTCGCCATGAAAGCTTAACAGACAGAGTTTCTTTCGCATTTATAATATTAGCATGGACTTTGTTCACTCGGCAGATGACAATTATGGTAACTATGGTTTATGGTGAAGATCCGTATCTACTTCAATTTTGTTTCTCATACTCTTTCTATCAGGTATCAACTCATGGTCCATTTATTTTAAACCGATTCTAACCGTCGGAAAAGAACGGTTTGCCTTGATTGATTATATGAACCTGATATCGTCCTACATATTACATGATCATTTATAACATAGATTTAGCATGAAAAATGCGACGCCAAGCGACCTTCACACTCTCACTGAAATAGTTTGAATAATGTTGGCATTACATGAACATTTTAAAACCAACCAACGGACTGACAGATCATTTACTATTCATGTCGCTTAGCGTATTTAAAATGGATGAGTAACTTCGGCGATCAAATTAGTAATAGTGTTACTGGTAGTATAGAGATTTTGATTAGGAATATATGTAAGTTCCTATTATGCACGTATATTGCATTAAATCAATACGTCGTGTTGAAGAAGTAACGTAAATGGTAATTTCAATAATTATTTGGATTACGAAATTAAGAAATATTCATATGGCTATTTTATTTCGATAATCTTACTCTAAAAATACAACAAAACAAATTTTGATAAAGTTCATTAAAACGGTTAGCTAGAATCGCTTACTAAATTTAGACTGATACAGACGCTATCATTATTAAAATCCTCAATAAAAAAAAACCCTTCAAAAACTACGACACATAATACCTCATTGCATCAAACGACATAGTGTAACAACGAACAAAAATGGAGCAACCCTATCAAATGGCTTGAATATTTTTAAAACCTCCAAACGTATTTTCAAAGCGACATGTCTACATTACGCGAGGGCACATCTCTCACTTACGATGGAAAAACGTAAAACATCGTTGAATAGTAATGTAACTTCATTAAAATGTACATTTTGGTGTCCAAATGAGTCCACCGTAGAACCTTTTTACATGCCACAAAAAATGTTTGCTCATAAAAACTTATTTTCATCCATCCCGATATAACATGACGCGGTCGTAACAGTATATTGCGGTATTTGCGAAAAAACCCAGAGAGAAATTGCTGGCAACCCTTTTTATTATTGGGCTAAGCGACATTAGCTTTGTGAGGTTTGGTATTGGTATTTAAGGTATTTATTTAATGAAAAGTGGAGTTTTGAAAAGGCGTAAATGCTTAATTTGAATAACTTTTTTACAAAATATTGTTAGCATTGTTTATGGACTTTCAAATAGATCACCTAAAAATAGACGTCATAAAAAAAATAGATCAGCTTTACCGAACACAAGAATATTAATCATGGTTAAAATATACATTCGTTAAAAAAAGAAACGAGTCGAATTTAATCAAACAAACCACGATGACTGACGTTTGTGTAATCTAGACGAAGTGGATGAATTGTTTGTAATCAGACTTAGAGCGGGGATATGAAAAGAAAGATAAACTAATTAATTAATCGAAAGCCAATACAACAATTCATACTGCTTGCTTTAAAATATACAGCTTTGAGTAAATAAAAAAATCTCGTTCAATTAACTTGATTTCATAGGATTATGTTCAATGGAGCAAAATTAAAGCTTTTACAGAGTAATTGGTTGTCATAAATTGCAATACTTATTAATGCATTACCAAATATCGGTAGGCAACGGCTTGACTGTACCCCTAGTATTGTTAGATTGAATGGGCGGCAGGTACCGCTTGCTGCTTGCACCTTTCCTTAGTTACGAGACTATCCCGCCCTCACACCCACCACTGCAACTCCTGCAAGCCAGGATTGACAGTGGCACGCATTTTATGACACCGAGCAGTGAAGCTCTGCGAGTCTCTAGGAGATTAGTCTTAACCGGCAACTAAGTTAATCAAATGGAAGAATAGGGAGGAGTTAGAAATATATTTTCCACTTCCCTCAATATCAAAGCGAGAGATAAAATAATGAACTAAATAGGTATTTTTTAATCTTTATTATTGAGACTTTTACAACTGGAAAAGGCAGATTTAAAGCACCACGGATATAATTTTAAAGGTTCCCATCGTTTGAGCTGTTAGATTTTATCCAATAGTAGGTATGGCAAAAACGGCGGAAAGCAAGGAAATTCGTTACGCTTCCTTATTTGTTCTTTTTCAGATTTTGGAAGTCCACAGCTAAACATAGGCCTATCCCAAAGATTTTCTCATAAACTTTTTAGTAGCGGCCCGCATCCAGCTGGTTACTCCAACTTTTACAAGGTCGTCTGTCCACATTATAGGAGGACGTCCCCGGTTTCCTTACTAAGGCAATAAAAATAATTCACAGCATACATTGCGTCAATGAATAGTCTCATCTACAAGTTCGTACGTTACAAGGGTACGTTACAAGTAATTCCGAAATGAGTCGGGAATTTCTAAGGCCTAATGAGACAAGACCACGAACACGGCACTATCTGTATTAAATTGTTATTCCCAGAAATGGAACAAGGCTTTGTTAGTAGACCGGATGTATGGATTACATGCGACGGTTCGGGACGGTTTCCAACTTCGGGCAGAGATGTTGGGTTTCTCCTGAACGATATGTGAACTGCTAAGCTTATTTTGTTTATGCATATAATGTAAGTGTTATGCAACACAATGAAATCTATATATATAAAAGAAAGTGGTGTTAGTTACACCACTTATAACTCAAGAATGGCTGAACGGATTTACCTGAAAATTGGTGGAGAGGTAGCTTAGAACCAGGAGACGGACATAGGATACTTTTTATCCCGGGAAAATATAAACCGGGACTTTTATCCCGGATAATTGTTTTCTGCCTGTGGAACCGCAAGAAAACAAGTATAGAGATATTTCGAGATCCAGTTGAGGACATAATTACTCTTATCCCGGAAAAAGATAAACCGGGAATTATATCCCGGATTTTAATTTCTCGCGAGTGGAGCCGCCACGACTAAACCACTGAACCGATAGCGATGCAATTTGGCAGGGAGATAGTTTTAAACCCTGGGAAGAATCTAGGCTACTTCATATCCCGGGAAACTATAAACCGGGACCTTAATCTCGGAAAATAATTTTTTGCCAGTGGAACCATATGAAAATAAGTATGGAGATAGTTTGTGATCCAAAGGAAATCAATCTCAAGTTTGAGTTACATCTCAAGTAGACATAATGTATGAACAGTTCAATACATTAAGTCTACTTGAGATGTAACTCAAACTTGAGATTGACCTATTAATACCGCCCATAGGCTACTATTATCCCGGAAAACAGACACCGGGAATTTTATTCGGGATTTTTTTCCGGAAAAAAATATGGTTAGGTATTATTTACGGGGGGGTGGGGGTGTTTAGGGATTTTAAAATTTCGTTAAATAAGGACTCATTTGGTGGCAGGGAGGTTTTTTGCAAGAAAATTTGAAAACTTAAGAATACTTAACCGCCATATTAAATGTGTATGTCACTGAATTCCTCCTAAGCGGCTGGACCGATTTTAATGATTTTTTTGTGTCCTCAGGTGGGTTTGAGAATAGTTTCGATTAACAATTAGATCCGGTAGGTGGCGCTGTACTCGGGTTCTAGGATTTCATTTCCTTTTTAGGGCAGGACAACGTCTGTCGGGGCCGCTAGTAGAATAATAATATGTAAACATCGTTACTAAATAATATTCTGATTGTCCTTTTATTATACGCCCTAATGTCAATGCTGTTATACTCACTTAGTAGAAAAAAGCAAAAAAAACACATTAGACATACATACATAATATCTACACTTACAAAGAGTATTCATTGTACGTATGTAATTCTAAAACATAAATATAATATTCTATGCAATTGGATGCACCTGTATTTAATCAACGGCAAAGGTATTAATAGATGGTGCGTCAATCTATTAGCTTCATATTATAATCCAACACTTTTGAACGAGCCATATTATAATGAACTAACGCATTTACAATAGTGATAAACAGGTAAAATGTACCGGTGTTTTTGCACAATACATTTTATACAGAAAAACTGCATAAAATGCAAAAGCAAATATTTTTACCAATTTTGAAATAAAAAATAGTAGGTACCTACATTTTATTGAGTCGGTCAAGAAAAAAATCTAAGCAAATAATAGAAAATAAATTAAAAAAAAATTTGAATCAAAAACAGTGTGAGTAAGAAAAAAATGTTTTATTGAAAAAAGCGTTCAGTGTTAAAAGTTCCGTTACACACATACGTACTAGCATACGTACAAAGATAATAAAGGCGTGTTGAAATAGCTATTATATTTTAAGTGGCTCGTGGTATCGTATTTCCTCAAGAGCTAGTTAATGTTACCTAATCCATTATAATTAACAACTGACCAAAATGAACCTCCATCACGCCCTTAGTTTAACAAACAAACACACAGTCACGCCCTTTATCGCCGAAGGGATAGACAAAGGCGCAACTAGTGCACCCACTTTTCACCGTTATTCCGTCCCATGATGTGATAGGGGGCGAGCCTATCGCCATATCGGGCACAAATTCCAGAATTCGGGCTGATACTGAGTACAGAAACCCAATATCACTGCCCAGACCGAAGATCGAACCCAAGACCTCAGCATTGCAGTCGTACCGTAATACAACTACGCCACCGAGGCAGTTCTTAGTTTAATTCCTTGTAAAATCAGTGGGATTTAAATTACACCTTATGTGCAGGGAATAGATGCTCTGCAATCGACGATTTTCATTAATTACCCAGGCGAAGGCATGATGCATAAATGGGTATCGCGATAGGCGCCTGGGGCCGGGTTAACCATGTTAATTATTGTATAAATTTACACCCATGTGTTTAATTAAGGAGTACTGGGTAATTTATTTGAAAATATTGTAATGTACGATTAAAGTTTCCACATTAGGAAACTTTTTTTTATCGAGTTTTCATCATTCAAAATGAGACCGTATGGGGTTGACGTAAGAGCGCGTTATTTACACGTGGGCTTACAATAACGAGTTATGAACATTACATCACCATCTTGACTTATCCTTCTTCAAACGAGGTTTAAAAAAGTTTTTTACGGTAGGCAGCGGCTTGGCTGTGCCCCTGGCATTGCTGACATCTATGGGCGATCGTAACCACTTACCATCAGGTGGGCCGTTCGCTCGTCTGCCCTCGAGGCAATAAAAAAAATAACCGTGACTTGCAAAGCAATTGGGTCTGCCCTGTGCTCGTGATCTTGGGTCAAAATATCCGAGATATATGAATAAGTATAGATAAAGTTACTCTTGATGCCAGATACACATGCTTGTCAAGTCTCAGTCCAGTTTGATTTGGCTTATGTGGGCTTGCAAGGGTTTGTATTTTGTGAACGATCTGGCCGAGTGTCGGTTTTTGAACACAAATCAAAGGAAAAAATCATTTGCTTGCGCGATACATCCATACGTTAGTTTGTTGAGAAGGTCGTTTATAGTTTGTGGCAAGTGACAAGCATGTGGTTCTGACATGCTAGGATATAAAAATCCAATTATAATGAACTAAATACATTGCATCTCTTGACAGTCGTAACCGTAATGCCGGTTATTGACAATACGATGGTCACAGTATAACTATAGGGATGTGAAAATATTCTTATTTGTGCGTCACAAACATTTTTATTCGTCACAGTCAGCCTTAGATTTGTTTGCTAAACTTGTTTGAAACCTTTGCCAGTCTTTTTATATTGTTCTTTTAGGTATTTAGGTAGATTTAGCTCACAGCTTTGCCTGCGTGGAAGAGTTTTTCCAGCCTAAAAGTCCTCCTATATATTTTCCGGAATAAAAACTAGCCTATTCTCTTCTTAGGTGCTGAAACTACTTCCATAACAATTTTTTTATCGCGTTCAGACAGACAGACAAACGCGGCAAGGGACTTTGTTTTATAATATGTAAGTTAGTCCGTTTATTAAAAACTTTAATTAAATAATCCAGGCGATATTCAATTGATAATTATATTAAAATCGATATAAATCGTCAGCACACATACGATTTCCTTGAAACATAAACGCTAATAGCATAATTGTGACAATGATTCGTATTATTTTTGCACGGACGAAAGAACGTCAGTATCGTGTATTCGATTGGACATCCCTCACTGCACATGGGTGGTTCACAACACTATTTGCGCAATCGATAGTTTGATCACGTTTTATTAAATTACTTCACTGTAACTTAAAATTAGATTGCTGTTTGTTCTTTGTATGTAACTACCTACCTACCAGGTGCAGTAGGTAGGTAGCTACCCGCCTCCTCAAAATCATACACGTTAGATGGAAAATCTACAAAAAAATTACAAAATAAAAAAACACTTTTCTGCCCCTAGCAACGATTTTATTATTAGTGAACCCCTCAAAAATTTCAGGCTGCGACCGCGCCTGTTACCTACTTTTATTTTTAAATTGAATTGGGAAAACGTGTAATGCCTTATTTAGACTATTGGCGAATAATATATGTACCTGTGAATATATGCCTATGAATGATGAGGAACGAATTCACTTGAATAAGCTGTTTAGACCCATGGAAGATGTTTACAGCAGATGGGGCAAAAAAGTTCTGCAAGTCAAAAAGTGAATGAATGAAATCCTCCTAGCCAGTTTCGGCCACGGCGGCCAATCTCAACGGAGATCAGCCAGGTACGCAGGAGATATTATAGTGCACAAGTGTGTGCGCAATACACAGGTGCACTCGCTATTCCTTCACTCTCATAGTCCGGTGAGACGGCAATCCGACATGACCGGAGAGAGATAAGGCGCAGGACCAACGACAAGGTGGACAGACGACGTGATAAAGGTCGCAGGAACACACTAGGTTTACCGAAAAGCCCACCAAAATTTTGGGCTGAGACTGAATTTGGAATTCATTTCAAAGCTGTTACTCAACCCTGATAGTTTAGCTAAAGACTTGATGTCAAAGTTTAATAGTCTTAGAACAATAGCTGTTGAAGCCGATTCGCACTTATTTTGAAAATTGGATGAGATTCGTTTATGGAACTCTGAGAAACCGATAGCTCAGTTGAATCAAAGATATCGTCATTGACATGATAGTAAGCACTTTATTATTTTTTGTGATAATAGTCAGGAATTTCAGTTAGTTATATCGTGCAAAGAAAATAACACAAGCAAAAAAAATTGATCTTTGTGATTAGGACTTGAAACAATAAAATTTCGTCCGTATCACCCGCAGAACACAGTACACGACTCCAAGTATACTTATATAGAGTTAAATTATTTTTTGGTTTGTAGTGGTTTGGAAGTCGGTTTTATTTTTTTCTCAAAAAGTTTTTAATAATTGCTTTTTTTTTCTCGTAATATTTATAATTCTCGTTCGTAATTTATAATTTGGAGTGTTCCTACTAGGGAAATCCCGTTAGAAAAGCGCCGAGTACACAACCTCAGAGATGATGTGGAAATGAGTGTATAAAATGGAAAATACGGACTTTCCTACGGTCTGAAATAGCGATAACTCGAGAACGGTGCTATATAAGAAAACATTAATAATGTTTATTTGTAGAAAATTTTACGATCTATGAACATTCTCTCAGTTATTTTCCGGTAGTTTTCACCATTTCAGAGATATACGCAAAAAACGAAATGTTGTGACCTTTAACCTCGGATAAAAGACAACGCACAAGCGGGATCGATGATGACTTTTGACATATCATTTGTAATGACGTATTTAAGGTCTGTACAAAAATCCAGCTTATTGGGAATTAATGCAAACTCAGCACGTTTTTCTTTTGTCTACTTTGACTGGACTATGACTAGAAATAACAAACAAACTATGCAAGATTCACCTGGCGCGCGAGCGGTGAAACAAAAACCTGTTGTAATAAGTTTTATTTAGACTCCGTCCTTCTCCGAAACTATCCGATACTCTTGTAACGGATACGGATACGGTTACGGTTACGGATATATATTTATTTCGGATGTCCGATAGTTTCGGTTACAGTTACGGAGCTCTATAACATCCCTGCTAGACAGCTTCGACTCGTTTTTTTTTTGCTTGGCTTGACACGTTGCCGCGTGTCTCGATGTTATACATTGTTTCTCTACTTGGCCCAGAAATGAATTAGTTTAGTTTATAAGAACAGCCGCCTGCCTGACGTCAATCGCCCTTGAGGAAATCAATCTCTGAAATATATTAGAAAATCCAGTGTTGTAAAGCATGAACCCAACATAATCCTTGTACTCAGCCCCACTGGTGGTAGACAAGTGTTTAAAGGATAACTCTCTCTTTTTAACCCCCGACGCAAAAGAAAGATGTTATAGGTTTAAAGTGTTTATCGGTGTATATGTGTTTCTGTGTATGTCTGTCTGTGCACCCAAGTGATTAGACCTATTTTGATACTGTTATTAGCTATACATCCCATATTATATTGCTAGGGTTAGCTTTTATTGTTGTAAATTATAACATTGACTGCCTCGGTGGCGTAGTTGTATTATGGTACGATTGCAATGCTGAAGTCTCGGGTTCGATCACCGGGTCGGGCAACATGATATTGAGTTTTCTATTCAGTATCAGCTCGGAGTCTGGAATTTATGCCCGATATGGCAATAGGCTCGCCCCCTATCATATCATGGGACGGAATATCGGTGAAAAGTGGGTGCAATAGTTGCGCCTCTGCCTACCCCTTCGGGGATAAGAAGCGTGAGTGTATATATATATTATGTATTATAACATTTATTATTACAATTTGATGTCCTATTAAACTTTAAGGTTATTGTTAATAAGTGATGAGAAATCTTGTATTTTCTACATTGTCATTATAACGATTGAAAGCGAATTGAAAGTATACAATGGGGGTCTAAATGTGTACAGAAATGTAAACGAGAGGAATCCCTTGACGGTGAGTCGTGGAAAGTAAGTAAAAAGGGTCGAGATTTCCCTGCCGTTTCTGTGGTCGTGCTTTTGAATAAATGTTTTTAGATTTTTCGTATATTTTTCTTACGTAATACAATTTTTTTTGCGATTGGGGTTATGTTTAATTCATCCACGATTCTAATGGAATGTTTGATATCTATCGACGACGGAAACCATTAAATATTAGTTGAATAATTTTTTTATTTTCCCTTACATGTTATAACACAACTACAAATCGTTTGAACATTAATGTATATAGTGTATGATTGAGAATTTTTAAATATATGTATAAGTTCATGTAAATGCAAATTGTGCAAAATAAAACAATGAGCATTCACTGAAAACGTAAACCATTGTTTCGTAAAAATCACATCAAAAGATCTTTTTGTTGCCAGTTAAAAGAAACTAACAGCAAATGTAAAGGCAATGCGGTAAATAAAACAATTATTCAGAAAACTAAACTCAACACATAATATGTTATAGTATTTCAGCTACCAGTTTTCTAAATTTCCTGTTTCAAAACCATAAATTTGAAAGAAGTACATTCACAAATTGCGATTAGGTAGTCAAGTATATAATTGATTTTACGTTGATTATTAAATAATTTATTGTATCATAAATATCGTCTGGTATTGTTTTACATCCCACTTTTATAGGTCATAAATTTTGTTTTGTCTACAGTACCTAAACACCGTGAGCAATTTATACATTCAAATTCCTAAATCTTTCTAATGGATACATTTGCTAAATCTTTCCATGTAAACAGAGATTACAATGCCTAATGGTTTAAAACCACTTAAATTTTAATGCTTCCAGCCATTTGCTCACCATAATAGATGTATGTCTATATGGGACATAAATGTACAGTAAATTTACAGATGTCCAAATGCGAGACACGTCTAAGACGTTATGGTTTTATGGCACATTGTTTCCCGTGCGTCAATATACATGTAGCGTGCAATTAGACGATCGTTGCAATTACTCTCGCTGTTCAACACCTTCATCAATTGGATGACTGTTGTTTGCATTTTTAAAGGTCAGCCACTAATTTTCTAGCCTTACCAGAGACCTATCTAGCATTACACATTGTATTAAATATTTAATTATTAGCTATACTTTTATTTTTGTGTTTGTTGATTGAGAAGATTGGCTTCATATTACAGAGTAATACTACAATTATTGTTGGTTGTTAATTATTGTTAATTAAATAGTTACGTATACACTATTAACTCTAATGACATTTATAAAATTTGCTGAAAATGCCACTAGTTTTGCAACGAAGCACTGTGGAACGTCCCCATAGAAAGGGCGTGACATGAGTATCTCTCTTACATATCTTATGATAACTCAACAACGGAACAACGTAAAGATTTGATTTTTTTTACGTGTATTATTGAATAATAGACCTATCGATTACCAATGTAGTTTATTTGAAAAATACTGATATGACTATGAAAAAAAAATCTGAAATATGCCTATATTTCAAGGGAGTTTAAAACCAAATTAAGAATAGATACACAATAATTTGACATTAGTGCAAGTGAAATACAATATAATATAGGGTTTATTTTAACCTAATTAACGAAAAATAGACAAGTCGTAAAATCGCCTAAAATTACGACCTCAAGGACTTTACTCAAAAGAAATTGTCAGGCGTTTCCTAACACTTTAAAAAACGTATTTCGAGTAATATTATTATATTAGGATGGATTAAAATGACACAACAATTGAAAGCATAATGTTAAAAAATATTAACACCAACCTCCTTTATTGCTTTCGTGTAATATCAAAACCTGATGAAATATTCATAATTCAAAAAATGTAGTCAGCTTGTAGATGCTCTGGCATTTTTAGCAGGCGTGTTACCAATTTTGTTACTTTTCTTCGAAAGGGGGACGAGGGGGGGTACATAATGTTCTAGCGACATTTTCTAATTACTCTGAACTATCAAACACAAGTATCATTAGGTCGGGGTTTCGTGGCGTTTTTATTATATCACAGATTTTATCAAACACTTCGATTGCTTTTTTAAACTTTAATTTAACCATAAAATATAGCGTCTTTTCAAAAAGAAACAGTTGCATTTATATAAGTGTATCCTATTAAAACATTTTATTTATAAAATACTTCTCCAAACTATTGCGAATACCACAAATATCTTTCTTAAACAGTGAGGTCATTTTCGACAGTGTTCGATACTTCAACTTTGGTGCTATATATTAGGTAAAATAAAGTGATTAGAGGGGTAAAAATTATAAAACTTGAAAGGTCATATTGTCCCCTTTCCACAATGCATTTCAGTTTCCAGTTATCAGACATTCAGTAGGTACTACCGGTACATGTCACGCCCTTTCTATGGGGACGTTCCACAGTGCGAAGGTTCACTTTTTCTAGGAGCACTCAATAATACCCTGCGTTGGATTGTAGCAAAAAATACAACTTATACAAGAAAAAACTTAGAAGGATCCTTGAAGATTAATTGTGCAATGACACGCAAACTATTCGAAAACTTAAGGATTGATTGCATAGTACAAGTTGTACAGACTGGCTTGGACAGCTTCTGTCTTCGTTAACTCATCATCAGTAGCTCGACCCGCCATGGACACAAATGAGGAGTAGCTTCTATAACTATAGACAGTTATGGATTGAAAGTGTTTTAACTGTTACTGTCAAATGTAAAAATACAGTAGGAACAGAAAATCTAAATGAAACTAGACGACCATTGCCTTAATATTTTAGAAACAAGAAAGAAAGAATGATTTATTGCTGGCACAATTTTAAACACAAAAAAAAATAAAGGGTGTTGATAGTGTAAAAAATAAATGGAGCGTTCTTCAATGCCTTCACAAGTATTTAATCTTTAGAGCTTGTAATAAGATATAGATGGCTACGGACTTAACTACGACTTGCACGTTAGGGAGTTTGAAATTTAATTAAAAATATTTGTGGGCGTTGAACAAAGACGCTCGTGATCGTGTTTTCTGATAGAAAGGACGGATAGAATACTTGAAATCTTTAAATCTATGGATATTTATCGCTATTTTCATTAGTAGTACTTATAGCTAGGATCGTTGATGGGGTTTTAATTAATAAAGGATCTTAGATTACTAACTGGTGGATGAGAATGGTAATGAGCAAAAATGTGTTTCAAGTAAGCACTGACACATTGCTATATTCTATGACTAAAATAGTCTAGTAAAATATGATAAAATGGTTTGAGGTGTTAATGCTACTATAACGTCGTCTAGAAATGAAAATTATTTTTTAACACGCCACATACAAAAAGCATATTTCAAATAAAAAATCACGCGCGCCTCTGCGTAATCCTGTCAAACACATTGTTATGACGCGGTGTTTGAAATACTAAAATTATGCTTTAACATATTGACTTAATTGGTTTTATGTTTTAATCCGGGTTGAGAATTATTTTGCGTTGATTTATGATTGGTTTGATTTCATTTATGTAGACTGAAGGTGAGGTGTTGTGTTTTATATAGATGATGGTAATGATTAATGATGTATAGTACTTTAAACAAAATGCACATACATTGATGGTAGGATAATACTATCCGCTTCGTGTCGACCGCCGTACACAAGGTGCAAAATCCGCCAAAGTGACCCACGTACAGTCAGCCACATAAATAAGCTGAACTAATTCAAAACTTCAAATCGCCTCTAAACTTTTGTGTTCTTACCAATTTTCGTTTTTTCTTCACAAAAATTAAATTAAAGAGATTTACGTTACTCCATACAAAGAAAAAATAATGTTTTAATTGAAGTGAACGCATACCGGGTGGAAGGGAAACGCTCTCGGAAACGAATACAGGTGATAGTATTGGTGATTCCTGACGTGATGGCACTAAAAAATTCGCGATCGCATTGTTACAATTTTAGTAGGATTTTCTCAAATTTCTGTACAATTTCACGTATGGATATATAAATCAAACTATTATTCTGAAAAACATAGTAAAAAAGGTCAATATTAAAAAAAAATCGTAATGAAACATCAGCTGACGGGTTAACGGCCGCGTGGCCGGCGCAGCGCGGCGGCCGCCGCCTTGTCGGCGTTTGCTTTGTAGTTTGTACCCTATCCAGTTTTTTGTACGCTTTACATTGCGCGCGCATGAATTACGGAAATACTAAAATCGTAAGTATTATCGCTTAGCTTTGCAAATGAATATAGTTTTTGGTTAATGTTTTGGTTCTTCTCTCTTACCGTTCCGGTATAGAGAGCGTTTCCCTTCCACCCGGTATAGGTGATTTGAAATTTTGAATTTGTTCAGAAACTTATGTGGCTGACTGTACGTGTGCCGCGTACCGAGATCAGCCTGTATATATCTGGTTTCGAACCAGATTTCATAATATGCATGAAAAATTTATTGCGTCGACCTTACATCGACGTAGAAAAAGAAGATAACACAACAAATTTAGAATTTTTAAGTAATAAAACCACATGTTCCATTGTTAATGAATAATTTAAATTAAATAGACACACACCAAGCGTTGAATACAAAAGTCTAATTATATTTATACACAAAGATGAACAAAATTGTGTTTAAAGTCATCGCCAGACTCAAATAATTGTTCGACCAAGTTTAACAGTAGAACAAACAAAGAACTGGCTAAAAGCGATCTTGTTAGAAAGATAGCTATTATTAGTTATTTAACGTGTTAAATGGACAATGATACTTGTTATGTTATGTGTATAGAAGTCACTTTAGAAAATGCGATGTTACAAATAAATTGACATAATGAAAAGACACAACGAAAAAATATACATACATACATATACTCACGCCTTTTATCCCCAAAGGAGTAGGCAGAGGTGCAACTGTTGCACCCACTTTTCGCCATTTTTCCGTCCCATAATGTGATAGAGGGCGAGCCGTTCGCCATAACGGGCACAAATTCCAGACTCCGAGCTGATACTGAATAGAAAACCTCAGTATTACTTTGCCCGACCCGGGGTCGAACCGGAGACCTCAGCATTGCAGTTGTACCATAATACAACTACGCCACCGAAAAAAAAATAATTAAATACAAATGAGAATTCTTAAATATCTTAAATCTTATGCTAATCCGAAACTACTTATGTTGTTGAGGTATTCCTTAAAATATATATTCAATGCTTAAAAAATTTCAAAATTTGCGAATGAAGATGAATATTAATTATCCCTACCAATGTTAATTAAAAATCATTACCGTAGTAATGTAAGGCCTTTGTTCTTCATTAATTAATTTTGTTTGACGAGACAGTGTATGGAAATCATAAGGTTTTCGGGCATAGATGCCTTTGTATTAACCAGCATGGCGCTCAAACACGGATTAATTCCATGTAATGAAGTAGTAACTACATTAGTGATTACTGATTGACAAATATTGGGGAGCGTAACGTAGAAAAGTTCGAATTTCAAGTATTTTTGACATTACTTCTCGGAACGAGACATTTTAATTTACCGAGATTTTCTGTAATCAACATCTGCTTCAGATTACATTGATGTATGTCAGTAATTACTTACCATCAAAGGTTGGCAATCTGAGTAGGTATTGCTCGTACTTACCTGAAAAAATAAAACACAATTACAGTCTTGGCACATGTAAGTAAAAAATATTATTTTAAATATCTGTTAGCATAAAAAGGTTATAAAAATAACGGCTGTCCTGGTAATCAATCAAAAATATAGACAACACACACGATTCTGATACTGGTGGTAGATATATGTAAGAGTCCGTCTGGGTGGGCGCCACCGCAATATCTATTTCTACCGAGAAGCAGCAGTGTGCCTGTACTGTTGTGTTTTGGTATCAAAGATATTGTAGCCAGTGGAACTACTGGACATAATGTGACTTCACATCTTATGTCTCAGGATAACGAGCGCAGTGGAATACCGCTCAGTACTTTATAACTCAAGGTGCCGAATGGTGTCGCTACTGTTTATGGGTGGTCGTATCGCTTATCATCATGCGAACGGCTTGCTCGTCTCGTCATTCAATGTCATAAAAAAAATCTATTTAATGCTAATTCTTAGAATTTCAAAAGAAATAAATCTTAAATAAACCCTAGTTTAGAATAAAACAGCAAATATAAAAAACTTGAGAGTTGTCAAGGGACACCCGGATGGAACGAAGTTGTTTTCGATTAATTAGTGAAGATATTGTAATAAAATTTTATTTCTTTTATTTATTTATTATTTATTTATTTATAGCTTTATTGTACATCACAACGTAATATAGTATTTTACATAATATGGGCAAAAGGGTGGTACAATTGGCGGTCTTATCGCTCGAGGCAATCTCTTACAGACAACCATGGGATGGAGATGAGAGAAGTAGCGAAAAGGGGTAATTCATGACGTACATGCTAGTTATTAATTATTGAAGAAGCATAAAGAAAACAAATCAAAAATATACGAAAGCACATAAAATATATCTCTACATACATACGAACATAATGTACACACACTCACACACACACACACACACATATATATATATATATATATATATATATATATATAGAGATCTCTTGACGGTAAATGTTGATCAGACGCGACTTCACGCGAGCACTTTGTTGATCCAAAAATCTATGTTGATCCGGCGCCTTTTGTTGATCCAATATGCATTTCTGGTAACTAATGTGGCTCCAACCGGATCAACATCTACACTCACGGGACTTCTTACTAACGTTTGCCGAAGTTGATCCGATATACAAATCCACCTTGCGATAGTTACGGAAAATGTTGATCCGATTTGAATGAGCCAATCAGAGCACAGCAAACAGTCAGATTCAGATCGGATTGGCTGAGAGCAGCCGCGACGTTTTATACACATCCAATTAATTATATTTTATTCATAGTATCAACATGTTACTAATACGGTGTCACTGTGCCCAATTTGTAATCACACTAATATTATAATATTATAATGGCGAAAGTTTGTCAGAAAATGTGTGTACATGTTTGTTACGTCTTCACGCTCAAACGGCTGGACCAATTTTGATGAAATTTGATATAGCCGTAGTTGACACCCTGAATTAGTACATAGACTAACTTTTATTCCGAAAAGTATTCCTGCTGGAATTTAAGCCGCGACTAACACCGCGGAGCGCAACTAGCCAAAGTACAAAAAAGTGATGCTATCTAAAGTGTCGTAGATTGTTTTATACTCCATGTGAAAGAGATAATTTATCTATATTTTTTTACTGTATTTTTTACTCTGTGATACAGGACTCTTACATTCCTTCAAAAGCTATTGAACTTCGTTCTGCTCCAGGGTACAACGCCCGAGGCATGGAACAGGAGTGTGGTGGTATTGTTCTTAATATAACGGTGATAACGTCTTTTTTAAGAATTACAGACCCATCTTCTATAGCCATTTTTACAAGCTGTTCTCAAAAGTCATCACGAATCGTCTCAAGCGCTGGCTAGATGACTTCCAGCCTCCCGAACAAGCCGGATTCGGTAAAGATTATAGTACAATAGACCACATCCATACGCTGCGGCAAGTTATACAAAAAACTGGGGAGTATAACTTGCTTCTTTGCTTAGCGTTCATGGACTATGAGAAAGCCTTAGATTCGATCGAGACCTGGGCTGTGCTGCAGTCTCTACAGCGGTGCCAAATTGATCATCGGTACATCGAAGTGTTGAGGTGCTTGTATAAAACGCCACCATGTAGGTCCGAGTACAAGAACAGAGTTCGAAAGCTATTCCACTACACAGAGGCGTGAGACGGAGATGTTATCTCTCCGAAACTGTTCACTGCCGCGTTGGAAGATGCTTACAAGCTCTTGGACTGGAAAGGACTCGGCATCAATGGCGAATACATCACTCACCTTTGTTTTGCCGATGACATCGGTGTACTGGCAGAATCGCTGGTGGTCTTTTTTTTTTTTTTTTTTTTTGTTTTCGCGTAGAAAGTGACTTATTACTACCGCCCAGCCTTCAAGGGGGGCGACTGAGCGGTAATGTTGGGTTCACCGTGCCTTACGACCCAGCGTTAAGCCGCCGGGCCAAGTCCCTAACCTATGTACACCGCACGGCATTAGAGACGGCTGCGGGTTTCCCCAGACTAAGAGTTAGACACTCTTGTTGTCGTCCGCAGCTGCCTCTGCGCGGTGCCGTCTAATACAGCCCGTCTCCTGTTTAGGGGGGGGGGGGGCTCAGAAGCCCCCGCACACCGAAGGACGCCCTCGGCGTCAACGGCAGCGTGAGGCCTACCTGCCACACTGCCGTCCATCACGGGGGTCGCAGTAATGTGCTAAAAAGCACGCACAAAACTACAGACGCACAGCCCCCTGCCGCCCGCCCGCGACCCCTGGTGGCCCCTATTAGTCGCCTTTTACGACAGGCAGGGGATACCGTGGTGGAATTCTCCAAAGGCCCCAATCCACAGGGCGGAAGACGCCGGTCAGTCGTCCACCCGGTGCCTCCTACGTCTCGTTTGGCGGCGGGACGGATCACCGCGCCTCCGATCCCTCTCGGCACTCTCCTTCTGCAAAAGGACCATCTCACTGAAGTGCGCCACCGCACGCCAAGACCTCCGGCTATCGACCATGGAAGCGACCACGGCCGGCAGCGTGAGGTCTCCTCCGACGACTGCCCTGAGAGCGCTGCGCTCCTCATCCCAGGCTGGGCAAAACTCCAACGTATGCTGGGCCGTATCCAGCGGGCAGTTGTCACAATAGTGACACACGGCCGACACCTCCTTCCTCACTACCCGCCACAGGTACTCACCGAAGCAGCCATGCCCGGTGAGCACCTGTGTCAAGCGGTACGTTGCCGCACCGTGGCGTCTGTCCAGCCATTCGGCAAAGACAGGACGCACTGCCGCGACGACCCTGAGCCCCGCTGACGGGGCCTCCAGCCTGTGACGCCACTCCTCCACAGCGGCTCGCCGTAAGGAGACCCTCATGGCCTCCACCTCCTTATCGCTGGAGGGTCTGACCACAATGCTCAACCGAGTTTCTCAACTGGTGGGTCTCAGGATGAACATGGACAAGACCGAGATCATGTCGAATGTTCATGTTGTGCCAACCCCGATTATCGTTGGGAGCTCAATTCCCGAAGTTGTAGACGAGTACGTCTATTTAGGTCAAGTAGTCCAACTCGGTAAGTCCAAATTTGAGAAAGAGATCAATCGGCGAATCCAGCTCGGATGGGCAGCGTTCGGGAAACTAAGCAAGGTCTTCTCGTCCAAAATACCTCAGTGCCTGAAGACAAAAGTCTTCAATCAATGTGTGTTACCACTATGACATACGGCACTGAGACGTGGACTCTGACTATGGGCCGCCTAAGATGGCTCACGGTCACTCAGCGAGCTATGGAAAGGGCTTTGCTAGGTGTTCTTCTACGCGATCGAATCAAAAATGAGGAGATCCGTAGAAGAACGAAAGTCATTGACATAGCCCAACGGATAAGCAAGCTGAAGTGGCAATGGATAGGGCACATGGTTCGAAGAACTGACGGCAGATGGGACAAAAAAGTTTTCGAGTTGAGACCACGTACTGGCAAGCGTAGCTTCAGCCGTCCATCTGCAAGATGGACCGATGACTTGTTAAAGGCTGCAGGAACGCGCTGGATGCAGGCCGCTTTTGATTGGTCCATCTGGAAATCTTTGGGGGAGGCCTATGTTTAGCAGTGGACGCCATACGGCTGATAATGATGATGACGATACCGGATGATAGACCTCGATGATTGTTCTGTGGAAATGGACTCACAAATTTGCTGCATGAGAATGGACGTTTCATTTTTGTCTCCCAGAAAAGTCGCCCCTTTCTATCACACTAAGTTGTTTTAATACCCATCCGCTTTAGACTTGAAAATGTGTTAAATGCTCATAAAACATTTTTGCAAAACAGAAAACGCTTAATTATAAATGTGTTACCTAGTACATATTATACTAAACTTTACCTTATAAGAGACTGAAATCTCAATGTTAAGAAGTTCAAAATAGCGACCTCTTCTCTTAAGTCTATTATTAGATCTGTCTTTTACTATCAATGGCATGCCCAAGTATCGATTTTGACGTCAATTGTCCTTAAAACAAAGAAATTCAAAATGGCGGCCACTTTTTTCAATTATAACATTGGATGTGCCCTTTGTACCTAAGGCCATGCTCAGATATCGATTTTGAAGTCGATTGTCCTTAAAAATAAGAAATTCAAAATGCCGGCGAATTTTTTAAAATCTGACATTAAATCTGCCCTTTGTACCTGCCATGCCCAACCCATGCCATGCCCAGATATCGATTTTGAGGTCGGTTGGCCTTAAAACAAAGAAATTCACAATGGTGGTCATTTTTTTAAAATCTAACATTAAATCTGCCCTTTATGATAATTCTCCCGTGAGAAAATTTTGTGTCACACATGCGCGCGCATCGTAAAACTTCACTCCCATAATTTTTTCATAACGCGCTTAAATAAGTATAATTTCACAAACAGGAGAAAACAGTAAAACAGATTTTGCCGCTTTGTGTTTCAGTACCTATTCGTCAATTTTGGCTCCGGATCAACCTAGTCGCAGTAAATGTAGCATATAAGTTAAATTTATTCTGGATCAAAGTAATCACATTCAGTATCATTTTTTCGACCGTTAATGGATCCACAAATGTTGGTCAAAACGTCGACGAGTATGTTGAAAACCTGTGAGTGCAAATCCACCGACGTCACACGCGCATCAAACACGGATCAAAGTATATCAGTTTGCGAGACTCGGAGCTGAGCAAACACGTGAAATAGGTGGATCAACAATTGTTCTAACTCCACACTGGAGCAACATTTACCGTAAAACCGTCATTATATATATATATATATATATATATATATATATATATATATATATATATACATATATACATAACATATAATATAAATATAAAATGATTATTACATAAAGTGATATACTTACATAAGAAATAATACTCAATGTCATACATGAGTTAGTTTTTATATAGTGAGATAGTGTTCTTTAACCCGTTTTTTAAAGATTGCTAGTGATTGCGCACGTTTTATAGCTATTGGCAATGCATTCCATAATCTGATAGCCGAAACTGTGAAAGATTTATCTACAAATGTTGTAGTATGCGTCGGCATCTTCAATGTCAAGTTTTCTGATGATCTGAGGGACCTCCCATGTGTGTCGCGAAGAAATTGGAACCTAGATTTGAGATAGGAAGGAGCAAGAGGGTTGAACAAAATATTATAGAGAAGAGAAAGTATGTGGGCATTCCGGCGAAGGCGAATCGGTAACCACTTGAGCTTAGTGCGAAACTCAGACACGTGATCATATTTGCGAAGTCCAAATATGAATCTGATACCAAAATTTTGAAGGCGCTCAAGCTTATTTAGTTGTTCTTCAGTGATATTTATATAACTGGCTTCACCATAATCAAGGATCGGAAGGAGTAGGGATTGTACCAACGTAATCTTGGTGGCAATAGGTAAGAAGTCACGTAACCTCATCAAGGATCCCGCTGAGGCAAAAAGCTTACGACTAACATACTGAATGTGTGGACTCCAGGTTAGGCATTTGTCCAGGTATAACCCAAGATTTTTTACAGTGTCACTGTAAGGAATAGTTGTACCATCACAAGTCACGCGAGGAAGTTGTGGCCAATCTACTCTGGATAATAGTCTGGGACTGCCGATGACAATTACTTGGGTTTTTGATGGGTTTACTTTCAAACCATGAGACTTACTCCATTCGCAAATATGGTTTAAATCCCTATTCACCTCAGTAACTGCATCGGTCAACCTATCCAATGGTGTTTGAACATAAATCTGCAAATCATCAGCATAAAGGTGGTAGGCAGAACGAAGTTGTTGAGAGATAGAGTTAATAAAAACTGCAAAGAGAAGTGGAGATAGAACACCGCCCTGTGGTACTCCAGCAGTAGAGGAGCAATAAGAGGATTGTTTTCCCTCAATGCAAATACGTTGCCTGCGATTAGACAGGTAACTATTAAACCACGCAATTGCCGTTGGAGATATGTTAAGGGAGCGCAAAGTGCAGAGTAAGACATCAAAATCAACAGTGTTGAAAGCGTTAGAGAAATCAAGTAAAGCTAACACAGTTAGCTTTCCTTCTTCCATGCCAAATCTGATATCTTCCGTAACATGAACCAAGGAGGTTGTGGTACTATGCCCGGAACGGAACCCGGATTGAAAGGGATTCAGGAGTTGATTTTTATAAAGGAAGTCATTGAGTTGTGAATGGATTAATCGTTCAAGAACTTTAGAGAGGAAAGGTAAGATGGATATAGGACGAAAATCGGAGTACGTAGAAGGGTTAGATTTTTTAGGTAGAGGGGTAATTTGGGCTTCTTTCCAAGCAGTAGGAAAAAATGCGCTGGAGACTGAATGGTTCAGGATATGACAAATTATGGAGAGGACTTCATCGAGGATAGGGAGGATCATGTTACGGCCGATACAGTCGCTTCCAACAGCATTGGATGTGATTGTCATGATACTCTTCTTAACATCACAAGCAGCAAAAGGTTTGAAGACTAAGGGAGGACAGTCGGGAGTTTGACAGGAAGAAAGATACTTTATTGTGGTTTCTTTAGTCGTCCTATCAAAGTTGGACGGAGATGTGAAATGTTGGTTTAAGGCATTTAAATCTACGTTGTTAGGAAGAGAGTCTTGACGAGATTTGCCAACTCCCAGTGACTTTAGAAATTTTTTAGTAGAAACTTTTAAGTTATAATAATAATTGTATATTTCATTAAAACGTTACCACATCAATGAAAACATTTACTGCTTCTACCTACACAATAGATATGTCATCAAATCACGATCATCACCTAAGCAAGCATTGACATTAAAATTAACATACAACTAACGAAAAAAAAACTACTCTAAAAAGCATTTAAATCTTAGAGTATGTATACGTAGTTATACTTACTCTAAGATTTAAAATGTCTTTTTTTATTTAAATTTCGAATGTCACTTTTACGGCCAGTTCTTTATTGTTACTGGCTGGTTTCACAGGGCAAGTATAAAAGTGTCGTGACAACTTTTCGTAAGATTTTTTTCCGTCTAGCTCCCTTTCACAACGCGCGATAAGGAACTTCGTTCCAATAAAATACATTGTTCTAAACATATAAAAACGGAACCCGTGACCTCGCGTTTCCTTCTCCATCGGTTTACGGAAGTCATTAATACGTGTGCGTAGCGACGCATTCGGCGCCTCCCTCATCTTGCTAGAAGTGTGTACTTTTTGATTCCGTCACCACTCAAGTGTAGGCGGGACGAAGCTGAATATTGATTGACTGTCTTCTTGCCATCTGTAGTTTAGTGGTACTGTGTGTTATATAATGTACAGTGTCATAAATATTGCGTTAATAAATGTAACCACATCGTCTCGTTGAAAATACACACACACACACGGCAAAAGCTATATTTAAATAATTGTAATACTAAGAAATTCAGGAATGACGCAAGCGATGAATTATCCAAAAGGACACACTTTTCATTAGTACGACTCTTTCTAGAATAAAAGCAATTGTACACAGTTTGTGCGGATAATTTCCTTTAAACTCGTCGCAGTGAACGTTACACGTCGTCGGAAGTCCGCCCGTCGGACTTAGCGGACAGTCCTCGAAGAAAAATGAACGTGCCCGGAAAAGCGTTTGCACATAATTTTACAACAATTTCATACCGCGGTTTGAAACTGGTTACGTAATTATTGTTGTAATTCATACAACATTAATGCGTTTTTGCATGGGGGTTTCTTTTAGGACGTAGGTGCTCAATAAGACGAAACTTTGAAGAAAAAATTCTATACCTTTAATAGTAAGTTTCATTCTTTCACTAATATGAAGCTACATTACTCCAGAGTGCTACAGTTTTTATCCCGGGAAAATATTAATTCTGGAAAAACTTTTACATGCGGGCTGAGTCGCGAGCAATACTAGTGTCTTTATAATTTTTTGGTGAAATAATTTTCAGAGAAATAGTACTACTTACTAGTACTTTATATAAATGCGAAAGTTTTTCTTACTCAATCACGCCAGAACGGCTGAACGGGTCTGAATTGTACTCGGCGCAGAGAAGGATTATAGTCTGGAAACGTTTCGTTTACGCAATATAGCGGGAATTTTATCCCGGAATATAATATTTTCTACGCAAACGGAGCCACGAGCAAGAGCTAGTAATTTTAGATTTTTTGTTCGGAGTTAAAGATTTAGATAATTATTTATATTTGTCATACAATCTCAAGCGGACGAGGCCGCGCTATAAACTAGTATGAATTGATTAGCACTGAGAATTTAGAGGTCTCACAAAAGATATTTGCGAAATCATCACAAAATTGACATTAAAGTGCGAATATAAAAACTGACTCTTGAATGGAACTTGCTCATTAACGAATCCGGTAAATTATAAACACAATATCCGTGTTTGTAAGACGTTAGTCAAATATTTGAGGTGTTGAGATTCACACAACGTATTTGAAGGTCAACCAAGGTCCACTGAATGTCAACGGAGTCAATGAACTTATTAAACGAACCTAATGTTACCAAGGCAACCGACGACCAGCGATTTTCAAGCTTCTGCAGTTGTTAATAGAAATATGTTGATCAGGTTGACCCTGACCGCTAAGTGTTAATAGAAGCAAGAATTAACAATAATTATAATTATTTATTATTTTGTTATTCATAAAGAAAAATAGTATAGTAATTAATATACTCTATTCTTATTCTTGAATTTAAATTAAGATTCCCAGAAGTATTCTCATAATATTGTTTGTAATATGTTTTTTGCATGTTACGGCAGCAGCGAAAATTACTTGCAGAGAATCAAAGTAGATATTAATCATAACCATTTTTAAAATTACAACTACGCGTACCTGATCTGTTATATTTCTATCTTCCCATCAATCTGTATTGGAGAACACAAAAGTTGTTTACAGCTACTAGAAGCTTCACGGAAACGTTGTAAACACAAAAATTTTATTGACCATCCATAGCAATGCTTTTCTATAACCTTGATAGTGTTTTACGTTATATGGATATTGCATAGTCGTATTCTATATAAAATAACATCCATCACGACTCTATCCCTTAATAATCCTTTAGTCTAAAAACTTGTAAATCTGATGTATATCGTAATAATACTTTTTTTCATTTCAACTCTATCGTTACTAAAATGAATGGTTTCTATTTTTTTGAGTAAATACACACACACACACACACACATACACTCACGCCCTTTATTCCCGAAGGGATAGACAGAGGCGCAACTAGTGCACCCATTTTTCGCCGTGCGTATTCCGTTCTATTATGTGATAGAGGGCGAGCCTATCGTCATATTGGGCACAAATTCCAGACTCCGGGCTGTTACTGAGTAGAAAAACCACATGTCACTTTACCCGACCCGGGGATCGAACTCGACACCTTAGTTTTGCAGTCGTACCGTAATACAACCACGACACCAAGGCAGTCCGGCAGTCAGGCACTAAATCTAATGAATAATAACATATGAACCGAAATAATACATAATAATATATACTGATATAAGATAATGTATATTTTCAAGTTCACCTGCTAAAATAAGAATGTGGAGTAATTGAACTAACAAAATTAACCCTAATCAACGCAGAAAGGCTCCTGGGTACAAATTATCCAAAAGCACAGGCTACACGTGTTTTCAGTGGTTTCTGCAAATTGTATCACAAATTTGTTAGACCAGATAAAACAAAAGTTTGTTGTAGCATAAAATATTCCAATATTACTATACCAACTTTTTCTCGCGGTTTCATCCGCATGAAAGATTTTTTCTAGGCGGAAAAGTGGTCCATGCTTTTGTAAGGGTCTCAAACTATCTCTACACCAAATTTCATCGAAATCCGTTTGGTAGTTTTTGAGTTTATCGCGTACAGAGGCGGTGGGCAACTTTATTTTATACTATGTTGTATTTTATACTTTATTTTATAGTAGGCAGAGGCGCAACTAGTGCACCCACTTTTCGCAGACATTCCGTCCCATGATGTGATAGGGGGCGAGCCTATCGCCATATCGGGTACAAATTCCAGACTCCGGACTGATACTGAATAGAAAAACTCAATATCACTGCCCGACCCGGGGATCGAACCCGAGACCTCAGCTTTGCAGTCGTACTGTAATACAACTACGCCACCGAGGCAGGAGTAGTGAGGCGTGAGTGTATATATGTATGTATTTTATAGTACTATATTATATTGTTTTGTGTCTATTTTGTTATTCATTAGCAATGTCTTTTTATGATTTCCTTGGAAATCCGAATTATCCTGTTAATGTGAAAATGATGTTTGAATGTTTGATAGCTTCTATTTACAAATAGAAGTAGTAAATGAAGTCTTACATAGGCTGCTTTTAATCCCGATAATACGCGCCCGTGACAAAATCATTTTGATGTTTGTCATCTTTATATAAATAATAATAAATATAATAATACCAGCCCTGTATTATATACTGCCCACTGCTGAGCACGGGCCTTCTCTACTACTGAGAGGGTTTTTAGGCCTTAGTCTACCACGCTGGCCTCGTGCGGGTTGGCAGACTTCACATACCTTTGAAATTCACAGAACTTCTCAGTTATGCAGATTTTCTCACGATGTTTTCCTTCACCGTTAAAGCGAACGATAATTGATTAACAATACACACATAACTTCGAAAACTCGGAGGTGTGTGCCTTGGGTTTTGAACCTCCGGACATTATCTCGGCAGACCGTTCTATTCCCAACTAGGCTATCGTCCACTTTAATGTACTAATTCTTTCGTATTTTTTTTTATAAAAAAAACTATCTTAGCAATATAAATGGTTTGGCAATAAACATCAACATCTTCCAATCCCATAGGATTTAGTGAACCTGCTTCACGAAAACAAATTTTGGAAACAATAAACAAATCCGAAGCCGCCTTACGGGCATAAATAAAGTAGAGTTAGAATAAATGAAAACAAAGCTGAAATATACGCTATTAACGATGTCGAGTTAGGAGTGAGCTATGGTTGAACCCTTGTTGAAAAAGAAAAAAGAAATATGAGATGGGAGAAAACAAAAGTTTTGGATTTTTGCTATAATATCGACGCTTAGACGTGTGAAATTATTTTGTAGATTTAATCATTTAAATCTACAAAATAATTTGAATGATGAAAGCGAACAAAATGTAAATGATAAAAATCGATGAATGCGATTTTTGCGCAGACAGTCTAATAATATAGTTCTCGTAGTTACAACTCTTTAAGTGTTTTACTATTATTAATTGTTGAAATACTTTGCTTTGTTACTGGCGAAAAGTAGGTGCACTAGTTATGCCTCTGTATACCCCTTCGGGGATAAAAGGCGTGAGTGTATATTATGTATGTATGTAAATACTTTGCTACATCAAATAAAACAAAAATCAATAACTTTTTTCTCGTTTTAATTTAAGGATTAGGAATATTCTAACTGTTCAAAGTTCATAATATATGGTATTGGTTCTTGTTACAAACTAAAGTATATTTTATCAACGTGAAAACGAACATCCACTCTCAAATGTTTAATTTTGTTCTCTTCTTCTCCATACATTTCATCCAATACAATCATTGACAAGTTCAAACTATCATATATCGAATTCAATTGCATTAAATTTGATACAAAAGGACTAATATTCACTACAGGAGCTTAACCTAATGACCGCCCAGCATTATATTGCCCGCATCTAACGGCCTTTGCCCGTCTATCTCTCTTTGAGGGTTTCTGACATTTCCTATATACGTAGGTGGATTTTGTTGATTGCTTTACCTTTATTGTTCGTTGCGCTACAATTCTCCTTCTATCTTCTCAAATATGCATGACAAGGGAGCGAGCTACTAAAAAATATCGTAACCTCGCCCTCTGATATATTTTTTTTCGCGGAAAAAAACGCGTTATCGCTACTACCACTGGGGAGGTCAGTGGAACGGTTATGTTCGTTTCACCAGTCTTACAATCCAATATCGACTCTTGGGAGTATAACATCATCCGAGCGACCATTAAAGAGAGTCCCTAACACTATGTACACCCTACACCGGCATACCAACCAAAACCCGCGGTGGCCTCCTTCGGTACATACGGGACGGCCCCAGGGTATCTTGTTGCACTAAGATAGCTGCACGAGACCGGCCCTCCGATACTTAACACACCTACTATTATGAACAAAAACTAGACAAGTGCGAGCTGGATTCGCATACCGAGGGTTCCGTACAAACTTAAAGATAAGGTATCTATGTATATAAGTTCAATAATTTGTTAAAATTAGTTAAGCAAATTTAAAAACTGTAAATTCGCTTTTTTGTTATAAAACACATATTTACAGTTTTATTCCTTTAAATATGCTGTAAGACCTAGCTTCTTGCCAAATTTCATGATCCTAGGTAACGGGAAGTACCCTATAGGCATTGATGTATTAAAAACCTACATCAATACCTATAGGCTTTGATTTCCTTGGAAATCGCAAAATATGCGACATAAACGGTCATATCTTTTGATGGCGATGACTTACAAGTTAGATATTTTCACAACTGAAAGAGACCGTAAACCCAAGTATTTTATATAAATTTCAACATGATATCTCTACGCGTTCCTGAGAGAATGGGTCTTGACAGACAGACAGGCAAACGGACAACAAAGTGATCCTATAAGAGTTCCTTTTGAGGTCCGGAAACCTAAAAATACGTTAAAACTATTAGAGGACTTGAGTCTACGATACATTCAGTAACATATATGCCATTTATGGTTTAAAATATGATATTATAAGGAAATGTTTAAAAAAAACTAAAGTTAATAACCCAGATTCCGTCTTTCAAAATTAGATGTTTGAAAACTTTGTACGCCTGAAACATTAATAATTTGTTATGATAACAATATTTTCGGAGGAGAATTATATTCTAGACTCAAGAGACGTTAGCCAGACTTTGTTTTTGTTTTAAAACTTTATGCAGTTTCATTAAAATTTAGAAGTGGGGCTACAGTGTAACGCGACGTCTAACAACAAATTAGTTATGGAAACTTCTTCCGCTCCATCGTCTTGTATTAAAGATTAAGTTTTATCCCGACTTTTTCTGTTGTAATTCTCGGAGCCTGAGAATACGTAATATAAGCTATAAAGTTTTATGTTTGGGAAACTGCTCTCTGGAATTGAACTCAGCTAGAATGAAAAGCAAACATCTGCGAATTGCTTTCAGGGTCCTACAAATTATGGGCTATGAAGCTGTAGTAGTTTTATTTACATCATATACACTAAGTATTTTTCAAGGCTCCCCGGATTGAAAGCCTTTCCTGGACTAAAACTCATTCGAAGCCTTTCAAACGCCCAAACATACATAATACATAATATAATAAAGTAGTAGAACCAGTGCGTCGGTACATTAAAAGAAATTTGTTAAAAAAGGTATGACTAAAGAATAATTACGGAATACAAATTAGCGATTATTGTAATTCTTTTCTGCCTGTTTTTCTCTTTATTTGTTACTACACATCTCCGAAAATACTGAACGGATTTCGATGAACTTTGGAACACGGGTAGACCATATCCTAAATTAACACATAGGCTACTTTTTATCACAGGATAACTTTTTCATGCAAGCAAAAGCTAGTGTATAATATTAGTAAGAAGTTAGATAGTATTCGATTAATGTTCATAACTGAAAAATAGCTTCGTACGCTTACAGGTACAAGATATATGATGCCTTTGCGTAGCTTCATAAATGCATGGACTCCGGGGAAAGTATGTCTGCAATGCCATCCAACCGAGTTTAACATTTCATATTATATTGATATTGGATTCCTAGCGATTTATTGAATTTTAATTTAATGCTTTAAACATTCAAAAGAATTCTTGATAGTCTCAAGTCAAGTATGTGTACGTATATGTACGGATGGAACTTAATTGAAAACACAAATGACTTTAACATCTTAGTTTTGTTTTGTACTGATGAAACATGGAATTCTTTAGATAATGAATTACTTAACGCTGAAATCATAACAATTTAATCACACTGCACAAAATCTTATAATGAAGTGGCTATTTGAGTATAGAATTGTGAGAAATTCACGTCTATGAATTGAGGGTTTGAAAACAGTTTGTTGCTCCGAATCCTAAAGCAGGTAGTTAGATATTTTGATTATCAGCAGCCAATAACCAAACAAAAAGTAATAGAATTTTTATTCAGAAATTTCTACAAACTAATTGTAATAATTTACCGAGAACATTTACATTAGAGCTTATAGAAAAGACTAAAACGTTGCAAATTACAGTCATTACAAGTGCAGAGCAGACGATCATCACATGACATTATGTAAAACACCCAAGAAATATACACAATATACTGTATTTCATATGTTAAAATGGATCGTGATGGACTGGCATGAGAATGGTTGTTCGTACAATGGGTAAGGTTGACGTGGCGTATCGAGTTATGAGCACTTAGTTATATGTTCTTCATTGTGCAGTCTTCCGCTACACTTGGAAATTGTCTTGCATAGATTTTTGGATGAAGATTTGGAATATTTTCTAATTCTTTATTGTTTTTGTTGATTATGTCATGCACTTCTAATTTGAATACATCTTTAGCTTATAACCATTTAAAGACATAAATATGATGGTAATTTTACCGATGCCCAAAGCAAGATTTTGGATAATATCTCAAACATTCTCTGTCATAGATACAGTAACAAATGACTCTTTCGTTATATTTCACAGTTTTCACAGATACTGCCACGGACCATTAACAATGTCGACTAAGATGCGATCTCCTTGCTTGTTTAATTGTGCATTAACGTAAGAAAGGAAAGACGTCATTCATCACTATTATTTAAACTTTTCGCGAGACTATTATTTTACAGACTATATAATAACAGAGCAGTTAATTACCCTACCATTAGATAGCGTTTTTCATATTTCTCATGAAAAACGCTATATAATGGTAAAGTATATATCACATAAATCCAATAAATCCAGATATTTCCTATAGTTGTTATATTACGTTTGTAGTTACAGTCAGCTACATAAATAGCTGAACAAGTTCGAAACGCCTATACACTTTTGTGTTCTTACCAATATTTATTTTCTCTTACAAATAATACAAATAAATAAAGGGATTCATTTTACTTAGAAAAAAATGTTTCAATTAACTTTAACACGTAAATGCTATTTGAAAATTTTGAGTTTATTCAGGTACTTATGTGGCTGACTGTACATTATATAGATCTTAATTAACTGTTACTATTGCAATTGCACACTATAATAATAATCTACCAGATATAATATGTTTTGCAAGTGAAGTTCATTCGGAAGTTCCTGACCCGGTGTCTGATACTAGAGTACGATTAACGTCTTATTTATAGTGCCAGCGAATAACAAATATCTTGAGGCTTACCGTAACTCCGATGTCGTGGGAATACATTTATCGTTCCCATTAATAAAACTGTGCTGCATTTCATAATCGTGATGGCGACATCAAAAGTTAAAGAAGAATGGTACCTTAAGGCGTGAAAAGTTAAAATTAATCCATGTAGTACTTTTGACGACAGTAATGATGAACAAGTTGTAGTTGCAGTACGAAGAGTGTATGATAAAAGTAAGCAAAAAAGGTTTTCATTAGATCTTAAGCAGAGTAAGTTGTAATAATTATATAATATTACCAACGTACTAAAACTAGCTAAACAAGATCGGGAAATTTTTTCGCTCTGAATCCCTCAAAGGGAACGGAGAAATAAAGTGCAAAATAAACGCCCAATCAAATTAAAATGTATGCCAAAACCTTTTGATTTTTTATCAACATCGTTAGCATTTTTTTTTAAGTAAGAGAATAATTAAAATAAATACAGAGTTAGGGTATAAAGAGGCGACGATGAAATTTCTAAAACATTTTTATAAAATATAAATTCTTTAGTAAGTCCTAGGGATATACTATTATGTTTGCAATTGAAACACGTTCTTATTAATATAAGGAATAGACTCCTTGCCATCAAATAATAGCAATTTAATTTATCAATTCACTATTTCACGGTAAAATTGATCTACGAACATGACAACGTAAAGTGAAACAATAGTCGCGAGCGCAGTTGATATCTATCTACCAGGTAATTCTGATAGCATTGATAACGCCTGTATTATATATTTTGCAAAACAACTTCCAGTTGAGTCGCATCGCTAGTCAGAGAGAATGTGTTCAGTCATATAAATCGTTTGGTCTAGATTTTTACAATTGAATGACTTGACGAGCAATAATTTTGTCTGACAATAGCAATGTTATCCACCTTGGAATTGCAGCTTACGTCTACTTAGGCCCTGTTTCATGCCAGGTAAAGTTAACAATAACAATCTTATTACACTGGACGAGCGCCCAGTGCCTTCGCCTCTCTGTGAATCCGCTTGTAATTCTTCATTGTGACAAGACCCCTAATTATACTTGAGATTATTGTTCATCGTCTGTTGTATTAACTACAATGTCGAATAGTGTGGTATTGAAAGAATTTATAAATAAAGGATCCTAGAGTAAAATTCTTGCCGGCTTGCAAGAAAGTCTAAAGTACTCGAACAGATATCTGTTTGCTATATAGCAATGACCCATAAGTCAGGCCACATGTGTACAGGAGACAAGTATCGTAAGGTCTGATGGTAAAAAAGATCAATGTCCTATATAAAAAGTATGCCAACTAGTGCATCACGGATCATTGAATTTTTCCATGATGGATAGTGCTCGTGGCCATATTGCACATAAATTCCAATTCCAGACAATCCACGTGATTTTTTAATAGTTTGAAAGCACAAAATTAAATCGAACCTAGAACCTCCTTAATATCATTATCTCTACTATTTTATCACAATTACGTTGCTACTAGCACAAGATCACTTATATAAATACTGACGTTGAATAACAATATCTATCCATAAATCTTCATTGGTTTCATTTTATGTTCCTCTTAACAACAATTCCGGTGTATCAAAGCTGTCTCAATTAGCATAATAGCCTTAGGCAATGTTTTAATCGATTTCAGTCACAGAGTTCTAAGATTATGTAGAGAGGACATTGGGAAAACTGTCATACAAAAATGTTGATCCTGTTCGTCAGGAACTCAATCTATCGTGAAATAACATAACACTTGTATAAAATTCATTAGAACATACTTTGACATGATCGTAATGAGCAAATTGGCATATTTCAAAAATATTGTTTACTTTACAAAGTTTAAGCATACCGAGCATTGATTTATAAAAAAAAACTTATAAAGCAATGATAACGAGACGTCACACGGATGTGTTAGTTAAGAAGTTACTACCAATTTGTAATAACTTTTGGATGAAAAATTTGGTCCATATTTGGTTTATAACTATACTGTTTACACACGCACACACATAAACACACACACACTCACGCCTTTTATCCCCGAAGGGGTAGGCACAGGCGCAACTAGTGCACCCACTTTTCGCCGTTATTCAATCCCATGATGTGATAGTATACTGTCTATACTATTTAATGTCTTTGATTTGAGTACATCTTTATAGAAACTGAAAACGACAAACACCGCCTTGTCCATAATATTTATGTCGATGGTTTATTGGTATTGTGTACTAAAGGAGATTATGCTTTTAGTTTTTTATTAGTGTCATATCATTTGTGGCCTATAACTTTATTTACATAGATAATAACAAGCGAGGGGATCACTATAAGACATCCAATACTTTTATTTTATAAAAATAATATTTTGTATATTTGTAGTTAATAAAATACTTCTTAACTTATAATGTAAGGTAAACTATCTCGGAGTACTTATTATAGTTATGTTATATATTACTTACATTTCCATACGGGTAATTAACTTGTATGATAAGTACCTGTACTTATGATATTACTATGGTATTATACAAAGTATCTGCATATTGGCTTAGGGAAAATGACATACACTTTACACAATACACTTACAAAATCAAAATTATGTATTGTTTGACGTAAAATTTGTAAATCAGAGTCATAATATTTGTAAATACAAATCCCATAACAATGATGTTTAAAAAACATAATTATGTTTAAAGTCCCATACTTATCTACATTCCCACGAGCGTTAACTGTTTTACGTCAATTTCCTGATTAAGATTGCCAACGTGGGTGGTACTCCCAATGCATACACAGTATACACACGATCTATTATACAGGTGGATACCAGCTTTTAATATTTGATTCCTATCATTTTGACTTGGCAACACTGCATTGCGTGTTTTGTAAGTAGGATCAGTGTTGCTGTGCACGACATATCGACGTATTAAAACATATTTTTCCAAACATTCTTTATTTTCTGAAAATATATTTTAATAAGAATTATTAGGTATTCTATAAATTGCAGCTCTATTGTTTTTAAATATTTGATTGCTTGATTAAATATTGACAAAAATACCTCGGAACAAAAGAGAGAAGAGCATTTCGCAACTAATACTAAAAGAATCGTTTTCTTGTTGACAAACATTTGTTTTCTTTGTGTGAAGCATTGTACATCCATTTTATTTTATTTCTGTAAATAGAAAACAAAAATTGGTAAGAAAATAATAAGTAGAGGCGATTTGAAATTTAGAAATTGTTCAGCCATTTATGTGGCTAACTGTACATAAGCCATTCCTAAAGTGGGTTCGATTTTATTTTTTTGGTTTTAGGGTCGCATACCCTGAAGTAGCCAACAGAGCTATCTTATCTATCACAATAAAAGTTTTGATCTTGTATATATTACAGTGTCTTTGGTTAATCATTTGATTTGGGGTTCCATAAAATAAAGGGGTATTTAGTGGATATTCCGGTATCTTAAAAGTTTCGGTACCCCTGATGTAGAAAGTAGTAAATTTATTAACATTTATCTAAGAGTATAGATTAGACTGTAACTTTGGCATTTTTAGCGACGAAAAAAACGGAGGAGGTTCTTAAGTCGACGCGTTTATTTTGCTTTCCAGTTGTATCGGCGGTTTAATTTTTTTTTTGTTACAATTTTTATGGTCGGTGTAATGACTGCTTGTCCGTGCAAATGTGGTGCTTACACCATGAATGCTATAACTATATTTCACTGGCTCACCACTACACACAGCTCCGGGAATATGCGCGCATCCAATCCCACCGTGCCTCTATCGAGTTCCCCGACTGACAGCCTCGATTGACAGATTGACGGCAATCCCCTCTACTGGTGTACGTGAGACAGTGCATAGTATCTAATAGTATCTATATAGTACCTAAATAGATACAAACCAATGAGTTCTGTAAATATGCTATTTAATGTCTTTGATACAAACACTACAGTCGGCTTATACATTTATGAGGCGGGTAATATTTATCAGCTAGCGGTGAAATCACCCCTTATACTTATAGGTCACATGTATTTGCTCACTAACATAAGTGGCCACTTACATGGTATTCCACGAATCGTTCCACTCTATTTACTTACTTTTTCGGATTCCCCAGCCGACCTGGATTCTATTGTTACAATGCCGCCCGCCTTTCAGGCTACCCATTTCTAAACAATGAGCTAAAGAATTCAAAACACGCAATGTGGCGTTGTTTGGGGCGAAGACAGATGTATTTTTTATTCGGACCTTGTATAGTCACCCACGAAAACAGCTGAACAAATTCAATATTTCAAATCATCTTTAAACTTTTGTGTCTGCATCAATGCAGTGCAATCAGCCCTGTATTATATATTGCCCACTGCTGAGCACGGGCCTCCTCTATTACTGAGAGGGTACAGGCCTTAGTCCACCACGCTGGCCTAATGCGGGTTGGCAGACTTCACATACCCTCGAAATTCTTATAGCGAATTCTCAGGTATGTCGGTTCTCACGATGTTTTCCTTCACTGTTAAAGCCAACGACAATTGATAAACAATACACACATAATTTCGAAAAGTCAGAGGTGTGTGCCTTGGGTTTGAACCTCCGGACAATGTTTCGATAGACCGTCCCATTCCTAATTAGGCTTTCGTCGCTTTCTTAAGTTTATGCAGAAACTTTTGTGTCTGCATAAACTTAAATTTTTTCTCCACTAAAATAAACTTCAAAAGATTCATGTTATTTTGGATAAAAATAAAACGATATTTTGATTGAAGTTAATGTGTAAAGTGTTCTAAAGTTTTCAATTTGTTCGACTTTTGGCTGACTGTACAAGTTTATTAAGCAAAATAGGAATTCATTTAAACTTCATGTCTCGATTCAAAAGATACAATTTAGGTAAAACAAAGCTTAAATGTCCTTTAATATTTTGTGTATTACAAAAACAAGTGGTTTTACGAAGTACAAACATTAAGGACTTTTGGTTTAATTATTTTCCTTTCCTGTTCGTTGTTTGAAGGAATTAAGTACACCTTCATTATGAGACTAAAAAGTTATAAACGAATCTTATACACAAGTTAGTCCAAAATAATCTTTAGACTTTAGTCAGTATGTTCAATGTCATTACGGAATTTAACGATGAAATTTTGACACTGAACTTAAGTCCTCTTAACGTGTTTGAATGTTGTTTACGTTTTGAGTCTCGACAACATGACACAATCAACGATAACACGGTTTTATCTTTAGATTAGGCTGTGACTTGTTGAAATGGATTCGTTTTGAACGTTTACCAAAGATGTGTTGCTACCGAGTTTAGATATCGCATTATATAAATATGTGTGGTGAGATCAAGCATGATCTCGTAACAGCTGCAATTGCTGGAATAAGCAATGATATTTCAATATAAATGTGTAGATACGGCATCTATACTGCTCTCGGCTTTCAGAAACGATTTTTTTTTGTTGTTGACGCGGAGAAAGTGACTTATTACTACCGCCCAGTGTTCAAGGGGAACGACTGAGCGGTTATGTTGGGTTCACCGTGCCTTACGACCCGACGTTGAGCCGCTCGGAGAGATGGAAAACGTCGGGCGACCGCCGGGTCGAGTCCCTAACCTATGTACACCGCACGGCATACCAACTAAAACTCCGCGGTGGCCATCTTCCGCGCATTAGGGACGGCTGCGGGCTTCCTCCGACTCACGTCTAAGTTGTCGTCCGCAACCGCCCCTGGGCGTACCGCTGTCCATCACCTGTTGTTGCGGGGGGTCAGAAGCCCCCGTACACCGAAGGACGCCCTTGGCGTCAAAGGCATCGTGAGGCACGCTGCCGTCCATCACGGGGGTCACAAAAGTTGGCTAGACTAATAGGTGGACGGCCCTTTCCGCCCACCCGTGACCCCCGGAGGCCCCTATTAGTCGCCTTTTACGACAGGCAGGGGATACCGTGGTGGAATTCTCCAAACGCCCCCAATCCACAGGGCGGGCGGGAAAATAAGTGGGCCTCCTTTTATCGAACTTGGTGGATAGATCGAGATTAAAGAAAGATATGAAAAATCTGGCTCGTTCAGTCCATTAGTGTTGAAATAGTCTTTCCGATGATGTATTATAAATTAACCAGATCAGGTCATTTTTTAAAAAATCACATTTCGCATACGGCCTTTTAAGTGTGTATGGCTTAGGAACAATGACGGACAGACGTAACAAAATTTATTTACACTTTCAAAACCGAGATTCTGTTATATAATGTTTGATGTAACATTAGTAAATCAGTTTCATAATACTTAATTGTAAATTGAACTCATACAAGAATGATGTTAAAGAAAGAAAGAAAAACGGAAAGAAAGACAGAATGAAATAAAGAAAGACAGAAAAAAAGAAAGAAAGATAGAAAGAAAGGATAATTTATTGTCCCGGTACACGTGATATATAAAACAAAGAAAGCAAACAAATAAAGTACAACATAATATTCACCGCGAGAACTAGGTGACCATCTCAGCATAAGCTGTGCTATGAAAACCAAAACACAGCACTGATTTTCAGTGGCTACCTAATGTACTTAACGTACAGGTAAAGAACACATCACTATGTTCAGAATCCCATACTTATCTATATTCCCACGAGCGTTAACGATTTTGCGTCAATTTCCTGATTAAAATTGCCGGCGTCGGAGGTACCTACTTCAATGCACATACAGTATACACACGATCTTTCATACACAAGTGGATACCAGCTATGGATATTTGATTACTATCATTTTGGCTTGGCAACACTGCATTGCGTGTTTTGTAAGGACGGTCAGTGTTGCTGTGCACGACATATCGACGTATTAAAACATATTTGTCCAAACAATCTTTATTTTCTGAATATATGTTATATTTGAATGTACAATTAGGAAAAATAGGAACGCAATTTAAAACTAATGACGAGACATTAGTTTTAAATTGAATCGAGATTCAAAGACCTCGTATAGGCAAAAGAGCTCAAACGTCCTTTAATATTTCGTGGATTACAAAATCAAGTGGTTTTACGGAATACAAACGTTAAGGACTTTTGGTTTTATTATTTTCCTTTCATGTTCGTTGTTTGGAGGAATCAAATACACCGTCATTATGAAAATAAAATGTCTATTATTTACCTATGTCTATTATGCACCAGTTAGTTCAAAATAATCTTTAGACAGTATGTTCAATGTCACTACGAAATTTAACGATGAGATCTTGACACTGAACTTAATATCTTACGTGTTTGAATGTCGTTTTCGTTTTGAGTGTCAACAACATGATACAATCAACCATAATACGGTTTTATCTCTAGATTATGCTGTGACTTGTTGAAATGGATTAGTTTTAAACGTTTATCAAAGAGATGTTTCAATAAAAAGATGTAGATACGGCATTTATACTGCACTTGGCTTTCAAAAATGACACATTATCGCACACACAGTTACCTTAATATTATAATAACGAACCATAATATTACACGTGAAAGTATTATAACATATCATCAATCTTATTATTGTTATATATAGAACATTCTTTAGGGGACAAACTAACAGATTCTGACACGAAACTAAGCCCGATTGTGCT
Source organism: Lapara coniferarum (assembly GCA_949316025.1). Lineage (NCBI taxonomy): Eukaryota > Metazoa > Arthropoda > Insecta > Lepidoptera > Sphingidae > Lapara > Lapara coniferarum. The sequence continues at coordinate 6,700,093 of OX438921.1, forward strand.
AATTAGCTCAATTTAAGCGTGCCACTTACAGAATGTTTATAACGGAACTATACGAATTTTTTTAAACATCATTGAGTGTTAGAATGTATATTGTATCCGCCTGGATAGCGAACACTGTACAGTAAGCAATATGAGTAGCTGAACAAATTCAAATTTTCAAATTGTCTATATACTTGTGTTCTTATTATTTTTTTTTTTCTTCACAAAAATAAAATATAGGGTCATTTTGACATTTCGTTAATAAATAAAACCACATATTTATCTCGTTGAAAATAACGTTTTCCATTAGTTTATTTTAACCGTAGATGTAAAATAAAAAAGTGTAAGTTTCAAACAAAATAAATATCAATAAAAAGTAACTTTAAGTTTACACGCCTTAATGCCACTATGACTGCTGTAGGAGAATTCGTCGCAGCAGCAAGATTACACTTTCAGTCAGAAATACACTTACGCATAGAACATATTCGCACTAAACTACAAAATAATCATAAAATTGCAATACTACAACCGGAATTTTTGGCGAACGTATTCGTTATTCATTGATAATTTTTAGCACGATATAAGCAGAGGCATAGACGAATATCTGGTTTCATTTAGTAACATAATGTAAAAATGACCCTGTATAAGAAATTTATTTTACTTCAAACGAAAAAATTATGTTTCAGTTTAACTTAACGCGTATAGGCGATTTGGAATTTTGATTTCATTCAGCTACTTATGCTACTGACTGTACATAAGGTGCTAAAACCTGTCATAGTACCTCACGACAATATGTCGCGTTCCGGTATAAGTCTGTGTATATTCGGTTCAAAAAGGCATAATTGCGATGATTCACTGACTGACTCCGCTTACGAACAGGGGGCTTAGAATGTGAATAAAAAACACGATGCGTCTTTGCTTCGTTTTATTGTGATTGGTTGAGAGACTGACGTACCGGTCTCTCGATCAATCACAAACATCAAAAATATCGATACGTCAGTCTCTCAACCAATCACAATAAAACGAAGCGGAGACGCATTGTGTTTTTTTCACGTTCTAAGCCCTCAGATGAAGTGGGGTCACTTTGTCGCGCTCATATACAAAATTAATAATTTGACGGCACCACTTCCACTAGCACGTAGCGGCGTTACTCTGTGTGTTATCAGTGATTAATATTATGAAACAACATGCGATATTATCACAGAAATTACTACGAATGACTTTTGAGTAACAGAATGTCGCGACACCATATCTTCACGTTTTCTGTGCGTGCTCAATACATCACGATTCATAAAGAATTGCGTTAATTATTCGTATCGAGTAATTAACGTTTATTTCTTTACAGTCGCTAGACGATATATGCCTAAAAAGAGATAAGTTTACTGCTTTATTACTACACGATTTACTATTCAAAGTTAACACGCGCGTAATGTTCATGCGTTATTTAATTCCAATTACGTTCACCGGGCGCTATTCAAATCATACAAAAAGATACGATCGTATTAATGATAGATATATAGATAGATCGGCAGATAAGTTTGACTCCACAGTAGCACTAAAATAAGATATTATCAACGAATGTGTGATTCTCATCAATCAACATCAAAAAGTCATAGAAAGCGGTTTTATCATCGCCCGCCGACATTTACAAGGTTTTTATCTAAAACGACGAATGAACGTTCAAACTACGTAAACTAAAATGCGCAATGACGCACACAAATTGAAGTATTTAGATTTGCCTTAATGCGTCATTCTAGAATTATTTGGTAATTTAACTGCGGAAGAGATTACACGTTTATGGGGTTCTGCATCTCAATAGAGTAAGTACATAAAGTTTCCTAGCGTAACATAAAACCTCTTAGGCAACGTGTGATATAGGTTATTTAGTTCACACACTTTTCTTCCCCTTGACATTACTCTAGTATTTACAAAGATCTGCCATCTACATTGACTAATTTAGGGATTAAATATTTGCAAAATTCAACGTTGAAGTAATAACTAAATGATTTGTAAATGATTTGTATCATAAAAATAATAGTTTATAAAAACTAAAAAACACGCTCCAACCAACTAAAAAATAGAAAATAATTTTTAATAAACTTGAATTAAACATGTATTTTATTGTAAAAAAAAGTGTGAAAGACCACAAAAAAAACCATAACGCGATCTAAATTCTCAATTTTCAAACCATAACGCGATCTAAATTCTAAATTTTCAAACCAATTTTACAGTTTGTTTTAGATGCAAATAATTATAGACCTTAGGCACAGAACATCGTGTTTTTAAATAATTTACACCAAGATGTTTCGTATCTTTGTATCCTTATACTAGGTATGTTATAAATTCGTATATTGCTCGACCTTACGTTAAAATAATTTATTGAGCTAATAATTGTGTCCCTAGCGGAATAGAGGCGATGCCGGACCTAAGCGAGATAATAAAAAACGTATAAATTCAAATTATGTGAAGGTTGAAACACCTAATATATACAATAATAAACTTAAAATACCAGACGATCTATACATGTGTTTGAACATTTCTTGTTTCTATGTAAACATTTCTCAAACTCGATCTTCGATAATTAATACAATACGAGTTTAATCCAAGATTGTCGGTCGCTACCTCATTATGCCAAACTACAGCTAAATTCCGTGCAAACCAGAAATGTGCGAGTTAAAGGAAAAGAACAATAACACATTTTTCCTATATAATTTAGTTGACTGTTACTTACATTCGTCCCCAAAAAAAATGATTTTATTTTATTTATTTATTTTTATTTTAGGATTGCCAATAGAAGATGCACGTTACAAAACAACAAGAAATAAAACAAACAACATTATCTAAATGCCGTGCTCCTCAAGTAGGCAACCACAACTTACATTTAATAGCTTACACCACTATAATAGGTATGGTAGACAATAAAGTTAATAACATTAATCTAATAAATACAAACCAACTTCAACGATAACAATTGTGTTAGTTTAAATAGTTTTTTTTTAAATATAAATGAGTTTTTTTAATATGTTTGTTTTGTTTTTTTTAATTCCTGTATACTGTGGTCACTACTCGGGTACCAGTATCCACACGCATTAAATAAATAATTGTACGTTTAAAACAGAAACATGATTCCAATTACGCAACAGTAGTGTATGTTTGAGTTTCATCACAGTCCATTACCATTGATGAGATTTTAATTGATACACGCAATGCAGAGACTGATACACCGCAAATCTCTTTGTATTATAATATTGTGATTTACGATGTCACTGAATCCTATATCGAATTAATTTCAAACTATTTTTGATGTAGGGTTATTTGAGATGGGAATATGTTTGTCGTAAAATGCTGTCAATTGTACAATTGCAATCTGACTATCTGATTGCTATTATTTTACTTGTAGATACAATTTCAATATACAATTAATGATTTTATATTTTTATAGAATCCTGAAAAAGAAAATATATAAATATATATATAAAATCATTAACCAGGCACTACATGGCCATGACATGTATAAAAGAATCATAATATAAAATATACAATTATTTCGTAGAAATTAACGATTTAAAGTTTACGAAATCATGACTTTCTGTAATATTTATAGAATTAATTAATTACATCTTCGAGTTTTATTTTTATTTGCTTATACTATATTTTACGCTATTTCGAATAACTTGTATTTACCCACTGATTGAATATTCACAGCCTTTAAAGAAGTTATAGTCCATTTTGAACCACAAGTGTTTGAAACACATTTATGTTTTACTTTCATTATTCACGAAGTTCCCGATCCCCGCGCTACATGACTTCGAATATATTGAGGATTAAGTTAACTTTTAATATTGCAAGGAACGCGCTGCAAAATTGAATTTGTCTGAGAATATTTGTAGCGCCGGCAACTACGAGACTATCCCGCCCTCACACCCATCACTGCAACTCCTGTAAACCAGGATCAGCAGTGGCACGCATTTTATGACACCGAGCGGTGAAGCTCGGCGAGTCTCAGGGAACACTAATTAGTCTTAACCCGCAACGAAGTTAATCAAACAGAAGAATAGGGAGGAGTTAGAAATATATTTTCCACTTCCCTCCAAAGCAAAGCGGGAGACATAGCGCCGGCAACTGCAAGCTCGCTTGGAAAACCAATTTCAAAGGACTTATGTAACACTAGCTTTTGATGATTGATAAAAAGTATTCCGGGATTAATGTCCCGCTTTATATTTTCCCAGGATAAAAGTACCAACACATGGGGTGTTAATCCAGAACATGATCTACCCGTGTGCCATATTTCATCGAAATCCGTTCAGTAGTTTTTGCGTGACAAAGTAACAAACATACATCCATACATTCTTACAAATTTTCGCGTGTCAGTTTTGAGAATATAATACATCGAATATAATACATCGGGGTAGCTAAATTTGACTATATCCCTTTCTACCTGGTATGTAGTCCTTTAGTTTCAATTACTATTTTATACTTCTGACAATCCCGGATCCAAATCAACCAATAACTTCCATCTATCCGGGCGGCTCAACGTCGGGTCTTAAGGCACGGTGAACCCAACATAACCGCTCAGTCGTTTCCCTTGAACACTGGGCGGTAGTAATAATTCACTTTCTCTGCGTAAAAAAAAAAAAGATCAACCAATAACTACTATTACATTCGTTCTAATATCTTACCGTATCTTATTCAGCGCATCATACAATTCCTCTATTGTTCACCGTGATTTCACCATTATTTATTCCTTGCTAATCACCATGATTTCAACAATACTCAAATAGTAACAGACAGGTGCCTAGCTTTGATCAAAACGCGCATTTCAAACGCAGTTAGGTCCTTTATGACCAATTTGGTTCGACTTAGAGGTACAATTGAGTCTTCCTCTATTTAGTCGACCGTGGCGATGATTGTTCCCTAGTGAACGCGTTAACATACGCTTCAGTTAAGAGTTTTACGTCGGAATCAATAAGATCAAATATTTTACTTCGGAAATCAATAGCGTTATTAACGTTAATTGGTTATATATTATTTTTCATAGATGTGTTTTCGACTGCCTCGGTGGCGTAGTTGTATTACGGTAGGTACGACTGCAATGCTGAGATCTTGGGTTCAATCCCATGGTTGGGCAAAGTGATACTGATTTTTTTTATTCTGTATCAGCTCGGAGTCTGGAATTTGTGCCCGGTATGGCGATAGGCTCGCCTCCTATCACATCATGGGACGGAATAACGTCGAAACGTGGGTGCACTAGTTGCTCCTCTGCCTACCTCTTCGGGGATAAAGGCATGAGTGTGTGTGTTTAGGAGGAAGCATGAATCTTAATATTCCATATAGGTACCTAATAATTCATAGAGATGTATTTTGCATGTTTGGATGGTTATTAAAAGTAAACACAGAAACTGCTGAACGAAATTTGGCACACGGATAGGCCACGGCCTAAAGAGCAAAAGTCCAATACAGGATAACTCAAGCGTGTTTTTAGCAACGAAAAACACACGTGGCTTGAATATGAGTGGATTTATTTTGAATGTGAAATAAATTGCTATATTTCTACGCTATATTTTTTATTTACTTTATTGCTGAGCTTACATCTTACAGCTCCTTATTCTGCAGCTCTGATTTACATAATATGTATACAAGATAAAAAAAAATATCATAACACAAACATTAATTCTACTCCTCGTATGTAAAAAAATACTCCCTGAAAGCCAAATGCAGTCGTATCTTTAAATAAATCTGCAAAATATAATAAAAAATGATTTAAATATCAGCGGGCATTCTGTATAATACATAACTAATATCATCATATGTTTTGTTATGGGTAGCGCAAAGGTTACATAAAGAAAAAATGTATTCCATCTAATCGATTGACATAGTAATTAAAGAAAAGTTAAAGATCCAAGGTTAATTCGACAATGAGATAACATAAATAAATACAAGTATAGATACGCAAAAAGCAATATATTATGATAACACAAAAAGGTCTTTCAAAATTTTCCTTAAAGACGATAAGATCGTTACTATGCAGAGCTTCCAGATGTGTAACTGAGGTAAGATTGTATTTATTACTAAAAGGTGAATATTGAAGGTTGTATATCATACATTTTTAGCAACATAAGACTGTTAGTCTAAGCATAAGACCTAAATAAATTAATAATACAGTCACCACCATATGTAGCTGAACAAATTCAAAATTTCAATTTCTTTTTCTCTTCACAAAAATAAATTATAAGAGATTTGCTCTACTTCATACGAAGATTTTTTTTTTCAATTTAACTTAACGCGTATATAGGAGATTTGAAATTTAGATTTTGTACAGATATTTATGGTGCTGACTGTACATGAATGGCGAAAATTGTCTCTTGGCGTCAGAGGCAAGAACGTACATTGATTCGTTACGTTTTTTTCAATACTTATCATTGGGACAGGGCAAACAAGTAATGTTGATATCTAAATAAAAAAATATGTAAAATTTTATGCCACCAATGAATTACTGGTATATTTATTTATTTATTTAATTAAGACGCAAAACAGAGTACAATCAAACATCTTTACAATTTTATAACATGAAATACAGAAGATCGGTAAGTCAAATTAAACTATAATTAACATTTAACCGTAGCTAAAAATAACCCCGTCTTACAGCTGAATGATGTAAGACACTGCGATAAAATCTATATTTAATTATAACCTCGGGTGATTCACTTATCAAGTTGTTTACGCAAGAAAATAATTTATATTATAGAAATTATACGTATCTCCAAATGCAATACCTATTAATATGTTAAAATAAGTAACATATTTTTGGTTGATACATTTGAAAAATCTAATTACCATATAGTTTGGAAAGAATTTACTTAGCAGTACGATTCAGGCCTTTTAAGTCTATTAAATAAAACCATAATCATACCATGATATATTGAAATGGGACAATTTGGAGACACTACTTTACTAAAAAAAAAAAACGTAAATAGGCTCACAACTCTAAGAGAAATCTCTCTGAATACATAAAAAAAACATAAAGACACTAATAGAGAACCTCCTATTTTTTGGAAAGTCGGTTAGCTACATTTTCTATTAATTTTATACACTAGTGGGAGTGTCTTAAATGTCTAATTGGCAACGGGTTTAGATGTTCCTTTTAGTTTTGACTTTGTATTGATTTCGTTATTGTATTAAATTTATAAGATGACAATTGAATGCTTTTCCAGTGTCTCATTTTAGAAGTTAAGGTCTTCTCGTGAAAAAACACTGAAATATAAATTTATGATACTTATACACCTATGATGTTTTCTAGCCAATCGCTAAGCGACTACGTACTCGTAGCCTAGTACACTTATACACAAACTCAAAGATTTTACTATTACAAAATATTTTACATGAGTAACAAATTGTTAGTAATCGATGCGAGTATTATCACGAATTCACGTGAATATTATTACATGAACCACATAAGTTTAATATAGGACTGCAGATAAAAATTGTTGAAGAATATAAGAGGTGTCAAGGTCAGTGAACATAAAATCCCACTAATTTTATAAAGCATAATATATTTTGGTCTACATAACGTTTTACAGACGTTCTATTTTTGGAACCACTTTATTCCTGTATTAGTCAAAAATTATCATATGCAAATTGTGAAAAATGTGCTAACAGTCATTCCTCGAAAAGACCTTCGCTAGGCTGTTTAAAAAAACAGTAATAATGCGAGTTCATATTAGCATGTCATGGAAGAGCATGAAAATGAAATAAGCAATAATAATATTAATATATGTATGTACATATAAATAGGAATATAATATGTGAAATATTTATAACTAAGCTTCATCTTACTCCTTAATTTAAGACGGTTATTAGAAAAGATAGGCAATAAATACCGAGTGGAAGTGAAACGCTCTCCATACCGGAACGGTAAGAGAGAAGAACCATAACATTAACGAAAAACTATATTCATTTGCAAAGCTAAGCGATAATACTTACGATTTTAGTATTTCCGTAATTCATACGCGCGCAATGTAAAGCGTACAAAAACTGGGTAGGGTACAAACTACAAAGCAAACGCCAACAAGGCGGCGACCGCCGCGCTGCGCTGGCACCGGCCGTGCGTGCGCGGTCGTTAACCCGTCAGCTGATGTACGTGTTTCATTACGACTTTTTTGAAATATTGACCTTTTTTACTATGTTTTTCAGAACAGTAGTTTGATTTATCTCTCTATACGTGAAGCTGTACAGAAATTTGAGAAAATCATACTAAAATTGTAACAATGCGATCGCGATTTTTTAGTGCCATCACGTCAGGAATCACCAATACTATCACCTGTATTCGTTTCCGAGAGCGTTTCCCTTCCACCCGGTATAGGACCTTAATTATTATGAGTCTTTACTCTTTAGTACGATGATTTGAAATTTTAGTATGAAAATAATTTTGTAAAGAATATTAATCCTTCAAGCCCCGCTTATATATATAGATGTATGGGAAAACCCTACATATATATGGACACCGGTGTCCTTCGCGGGGCTTGACAAGTCAAGTAACTTCCAGATTTATTGGTGTTATATGCCATGATCATGCCAAGCAGCAGTTTGCATGCACTGTTTTGTTTCGGTTTGAAGGACATTGTAGCCAGTGTAACTACTGGACATAATGAGACTTAACATCTTATGTCTCAGGATGACGAGCGCAACGGAATGCCACATGTACTTTGTAACTCAAGGTGCTGGATGGTGTTACTTTATACTGTTTACGGGTGGTCTTATCGCATACCATCACGCGAACGGCATGCTAGTCTCGTCATTCGAAGCAATAAAAAAAATGATAAGCCCCTAGGACTGAAGTCTAGGTCGTACAAACCATTACTCACGATTTTTTTAATTAAAAAGACGTTCTTAATATCTTGTTACCAATTGGAATTGTGCTCAATTGTATATACCTACTCATCTCGATAATACGAAATGGAATATTGTGTTGCTTGTTTCTTGTATTTAATGAAGACTACCTATATATTTAACTACAACATTGTTACTTTTTAGTTCCTCAAAGGTGTTAGTTAGTCAGTAGCTATGCTTTTTGCGACTATTGGCGACTCTAATATTCTTTTATATTTATAAGAAATATGCATTATTCGTGTTCAAATAGCCTTGTTATGGCCAATTTCATACAATGCCCACACAATACGGCACGTTATTGATAGCATAAAATGGTATGTAGCAGTTATAACGGTAATTTTCTTAACGATAACGTGCGATCATTATTTTGATGACTAAATTGTCACCGTGTTGGGAATGCGTCGGTAAATGTTTACTTTACCGAGCTAAATATCGAGTTATACGACGAAATAAATGTTTTTAGAATAGCTTTATTGCATGCTTAGTATAGTTTATGATATGTGGGAATATACTTAATAATAATTTTGTTGAGTTAATTATTCTTTGGATTTTTAATTTATACTAGTAGTGCTCGCGGCTCCGCCCGCGTGAAAAAGTTTTTCCGGGATAAAAAGTAGCTTACAGCACTCAAGTTATGTAGCTTCCTATTGGTGAAAGAATTTTCAAAATCGGTTCAATAGTTCCTGAGATTAGCACGTTCAAACAAACTCTTCAGCTTTATAATATTAGTATAGATTTCTCTGATTATGTTTATGCACAGGAAGTAATAAATTATACTTAATATATAAAGCAGTTTAATGATATGGGGCAACAAGCCCAGGGGCATAATGAGACTTAACACCTTATGTCTCAGGATGACGAGTGCAGTAGAATGCCACACAGTACTTTGTAAATCAAGGTTTCAAAAAACAGAACAGCGCAGGTACTTTAATAATTGTAACTACAAAAGAACTTTCTTAGGATTTTTCCATCCATTTACTGGTGGTAGGTCTCTCATATGTAAAAGTCCGTCTGGGTGGATGCCATATGGAGTGGTGTCTATTCCGCCATGCTTGTGCATGTACTTTGTAAATCAAGGTTCTGGATGGTATTTCTACTGTTTATGGGTGGTCGTATCGCTTACCATCAGGCGAACGGTATGCTCGTCTCATCATTTAATGCAATAAAAAAAATCTGTTTTGAGGATATTAAAATCGGAATTCTCATATTTTCTAAAATAATGTATTCAGTACGAATATCGCTACTTGGTCATTTTAGAAACAAAAAAAAAAGATTTATGATAAATTAGATAAAGTAATTCTGTTGTTTTATCAGAATTATCACAATGTTTCCCTATTTGCAGTTTAATTCTATGGTTTATTTTTTTTTATCTATACTAATACTATAAAGAGGAAAGATTTGATTGTTTGTTTGTAATGGGTAAACTCAAAAAATACTGATCCGATTTCTACAATATTCCTGAGTGCTATAGGCTACTTTTTATCCCGGAAATTCTTTTTCACGCGGACGGAGTCGCGAGCAGAAATCTAGTAAATTATAATTCGTAATCTTATTGGCAGTTTGTATACAGCGACTGATTAAGAGTTCTGACCGCCCTAGGCTAATTATGAGGACGCGCCCCCGACAGGTGTAAGTGATACGGTAGGCCTAAAAAGTAGTATAATAGTTTGACTTTGTTTACTAGTGTGAAAATTTTAACATGGTTCATTCTACCTATAAATGTTTTCAGATCGATCAGTGCAACTAATGTGGTCCATTAATCTACAAGATATTCAGCCTTAGCGTGGCAAACCATTTTTTTAGCTGACCGTATATAAAGGCGCTTTATACGACCTCGCGAATTATACGACCAAAATCATGACAAGTGACTCCAGGCTACCAAGTAGAAAACCAAATCCATGTCGTGTTTGGCCGCATGACTTGTATTGGCTTAATTTCTATAGAGAAGTTAGTTGTTGCGGCCATTAACCATGTGCGTGGTCATCTAGTGTGTGAAGTTGCATTTATCCTTTAGGCGACTTTTATACCAATAAATAGTAATTTTTATTAATTAGTTTCAAGCACGATTTTGATTGAAAACGACAAGTTTGAGTCTCCGTACGTCAAAATTTCTGAAACAGACGTTGGAACTTGGTGGCTAGATTGAAATTAAAGAAAGATATGAAAAATCTCGCTCGTTTATTCTATTAGTGTTGAAATAGTCTTTCCGATAATGTATTATAAATTAATCAGATCAGCTTATTTTAAAAAAAAAAATCACTATGAAGAGTAAGCTGAAACAGTCAAAATTTTAGATACGGCCTCTTAATTCTTGACTGAAGACCAGACATATTGCTAGCATTATCATAGCTTTGGCCACGACAGTCTTTAATATCAAGTCCCAAAGTTTTATCAATTGTCGCCAGAACAGCCTTCCCCATGTCTTCACCTTTATGACCGCAATTGGGTAAAAAGGTGACAAAACGTTCGACAGGTTCTCCGTCAGGCAAAACATAACGAATTATAAATGTCAACTGATCGGTGTGTGGAATATCTGCAGTAGAATCAATGCTAATCGAATAATATTTTGCTTTTTTTTATTTCTCCAATAATCGAAAGTCGAACTTCATCAGTAGGTACGCCGCTGCTGCGGCTAAACATGATGTCTCTACTGTAATTATGAAACATCTTGCATACTCATGTGCGTATGAATACTCATGTTTATACAAATAAAAATTATCTTATCTTATCTTATCAGCGAGAAGTAAAATAAATTCATCGATTATAGAGGATGACAAGTACGATGGAGCACCTCTGCCTTTTTGTCCAAATCTCACCAAACTCTCAGCCATGAAAGGATCAAATTTGGATATAAGCTCAATACAGCCAAGAAAATTTCTGATTAGTGCAGATCCAATAATTTCATTTTGACCGTGAAATGGAAGGCCACGAGAAGCTAAAAACTTAATTGTTTCTATTACACGTATTTCTTCATTATATTGTTTGATTATTTTGGGTATCCAATCGTTGTAAAAGTTTCCTCTACATACATATTATTGTCCCAAACATTTACGATGATCCGGAGAATTGTCATGATCAGTTAGAATTTTTCCAGTCATTAAATCCACTTTTGGCAAATATGGATGTTCCTCCATATAATTTACAAGGACCACAAAACACGTGACCTGTGGATTCTGAGTATACTAACCAGCTTCTCTTCACAATTTCGCCATTAACAAGCTTTATCACAAACATATGTTTAGATAGAAATCTTTTTTAATTTTTATACTACCTTTCTAGACTGCCTCGGTGGCGTAGTTGTATTACGGTACGACTGCAATGCTGAGGTCTCGGGTTCGATTCCCGGGTCGGGCAAAGTCATATTGAGTTTTTCTATTCAGTATCAGCTCGGAGTCTGGAATTTGTGCCCGATATGGCGATAAGCTCGCCCCCTATCACATCATGGGACGGAATAACGGCGAAAAGTGGGTGCACTAGTTGCGCCTCTGCCTACCCCTTCGGGGATAACAGGCGTGAGTGTATATGTATGTATAGTACCTTTCTGATCTGGAAAAGTCTAATTTTTCGTATTGTTGCAGTCCTTTTTTAACAATATAATCTCGAAATTCATCGTTTACATGCCACAGTCCAGGGTCACTTGACGTCTCAGGCTGGAGGCCCCGTCGTCGGGGCTCAGGGTCGTAGAGGCAGTGCGTCCTGTCTTTGCCGATTGGCTGGACAGGCGCCACGGAGCGGCAACGTTCCGCCTGACGCAGGTGCTCACCGGACATGGTTGCTTCGGTGAGTTCCTGTTTCGGGTGGTACGGAAGGAGGTGTCGGCCGTGTGTCACCATTGTGACAACTGCCCGCTGGATACGGCCCAACATACATTGGAGTTTTGCCCAACCTGGTATGAGGAACGCAGCGCTCTCAGAGCAGTCATCGGAGAAGATCTCTCGCTCCCAGCCGTGGTCGTTTCCATGGTCGGCGGCCGGGAGGCCTGGCAGGTGGTGGCCCACTTCTGCGAGGTGGTCCTCTCGTGGAAGGAGAGTGCCGAGAGGGATCGCCAGCGCAGTGGTGATCCCTCTCGCCGCCAGACGAGACGTGTAGGAGGCGTCGGGTGGACGACTGACCGACGTCTCCCGCCCTGTGGATTGGGGGCGTTTGGAGAATTCCACCACGGTATCCCCTGCCTGTCGTAAAAGGCGACTAATAGGGGCCTCCGGGGGTAGCAGGTGGGCGGAAGGGGCCGTCCACCTATTAGTCTAGCCAACTTTTGTGACCCCCGTGATGGACGGCAGCGTGGCGGTTAGGCCTCACGCTGCCTTTGACGCCGAGGGCGTCCTTCGGTGTACGGGGGCTTCTGAGCCCCCCTAACAACAGGAGACGGACCGCAATAGCGGTACGCGCAGGGGCGTTTGCGGACGACAACTTAGACGTGAGTCGGAGGAAGCCCGCAGCCGTCCCTAATGCGCCGAAGATGGCCACCGCGGAGTTTTGGTTGGTATGCCGTGCGGTGTACATAGGTTAGGGACTCGGCCCGGCGGTCGCCCGACGTTTTCCATCTCTCCGGGCGGCTTAACGTCGGGTCGTAAGGCACGGTGAACCCAACATAACCGCTCAGTCTTCCCCTTGAAGGCTGGGCGGTAGTAATTAGTCACATTCTCCGCGTTAAAAAAAAAAAGGGTCACTTGACGGAATAGACGGCTTTTCTTCTATTAGAATTTCGTCTTCATTGTAGGTCGTCGGCGTCGTCGCTACTATAGGACTAGTGTTGGACGGAGAAACGTAAGAACAGTCCGCGATAGAAGGACCAGGGCAAGAAATCGCTGGCGATAGTTCAGCATTCTTCACCGTTTTGTTCCTTTCTGCAGAGCTCGTAAAAAATGTTTCCAGTTTACGAGTATGTTTTAAAATGTTTTCTTTCTTCTTTTCCTTTTCTTTTGCTTTTTTTCTGTATTCTGTTCCACTTGGCTTTTTTACTAGCGAAATACTCTCATTACTACTCATAGTCTTAATAAAATACCGAAATATGAAGGAAAGGACAATAAATATCAATCACCAAAAAACGAATATATTCGAGTGCGTGATAATATGACGGACGAACGACGATTAACGAAAGAGAATGAAGCGCGGCAAAGTATACTGACTATTAACCACCGGGGAGTCCTCGCGCGTCGTTGACGTCGCTCCAAGCGAGTGAGTGAGACGAGTGAGTTGGCAACATCGCAGTCGAGCGAGTCGCTCGACCACCGACCGATTCGAGTGATAAATCAGTTTGTTTTTCGCGCGCTTTTTAAAGTAACAAATCAGGGAGTCCCAGGCTTTTTCAGTTCACAGTGCATTTAGTTTTAGTATTTTGGCTCGGTCTAGTTGTAATATGTAGGGTAGATGCAATGATGCTAGATTAATAGTGCATGCGATGACACGATTTCAGCGCGCCCCCCCAATCCTCGCGCCCTAGGCTGCAGCCTAATTAGCCTAATGGTTAATCAGGCCCTGTTTGTATAACTCTATAAGATATGATTAAATTGAATAAAATTACGAATGCCACTTTTGGTATTCACAAAAGACATCGTTGTTAGCGGTGCCAACCAGTGAGCTACATTTTATCACACAAAATAAGAGACTATTATTTTCCCAAGAATTCTAACAAAATATTAATTCTGCAGAGTGTAGACACGCTAAACTTGTATCTATACCTATATATGATGTACATCCATTATGTATAATGTACAGCGTTTTACTAATATTACTAATAAAAATATTTCTAAAAATATTGTGTTGATTTTTATGAAATTATTTTACTGCGCTGAAGTCTTCGGTTAGAATCCCGGGTCGGGAAATTGTTTGGGCTTCCATTCGGCCCCAAATTGCAATAGGCTTGCCCCTTATCACATCATGGAACGGAATACAATGACAAACGGTGAGGGACTTACACGTCTCCCTCCTCGGGAATAAAAGATGTGTGTGTGTGTGTACTTTACTAATAAATTAGTCGTTAAATATTTTTCATGTTTCATTAATGTTATTTCTTTGCTTTGTTTGCACTTTTCTGGGATAAAAAGTATACCTACTTTATTAATCCAAGACTTAGAGCCTGTTTCAAAATAACACACACACATCACGCCTATTTTCCCCAAATGGATAGGCAGAGGCGCAACTAGTAGGTACATCCACTTTTCGCCGTGCGTATTCCGTCCCACAATGTGATACGAGGTACAACATCCAAACAAATGTAATCCGTCAGTTGATGTACAAGACGGGTAAAGCTAATGCACTCTTTTATTTATCATTTATTTGGGAGCTTGATTTTTATGTTTATGTTTTTTTAAATGTTTGAATGTCGAGACGTACCGTACCTTATGATGGTAAATAACAATACAAACTGACTCCCACACACATTTTATCCCCGAAGAGGTGCCACTAGGTCACTCAATTTAAGCTCTTTTTATGTGATGTGCGCACCTATCGCTTATGTTTTTAAGACATTAGTTTTGAAGTCTTAATGTGCTCAGTAATTAAATTATCATTAAATAGAAAACAAACTAAAGTGTTGTATGAAGATGTCGCAGTAATGGAAAATGTGTGTTTTTCCACTCGCCTTGTTATTTACAAATCTTTGTGACGCGTTTTGATAAAATCTTAGTTTATTTTTTGTGGCAATCTGTTGCTTTGTCACTGCGGGAAAATATAGTAACAAATATCATTACGTTGCGTTAGTTTTTTTATAGTGATAGGTATAAGTGGCACACACCCACATTTCATTAGCTGTCTTAGGGCTCTTTTATAGGCGACGCGTTTGTTGCAATTTACTGACCAAAATCCTAGACTTTGTGCTGATATTATATAATAACTATCTGACCCGGCGAACTTCGTTCCGCCTTAAAGTCGATTCTTTAATTTTTTTCTATTGATACCTACTTAGTAGCCTAAGTTACTCCTTATTACATCAGCTACCTGCCAATAAAAGTCCCGTCAAAATCGGTCCAGCCATTTCAGAGATTAGCCGGAACAGACAGACAAAAATTGTAAAAAAAAATATTTTGGTGTATGTATCGTATATATATTCACATACATGTAGTAAAAAACATTAGTTATTTCAATATTAAAAACAGACACTCAAATTTTATTTATATGTTTAGATGTATAGATATATTATGTCACCGTAAATACTGGAATTGTGCCCGGAAAACCGATATGACAACGCCTACCCGAACGAGGATTGTAGGAAGTCGAACCCGAATCTCAGTATGGTAGTACCGCGAATTCAATAAATAAAGTAACCTACACTATGAAGGCTAGTCATGTATTATTTCTTGGTCAAATCCATGTACTTAATAACTTTAGTTTTTGCTCATCGTTATTTTAATAGCCGGCCAATTTTATCCTAACTGCCGACTAGATACACTATAAAAACGATAATATGTAGCGCTTTAATATCGACGTGTGAATTGGGTTATGTAACAACTAACTTTTGCCCGCGGCTCCGCCCGCATTAAAAAGTTTTTTCGGGATAAAAGTCCTGGCTAATATTTCCCCGGGATAAAAAGTAGCCTATGTCCAGGACATGATCTACCAGTGTGCCAAATTTCATCGAAATCCGTTCAGTAGTTTTTGCGTGAAAGAGGAACAAACATCCATACATCCAGACATCCAGACATGCATACATCCATACATCCATACATGCTTACAAACTGTCGCC
Source organism: Lapara coniferarum (assembly GCA_949316025.1). Taxonomy (NCBI): domain Eukaryota; kingdom Metazoa; phylum Arthropoda; class Insecta; order Lepidoptera; family Sphingidae; genus Lapara; species Lapara coniferarum. The sequence goes on from OX438921.1 coordinate 6,716,642, forward strand.
TTTATAATATTAGTAAGATTAATAAAGTTCGTTAGTGCCTTTTCATGTTAGTTTCGTGGGTACATTTTATATTAAATAAAATTCTTATTGTATACATCCTTACAAATATTATAAATGCGAAAATAGCTCTTTGTGTTTGTCGCGCTTTCACGCCAAAACTAATAAACCGATTTATATGAAATTTGGTACACAGATAGTCTAGAGCCTGAGAAAGGACATAGGCTACTTTTTATCCCCGGAAAATATAGAGCGGGACTTTCATCCCGGAAAAACTTTTTAACGCGGGCGGAGCCGCGGGCAAACGCTATTTTATACAAGGTATTATTAAATATTATATATTATTATTAAAAAAAAAACACTCAACATGAGTGTTCTTGAAGACAAAAATCGTTTTAAAATTTTGTTTATAAAATGCCACAAGAAACTGTACTAATTGATTTAGTATGTAACAAGTAGATAAGACTTAATTAAATGTTACGAAAAATTGAACATTCTTGTATAAAACTTGATCTTTTGTATAAAAACTAAAGAATGCAACAAAAAGTATGAAGAATCACTGGTAATAATTGACTTCAAATAAACAAAGAATTTTGAATAAGCAGACTGAACGCGGTGTGATTGGCAAAAAGTTACGAATATCCATTTAATCTTATCAAAATGCTGATACTTTCACGGACGGTGGAAATTCAAACATCGTAAGAGAGAAACACCGAATTTAGAGGAGAGCCAAAAAACTAATAAACCGATAATCTTCAAACGCCTAAACAGATCTTCATAAATTATAGCTAAGATCCATTTGGATCACATCAGCTTTCAAACAAATAAAAAACCGCGTCAAAATCGGTCCATTCGTTTGAGAGCTACGATGTCACAGACAGACATACAGATATACAAATACACACTCTAAAGTTATAACACCCTTCTTTTTTGTCTGGGGCTAAAAAAAACACGTTTAATAAACAAGAACTACCGTTTCCAATTTTTTAAAATAAACAATTATTTTCAAAATGCCTCCAATTGTTTTATTCCCAAATATTACTTCGTGTGGTATCCTGGAAACAGTGTTCAACATTATCATAATTTAATTTATTGTACTTTTTTTATTAGGGAAAGATGAATCATAGTGATGTAACATGTTTATGAAATATTAAAAAGTGAAGGTAATAAAATAAGCAACCAATTGAAAAGATAGGAGTTCCTTCTTTAATATGTAATACTGTAGATCCGTATAATACAAGAATATTATTGGATTTCTTTATGAAACAATAAAAAACACAACCACCAAGAATCTCGCTGGTATCGTCAAAAACATAAACTTGTAATAATATAATGTTTGTATATAAACAGACTTAATGCCAGAAGAAATATCTAACAGTCTACTTTCGGGTGATGTAGAGATGAAAATGTAACACACACACGCGCCTTTTATCCCCGAAGGAATAAGCAGAGGCGCAACTAATGCAACTACTTTTCGCCGTGCGCTTTCCGTCCCATGACGTGATAGGGAGCGAGCCTATCGCCATATCCCGGAGATTGAACCCGATACCTCAGCATTGCAGTCGTACCGTAATACAACTTCGCCACCGAGGCAGAGATGAGAATTTCAAGTGTGTCATTTTATATGTTCAATCATCACATTCATTTTTCGATAGTTCTATATTAGATGAATATTATGAATTATTGCTGTTATGCAGAGTAACTAAAATTGAGATACTATTAAAAACTGAAACGGTTTTGATTTAAATAAAAATGTGTACCACTGACTTTACAGAAATACTTTCACAAAAAATATCACCAAGCGAACGACCGGCACGAAGGCAATGACCAACTGACTCGAACTGTCAAATGTTCTATGCTTTTATAGCAAAAATTGTAGATCATGTCATTAATACCCACGCAAAAAATATTTTAGCTCTAACAATACATAATTGAATGTATACGGTGACTACTGTTAGCGAATAATATAATAATTATTTGATTGTCATGATGTGTCTTTTTTGAGTGAAGAAACGTATTTAATTTCGAATAACTGGTACGACTCATCCATCGCAGATCGCATTAAAATATGTCCTTGGCATTTGTTTTTTAAATACTAAGAAGATAATAATATACGCATTATTTCCTATTACGAGTCATGTCAGTCATTATGTAGAGATTATGACGTTTCGGTAGGAAGTAGAGAAAGGAAGCAATCCAATGTACTGGGACATTTCAAAGCTAAAAAAGGTATATGCTTAAATAATAAAAAATAAAACTATAATAAAATTTATGAGAAAATTTCTCGGTACACACACCACATTTACACAAGTGTTCTTATTTGTAAGTTCTTCAAATTTAAAATGTTTGCTCTATGTGCAAATAGAGAATGAACGCGGAAACACTCGAGTTCACAATAGGTATATTACTTTTATATAATGTGACAAGCATTGTTCATTTACTTTTATTATGCATCTATTGAATACGAAATATAGTATTAGAATATGGGAAATTGATAGATATTTCTATTCTATTGCCGCATCATTTTGAGTAGGTAATATTCAAGTTTTCAGTTTCTTTATAATTTAATTGCTTAAAAACATTTTATGATTATAATACTTACATTTTTTCAAGAAATAGTCGCAATTAAGTTCAGTATACTTTGAACTGTGTTCAATCATGCACTATATTATCGTATTTGCACTAACACGAATCTATAATATAATGATAATATATTATAAATCTTATAATTGTCGATTCTTTACATTTTATTCGTATGTATCGTCAAGAAGATAAAATTAAACACTTAAATAAATGCAAGTCACTTTAATTTTAGTTATTTCACGACACTTCACAAAGAATTCGTCTAATATACATGAGCACTATTGGAATATATTTCGTAAGCCATACGAAGTCGTATCGAGCGTCTGAACATTTTCGGTGTAACACACGTCCTCGACTAGCCGAGTTCGCGGGCTAACTGCCAGCCAAAGTGCGGTTTCGGCAAGTTGGCGCACCTGTAGCGTTCGAAAATCAAAATTCAACGATAATATTCCTTATCGTTATAATAAGAACAAATACTTTATCGATTTTTACAAATGTCATTTATAGAGATAAAACTATATTACTGTGAAGGAAATTTCAGTTTTTCTATTATAATGAATAATGGTGATGTGTTTTTGTTTCAATTTACCAGACTTTTCATTATAGATATGGTATCTAAATTTATTTTTAATTATTGCCTATATTTCACCCAGATATCGACATGCTATAACAATTTCCTTCCTCGGAATTACAACTGGATATGGTATGCATGACATTTGAAATTAACAACAATTAACATTGGCTTCGGTTATTTTCTTTGCGATATTCGTATGTAGAGCACATTAATTAGGTTACATGTCGAAACTCAGTGATTATTAATATTATCTACTTTTGTTTTTTGATCAAATATTTAATGTTTAATATAGGTACTATGGCTTTGTTTTACGTAATAAATAATTATTGTATTCTTGTGCATTATTTTATAAAATATGGTCTTAGTGGAATAAATTCATTAACAAATACCATTTTCACGTTAAAATGTTAATAAATATTATATTGCGAATTGAAGCAACGTAAACTTTTAAAGGAATCAATCCAAATAGAACTCATTGATACAAATTGAACACTAAGCTCCGTTTTCTGAAGGAATAAAGCGTATTTCCTGTCTGTATTTCCAAGGAACTGGATAATGATTCCTGGAATTGTACATTTCATATAAATCCATAAGTATGTCGCTGGGTAGGCACTCGTTCACAAAACATGCAATATCGATATTAAGTAATGATTTAGTACCATTATCACTCGAAAATATCAAAGCAATAGAAACAGCATTATATAGATTAATACGAGGGTGTTGGAAAAAATATGAAAAATGAAACCATTTAGGGATTTACTACCATTTCGTAAAAAAGTAACACGCGATGTGACCAGTTCAATTGTTTAAGTAACCAAGGGTTTACTTGACCAGAAACTTAACGTATAAGCTCTTGAACTATGAGGTTGTCATGGCGATTGCCAGGTCAGATTTTTTATGTTGGTACCATCCTATTAGTTCTATATTCAAATAATTTTGATTCGACTTGACCATCTATTTTCTGTCATTTCCTGTGTAGGCTAAACAAAACATTACGTACAGTTGTGGGTAGACACCATAGCTTCCTCTATTTCTGATACAAATAAGTAGTGTGCAATATTGTTGCAAATTGACGGACACAGTGGCCTTCGTAATTATTGGGTTTTATTAAACTTAATAGAGCAATGTGCCATGTAGTGCTTTTCAAGTTTCTAGGTACTGTTACTTAGTACTACTACAAAAACTAGGTGGGCATAAAATAAGTGCAATTTCATTAGTATTTGCATGCGTTTCATTTGATATTCTCATAAATCATACACTAACATGTTCTGAACAAGATATTCAAGATTAATGTTTATTAAAATGATTATAATATTAATCGAACATAATATAATTGAACGAGCTCGTTACAATATAAAGTGGTTCGAAGATAAATACTAACCAGGAATGCAATATAAAGCTTGCACCCAGTTTTTTGACCGCTAAACCGATTGCTATTTGCAGCTATCTCTACATTCTGAATGATGTTACGCAAGTCAATTACCACACTATCTATTTTCACCGTTGGAATCACGTGGATTTGTTCTGCAACCTAGTCGCCATAGATATGCAGTTTAGATTGAAAAGTGGGAGGATTGATTGAAAGTGCAAATGCTATTGAAATTTTTAGCATGTTTTCTTAGAATCTTTTGTGCAGTTTTGAGATTTATTATACTGTTACGCTTACACGATGGAACTGATCAACTAATTTCGAGATAATTTTGTATGGAGATAGTTTGAGGCCTTAGGAAGGACATAGCCATAATACTTTTATCTAGGAAAACTATTCACGCGGCAGACCCAAGAGCAAAAGCCAGTGGATTGATTATAAGTGTTAAATATTATTATCATTTGCCTTTATTCAGATCTTTTTTATGGCATTAAAAGACGAGACGAGCATGCCGTTCGCCTGATGGTAAGCTATACGACCACCCGTAAACAGTAGCATTACCATCCAGCATCTTGAGTTACAAAGTACTGTGTGGCATTCCACTATGCTCGTCATCCTGAGACATAAGATGTTAAGTCTCATTATGTCCTGTAGTTACACTGGCTACAATGCCCTTCCAACCGAAACACAACAGTGCATGCACACTACTTCTTGGCGGTAGTGATAGACATTGCGGTGGTACCCACCCAGACGGACTCTTGCATATGAGAGGCCTACCACCCGTAAACATGTAATTATTTACGCATATAGGGATGATTTGTTTCAGAGTTGAGTGTGTGGGGTTGAAACGTCCTCGCGGCACCTAAATACGATATATAAGTCTTACATCTTAGTCTGAAGTCTAGAATAAGTATGTCGCGGCATTAAATACTACTATAATTAATTAGTTCGTAATATTTGTAAAATCAGTGTTACCTGTTATCAGTAAATTAATTTTCGTTTTACATACACATACACTCACGCCTGTTATCCCCGAAGGGGTAGGCAGAGGCGCAACTAGTGCACCCACTTTTCGCCGATATTCCGTCCCATGATGTGATAGGGGGCGAGCCTATAATTTCCTTTATAATTTTCGTTTCGTGTAGATAAAATGGTTATTTACAATTTTGTGACATTAAATAGTACTATACTGTTCTTTCTTTTACTTCTCCCCCCTACTACTTCTCCCCCCGCCTCTCGCCCTCTCTCTCTCCCTCTGTGTGTGTGTGTATGTTGAGGTAATCGACACATAAAACTTTCTAGTTTCTCGCCTTTCTGAAAGCAAGGAGGGTCGACTTTTTGATTTACAGTTATATTTTCCGACATAGTCGGTCCATTCGTTTACCTTTATTGGTCAAAATTTACAACCGAACATAAAAACGTAGTGCTGTTGGTTCCTGTTAGAAACCATGTCACGTTTTGACATTGAGAAATTTTGAGTAGGACTATAACGTAGGTCTCTCATATGTTGAAGTCAGCCAGGGAACTGCTGGCCATAATGAGACTTAACAATTAACATCTCATGTCTCAGGATGACGAGCGCAGTGGAATGCCACACAGTACTTTGAACTCACAGTGCTATAAGATGCTACTACTGTTTATGGGCGGTCGTATCGCTTACCGTCAGGCGAACGGCATGCTCGTCTCATCATTTAATGCCATAAAAAAAACTAGATTTCAAATATTCTGTCGATTTATGAAGGTAGCGTTTTGCATAATTTCTTTTTAAATAATTCATAATAAATTTTCACTAATTGGGTGTATAGGAATAGTTGAATAAATCAACTAATTTTAATGCACTGTCCTAAACTTTAAATTAAAGTAAACCGCACAATATCTTTTCGGATGAAGATTATCACAAAAAGTATAGTATTATGAACCTTTAGTTTGTATCTTTGGAACTTCTGCTCCGACTTTTTTATTCTTTCCTAAAACACTTATCCTAAGACAGCCTATTGTCGTGCGGTTCATAGTTTTACAAACCTATTTGTTAATTATTAATTTTCTTTTCGTATAACGTGGTGTACAATAAAGTGTTTTTCATTCATTAATTCTTTGCGTGCTATAGGCTACTTTGTGCCCAAAATTGTTATAGCCGTGGTTAGATGCTAGTTATATTATAAAATCGCAGTTGTGAACGAATATATACCTACAGCCCAATAATAGTAGTTCAAATTCGTTAGTAGGAGTTATTATATCGTCGAAACTCTGAAACAAATTATCGCCGCCAAACAACTCTAAGCCGCCTTACGCTTGTTCGTGAGAATTATTTTCCCCCTCATTCATGAACACACTAACAACATTATTCCCAAAAGAAAACGAAAAGTTATAGATAGACGACTCATATTTTATTGAGTTATAGTATGATTCTCAAACACACACACACGCACACATACATACACTTCATGCCTTTATCGGAGTTGCAACCAGAGCACGCAATTTTCACTAAGCGTTCCATCCTATGATGTGATAGGGATAGCCATACCGGGCACAAATTCCAACCCCGGGAAAACTGAGCAGAAAAAACCAATAACACTTTGCCTGAATCGGGACTCAAACTCTCGACTTCAGAGCGGCATCGTACTGAACACGCAATACAACTAGGCCACTGAGACAGTTTTATGTCAGACAGTATGCTTTTAATACATGCACATGGGTACCTAGCATTTATTCAAATAAAATTAATAAAGACTATTGCCCGGGTGAGGCACCTCAGTTGATATGTTGAAGTTAAGTTTGACTCCACTAAATACTCAACGGCCAATAAATAAAATCGGTTAATATAATAAACTTTAGTTTAAATTTGAAATTTGATTCATGAGGCATACTGCACACTAAATAAAGCAGACAAATAAAGCAATATTTGTTTAAATTTAATCAAATATTTACAAAGTTTTAAACAATCTAAAACTGATTCATTCATTCGTGCGTATTAACCATTCGGTAATTCTCGTCTGTCGATGGGTCTCTAAATCTCGTTCGTTCTACGTTCGAACCAATCCAAAACCAACAAATATGTGGAGAATCAATCACGGCGCGGATTTAAATATGGAACGTTTATTGTGTAATGTTGGATGGGCTGGATTTTAATTACATGGTTCGAAATTTAAAAGCTTGCCTTCTATATTTTGTGATAAAACCGTTGTGTTTGGTAAATCATGTTCGCTGGTACTGATTTACTATTGTTCAGAGATATTGGCGACGGATTTAAAATTATTATTTTTCTTTTTTTATAGAAAAATTAAGGTAATTAAGGTTTGTAAAATTCCAACTATTTCATAGATATATCATAAAGTATCACGCTCGAAGACAATGACAATTGTTAAAAAATTAGGTCGTGGATCACGATTCCTTTTTTCTTCTTATTTTTTTAAAGTGCACCCAATAAAGCAATGTGATTCGTTTATTACCCGCATTATAACTTTTCTAAGAGACAAGTCAATGTCCAACGACAAAGGTGGAATGAAAATATTATCGCCACGATAAAAGAAATCTTGTAACAATTTCCCAACGAAGTCGATGAACTTGATAAAAGGCTATTGAAATGGTGCTTATCTGTATTATTAAAATTGTAAATTCACAAATACATTCCTTTTGGTATTCATAATGGCTCATAAAAAGTATTCGGTAAAACAAAAAAAATATTACGTTAATCGATGTCTGAAATTCTACAATATAGTTAACACTAGGTGTTTTTGCGACTTGGCCCACGTGAAAACTCTTTGCAATGCTGATTGCGTTGCCCTGTATTATATACTGCCCATTGCTGAGCACGGGCCTCCTCTACTACTGAGAGGGGTTAGGCTTTAGTTCACAACGCTAGCCCAGTGCGGGTTGGGCGTTGGCAGACTTCACATGCCCTTGAAAGGTCTTTCCCGATACAGAAATCAATAAAGGAGCGATCCATAATGCCAAATGTACGATATTATCAATGTTTCCTTCGAGAGAAAATTAACGGTTATAATTGCCAAATTTATCCAAATCCGTTCAGCGGTTCCCTATTGTGTTTACTTAAACAAACATCCATTTATTCTCACAAACATTCACATTATTAGTGAAAAGTAAAATTACTTTCCATAAATTTTATCCCACAAAATGAAATGCTCCAACAAAAACATTTGGAAGTAGGTAGTACATACCTACTTTTTAATTTATTCCGTCGAGGCAACTGTACTGAAATCAACTATTCCAATATTTCACAGCTCCTGACAATAAATAATTTAATAAAAGACAATCATTATGTACATAATATAAGAGATATGCAATATTCTTTTTTTATTTCTTCGTTGGATACGCCTTGGGTGGTTGTAAAACGAAAGATCTTGTAATTTATTCAAAGGAGTATCTAAAATGAGTTTATCGTTTTAATGGAATTTAATACTCATCTAGAAAGTCTACTTTTTCTTTTGGGAATTTTATTAAAATATATTTTTAATCCCTAGTGACAAGATTGGCTGCAAAAGCTACTTATTTTTTTTATATTCTTTATTATATTATCTTGCAATGCTTGCTTTAAATTTTATTTGGATACATTAATAACTTTCTTTTAAAAAACGCTGCATTTTTTTATTTAATTATATATTGGAAGACAAGCAATCAAAAAGGTAATCTGTTTTACTAATAATCCAAGTGATTATTTAAAGATCTTAGATTCGTTTACTAAGAGTTTATATAGCGGATTCTGTGCTATACATCCAATTATATATTTATCTATACATCTCAATTTCAATCCATTAATACAATCTGGATTAAAATCAAGGGGTTGGATCAACACGCATGGCTAGAGTTAGCAATAATTTCATATCTCGTTCATCGATCTTTTGTCCTTTGTTGAATGGGCATCCTGTACGATTCTACTTTTGTCTTAGCATGCTTTGTTTCTCAAATGTCCTGTGATGAAAATATATTGTATTCGTCGAGTTGTATCTTTTCTCCAAGATTCTATAATGAAGAGTCCATCTTACCAATTATAAGTCCTAATAAAAAAACTGCATTTGAAAAGAAATAAAAGCGTTTCTTTTATTTCTTTTCAAATGGCAGCAGACCTTACTCAAGACCATTATCAATATACCTTACTTGGTAAACTATCATTGAATTCCCAAGTATCACACGCATAATCTTAATCTCGCGCTTATATATAGTGTTTGAATCATGATTATACTCACGACATCTAAATCAGAAACCAATATTTTCCCATCATATCATACTACAGTAGCCCGAACCACAACCATTCGTTCCCATGGAGTATTTATATTTGTTATAATATGATTCATTCCGTATAGGTCGATCAGGCTGAGACATTCACAAGCTGTGCGTGTGTAGTTTGAATGAATGAACATAACGACGGCTCCGTAGAACGAAGTCGTATATGCAAAATGAAGCTTTTTAGTAGAGCGCTTTGAAAGTCTAAGTTAATTGTGAAAATCACAAGTTATAGTGTACAAAACATTATATTCTATAGGGTTTAGTAACAACTTTGAACTTAATGTGTGAAAATAGCACTAATTCGCACATGAATACAAACTAACGACTTTCAAAGCGCTCTACTGAAAAGCTAACATTTTGCATATACGACTTTGTTCTACGGGGCCGTCGATAAGCACACCGTAATGACGCATTGATCACGCATCAAAAAATAAAAAATATATATAGATGGAAGTTTTTTTGACAACGTTCAATTATAATATGAAACATTTTGTTAACATACTGTGTAAAATGTTATTGTCTTGAGTAATCTGAACGCCAGCTTTGGATAATCAAGCTATAGCCTGCACATCGCCTGCTGCGCCGTAGTGGTTGTCATATTAGTTGGCTGGCTACTGGCTATTATGTGAGTCTAATGTATAGTAGTCATATTAAACAGGTCGGTGTTGTCGACGAGCAAGGGATAATCTCTCGTCAGTCGACCACTCTAACTGGACCCTACTCCACGAACCATCACAGATGCAGTGGGGTCACTATGATGTGGCCTGTGCCCGTATAAAAACAGTAGCAAAAAAGAATGGAACAGTGACAAAGCAGATGATTGCAAATAGCAAGGAGTAATTATTATGATTATTTTTCAAGTTGGGTAAACTTATTTATTTCCTTTATCATAGCTCCCAGTTTAATGCAAAATTAGAACAAAAATAACTAGATGTAAGCATAATTTTGTTTATGGGTTTAGAGAATTTATTCAATACTCTTAAATGATTATATGTCCACTTACAGCGAATATTAGTAAAAGCTATGGTGAGCTCAATCAATCTTAAAAAAGAAAGTACAAGAACAGGTAATGATAATTTTAAATATTTCTTGGCTCACAAATTTTCTTTGTCTTGTTTTAAATGCCTCTGTTGATTCACATTCCTTTATTTTGGTAGATTATAATTGTATAATGGTGCACCCTCAAACATTATATTCATCTTGCCTTGATTCTGTGATGTATTAATTTTATTTTATTAGCGTTTCTTAAATTATAAAACCCAACTATGTAAGTTATATTATGGTTCATACATAATCATAAATAATTTTATTATTAAAAAACGGGTTTATACCTTTTTAAGAAGTCATAATTAATGTTATTTATGGATATAAATGGAATTCAAGATTTTATCAAACAATCGTGGGAAATTATTTATATATAGATGTTAAAATGTTTAAACAGTTCATACGAATGTTTTAACTCAATTACTAACAGTAATCATGCAATATCTACTTCGAATTAAAAGGCATTTGGTCCATTTACTACGAACTCATGTTGGATGCAACTAGAGAACTCGCTAAGAGAGACCTAGGTCGCCCACGGTCACATTTTGCAGCTTTACTTCGGATTGTAAGTACCAATGCACTATGGTCGTCGTTCTACACATTATATTAACTGTGAAAAATAGCTACAATGATTTTTAAACTGAAACACAATGCATGAATTGGCTCAGACATAGAAGTGGCAGTGACAAAAGAAGGACTGTCGTATAAGAGAGATATCTATCACCCATATCGAGCGGCGACCGTAATTTCGCCTGCATGGTGAACAGACAACTTGATAAAAGTGGCAGAAACACGCTGGATGCAGGCCGCCTTTGACCGGTCCGTCTGGCAATATTTAGGATAGGATAGGATAGGATAGGCCTATGTTCAGCAGTGGTCATCGTGGCTGCTGATGATCACCCACATCGTACTTCAGGTATAATAACAAAGTAAGTCAACAACTAGGTGTTGCTCGCGGCTTCACCCGCGTGAATAGCTTTTCCGTCTACAAAAGTTCCAAAAATACAGTGCAAGGCTAGCGCCATGTATTAAAAAGTCACATTAAAAACATCCGTAATTTCCCACAGGAGCAAATTATCGGGATAAAAGTAGCCTATGTGTTAATCAACGACATGGTCTACCCGTCCGCCAAATCCGTTCAGCTACTCTGAGTTTATTTCTAACAAACATCCAAACATTTAAATAATAATATAAGTAAGATTAGCAAGATTATGTAAAAAAATTGCAGAAAGTTTGCATACAACTAAACATATCCTGCTTGGTTGGGCAGCGTTCGGGAAACTAGACAAGGTCTTGGTCGGCTCACTGTCACTCAGAGAGCTATGGAGAGGGCAATGCTCGGTGTTTTTCTACGCGATCAACTCAGAAGTGAAGAGATCCGTAGAAGAGCGAATGTCACCGACATAGCCCAGCGGATTAGTAAAATGTGGCAGTGGGCAGGTCACATAGCTCGTAGAACTGACAGCAGATGGGGTGGAAATGTTCTCGAGTGGAGGCCACGTACTGGCAAGCGCAGCGTGGGACGTCCTCCTACAAGGTGGACAGACGACCTTGTAAAGGTCGCAGGAACCCGCTGGATGGAGGACACTTCTGACAAGTTGGTCTGGAAGTCTTTAAGGGAAGGATATGTTAAGCAGTGGACTTCTAAAGGCTGAAGAAGAAGAAGAAGAAACATATTCACTTTCATAATGACTTCTTCTATTTACGCGAATTTTAGACATTAAAATGAAACTATTTTGCGGATTTTATCGCGGTTTTTTTAATTTATATTTTCTCCCGACGTTTCGAAGGCTTTTCCTTTGTGGTCACGGGGCGGACTGAGGTGTTGGTGGTCCGAAAAGTTAATGTTACAATATCTACCTTCATTTTTTAATTATACAATTTTTTAAAAATTAGTTGTTATTGACGGTCTGATCTACGCAGAAAGGGCTCACAGTGTCTTGAGATCTGGCAGTTGGTCTTTTTGTCACCAACACCTCAGTCCGCCCCGTGACCACGAAGTGCTGAAAAGCCTTGGAAACGTCGGGAGAAAATATAAATTAAAAAACCGCGATAAAATCCGCAAAATAGTTTCATTTTAATATTCACTTTCAATTTAGTATTTAAACCTAATTATTTCAGACTATTTTTTAGTAAGCATCGCGCTATTAGTAACTAATTTCTACGATATCTGCGATGAGAGCCATTTAGTTCTTATCTTGAAATACAACTTCTACAGATAATATGTTTAAGTGTTTCTTTTCTTTATCTTACTGTTTTGATAATGAATAATAAGAATGATAGTATTCATAATTATAAATACCAATGACAAGGAAGATTGGTAATTACTGAAATGAGCAAACTAACCTTTATTAATAATAACATTAAATTTTTTATTAATGCAATCGCTTTTTACAAATTATATTATCAATATTACATCACAGGGTTGTTACATAAAATTCTCACAGTAGGGTGGGTAATTGACTACTTCTTTTGTACATTTATCAAATGAATCCCATCTAAAATCTAACGGAAAAAGGATTTTCTAAATTAGCACCATAATAAGTTAGTTATGAAACTTTGAAATTTGGTAGAAGGATAGTAGTCAAAGACTAATAGTAATATTAGACTGTGACGTCACCGAGTGTCACCGGCCATAACCCTGCGTGCGTGCGAAAGAGATAGCGCGATATCTCCACCACGCCCCCACTTTTGCTCACAAAAATATTTTAAATATGGATAGCTGCTTTATTTTCCAACCAATTTTGATGCAGATTTCACAGATTTTTTTTTTATTATTTTCTGTTACATATAAAGTTATGTACAAAATAAAACATAGGAAAGTACCCTATTTATAATATCAATAGTACCAAGTAGGATTTCTGTAGTTATCAACAAACTCATAAAAAAACATTAACCCTAAATTGCAAATATAAAATTCCCTAAGCATACAATTTCGAACCATTTCTGCTTTAACCCGTTGTCCTAGGTGAGCGATGGGACGCGACACGTAGCGACGTGACGCGATGTAATGCAGCCAATACTTCACTTCACACTGATTAAGACGACAACATAGGTCACAAGTACAGTCAGCAGCATAAATATCTGTACAAAGTTTCAAATCGCCTATATCGCGTTAAGTTAAACTGAATAAAATTTTTCTTCGTATGAAGTAAAGCAAATCTCTTTTATTTTATTTTTGTGAAGAGAAAAAAAAGATTAGGAAGAACACAAAAATATGTAGGCAATTTGAAATTTTAAGTGGACGATGGCCTAGTTGGGTATAGAACGGTCTGCCGAGACAATGTCCGGAGGTTCAAAACCCAAGGCACACACCTCTGACTTTTCGATGTTATGTGTGCATTGATTGTCAATTATCGTTCACTTTAACCGTGAAGAAGAACATTGTGAGGAAATCTACATACCTGAGAATTCTCTATAAGAATTTCGAGGGTATGTGAAGTCTGCCAACCCCCAATAGTCCAGCGTGGTAGACTAAGGCCTAAAACCCTCTCAGTAGTAGAGGAGGCCCATGCTCAGCAGTGGGCAGTATATAATACAGGGCTGGTATTATTAATTTCAAATTTTGAATTCGTTCAGCTACTTATGCTGGTTACATACAACTATTTAATATTTTCGCGTCGCGTCGCATCGGTTCGCATTACCGCGTTTGTCGTTCGCCTAGGACAACGGATAAGACGTCCAAACGACGAGTATCCAGGGATAATAGTATCCATGTTTGTCCCTCAGGTACAGTCAATTTCCTTAAACACACACTACGGTTCGAACAATGTATCAACATAATTATGCACGATTTGTTGACTTTCGCTTGAAGGGAAATTAAAGGGTACTTTTCCACTACCTTCGTACAATAGGAGGGGAATGGGAACGTATAGTAATAGGATAAAGGGGATTTAATTTATTAATTGTATTGTTTTATTTTAATGTCAATTGGGTTATATATTGTTATTAAGGAAATATGTCGCATCTTTAGAACGAATAACGACACAATAAAAAAAAACGAAAATAGAGTTATAGCCATAAAATGACTTTAAACTGGTCTTTTTTTTATAAAAATACTAGATTTTGTCCCAAAGTTTTCCCAGGATCAAACGTAGCCTATGTGTTAATCCAGGACATGACCTACCCGTGTGTCAAATTTCATCGATATCCGTTCAATAGTTTTTGCGAGAAAGAGTAACAAACATCCAGACATCCATACATTCTTACAAACTTTCGCGTTTATAATATTAGTAGGATAATAAAATAAAAAGGCACCGATGCAGCGATGTAACAGTTTTGTCTAGTTCCCGCTTGAATATGGTTGTGTTTAAACTATTTTTGTATTGAGAACTTAGTTATAAGTCGTTTTATGACGATAATTCAATTTTCGACTTTTTTGAGTTGTGTCGTTTTCGTTCTAAAGGTGGCGATGTATGTACAGTCAGCCACATAAGTAACTGAACAAATTCAAAACTACAAATCGCCGCGCTGCTACGATTTGTGCTTTTATGAATTACTAGCTCTTGCCCGCGGCTCCGCCCGCATTAAAAAGTTTTTCCGGGATAAAAGTACCGGTTTATATTTTCCCGGGATAAAAAGTAGCCTATGTGTTAATCCAGGACATTATCTACCCGTGTGCCAAATTTAAACGGAATCCGTTCAGTAGTTTTTGCGTGAAAGAGGAACAAACATCCTTACATCCATACATCCAAACATCCATACATTCTTACAAATATTTCTTATTAGTAGGATTCCTTTCTCTTCACAGAAATAAAATTAAAAGGATTTACTTTACGTCACGTACAGAAAAAAAAAGTGTGTCAGTTAAACTTAACACGTAGAGGGGGTTGCAAATTTTGAACTTGTTCAGGTACGTATGTGTCCTCGTTTAGAATATCATAATATATCTAAAATGTATGACTATGGCATTCGGTATATAATTTTGACCTATTTTAAACAATGAGAACGATGTAATAGAAGACAGGCAATATTAGGTAGGTGGGTAATGCAACCCTTTCTTTGTACTCCAAGGACGAGTGAGCGAGGTGTGATATTGGACCAAGTTAAAAATACATATTCATTTTAAATTAGCTAGAGTCTAGACTGAGGAACGGAATTCTATTATATTAATTGCTTAATTTACCACTGTTGTAGCCGGCTAAAATATTTCGCTAATTCTCAATTTTATTCGCAAATATAATAAGGTCTAATTTCATAGTTTAAGAACCACATTAGAGAACTATGATGTTGCGTTGCAATAATTACTTTACTTTTAAATAAAGAAAGTGACTTGGGAGTTAATTACATACATACATACATACATAAACTCACGCCTTTCTCCCATTGGGGTAGGCAGAGACTATGGAGCGCCAAGTGCTACGATCCAAGCATACCTCTTTCGCTTCTTCCACAGTCATCAGTCTCTTCATACATGCTCGTCGGTTACGAGAACTCCTTATTTGACCCTTCTTTAAGAGGTCGTCAATTTGGTCCATAAAGGTACGTCTAGGACGTCCCCGTCCGACACTACCACTCACCTTCGCCATATAAATTTCTTTCGTTACTCTCCTTTCATCCATCCTTTCAATGTGGCCAAACCACCGAAGCATTCTTTTCTCAATCTTAGTCACTACATCTTCTTTCAATCCACATTTTTCTTTTATCACGCTATTCCTCACTCTATCACTTACTTTCAGCCCACATATACTTCTCAAAGCTCTCATCTCCACTGCATTTATCTTACTTTCATGCTTGTTCTGCCACACCCACGACTCACTCCCATACATTAGTGATGGCGCCAGGACTCCTTGGTGAATGGCTAACCGAGCGCTATTAAAAATATTTTTGTTAGCCATAATCGAGTACAAGGCGCCATTAACACTATTTCCCATTTTTACTCTTCTTTCAATATCTCCATCACACTTTCCGTCTCGAGTGAACATACATCCTAAATAAACAAATTCAGTCACTTGTTCCACTCTTTCATCTCCTATCATTATGTTACACTCGGTTCTCGATTCATCCCTCTCCAGAACCATTACTTTCGTCTTTTTTACGTTCACTTTCATACCTTTTCTCTCAAATGCCTCATTCACAATAGTGACCATATGTTGTAATTCGCACACCGACGATGCAAGGAGTACTTGATCGTCGGCATACAAAAGACACTTAATCACTAATCCTCCCATTCTTAATCCACAATCAGACTCTCTCAAATTGGTCAAACAACTGTCCATGAAGAGATTGAAGAGCCATGGTGATGCTACACAACCCTGCCTGACACCGCGTTCGATGTCAAACCAGGCCGTGCAGGCCCCATTTACTCTGACGCAGGCACTCGAGCCCTCATATAAGGATTTGAGCGCCCGAATCAGATTGCTCTCCACGCCATACATGGACAGAGTTGCCCACAAATCATTCCTCACCACACGATCATAAGCCTTTTCCAGGTCAATAAAGGCGCAGAAAACCTTCCGGTGTTTCGCTAAGGTTTTCTCAGCTATGCACCTTAGGGAAAAGATTTGATCCATACATCCCATCCCCTTTCGAAAACCTGCTTGTACATCCCAAATTTTCGATTCTGTTACACGCATCACTCTTTCAATCAATATTCTAGCATACAATTTGCCTACTATACTGAGGAGGCTGATACCTCGATAGTTCCTACATTCCTGATGTGATCCTTTTCCCTTTAAACAAGGGCACAATGACGCCCTTGCACCAATCGTTTGGAACTCGACCGGACCGCCAACATTTGTTAAAGAGAAGGCACAGAAGGCGCACAATGAGGTCTCCTCCTTCCTTCAGCATTTCAGCCGATATCCTGTCGTAACCTGCGGCCTTTCCTCTTCTCGTATACTTTATTGCCGTTCTTATCTCATTCACCCACTCATATCTACAGATATCACCTTCGTAACCTATCTCTTCATTCATATCTTCATTTGTGCCATCAAGACTTCCTGTGTCTGCTCTACATTCAAATACACTTTCAAAATATTCCTTCCATTCATTCAATACTTCACTCTCTCCTCTTAACACCCTACCATTTTTATCTCTTACCACAGTCACTTGAGATTCTCCTACTTTACCTCTAGCTTTTCGGACCATATGCCAAAATAATTTTACATTGTCCCGAAAATCAGCAGAGAACCTCTCATCATATTTTTCCTTGTGTTCCTCTTTCTTCTTTTCTATCACTTCTTTCACACTCTTCTTCAATTTATCATACTTCTTTTTTGCTACCTTTTCACTATCACACGTAACACCTCTCATCTAAAAAATCTGTCCAAGCCTGTCGCTTTTTATTTACCACGCATTTTACCTCATCGTCCCACCATTCATTTCTTGGGTCTCTTGCATTCTTCTTCTTTTTACTCCACATACTTCTATGGCAGATTCCACTAAACCATTCTTAATTGCCTTCCAAATTTCTTCTATCTCCCTATCTTCACCTTTCATTAGCTCTCTAAACCTTTCACTTAAAATTTTCTTATATTTAACTCGCACGTCCTTTTCTTCCATTCTTTCCACTTTTATTCTATCATGACCACTCCCACATTCAAAACTTCGGTGATGTCGCCATCCTCGAAATAATCCTGCTATTCTGGTGACTACGAGAAAGTGGTCAGTTCCAATGTTGACACTACGGTACACTCGCGTATCTAATATTTTCCCTCTCATTCGCTCATCTACGATGACAAAATCTATCATACTTCTATCTGATTGTCGTTGCCATGTATAACTATGTATATTTTTATGGGCAAACAATGTGTTAGTGACAATCAGATTTCTCTCTAAACATAATTCTAACAGTTTCTCACCATTCATGTTCACTCTTTCATCTCCGTACTTCCCTAACACTTTCTCATATCCATCTCTACGTACACCCACCCAACCATTAAAATCACCAAGCATTACAATTTTTTCATTTCTCTCGCATTTTAATAACACATCTCTTACATTATCCCAGAACTCCTCCCTGACTTCCAGTGGCTTGGACATATCTGGAGCATAAACGCACAAAATAAAAATACGTGTCAAATCAATTTTCAGTCTGACCCAGAGGAGTCTTGGGCTCACACACTCATAATCTTTCATACATTTCACCATTCTATCCGACAATAACACACCCACTCCTTGACTACCTACCTCTTTCAGTGACCGAGACTCCAGACCAATAAGCTGTATAGTTGCAATGGGTGGTTTCCATACAGCCTTTCTTTTTTGTCTCGGTCACACCTAACACATCCAGTCTTCTCACATCCATCATCTCACTTATCTCATCTATCTTCACATCCACAGCGCCACAAACATTTATCGTTGCACACCGGCATTCCTCAGCCCACGTTTTGCCTTTTTGGGAGACAGGACGTGACGAATGGCAAATCGCGTCGCCGTCTTTGGAAATTCTGCCCCCCCCCAGATACGATAGGGCTGCCTGAGACGTACTCAGGGAGGGTTTCTCCGGCAGTAGCCGGTACCCTCCTGGGGTAACTTCTTTGGAACTCCCGTATCATATTGTGATCTTAAATTGTGGAAAGGAAACAAGGAAAGGAAAGTTCAAAGGAAAAATTGGTGTGTGGACAGGATTTAATGGGTTAAGGGACACTACAGTTACGGATAGGAGATTGGTAATAACCATAGTCGCTTGAGTGGCCGGGGCTGCATACCCGAATGCCCTTACACTGCGACCGGACAGGATCAGCAGGTTGGGCACCCCATGGCGCAAGCAGGTTGGGCACCCCATGGCGCATTGGATGGGAGTTAATTACTGAGAGAAATAAGTACAGTAAATGTTTTATATTTATTTTTTTACAATAAAGCTGTTTTCATAATGTTACTGACTCCATCACTACAAAATAAATGTGTAATCCAATGAGAGGAGCCGAGGATATTGTACTAAGAGCTCTTTTCCATTGGAATTCCTTGAATAGAAATCGTCGATTTGTATACCGATTCAATTGTGAGAATGCTTGCATATTATCTTACACTGAGTGAATGTAAATTAATTTTACAATAAGGAAGTGGATTCCGCCCACGAGTCAGTCTGGATTAAAGTACAAAGTACTGGTATCTACGTCGGAATTATTATAAGTGAACAATTCTAGCGCCTGATACAGATAATTTCATCTAACTCATCTAAATAAATGTCATGTTTCGGGAAAACAATTTAAAGTTAAAATTTTCTTTGTTTTTGGTTAGTTTTTACAATTGGTCGCCCGTCCGATGCGCCATCAGCTCCTCAGCTATAGAGCAATTCAAAGTTAAAATACTGATAGTGATATAGAGTTCCCTTTATGCAATTATGGCCAAAGGAACCAAAAAGTAAAAATATATAATGTAAGTCGGTGCAGCCTAAACATGAATGTTTCTACTATTACCAAAATATGTAGACCCGTACTAGTGTATCGAACAAAACAATGTAATACCAACAAAGTGCAGAACAAACCGCTGCCATTCAAACCCACAATATTTCATACAAATAAAATAGCGCAACAAGTTGATACAGTTTTAAAGTAGATGCTATTCCAATAGTCAATAATAAAACTAAAGGCCAAGTTTTAAGCCTTGTTTAGTTTTACTCCTTAAGGGAATATGGATGACCATCAATTAGAAGTCTATGTCATAATAGATAACCAAACTGAATAGACTGTTGCCATTTGAAAGGCCGGCTATTGCACATCTATGGGCTCTACATTTTAGCTGGAATCAAATGTCATCCTACGCACGTACTGATTCGTTATTTTCTCATTTGAGCGTAACGATTGTACAGCTTTCGTGTTACCCAATCTTAACTGAATATATTTTAAACATTTGAAGGTACATGTTCTGTATTTTTTGTTAATGGCATTGAATGACGAGACGAGCATGCCGTTCGCCTGATGGTAAGCGATACGACCACCCATAAACAGTAGTAACACCATACAACACCTTGAGTTACAAAGTACTGTGTGGCATTCCACTGCGCTCGTCATCCTGAGACGTTAATTCTCATTATGTCCATTAGTTACACCGATTACAATGCCCCTCAAACCGAAACACCAAAGTGCATGACCACTGCAGCTTGGCGGTAGAAAGAGAACATTGCGGTGGTACCCACCCAGACGGACTCTTACATATGCGAGACGTACCACCAGTATATGTGTATGCAAAATAATAGTTTGGTATGGTAAATAATTCTAAATTGTACAAAACCGTGAAAAAGATTAAAAGGATATTTAAAATAAAAAATAAAAATATGAACTTCGGTAAAGCTTTTATCGCTCACCCTTCCCTGTCATCGCGACCTCGTCCAAATACAATGTCAAGAATACACGCCAAATTAAAGCAACTATTAATGGATGTTACGCAAGATTTTTTATACTCGAAATAACTTTTCGATATTTTAGCTAGCGGCGCGTCAAAACAAAAGCTCCTCACAGACTGACGGACGTCTAAACAGTTCCTGAGGCAATTTTAAATACATTAATAAGTTTTAATTAGACAATTAAAACTATCTTGGTACATCAAAAGCCTGACTATCTTACTTAATAAAATTATGAAAGCGAAATTTTGTGTAAAAGTGTGAATATTTTTCTAAAACTAAACTCAACAAAAACACTAGAATAGATTTGGATGAAATTACCTATTGATTATAATTTAACACGCTTCTATTTTACTTTTGTAACTTATGATATTGAGTTCTTCTATTAAGTATCAGCTCGAAGTCCAGAATTTGTGGCCGATATGACGATAGGCTCGCCCCCTATCACATCATGGGACGGAATAACGGCAAACAGTAGGTGCGCACTAGTTGCGCCTCTGCCTGCCCCTTCGGGTATGTAAGGCGTGAGTGTGTGTGTGTTTTGGAACTTGCTCCCGTAGGCTTTTATTTTTATTGGTATAGTAAACAGTTACAAAGTAAATACATATTATTCATTTAAAACAAAATATTTGGGTAACTAGTAATAATAGGGTAGTAGACTACTTTTTTTTAAATATATATCAAACATTTATGTCTTCTTAAATCTAGAGGAAAAAGAATTTTTAAAATACAAGCAATAATAAATGAGTTATAAAGCTTTGAATTTTGGTGGAAGGGGCATCTGTCAGATAACGGACACAGCAGAATGTGACGTCACTGAGTGTCGCAAGCCATAACGCTGCGTGCGTGCGAAACAAATGACGCGATATCCCCACTTTTGCTCGCAACAGTATTTCAAATATGAATAACTACTTTAGTTGTACCAAATTGTAACCAATTTTAATTCTGATTTTACAGAATTTGTTTTTCGTATTATTTTTTGTTACATATAAAATAATACCAAATCAAACATAGGAAACTACCCTATAATGTAACCCACTACACTATTGCCAAACAAAATTAAACAAGACATCATGGATAATTTGGAAATTTAGGAATTTTAAATAATATTTTTTAAAAGATGGTGCTGGCATCACAAAGATGGCGGTATAGATCGGTACTCTGATTAAGAATCTTGTAGTGGGAAAGGTTTTTAGCGCGGGCGAAGCCGCGAGCAATACCTAAAGTAACGGTAATAATTTTTTCGTTTCAATAAAAGTATTTACAGATAAGAATGTATATTTGGCTTCAGAAATTTTCCACAGGAACGAATGATGGTCGGACTTTATTCATTACAAATAAATTAATTATTTGAAGCTTTAAGAATATTTTTAGGGTTCCGAACCTCAAAAGGAAATAAGAACCCTCACACGATTATTTTGCTGTCCGTCTATGTGTCTGTATGTCAAGGCACTTTTCTAAAAAAAAACGCGTAGAGATATCGAGTTAAATTTGTATTTAACTACACTTCTGCTCATGGCTTCAACCGCGTGAAAAAGTTTTTCCGGGATAAAAAGTAGCCTATAGCTTCCTATCCTAGTGAAAGAATTTTCAAAATAGGTCCACTAGTTTTTTAAGTTTATCTATTACAAACAATCGAACAAACAAACAATCAAGTGTTTCCTCTTTACAATATTAGTATAGAACCTCGAATCTGCCGTTTCGTTCAGATGTGAAAAAATCAAACTTATAAATCAACGCGATCAAAAGATATGACCGTTTATGTTGCACGTTTTGCTGTTTCCCAAGGGAATCAAAACCTATAGGGTACTTACTTCCAGTTGACCTAGAATCATGAAATCAAGAATCAAGGTCTTACAGCACATGTAAAGGCAAAAAAATCTCAAAACCGTAAATGTGTACTTTAATAACAAAAAAAGCGAATTTTCTATGTCATTTTTTTCAAATTCGCTTAATTCATTAATTAGTTTTGGGGAACTATTGAACTTATATACTTAAATACCTTACTTAAAAGTTTGTGCGGAACCCTCGGTACGCGAGTCCAACCCGCACTTGTCCGGTTTTTATTTTTACGTTTGGCAAACTTTGACATTCTAAAAATAAATTTCGCCCATCACCGTTAATTAGACCAATATGAAGCCCCACAGTGTAAATATAGAATGGCTTTTCCTGAGCAGTTAAGTATAAATAACTCAATATATAAAATAAAATAAAATTGTGTGCGCTCGCCTAATGATTAATTCGCAAATTGTATTTCATTTCAGACCATAATGTTCGATTATTGAATGTTTCCGTTTCAACCATGTTTGTGGTTTCAACCATTTATTAATTAGTGCTGTCAGGTATATTTGAATTTTAATTTGTATCAGTGATGGTTCGTAATTGGCTTATTGTTTTGGCGTATTGTTTGCACGTAAAGCCGTTGGTCCTACGCCTGATCTCTCTCCGGTCATGTCGGATTGCCGTCTCACCGGACTATGAGAGTGAAGGAATAGCGAGTGCACCTGTGTATTGCGCACACACTTGTGCACTATAATATTTCCTGCGTACCTACCTGACTGATCTCCGTCGAGCTTGGCCGCCGTGGCCGAAACTGGCTAGGAGGATTTCATTGTTTTAAGGTTTTTCATGTTCATTACTACACAGCTATGAGCCACCCAAATAAAATAAACATGAAATATTAAACACTATAGTATTTTTTAAGGCGGTAAGCAAATATGCTATAAGTTTAACAATAAATAAATTATTTTACTCGTGAAAATGTCATCGCTTAGAATAGAGTAGTTAATAAAAACTGTTTTTTGGCATTAACTACTGACAAGTGTCATGAATATAATTCTTTATAGATTTACAAAAGAGATAATTTATAATAATGATGGTGAAAATGAGATAGTCGTCGCCAACTACAACCGCGAACACCACAAAATGGCATTTAGAGTTAAATGTAATATCATAAATTGTATAGTCGGTATTGTATGTATATTGTATATTACCGCATTTTAAATTATGTAATATTATGTTCGGAATGTTCTTCATTGCCGGGTATGTACTACGTATATTGCTACACTCCGTCCAACCATATATTTAACTTTTGACAGTTCGATTTCTTATCAATTAGGGATGTACTAATATTACCGATTCGATTTCTTGTAACAATCGATTTAATTTATGAAGAATTTTTGACCGATTAAACACATTGAAATGTTATTTTTGCTCAACATTTTGTTGTTTTATAAACATGCCTAAGCGTTTAAATGTGTATATTTTATGTATTAAAATAAACCAATTGTCTTGTCAGTTGACTGCCTCGATGGCGTAGTTGTATTATGTTACAACTGCAATGCTGAGGTCTCGGGTTGGATCCCCGGGTCGGGCAAAGTGATATTGAGTTTTTCTATTCAGTATCAGCTCGGAGTCTGGAATTTGTGCCCGATATGGCGATAGGCTCGCCCCCTATCACATCATGGGACGGAATAACCGCGAAAAGTGGGTGCACTAGTTGCGCCTCTGCCTACACCTTCGGGGATAAAAGGCGTGAGAGTGTATTAAAATGAACCAGTTGTGTTTAGCACTACTTTAAATGTTTTTATTATTTCGTCATATCAATCACGAGTCATTACATACTTACGCATATACAAAAATAATGTATTTAATTTACACTGCCGCACTTTATTTCTCAATGATTTTTTTTTTTAATATCTTTGTTACACAATCATTGGTCTTAACGAATATCGATCGATAATTAATATCGGAGCTGAAGAGCAAGTCGCTTCACTATGGAAAATAAAAAATGGCGTCCATAAAGTAGTCAATTATACGTGTGGATCTTTTTTGTTAAATGTGCGCACTCCGTGTCTACCTCGCCCCCCGTCGGGATTGACAGAACGAATTGTTTGCGCATTATTGCCATATCGTGTCCATTGGTTAAATAGTCTAAGGTGGGGCAAGGGAAGGGAGAGACTAAACTTCTTAGAAATAAGACGTGAAACTAAAATTGGTGTTTTTGTGATGGGTACCACAAATAGTAGTTTATTCCGTGAATCTAGTAATATTGTCAATTTTCTTTCTGTTCTGCCTCCAATTAATTAATTGAGTACAGACATATGAGTAACTACATTTGTTTAATTAACAAAATTACAGAGAGATGCTAACAATGAGGAATGTTTCGAGGTCGCAAGCTGAGTAAACACAATTTTAACTCTTAAAACAAATTAGCATTTTAGTTTGAGTCGCAAGAACATACCAATTTGGACTAAGTACGGCGGAAATGTGCCAAGTTTTCGTAGTGGTTTATAGTTAAAAACCTAAACTTATGGCCGTGGGGAGTTAGCGAGACGCTGATAGTGTTCGAACATAAAGGTAGTGTCCTATATCCGTCCTACATATTACACATTACAATGTAATAGATCACCATCTCCATCTTTCCATATCCAGAACAAATTCTAATAGTTGTTTTTTGCTTATATTATACTAGTAGTGCTCGCAGCTCCGCCCGCGTGAAGAAGTTTTTCCAGGATAAAAAGCAGCCCATATCACTCAGGAGTAAAGTAGCTTTCTATTAGTGAAAGAATTTTCAAAATCGGTTCAGTAGTTCCTGAGATTAGCGCGTTCAAACAAACAAACAAACTCTTCAGCTTTATAATATTAGTATAGATATAATAACTACTGGACATAATGAGACTTAAAATCTTATGTCTCAGGATAAGATTTCTCAGGAAGAGCGCAGTACTTTGTAACTCAAGGTGGTGGATGGTGTTGCTACTGTTTGTCAGGCGAACGGCATGCTCGTCATTCAATGCAAAAAAAAATAATTGAAATCTAATGCTCGCATTTCATAGGCAAAGTAAATCGCTACTCGATACTTTTAATTAAACTCTTGAATCATCTTGAAACATTAATATTTATTGTAATATCTACTGGAATCTTTGAGTATTTAACTTTACTCAAAGACTCGAATACTTTAAGGTGATGTGTTTGAAATAAATGATAATAATGATCATCATAAAAGATACGTTTGCCTTTTTATTTTGTTATTACAGGAGAAGTAATAATATACGTTGAATTTAGAACTATAAGCACTTATAGATATGAAATCATCTACCAATTTCCGAGGTAGATTTTGGTATAACCTAGCTCAATTTAAATAAATAAAAGCTACTAAAAACAGCCCAAAAAAGTCTTCAGGGTTTCCAGAGTAATCGAAGAAGTTCGAGCGCCATCAGACGCAATGTCTCAAAGTCGTCTGCGCAATTCATTTTGCAGAGTGCAAGTGATTTTTCTGTGAAAAGGTCGGATATAACGGCTGTCGCTAACGGGCGGTGCTAAAACGGATGGCACCTCAAACGTACGGTTTTCATTTGGAAAATATTACATTCAAGTTACGTATTGACGTGTAAGCTTAACTGTTTCGCAAGTTTCAAATAAATTTTATTTGACAGTTATCGTATTAAACAGCTAATGGAAACAATATTCATTTGATTAACATTTATTTATTGGTGGTAGGACTCTCATATGTAAGAGTCCGTCTGAGTGGGTACCACCGCAATGTCTATTTCTACCGCCAAGCAGCAGTGTGCATACACTGTTGTGTTTCGGTTTCAAGGGCATTGTAGCCAGTGTACCTACAGGACATAATGAGACTTAACATCTTATGTCTCAGGATGACGAGCGCGGTGGAATGCCACACAGGACTTTGTAACTCAAGGTGCTGGATGGTGTTTCTACTGTTTATGGATGGTCGTATCATTTACCATTAGGCAAACGGCATGCTCTCGTCATTCAATGCAATAAAAAAAAATTAGCTCTGGTTCAAAGTTAGAAATAGTTTTGTCTGAAATTTAAACATACAAAACATTACATTCTGGTCACAAGGGAACTCTAGTTTTAACAAAAGCATTTAGTGAAAACTAGTTTAACTGTAGAAAACGCGTTGTAACTGAGAGCGGGCTTTAACTGTAACCGATACCTACATTTATGTGACGAATAGAATTTATTAGTAAGCGGTAAAATCGGCCTAACTATTTGTGATTATAAAGAAAATTTACTATAATCCTAATGCTAACCAATATCTACATACATATTATTACAGTGTTGGCTCAAACATTTGTACCTATTCAACACACAACATTCATAACCAATATCAGACAGGTGCGGTGTCGCTCCACTATAATTCACACAAAATTTCCTGTATTAACTCCCATGTATACAATTGGCTTGTCGCCACATCTGTCCGTAAATCTATTTGTTATAGATAGAGATACAAATGTACTGTAATTAATCACTGGACTTGTTTTAGAACTAATGAAGAGATATTTGTATATGAAACTTCTTCTTTCTAACATAATAAATTAATCAAAGATTTCGACGCATTGATTTGAAACTCACAGTGGTGACTTTTTTTTACATACATACCATCACGGCTTTTTTCCTTTTAGAGGGGCAGGCAGAGGTGTATCACACCCATATTACGCCAGCTATGTTAGGTGCCGTATAATAAGGCCGGGCCTGTTGCCATTTACCGGGTATATTTCTAGACCCCGGACTGATACTGAGTAGAAAAACCCAATATCCTTTTACCTGACCTGGGAATCGAACCCGAGATCTCAGCACTGCAGTCGTACCATAATACATCTACGTCACCAAGGCAGTAGTTTTTTATAGGATGTAATATTGACTCCGAACCGTTAGGTTATTTCACTTCTGCATTTTCAAACAATGTCACTTAATATGGCCGAAACTGTAACGAACAATCTTGATCGGTATCTCCGGATCAATCGTGGAAATGGACCGATAAGTCTGTTTGATTTCAAGTCATATAGGAACTGACATTTAATTTCGTTGGTTTGTATTCGGGCACAATTTGGATATATCTATAGGCATTAATATACAGGGCAAACTATATCGCATTCACATCGAATGATAGTCGATACGTTACCCGACTACGTCGAAGCAAGGAGGGGTAATGATGTTAACACCATATGTATGTATGTATCTGTTTTATATTTCACTCTAGCGTCGCTTCTATTGAACCGATTTTGACAAACGAGGTATCTATCGATTCGTATTTATTATGCCATGGTTATAGGCTATATATTTTTATTTTTAAAAGAAGAATGATATTTGCATTTAAGCTACATATTTAAGGTGTGATTCAGTAGAATCATATACGTTTTATAGAAAAATTAAAGTTGTATATATTCTTATCTACAGATTTTTCCTTAATCAAACAATTGTTTATTTATTTTTTTATAGAAATTCATGATGGTTTGCTAAATCTGAAACATACATAGCAAAAACCAAACGAAAAATGTTGAGACTGCGACTGGTGTTAAGTTACACCCTCGACATCATTATACTTATTTTAGGCTATGATTTTAAATAAGTATATATTTCTTGTTTAATAATTTTCAGTAATTTTTCCGTAGTCGGATTTTAGTTCTTTTTACATATTTTGTATTGTATATTATGATGAAGGTTCGGTTACATAGGGTCAAGAGTGTAATCATTTCATTTAAAAAATAATTATGTATTGAACCAAAAAATTACATACACTCACGCCTGTTATCCCCGAAGGGGTAGGCAGAGGCGCAACTAGTGCACCCACTTTTCGCCATTATTCTGTCCCATGATGTGATAGAGGGCGAGCCTATCGCCATATCGGGCACAAATCCCAAACTCCGAGCTGATAATGAATAGGAAAACTCAATATCACTTTGCCCGACCAGGGGATCGAACCCGAGACCTCAGCTTTGCAGTCGTACTGTAATACAACTACGCCACGGAGGCAACCAAAAAATTACAAATTAAATAAACCATAACACGGCAAAATTTTGGCACGCGAGTATTTTCCCCTTACACACTAATATAAAATCACTTGGTATCAATACAATGACATAATCGTAATGATTTCTTACGTTTACGCGAATATTGGACATTATAATTAAACTACTATTATGAATTTTGATCATGATTTTTTATTTTATTTTTCTCCCGACGTAGCGAAGGCTTTGCAGCACTTCGTAATCCGCCCCGTGACCACATCCTTAATAGTAGTTTAATCTCAATGACATAACCGGTAAAACCAACTATTTATGTTGATTACTTAAGTGTTACTTTATGCATACGGGTATTCTAATTCCGTGATTATTCAATAAAATTTAGCTGATTACAAACGTAGCCTCATCAGCGTAGCGAGCCATGGAGACTTAATTACGCATGAATTCCTAACACAATTGAACTGTATATACCTACGTAATGCATAGGTACGATGACAATTAACTGTTGTGGGCAATGACAATATACTATTATAGTGCGTAAGCGTAAGCAGCGACAACTATGTTGGGAGTGGCACGGACTGCCGAGACGAATATCCGCAGGTTCAAAACTCAAGGGCACACACCTCTGACTTTTCTAAAAAGTGATGTGTGTATTCTTTGTGAATTATCGCTCGTTTTAATGGTGAAGGAAAACATCGTGAGAAAACCTGCATACCCGAGAAGTGCTCTATAAAAAATTCGAAGTTGTGTGAAGTCTGCCAACCCGCAACCAGCCAGCGTGGTGGATTAGCCCTCTCAATTGTAGAGGAGCCCGTGCTCAGTAGAGGGCAGTATATAATACAGTGTTATGGTTGGTATAATGCGTACATGTGACATTATATTCCGTATATAATATGACATTTTGATTGGCAGACCGTTTTCATAAGTGGGAAATCCTTTCAGAATCTGACGTATAAGATCTACGATTTTCAACGGCAGCAGACGTCGGGAATAATCGGTTTTCGATCGTACCTGCCATTCTAAACTTTTCCCTGTCTATTAATCCTAAATAAAATTATTACGTGTCATTAGGTAGTGACTTGGTATCGTGGTTTCATTGCGTGCACGGTACGACAACGCTTCGAGGTCTCGGGCTCAAATCCCAGGTCGGGCGAAGTGATATTGGATTTTTTCGGCTCAGTATTAGTTCGGAATCTGGAATTTAACCCGACATGGCCGTAGGATCGTCTTCTATCACATTGGAGGCAACATAATTGGCGAAAAGCGGGTGCCCTGGTTGCGACAGTGCCTACCCCTTCGGGGGTAAAGCCGTGATGTGTGTTTTCTATTAAGCATATATTGCATAATATATATTACTAGTAGTGCTCGTGGCTCCGCCCGCGTGAAAAAGTTTTTCCGGGACAAAAATGTTTTCCCGGGACAAAAAGTAGCCTATAACACTCAGGAGTTATGTAGCTTCCTATTAGTGAAAGCATTTTCAAAATCGGTTCAGTAGTTCCTGAGATTAGCGCGTTCAAACAAACTCTTCAGCTTTATAATATTAGTATAGATACACTATAGAATCACGCTTTTTCCCCAGTCAACATCCACTGCTGTTTTACCCTAGCACATCATTGCACTACGTGGCAAAATACCTACCCTTGATTCTAAGAATAGTATAATCCAATGAAAGTGTCGACCAATATCGCGACTTTCGACCGACTGCGAATTATGTTGACCCGCCGATGTATTCCAGATGATCCCAGAATGCTCCTTATTGGGAGTACCTTTACCTCATCAACACACCAATTCATTTTTACTCTGGTAACTTATTCTCCTTCAAGTAGCAAATGTTTTTATTCAATATAGACGTAAAGAAGTCCTCTAAGTCGAGAGATTTTTATATTTCTCCCCTCATAACGGCTTTAATATATTTATTCAGGACCAAGCCAGACAAGCCTCACAGGCACTTCGGTTTTGCCTAAAATATTTGACAATCAATCACCAAGGCCTGTAGGTATTGTTCTTGTATTTCCAATATCCATAAAAACGAATGGTTGGGAAACGATCGATTTGGAAAGCTTGAGGTGGTCGTTTTCAGCTGAAGTGTTATTTATTACATCATTTTTATCTTGTCTTAAGTTTGTTGTTTTCGATAACTTGATCTTTGCTTTAACCCTCATTAAGATAGCAATTTTCTTGCCACGCGTGTTAGATTCTTGAAAGGCGGTAAAAACTTGCCTTAACTGAAAAATGCATTGATGATGCAATTCTATCCCGCGTTCATAGGTAATACTCATCATAAAAACAATACTCGCATACGGCTCTTTTGGCAGATATTAAAAAAAACTTGCTCTCGCTTGTATCATTATTGCTAGCTATAATTGGCTCGACTCTAAATAAGGCTTTTATCGCATGTCTAATACAAGTCTAAATTACTACGTTAATATCTTTATCGCTAATATCTCTCTACACTTAAGCCCAACAAACATCCTGTTGTCATGACTAAAGACCTCCATTCACACTCAAGTTTTAATTAGGTAACCAAACTGAAACTGTGCATCATAATTCTTCAATTATATCAACAGATTATAAAGATAGCAACACATGAAATTTAAAACAATAACGTACGCTAAATTATGCTTATTGCTAAATATAAATTGTTATCTAATCTTTGACATGAGGCGGTGAAGGGCAAATGAAGCAGAATTTTTGTTATAAACGAATACATCGATAGAGTTAGGTAGCACTATTAGAAATCTTTTAAAGCTCACTTCGGCAAATTGTGGCTTCTAAGCCCTAAATCATACACAGTTGTTTTCTTATTTTTAAACTAACTTTTACTTGTAGGTTAAGTTTTTCCGAGATAAAAGTCCCGCTTTATATTTTTCCAGGATGAAGAGTAACCTATGACTTTATCTGGGACAAGATCTTCCCTTATGCCAAATTTCATCGAAATCCATTAGATAATTTTGGAGATGTGCGTAACAAACAGATAATATATCTACGAAGGGGCGGCATTTGTATCAATTTTTTCCTTCTGTTCAGGACCGTCTTACAAAATCTTGGCTCGAAATTGACCATTGTGTTTCGTAATTCCTTACAGGCCATGGTAATTTTAAGTGCAAATTATTCTCCTTTAAGTTGGTTGATTCGCCTGCGTGTCCATGTTCTCTCTTCTCTCTCTGATGACTGCAACTACGAACAATCTGCCCATCACATAGGTACTTTGGCAGTGTAGTCTTTGGCAAAATGAGCGTAACATTATGTTTGATAGTATGCAAATAATATCTGGAGTTTGCGTGCCACTGCTGATCCTGCCTTACAGGAGTTGCAGTGGTGGGTGTGAGGGCGGGATAGTCTCGTAGGCGGAAAAGAATTACAATAATCGCTAATTTGTGTACCATTTGTGTACTCTCCATTAGTCACCCCCATTCTTTTTTATCACAATTCTTTAAATGTACAGACAACAGACACACCGGTTCTACTGCTTTATTATATGTATAGATTATGTATAATATTATTTATCATTTTATGTATGTATTAATTATATGTATAGATTAAAATTTAAGAAATTTTCGTCGTTTGCAATATACCATTTTTTTTTTAAATAGGCATATTTATGTTCGATATTTTTGTATTTATTTTACTAAAGGTAATTACAAAATGAGTCACCAATACAAACAAAATATTTACAGTTTAACAAGAACCTGTATTGTTAATAGAGAAGTCGGGTAAATTGCGTCTCAAGTGCCTATTAGAGCGGTAATAATTGATGGCTAAAGCACATGCTAATTACAAGGCAGCGGCTGTAATTTCAGTTTAATTTGACTTCTAAACGTCTATAGTGTAGGTGTGCAGTAACTACCTAAATACTAACGACGGGAGAAATATTTTATAATCCTACTAATATTATAAACGCGAATGTTTGTATGGATGTTTGTTACTCTTTCACACAAAAACTACTGAACATATTTCGATGAAATTTGGCACACGGATAGATCATGTCCCGGATTAACACATGGGCTACTTTTTATCCCGGGAAAATATAAAGCGTTAGAAATAAGTTGCTTACAATTGAATTTAGAACTATAAGTCCTTTTGTATAACTGATAAAAAGACAAGGCGAGTGTGTAGCCAATGCCTGTCCTGGTTTTGGAATAGTGTAATTCAGATATTCTCCATGTAAAGCCCATACGATTTCATTGTCTCTTACATTTTTCTGTCCATTTTAAGAGTGGATTGCTAGTTCCTATCCAGTCATAAAGAACTGTATAGGAACTAGCAATCCAATCTTCATATGTTAGGAATATACACACGCACACGCCTTTAATCCCCGAAGGGGTAGGCAGGGGCGCAAATAGTGCATCCATTTTTCGTCGTACGTATTCAGCATATCGGTCACAAATATCAGACTCTGGGGCGATGTTGAGTAGAAAAACTCAATATGACTTTACCTGACCCGGGGAACGAACCCAAGCACTACAGTCGTAACGTAATACAACTACGCCACCGAGGCAGTATAAGAAACATGTAAAATAAAATGAAATATGCATATTTTATATTTGATCATAATACTTATAATATCTGACATAAGAATCGCTAGACCTTAGTTACACCGCTATAGAAATATCTGGAAAATAGGATGAAATTGCTTCCATTTTCGCGGGGATTCAAAGGAAGCTAAGAGGAAATCTGGAACGGTGAAATGTAGCGCTTTTACACACTACGAAGTGTTACTTTTTTTTTATGGCATTGAATAACAAGACGAGCATGCTATTCGCCTGATGGTAAGCGATACGACCACCTATAAACAGAAGCAACACCATCCAGCACCCTGAGTTACAAAGTAGTAAGACATTCATTCATTCAGTCATTCTGAGACATAAGATGTTGAGTCTCATTATGTAATACTACAAGAGTATTTACACTGGCTACAATGTCCTCCAAATCGAAACACAACAGTGCATGCACACTCCTGCTTGGCGGTAGAAATAGACATTGCGGTGGTACCCACCCAGACGGGCTCTTACATATAAGACCTACCACCAGTGAAGTCCATTTGTAAATGCACTTACGTTTTTAATTGACCGCTTTTGTACTTATGGTAAAGTAGGAGTAATCATGGTAATACGTTCTCAAACTTTCTTTTGACTTTCTCAAATTCAAATTTGTGAAATTCAACCTGTGCTGAATTTTTTTTACGAAGGTCACGGGTTCGTATCCAGCCACCTCTAAATTGGACGTTTTTAGTATATTAATTGTTAATTAATTGAAAGGCGAAGGAAAAACATTATTACAACATACTTGATAACTTTCTACGTGAATTTAGAAGGTAAGTAAAGTCTAGCGATAAAACCTCATTTGCCAAACGTAATAAGTAAGGCTTAAACCCTCTCAGTAGTAAAGAGCCATGAGGCAGTGTAATATTATGGAAAATAAGCAAAGATTAGTAACGCTTTTACTCTGTATTGGTATGTAAGTTACTTTTATAAATCTTTATTAATTTCAGTCCATTACGAAATACAAACCGTATTTTAATAAGAAATTGTGTAACGCACATTTTTTTAAATAATTTGAAGTTGTTTCAAGTATTGGACCAATTTTATGAGAAAATGTTCCCGTTCACCTTACAAGGTTATCGATGGGCTAAAACCATTAGCGTGACCTACTTATACTGAGTTATTGACATGTGTCCAAGAATTCATTATTTCAAAGAATATTCTGTTGCCTTCCATTATATTTGTGAATTTTTGACTCTTAGCCAGTATAAATTACGGATATAAGTGTAATATTTTTTTCAAAACCAGTAGCATGTTTATGCATCTGAGTGATGATATTTTGATTATTAGACAAAAATGTACTAATGATAATAATATTACTCCCATTTTCCTCTCGTAGTTTAAAGGAGATTCCGCAGGACGCGGAAGACGGCAGACGGCACGTGCCGCGACAGCAGACGGCACTACTATGCAGTAGTAAATTGTATGAGACCGATTCCGCACACGACGGCAAATGACGCGCGGCAGGTGACGTCCTACCAGGAATCACAGCTTAAGTTTATACATGAATTTTCTTCTTCCTAGTAGAGAATACGTCTAAGTATATTATGCCTATCGACGCTGCGTTCAAGATCCCGTAGCCTAGATGCCTTCCTACAATAGCTCACGCTAATAATAAAAAAAGGAAAAATGTATGGTAATTATATATTATCTTAACGATAAGTGTATCACTATGTTATGTCATTCCCATACCTAACGTTTGTATTACCGTTTGTAGAAAAGTGTTTTGGTTACAACTCCAGCCATTGAATCTATCCCATAAGTTCTTTAAACGAATTCACACACACACTCACGCCTTTTATCCCCGAATTATCATTTTGCCCCACTCGGGAATCGAACCCGAGACCTCAGCGTTGAAGTCTTACCGTAATATAACTACGCCATCGAGGCAGTCCGAATTCATTTTAATAGAGATCATGTCTATTTTTTAAAGTCAAAATCTTATCGCGGTCCATACGTTTTGGTGCTACGATGATACAGATAAACAAACAGACATACACCTTAAACTTATAAAACTCCTTTTTTGCGTAGAGGGTTAACAATTAGACTCCCCATCACTGCCTTAAACAAGCACTGTGTGCAGTAAATGTACAATTTTTAGCTAGTTATTATTTTCAATTATATATGATCGCCTAAAATAATTTCACCAATAGAAGTCAAAAGAACTATCTGCTTTAGAATGAATCCAGATTTAATAATTTGTAAATTTCAAACAATGTTAAATTAAAAATTACTTTGATAAAGACAGCTTTTGTCTGAAAAGTTAGTTCAACATTAATAATTAAAAATATTAACTAGCCAAGCCAACGGTTCCACCTGTGAAAATCTTTCCCAGAATAAAAGCTACAATGGGATAAAATGATCCTATATCCAAGACTTTGTTATGTATTAACCGCCAAATATCATAAATTTTAGCCGCTTTTTCTATTTTGAAACGATCATCATACGTCCAAATATCTTCACAAAATTTCTCATCCTAAAATAATTTGATTTGATGTTACTTTCATACAAATTATGTAGAAAACTAAACACGATTATTTTTATAGCATTTTATTTTTTATCTTGACTCAGAAATTTCTTTTTTATCTTGACTCGGAAATTTACTATACGACTTGATTACAGTACTTATTTATGGCATTGAATGATGAGACGAGCATGGAGTTTGCCTGATGGTAAGCGCTACGACCGCCCATAAACAGTAGCAACACTATCCAGCACCTTGAGTTACAAAGTACTGTGTGGCAATCCACTGCGCTCGTCATCCTGAGACATAAGATGTTAAGTCTCATTATGTCCAGTAGTTACGCTGGCTACAACGTCCTTCAAACCGAAACTCAACAGGGTTATTAAAGTGACATGTTGGCATTATACTCATTCAGACCATTTTCGTCTTCTCACCAAATCTTTATACCTATAATTCTTCTGTGCGTGAGTATGTCACTAAACTCCCAAACGGCTTGACCGATCTTAATGATTTTTTTTTGTGTCATCAAGTGGATTCGAGAATGGTTTAGATTAACAATTGGGTCCGGTATGTGGAGCTGTACTGGGGTTCTGTATTTCCTTTTTAGGGCAGGACAACTTGTGTCGGCGCTAGTTAAATAATATTTATCTGACAATATCATTTATTATATATTCCCAAAACGTTTTATAGGTTATCATTTTGACTCACCAAAGCAGGTATGCAAAATTGGTCTATACATCGGCAAAGACGCCCCAAATATAAACTATTAGGTTTTACTCACAGCTCCGCCCGCGTGATTGTTTTTCCGGATAAAGTCCCATTTTATTTTTTCCCGGGATAAAAGTAGCCTTTGTCCTTCCCAGGGTCTTAAGCTATCTTCTTACCAAATTTTAGCGAAATCAGCTCAGTAGTTCAGGCGTGAAAGCCTTAGGTACTGACGGACAGGCAGACATACAAATAAATAGGCAGACAGAAAGACAGACGGACAGAGTTACTTTCGCATATAAGTATGAATTTTATAATTTGCGCAGAAATATACGAATACGACGACTGCCTCGGTGGCGTAGTTGTATTATGGTACGACTGCAATGCTGAGGTCTCGGGTTCGATCCCCGGGTCGGGCAAAGTGATATTAAGTTTTTCTATTCAGTATCAGCTCGGAGTCTGGAATTTGTGCCCGATATGGCGATAGGCTCGCCCCCCATCACATCATGGGACGGAAAAATGGCGAAAAGTGGGTGCACTAGTTGCGCCTCTGCCTACCCCTTCGGGGATAAAAGGCGTGAGTATATATGTATGTATGTATGTATACGAATACAAATGATTCAAAAATTAAAAGACTGTTTTTTAATAACAGAATTAATAAAATAACCAACACTAAATGAAATGTACAATGTACCATCCACTTTATTCGAAGATTGCATGCTTATTCCCTTCGAATGTGCTCCAGCGATGCAGGGTCTGATAAGAGCCTAATGCAAATGGAAATAGGCAAATAGGCGCCTATTCAAGTAGTACGCTGCGTTTTTATGTTTCCAGTGAGTTATTTATGAAAATTATAAGGTGTAGCATGTTTTATGCACGCTATACGGGTTTTACTGCGTTTGCATGTGTGAAAAAATTCTGCTGTGTCGAAATGCATGGTGAAATTTATTTGAAATTTGTATGAAATTATAAATTTATAATTTTAACATTTACTATTTGCCTAAGTAATAACAAAGTCAAAAAGAATACAAACACGAATTGAGAACCTCCAAAATTTTTGGAGGTCGGTTAAGAAGAAGATACTTTGTTTTAATGAACAGAAGATACTCTGCCTCGGTGGCGTAGTTGTATTATGATACGACTGCAATGCGGAGGTCTCAGCTGAGTATCAGCCCGGAGTCTGGAATTTGTGCCCGGTATGGCGATAGGCTCGCCCCCTATCACATCATGGGACAGAATCCACTCTGCCTCTGCCTATCCCTTCGGGGATAAAAGGCATGAGTATACGTATGCGTCTTTTGTTTTACAAAATGTTGGTTTCTCTGAATGTGGTATATTTATGTTATCGTAATTTATGTCGATATTGTAATATATTGCCCAGAAATATAAATTATAGCGCGAATTAATTTATTGACTGAGGCCCTTTTTGTTTACCCCAAAACGCCAGAAATAAAGCATGTATTGAAAAATAAATTACTTTTTGTAAAATATGTACATTTTGTATTAGGGAAAGATGTTAACTACGAAGAAATACATACTTGTAAACTTATTTCAGAAACTTGCTTAGATTGTATTGAGTTTGAAGTTATAAACGACAATAATAAAATAATCATTTATAAGATTAGCGTGTCACTTTTGTATTTGGTCATATTTCAATTTATCGTTTATCTATACAAAAAAACTGGATTTCTCTGACTACAAAAGTGTTCGGGTTATACCCGGACGCTTTAAAAACCCCTGCCAGACGGACGCCCTTAAACTTGGACAAATCCGGGGAACTCCGGACGGAAGGGCTAGTTCTATCCCCGGCTTGTGCAGTGATACTGGGTTTTTCTATTATCTTCTAGTATCAGCCCAGAATCTGGAATTTGTGCCCGATAGGCTCGCTTCCATACCATGGGACGCAATACGCACGGCGAAAAGTGGGTGCACTAGTTGCGCCTATGCCTACCCCTTCGGGGATAAAGGCGTGAGTGTGTGTGTTATTGTTTATTGTAAAACATAAAATATGGAGCAATTTTATAATCCACCATGTATCAATACACCTTTAAACATATAACTTCAAAATGTAAGACTACCTAAGTGAGCATTTTATTTTATAGCAAAAATTGTTTACAGGCATATAAGCCTTAAAGCTGATACCCTCTTTAAATAATACGGTTCTTTCAATATCGCAATAAATAGTGGAATGCAGGCAAGCCAGCAAAATTGCAAATTTTAAACTGCCCCTAAATGAGTCATTCTAGGCTGGCCATTTAAGGACCGGAATATTTGCCGCATACCTGGATATATTTTTATTACTTTTCGTCATTCGTGGAGGCATAATGTGGTTAAAATTCGGCTTAGTACCTAATAACGGTTCTTGCAATTGAATGGGTTAAAAATATGATTAATAAAATTAAGTTTCGTTCCAAGAAATCCATTTTAAATACATACGGCTTAAGAATTAAGCCTGCTTTCTTTTTTTACGATTATAATTTGTGTTAGTTAATTTTATTGAGGTTCACATATTGATGGCCGCCGTTCGTTAATAATAACAACGTACAGCTGTTTTACAGTCGTAGATAACTTTTGAAGTAAAATATAATAATATTATAATTAAAAATAAATTATGTTACAAAAGTTGCGCACGATAAAATTTAAAAGTTATTCGTTTTATAAAAAGGGACCTATTGGGCAGCCCAATAGGTCCATTTTGATTATTATTTAAATGGTTCTACAATGCTTATTACCATAAAATTACTTTCCAGCGAATTCATATAATCTTGCAACT
This sequence comes from Lapara coniferarum, assembly GCA_949316025.1. Classification (NCBI taxonomy): domain Eukaryota; kingdom Metazoa; phylum Arthropoda; class Insecta; order Lepidoptera; family Sphingidae; genus Lapara; species Lapara coniferarum. The sequence goes on from OX438921.1 coordinate 6,755,996, forward strand.
TTGTAATGCAAATCTGCAGCTTAGAAGCAAATCCTATAAAAATATTACCGTCGGCTTTTGCGGCTTCTATTAAATTTTTCAATATAAAATGAAATTTAATATTCATGTATTTTTATACATGAATATTAAATTTCATTATAAAAATTATAAAGTTAAGATTGATATCAGAAATAAAATAAAATTGCTGTAGATAAGATTTTTGTTACATTATTTTTTTACTATAATATTTTTATACTAAACGATAAATATGTTAATCCCATGATATATCGTACTCTCTCATAGTTACAAATGAAAGTGAAGTTATTTGAAAGTATTTTATTTCAGTTTTTTTTTCAATTTACATCTAATGGCTGATGTTATTTTTTCACCTTGCCTTACAATAAAGGTTGATTTCACTACTTGCTAATAAATACTTGTCAATACGGTAAGCAAAATACATTTTATCAGGGTAAAAATTCTTAGTTTTAAAAAGTGTATTTTTTAATAATAGAAAATAATCGTTTATATTCTTTGAAGTTAATGTCTGGTCCTTAAAACCGGTACGTTGGTCGGGCGCTGCAGTCCACGTCGCTAGATCAAGCGAAATTGCTTTCATTTCCTGCGAGATTCCTGGACTTTCACGCCTTATTCAATCTTTACTCCATTTCACAACCGTTTTGTTTTACTTGAAGCATTTTTCTTAATCGTATTAAATAGAGTACCTGTTGAGTTTTTATAACTAGTAGAAAATATCAAATTATTATTTATGCGTTAATTAACATACTACAGCATAAATATGTTAAGATACTTGTCTCTAAGAGTGATCACAATCATTTTAAAATAAATTATTTTCGTCTGACAGCCCTCTGGCTGTCTACTGTGTGTGTAGTACTTAATATCTTGGGAAAGTACGTTTAATTACCCTTCTCACGTTTTTTACCGGCCACGTCAGTCATTCCACTACACTTGATGGTAGTAGTTCCTAGGGTCTATACCAAGTGGAAGGGAAACGCTCTCTATACCGGAACGGTAAGAGAGAAGAACCATAACATTAACGAAAAACTATATTCATTTGCAAAGCTAAGCGATAATACTTACGATTTTAGTATTTACGTAATACATGCGCGCGCAATGTAAAGCGTACAAAAACTGGGCGGCAGCCGCGCTGCGCCGGCACCGGCCCGCGATCGTTAACCCGTCAGCTGATGTATGTGTTTCATTACGATATTTTGAAATATTGTCCTATTTTACTATGTTTTTTCAGAATAATAGTGTGATTTATCTATCCATACGTGAAGCTGTACAGAAATTTGAGAAAATCCTACTAAAATTGTAACAATGCGATCGCGATTTTTTTAGTGCCATCACGTCAGGAATCACCAATACTATCACCTGTATTCGTTTCCGAGAGCGTTTCCCTTCCACCCGGTATAGTGTCGCCTGACGAGAGATGATTATCCCTCTCTAGTCGACAAAGTAATAGCGGATACACAGGCTGATCGCGGAACGCGATGCAATAGAGTAGTTTAATATGTTTGATTTTGTGAATTATTTTATATGTAACAGATAATAATGCGAAATTACTCTGTGAAATCAGCATCAAAATTGCTTGAAAAATAAAGCAGTTATTCATATTTGAAATATTGATGTGAGCGAAAGTGGGGATGTGTAGGGGATATCGCGCTATCGCTTTCGCACGCACGCAGCATTATGTCCGGCGACTCTCGATGACGTCACAATGTAATATTACTGTTATATGACTACTTCCCTTTCAAACCAAATTTTAAAGCTTTATAACTTACAAATTATTGCCCCAATTTAGAAAATTTTTCTTCCATTAGATTTTGAATAGACAGTTTTGATAAATGTATTAAAAAAGTCAACTATCCAATTATATGGGCCGCGTGAGCGAGCTTTATACCTTGAGTATGATGGTCGCTATCCGTTACAAATATCTTACCAATAATTACCATCATAATTACCATCGTCATTATCATCTGCCACTTGCCACACCACAGTGATGTCTACTGCGGAACGTAGGCCACCTCTATGATTTCCAGACGGACCTGTCAAAACATCCAGAGTGATCCTACGACCTTTATCAAGTCCTCTGCTCACCTTGCAGGTCGAGGTCCAGTTTGTTGACCGTCTCTATTCTGTAAAGAAAACTTTCAAACCCAAAGATAGGACTAGTGGGGCTAGGATGTGAAAAAAAACACGGTGCGTCTCCGCTTCGTTTTATTGTTATTGGTTGAGAGATTGACGTATCGGTCTCTCGATCAATCCACAAACATAAAAATACCGATACGTCAGTCACTCAACCAATCACAATAAAACGAAGCGGAGACGCATCGTGTTTTTTTTTCACATCCTAGCCCTACTGTTGTTTGTTGTAAGTAATACGTCTCGGGGGTTTACGATGCGTACGTCCCGGCACAAACAGAAGACATAAATATTTGAAGACGTTTCATCTGAATATCGATTCGATTTGAACCAGGTTCCGGAATGAGCGGATTCAGCCAAACACCCAGCAGGCGTATTGAAATTGAATTTGCATATTTTAACCTTATGTCTTCAAGTGTCACGTTTTATTATTTCCATTTATTTTAAATGATTTTGTGTTCATGAATATGAAAGATTGGTGTGTTTTATGTTGCCATTTTGGTCGTGGACTTTTAAAATAAATTAAAAATGCAATTATATTATTAATGTAAAAATTGGTGGCGATGTTCGGATATTTAGTTCAGGTGTTTTAGCCATTCATAAGTCGTGGAAAAAAAAAGACGAAACAGCCTCCCACGTTATTCTGGAATGGGAAGGAGTAGCTGCATAACGGGCTGAAATCCTCGGCACACCGGGGTCACTCCAAAAAGCCTGTGAAGGAACCAGGAAGATCCTGCGCTTCTGGAAGGAGTTGAGCTGACTAGACTGATAGCACATCACGCACAACGGTCCTACTTTCTACGGGATAAGTGCGGAAAAGGACCCCCACAACAGTAACAGTAAGTCGTGGAATCATTTGGTACACAGAAAAAAAAACAAATAAGCCAATTCCTAGATTAAAATATAACTAAGCGACTTTAAAATGCGCGGTTCCAATGTAATTTTTATTGCACGAATAGATCCTCACATAGGCGGGACAGCATGCAAAAACATCCTAAAATACATATTATGGCAGATACAAAATGGTGCGATAGGATATTTCCCAATAAATTACCAGTACTTAAGAAAGGTGTACTGCCGGATGTAGATACTTTATTTTAACACTAAACCATTAAGAATAACAAAACACCATTTTTCACCGGCATTAAAAACACTACTCTCATAGTAAAACAGATTATAAATCAAGCATTCGCGTCAAAGACTCACGTGCCTCGCGTCTAAAATAAAAAAAAATCGAAATTACAATACTTGGCTTTAACTCGAACATTAGATAAAATACTGTACTGTATTTATTCTGTAATTTTTATAGTTTCCTCTACCGCAGATGCTTATTTTACGTGCCACGTTGAGTTGAGTATGTTTGATTTTGTACCTACATTGTTTTATAGCTACTTAAATAACACTCAAAACAAATAAAAATGCGAAACCAACATCATTTTTTTTAAATGATTTGAAAATTCATGTTTATAATATTTGCAATGAACAAACGTAATAGGCATATCCTTCCATCTTTTTCTTACACCCGCTACAATTTACGACCAGTGAGATCACGACGATCTAAATGCATTTATTTTCTGTATTTTGACAGTTATTACTTCCAACTGTGTTGGAACACGCACAATCAATCACTCCTTTTAGGCCCGAAGGGGTAGGCTCTTTTCACCGTGCATATACCGTCCCATGGGCCATGATGTGATATGGGGCGAGCGTTTCGCTATATCAGGAACGAATTTCACATTCGAGGCTAATATTGAGTAGAAAAATCCGAAATCAATTTGCCCGACCCGGGGTTCAAACCCGAGACCTTAGCGCTGCAGTCCTACCGTAATACAACTACGGTACCGAGGCACACTGACACTTTCTCAGTGCTATGACTTGAATATCGTATATTTTCCTTAAAAGGAAATGAAATAAACCAAATAGGTCATCTACCCTAGTATGAGTATTTTGAAGACAAATTGTGTTTTATTATTTACAACAAAAAAAGACTGTATCCTACAACCAAAATACTGGTCTATTTACTAAGCAACCTGCTCTAATACGAACATTTTAATTATTTTCATTGGCAACTGCAAAATATTCTGCTTTATGCAATAAATATCATTACACAGTCATTTCGACACTGCGTTAATAAACGAAACCACATATCTCCTTGAAAATAACTTTCCATTAACTTATTTTAACCATAGATATAAAAAAAAAAGTGTAATTTTCGAACAAAATAAATATCAATAAAAAGTTATTTTAAGTTAACACGCCCTTATGCCACTACTACTGCTCTAAGAAAATTCGTCGCAGCAGCAACAATACACTTTCAGTCAGAGATACACTTACGCACACACCATAATCGCACTAAACTACAAAATTATCAAAAAATTGGAAAACTACAACCGGGATTTTTGGCGAAAAAATCTGTTATTTATGGATGATTTTTGGCAAGATGTTAGCAGAGGTAAAGATGAATATGTGGTTTCATTTAGTAACGCAATGTAAAAATGACCCTGTATACAGTTTTATCTAAAACTTCTCAAACAATACTAATTAAAGTACAAATTTTCAACATACCTGCTATTGCTACTACAAACATAAGAATTAATTATAATCAAAGACTTTAATTGTTTTGATACGAAACATCAAATGAGCTATCCAAACAACTAATTTTGAACAGCTGCATCTCTGTCAATATTAATCCCAGCACTAAAACCTAATAATTGGATCATAGCTAACATTAGTGACCTAGCCATACAATTACAAGGGCATGAAGGATAATTATTATATTGTTGTTTGAGTATTAGTAATGTGTTAATTAAGTGGCATAAATCATTATTATGTTTATAATTATTGGTATTTAATTTCTAAAACAAATGAATATGTTTTTAAATATAATAAACCAATTACGAATATAGACAGTGAATATATGTTCTCCTGCAACTCGTAAGAATCAAAACAATGTTAGCAGTAATAGAATGAGATTTTATAATTAAATGTTGTGTTACTCATTTACAAGTGAAATTACGTAGTTTAATCATGGATTTATTTTGTTGTTCGGTTGTTTTATGGTTCTCTTTATTTACGCATTCCTTGTAGCAATGGTTTGATCGTGTAATTAAAAAAATCTTATTTTAAGAAATACGATTATTTAATCTTATGTTTATTTTTTGGCATAGTTAATGAGATTTTTGTAACTGTTTGCAGGCATAGCCGATTTTAAACACTCCTATAATGTAATAATTATCTATAAGACATACATAAATTAGATATAAAAAAAAATTTTTTCATGTTTCGTTTCAGATAAGGTTTGGGTAAAATTTGGAAAATTTGGTCTTGGGACAAGTAAAAAAAATTTGGGCAAACTGTAATTCACTGGAAAATTATATGATAGCTACGTTAACACGTAGTGTTAAAAGGAATTTTTATCCTGGTAAGTGAATTTTATATAGGAAAAATCTATTATTTTATAATTTTTGGATATTTTTTTCTTCTTATATGTACCATCATTCTATGACTGCAACAAATTTTTGCCCAGAATGCAATAACTATTCTCGTGTTATGGCAATATGGTCCCAGTATTCTTTTGCAGCTTGTCATTCCAATCAGACGACATTCCACTATATCATACCTAATTCAAATTCTAAAATTATACCTATACTTGAAAATTCGGGAAATGGATTTATGCCCGTAATCGCTGTGAGATCGCCCCCATCATAAAATGAAAATAATTTAATACAACTATCGATATACTAATTGCAATTCTAATCTTTGTGGAGAAAGCATGGTATAAAATGTGTGATTGTAATTTTTCAAAATATTATTCTTGAGTGGATTCCGCGGTATGGCAGATATTTGTCTGCACACGGACCATTTGTAGTTTGTACGACATGGTCTAAGTAGATGGATGAGTAAAGCCGGACCTCAAGGTCAAAAGAGTGCTTTGTTCTTTTATTCAACCTGATCAATCAACTTCTTTGTCTTTATTTGAAAATATTCAATATTACCACGAATTTCACGTCAATATATCTACATTTTTCACAATCTTTTGACGATACACAATGACGTAGAACGGTAGGTTCACAAATCAAACTGTTGAAATAAGTAGGTACTTGATATTTATTGTTTTGTATCTGCTATTATTACTTGACATTGGCGAAATCACCGATAGATAATCGGTGGAAGCCATAATTTAAAATAAGAAGAAGTAGGTACTTAATAGCTTCGTCGTTCGATAAATGATCGTATTTCCATAAATTATATACCACTCGCTATTTGTGTATTTCGGTGAACCTTTATAAATTTCTGTCTCTATTTATGTAGGTAAAGCATTATTTCAAGTTATTTTGAGAATTGTGGGAGGAACATTTATCAATGAGAATTTATTAGGCCTTCGCCGATCACGTTTCCGTCATAACTATGATTTGTTTTGACATATAAAGATAATTTGTGTTATTTATATACTTAACATATGGTCTGATATGATAGCCTATACCTAGATGTTTCGTATACCAATATGTGGTGAAGGTCTCTCTTAAGTCGATGAGACTATTTAGAAATATACCATACCATACCATATCAGCCCTGTAATACTGCCCACTGCTGAGCACGGGCCTCCTCTACAACTGAGAGGGTTCAGGCCTTAGTCCACCACGCTGGCCTAGTGCGGGTTGGCAGACTTCACATACCTTCGAAATTCAGAGAACTTCTCAGGTATGCAGGTTTCCTCACGATGGTTTCCTTCACCGTTAAAGCGAGCGATAATTCACAAAGAATACACACATAATTTTTTTGAAAAGTCAGAGGTGTGTGCCCTTGGGTTTCGAACCTGCGGACATTGAAACGGCAGTCCGTTCCACTCCCAACTAGGCTATCGCCGCTCGCTTTAGAAATATACCAATCAAAATATATTATTTACGCCCATGACGTTATAATACGTCAATTCAAAAAGTAAATATTGACCAACAATATTATTGACTTCAAGAATAAGAATTGTGACCGTCAAGTTTACATTAACAGTATTATAGAGTTAAAGAACTGATACAATTGATAGAAATGATAAACGGCCAATCACGTTGATAATAAATGAGAATAATCCAGTATTTATTTATAACGTAAATTTAACAGTCTTCTGGTACTTATATATCATGTCAGTTAATATTTATGTGTTGTAATATTCCTTTTAACTTTTTTTCCAGTAAACAAATAAATCAGATAAATTCTTAGGTTCCTCTATAATTCTTGTCCGTTTGAGTGATAAATATTTCTATTTGAGTTTCAGTAATAGAAACATTAATAGTGAAATATTAACCAATTTATGTGCTTATTTTAGAATATTCCTTAACACTGAAGAATAAACAATTGTGAAATGGTTTTTTTTTCAGCGAAATATCCGCAGATTTGTGATTTTTTTAATAACCTTCGTAAAAACGTCAGGAGGCGCTATGAATATTCATGTTAAAATAAACTTATTTAACTGATTATTACAACACAAACAATATGATTAGGAATTTGTAAAATATAAGCAGCACCTGTGCTGACAACAATAAAACTTTTCTATATGATCATCACATTAAAAAATCTATGGCTAAATCAGTCGCCATTTGTCTTGTCCGATATGATTTTGGTAAGAAGATAAAATTCGACGACTAATCGCCTGTAGCACGTTCACGAAAATAAACGCGGCGTAAAGTTGCCTTGGTTTGGCACTGTCCAATATTTTTGACTAATTTTCGTTTTTGCGCTGTACTATTGCATGCGGATTTGCTTGTATGAACCAAAATAAATGGTGTTTAATTAAAACCATTCTCATTTCTTTTTAATTACGAGTGTACAAAATGCATTTTACAGTTGAAATGCCATTCGAATTAGCATATAATATGAAGAATGCTATGTTTTCATGCCATTCTTATCGTGGAAAAATCGCTAGCAAGTGTTTATTATTCTCCGAATAGTAAAAACAAATATCATTGACATTCCTATATTAAAGTAAAGCCATACTACGAGAGTTATCCAATTTATTTCACCAAATTACAATAATACGTCCAAATTGTTAAAAAAAAAATGCATTAAAGATATTAAAAATTGGGTTGATCTGAACACCCCTCGTTTCGCTGATTCCGAATAAATTCGCGTTGCTTTGAATAAAGAAACCAGCACAATTCACTTGCCAAGCGATCCTTCGAATCATAGATAACCTATCTTATTGTAACACATAAATTAGATTTAAAATACACCTTATTCAGAAAATCAGAGTTAAATGGAGAGCATAGCTTGAGCACATTAAGCGCGCATTCCAGTTGATTGATTAAGCAATAACGTTCCATTGTTGCATGCCTTAATTGCGTCTTTTGTGCCACCTTACGGACTGGAGAAATGCCGACCTTTTTAGTATAATTGGTACAATGGCTGCCGGGTATCGCCGGAAATGTGGTACGCTATTACCCACTGTGGGAATAGACGGGTTTTAAAGTGGGCACATACGATGCGATTTGGTACAGCCGAACCATTAAAATGGTATGCCATCGAACCATATCGCATCGTGTGGGGCACGGTTCGATGGACATTATTATTATTATTGTTGGTACGGCTGGTTCGATGGCTTGTCCATCAAACTTGGTTGGATACAACTGGACGTCGCATGGTACGGTTCGATCGTGTGGCGTGAAGACTGTACCGCGTGACGAGTTGGTCGCATGATACCAAATCGCATCGTATGTGGATACTATTAGGATGGAAAACTGTGCATGAAGAACAGAACCGTATGATTTGTTTGTTTGGTTGTTTGTAAATATTTCACCCTCAGATGCCGTAATTATAGGTCATATTAATAAAGATGCAACTGAATTTCGCTTTGAAGTGCGGTATCAGTTAAGACGCTGTCATTAAGGTCAGCATCTCAAGATAGTCGCTATTTAGTAAAGCCATATTACCATCCAGGCCAGTCACCAGTTACTTGGTACACTATCTGCATTCCACTCAACTTACCATCAGCTACAGTGAGGTGCACTTTAGCATGCCTGTATAAAACTAACGACTGGACATAATGAGACTTAACTGCGACACAGTACTTGCAGGTGCAGTGGTGTACAAGTGCAGTGAATGCCACAGAGTACTTTGTAACTCAAGGTGCTGGATGGTGTTGCTACTGGTTATGGGCTGTCGTATTGCTTACCATCAGGCGAACGGCATGCTCGTCTCGTCATTCAATGCCAAAAAAAATAAGACGAACGGAAAATAATTATTTTGTTCCTAAACAGTAAAAAATATTTACAATTAACTTGTAACCGTGACGCACTTTTTCGAGATTTCATTTTATGCTCGAAGGAATATTTAATAATGAAATACGATGTTTAGCAGGAAATTGTTTTCAGTAACATGGAAAATTCATAATTGAAACAAACGCTCCGGGACGTTGAGGAAAACATTTTCCTATGTATCGTGCATGCCGCTTTGAAAAGCAGTCGTGGTAATTACATATGTACTGGTGCAATTGTTGTTAGGTAAAAAACATGGAAATATTATTTTACTGCCTCGGTGATGTAGTGGTATTATGGTACGACTGCAATGCTGAGGTCTCGGGTTCGATTCCCGGGTCGGGCAAAGTGATATTGAGTTTTTCTATTCAGTACCAGCTCGGAGCCTGGAATTTGTGCCCGATATGGCGATACGCTCGCCCCCTATCACACCATGGGACGGAATAACGGCGAAAAGTAGGTGCACTAGTTACGCCTCTCCTACCCCTTCGGGGGTAAAAAGGCGTGAGTGTATATGTATGTATGTATATTTTTTTATATTCTTAGTACTTACTTAATGTCTCGAACATTGCAATTTTTAGTTCCGCATTTTTTTTAAATATTTAAACTAGTTTCGAAAATGATTTATATACTTAAAAGTTTTTCACAGCTAGGCAAAGACAGCATCGGTACTATGATCAAAACACGATTTGCCATTTCTATATTTTTTTCTAACAAACAACGCCTATAATTAATGCACAGTCATCAGCATAAATCGCCGAACAAATTAAAAATTTCAAATTGTCTACATACTTCTGTGTTCTTACTAATCTTTTTTCTCTTCACAAAAATAAATTAAAAAAGATTTACTTTACTTCAATCGAAGAAAAATATGTTTCAGTTTAACTTAACGCTTGTATAGGCGACTTGTAATTTGTATTTTGTTAAGTTACTTATGCTACTGACTGTACTATAATTTAGAAACAGAACTAAACATTTACCGTGAGGGTAGAACCAATATACATAGAGTTTAAATAAACGCGATGTGCATGAGAAACATAATCGAGGTTTACATAGCTTCGAACACGGCACTTCATAGTGTTACACCTAAGCGTTCAAAGTTGTAGGGGAAAGCGACTTTTGGAAATCTAGATTGATAGTTTAGAAATGAAACGGGTAAAAGATGTCCAATAAAATATTTTAATAGGTTATAAACGGTTTTTAGTGTAACTATTTATTATATCAGCTGTCAAGAACATGACTTAAACGATGTCGATCTGGCTTGGTATTGTAACTATCCTTGTTGGCAGGTGCGGCAGGTCTATCCTCAACACGTGGAACCATCGGGAGCTGTAGGTACGTGTCAGAAGACTCTGGCTGCATGCTTCGTAAAAATATGCTATCCCTGAGAATCTTAGGATGGTCTTAAGACCTCCAGACATGCAGGGACAGCCCAATGCTTGCTCGGATGATAATATACGTAAATAATCGACATTGGACCGTAAAATCGGTAAACCGAGCATAACAATTCCACTCACCCCGTAGGGGCGGTAGGTAACGCGCTTAAAAAAAGGCATATCAAATATCGTATTTTTAAATCGCTCTTTCTCCGACCTCACGCCACACTGTCAATAATGGCGGCATCATTCAACTAACACGATTAACTCCACCGAGGACCAGATGCAAACGAGGCTTCAATGTTGGAACTTAATTACTCGATTGACGTGCCAGTTGTTTCACGGAACACTTGATTAACATGAACTTAATGCTCAAAATAAAAAAAAAAACAGGGAATGACAACCCTCATCACAGAACGAACATTTTCGAGCTGTAGTGAAATTTTTGAATTTAGCATGCTTTTTAAAGCTCACGCAGATACGTTAAACTTGTTTACAGATACACCAGACACAAAAAAAGATCTGTTTTAACAGACAAGGCAATTTAATTCAGAAAAGGGCACCGTCCAGTCCCGTAAGACGGTGATTAAAGCTAATCAAATTATAATCCTATATTTCCCAAACAAGACGAGTTATTGAATCGTCAAGCCCCGCTACGGCTTGAGTTTCCGCATACATCTATATAATATATAAGCGGGGTTTGACGGGTTAATACGTCAAAAACCTAATGAAGACAACGTACAGTACTCAAATGGCCAAATTACGGTCAACTATCGTGTAATCAATACGCATTATTGGCTAACAATAGCCGAGCGTATTGATCGATAATCCTGTTCACAGCACTATTCTCCGAAGTAATCAAGCCTGCCAGTATAGATGTGGCCTAATTTGTAAACGTCAATTTTGGGGAAGTGGTCCATTCTAGTACCAATTATACAGACAAACAAACATATTCCAAATGTTGGTAGGAGTATGTACTATGGCAAATCAAACTCGGGTTGGAGCAAATGTTTGTAGATCTTACGAGTGTTTGTCTTGTCGAAATTGGAACCAACGTGTAAGATATGTTTAGCCGCCATTCATACTCGAAGTTAATGAACTTAGTAACTCGAAAATATTTATACTGAGTTTGACTCAGATGCTTCAGTAATGTCTATTTTAAAAAACATTATTTTGCCAAATAAAGGATCACATTTTTAACTCCCGACAAAAAAGAGAGAAGTTATAAGTTTAGGTTGTGTATCTGTGTATCTGTACGTCTGTCTGTGGCATCGTAGCTCTCAAACGAATGGACCGATTTGGACGCGGCTTTTTTTGTTTGAAAGCTAATATGATCGCGATGGTTCTTACCTATAATTTATGAAGATTTGTTCAGGCGTTTGAAGATTTTAAATTTGGTGTACTGTGACAGTGACAATATTTTTCAACATAAGGTGATGCTGCAGCATCGAGTAGTCTGCGGGTTACCCAACTCCTTAGCAACTTATAGCAGATATAGCGTGTTTGGGCTCATAGGGATGGTCTCAACGAGTAGGTGTTCTATAGTTGATTATCAAGGTCCCATGATGGAAAATAAAATAATGTAAAAAGTTTGAAATAAAAATTAAATTAAAGTTTAAATAACTCCCGACACAAAAAATCTTTAAAAAGTAAAAAAATAAAAGTGCCTTGTCGTTTAAGTACCTACTATATTTCGACGCAAGCGTCGTCACGTCGGAGGACCGACCTCCGGAACAGGGAGATGAAAATACCTACTTCTTTAGCAGTCCCCCGACATGACGACACTTGGGTTAAAATATGAGTACTTAGACGACAAAGACACTTTTATTTTTATACTTTTGATTTTTTTGCGTCGGGGGTTATTTAAATATAAATTTATTTTTTTTGTTATGGCAATCTCGAAACGACAGTATGTCCGCTAGATATTTGCATTTTTTTGTTGTAGCAATTAAGGGTTAGTGACTAAGAAGTTTTTCGGGGATAAAAGACCCGCTTTATATTTTCCCGGAATTGAAAATAGCATATCTATATCGCTGGTAATATATCTTATATTGGTGAAAGAATTTTTAAAATCGGTCCAATAGCTTTTGAGTTTATTCTTTACAAACATACAAAAACACAAAAAAGTGTTACAAATATATTGAAGTCGATGATCGAATTTATACCATGGGACGAACTAGTTAAATCCTTATAGATTTGTGTTCGAAAAAGTGTAACTGTATCTTTAAAAATATTAAGGTTTTAATAATTTAATAGTTACAGTAATTTGTACTTCCTTTTTTATCTACCTGGAGTTATTGCGGTTCTAGATTAAAAAAAAATACAAAAATTGTATTAATCTCAACAAAATCCTCAAGATTTACCCCAGCATTTCGATATCCATTTACATTATCAAAACCTCCTATTTATTTTCCAACCTCCATAAAATACTAAAAGCTCTTAAATACTGTGGCAATTTTTATCCTCAACACTCGATGGCAAAGGATTATATTGTATAGGCCAATCAGTAATCTCCTAATAGGATTAAATTCTTTTGTTGGGGCAACATAGGTAGCTTCAAAGGATATAACCATTATACAGGGTCATGTTCACATTGTGTTACTAAATGAAACCACATACTTATCTCAATGAAAGTAACACTTTCCATTAAGTAATTTTAACTATAGATGTAAAATAAAAAAGTGTAAGTTTCGAACAAAATAAATATCAATAAAAAGTAACTTGAAGTTTACACGCCCTAATGCCACTACTACTACAGGGTAGTTTCCTATGTTTGATTTTGTACATTATTTTATACATGTAACAGAAAATAATACGAAACATAAATTCTTCTGTAAAATCAGAATCAAAATTGGTTGACAACGAAAGTAGATATTCACATTTGAAATATTGTTGTGAGCAAAAGTGGCGGCGTAGTGGGGATATCGCGTCATCTGTTTCGCACGCACGCAGCGTAATGGCTGGCGACACTCAGTGACGTCACATTCTGCTGTTGCCGTTATCTGACAGATGCCCCTTCCACCCAACTTCAAAGCTTTATAACTTATTTATTATAGCTTGTATTTTAAAAAATATTTTTCGTTTTAATTTTAGAAGACATTTATTTTTGATAAATGTATTTTAAAAAAAGCAGTCAACTACCCTATTCTAAGAAGATTCGTCGCTGACATGACATTACACTTTCAGTCACAAATATACTCACACACACATTTGCACTAAACTACAAAGTAGTAAACAAATATAGAAAGTAAAAATAATGTTTTGGTGAAAATATTCATTTCTAATGGATGATTTGTTGCATAATGTTAGCAGAGGCAAAGATAAGTATGTGGTTTAATTTATTAACGCAAATTCAAAATGACCCTGTATATTATCTATGCTGTAGAATTGCACGTCTGTTTTCTGCATACGTTTCCAATATTATCAATTTATTTAATTATATTGAAATAAAATTATTCAGCGTAGATGGCAACGTCAACGAATAATAATTTTAAATTCTATTAGAATTTTTAAATGTAGGTAGATATGTTGTAACTTTTATTTTTCGGACAACCAACACCTCAATTCGCCCCGTGACCTTGAAGGCTGCAAAGTCTTCGAAACGTCGGAAGAAATTTAACTAAAAAAATGCGGTAAAATCCATAAAATGGTTTAATTTCAATGTCTGACATTCGTGTAAACAAGAAATAATTGTTTAAATGCAGTGGTTGTTTGCGACTGCGCCAGGGTGTTACACCTAGCTCGGAATAAAATAAAAATAAATAAGAAAAAAATAAATAAATAAGAGAAGTAAGCACTATTGTAAATTTATGGAACCGTAACATACTTGTTTCAATTTGGATAAGCTTTTACTAGCGCGTAAGTCTTTTCCTAAAATGAAAATCTCAAAGCACAAAAAAAGTAGCCTATATTAAAATTCTAATAATGTTATATTCAGAATCCTTTTAATTTATGCCTGTTTATCTAAACATCATTACAAACCTTTATGTTCATAGCATCGGGAAATTATAATTATTGAGTATGTGTGTGAGCTCTTTATTATATAACCAACAAAACATAAAAGAAACTAAATACAAGATAATATTATATTACTAGCTTTTGCCCGCGGCTCCGCCCGCATGAATGAGTTTTCCCGGGATAAAAGTCCCGCTTTACATTGTCCCGGGATAAAAAGTAGCCTATGTGTTAATCCAGAACATGATCTACCCGTGTGCCAAATTTCATCGAAATCCGTTCAGTAGTTCTTGCGTGAAAGAGTAACAAACATCCATACATTCTTACAAACTTTTGCCTTTATAATATTTGTAGGATTGAGCTACACTATATCCATTAATGTTGGCAAGATTTATATAAACAGTAAATTTAATAACCTTCTAATACCCGATCTCATATAAACTGGATATTACGCCAACCTCGGGAATCTAATTATAAACCGAAAATTTCCGGTGAGTGCACATTGCATTAGCTTTTAGGCAATTTGTCAAAACATACAGCTATTTCCGATGACCGATGACGTGAAGACACGTTTCACCTTTGAGCAAATTCCGCTAAAGTTTATCGGTAAGCGTTGCTTATTTTTAGCCTGACGACGAACGCTATAAAGCATCAGATGATTTTATTTGGAAAACAGATTTATAAATTAACCAACAATGGACATTTATCATATGATTTTAAGAAGGTGTTTTGCTTTCTAATTCTATTAAAGTTTTATCTACTTAGAACCTCTGAGCGAATTTTATAACAATGACGTTTGTTATGAAAACTACCTTATTTATTTATTAACACTTTATATACAATAAGTATAAAGGCGGACTCAATGCCGAAGGCATTTTCTACCAGTCAACTTATCTTACTTAGTGGTAGGTTTTCCCCTCTCTGTTGGTGCCACCTCAATGTCTTTTCTATCGCCAAGCAGCAGTGTACTTGCACTGTTCTATTCCCGTTTGAAGGATATTGTAGCCAGCATAATTACTAGGTATTATGTGACTTAACATCTTATGTCTCAGGATGACGAGCGCAGCGGAGGGCCAGGCAGTTTGTTATTCAAAGCTCTATATATATAGTGCAATATCAGACCAAAAGCTCGACCCGCCATTCGCGGGGATAAAAAGATTAAATATTTAATTCTTTCACGCTGCAAGTTTGATTCACACTGTATTTCCCGATAAATAATGGAAATTCCTCAAATTACCGGGCACGTAGTCGCAATATAAATATATCGATAGATTTACTATGAGGCAGTTATTGAAGTGCAAACTCGTCAATTTTCATTCAATGACCCGTGGGCGTCGAAACCAGGCCATACGTTGTAAGAAATGTTTTGTTAGATTCTGAAGCCTTCTGTGCATACATTTTGTATCGGAAATCACAAAATCCTGAACAGAGTCTTATAAAGTTTAGCAAGGACTGCTAAATACATCTGTGTCAGTTTTTGTACAATAGAGCAATTGTTGCGGGGTTGCCTTACGTTTGTGATAATGCCAACTATAGATTTAAAATTATGAGAACCAGAGAACAACTCGTTTGAATAAAATTAATTTACGTAATTTTACTTCTAATTCAATTGAAGTAAAATAATTGCACCATTACGTACACAGGAAATGACTCTAATTTACGTTCTAAACATTTCGGTTCATTCATTATCACCGATTAATAAATAACACAACGCAGGTGCACACTATTAATGATCAACATTTTATTTAATAATCAGCACAAAACGTAATTTAGAGCAAACATTGTAACAATGAAAAAGATCCTCAATTTTTCACATGTAAATACATTTGGAAAAATATTTCCGCTTACATTCTCAGCTCTGTATTACGTCGTTGCAGCGTGTCCAACGCAGACCGCAGAACATATTAAAGATCATCTCATCCACAGGTGAAAGAGATTAAGGTTACATACACACTTGATAATCTGTAGAAATGGGGAACACTCGGTGGAACAAAGACCGCTAGTCTAAGCATGTACATCATAGTAACCATGTTCTCAATAACATTATAAATCGCTTTTGTCTTTAAAAAGTAATAAAAATAGTCTCAAGGCTACAAAACTGAGTGATTACAGTAAATTTGATTTTAGTTTGCAGGGGAATTTGTCATTTTCGTTAACTTAATATGATTAACTATTTAAAAGTCGGCTCGGTGCGCGTAAATCTAGTTATCGCTTCAACTAATCCATTTTCTTCGAGCCGTCCTACGTAGCCCTACACTCATATATAGCTGAGCTGCCAGCTAAAGATACAAGTACATTGTTTTTTCAATAATACTTTTACTAAACGATTCGGTTTCTTAATTATCATGTGTGCACGCTACGAACATCGCTCTGAGGTCCCGGGTTCGAATTCCAGATCGGGCAAAATGACATTGAGTTTTTCGATCATCAGTTCTGAGTCTGGAATTGATGACCAATATGGCGATAATCTCGCCCACTATCACGTTTTGGGACGGAACACAATGGCGAAATAGGGTGCCCTGGATATACCTGTGCCTACCCATTCGGGGATCAAGGCGTGATATTATGTTTTTGTGTAAAAACTATTTCTTCTTTAGAAATATTAGACGTCGTCCTTCTCAAAACAATATTGATTTCAGTTTAGCATAATTTATTCCATACAATTTTCCTTTCCAAATAGAGATGACAACAATAGAATTTCAAATGTGCTCCTGACCTTACACGTCAAATAATCCAACGCTCAATGTAAGCGAACCAAAATACGTACATAATGATCAATAACAGACGTAGTTTCGTCGGATGCGATATCGCAAATTTATAGAAATGTGGAACTATTCCAAGTTGGCAAAGCTTGCTATTTCAGTGCTGACGAAATAGTATTTCTATTTCCAAAATAATTTCCGATACGACACCATTGATGTTAGTTGCCTTTATGTCTGTATCAAAATTTAATAAAAAATGTTCAATTTTGTCAGCCTTAGTACGATTTATAAAAATTGCTGAGATTGACCAATCTTAAAAAAGGTTTTGTCACTGATACTGAAAAATACTAGTCTCTCTATTTCTACCGCCACGCAACAGTGTCTATGCACTGTTTTGTTCCGTTTTCAAGGTCATTGTAGCCAGCGTAATTACTGGGCATTATGAGACTAAACACCAAATGTCTCAGGGTTACGAGCGCAGTGGAGTGCCACAGAGTAATTTGTAATTAAAAGTTCAGTACGGTGTTGCTATCGTTTATAGGCGGTCGTATCGTTTACCATCGTCGTGCTCGTCGCATCATTTAGAAGTAAAATAAAATGCTGCGGTCCAACAGTAGGTATATAGTGACACAAATATACAATTTGAATTCATAGCCCCCTATTTTACCTCGAATAATATAATTAAAATGCCAGCCGTCTTATACCGCCCACTGCTGTGCACGGGCCTCCACTACTGAGAGGGTTTAGGCCTTAGTACACCACGCTGGCCTAGTGCGGATTGGCAGACTTCATATACCCTCGAAATTCTTATGGAGAATTCTCAGGTATGTAGGTTTCCTCACGATGTTTTCAGCGAACGATAATAATTGATAACTTGGAAAAGTCAGAAGTGTGTGCCTTGGGTTTTGAACCTCCGGACATTGTCTCGGCAGATCGTTCTATTCCCTACTAGGCTATCGCCCACTTCTTTTTATCACTTTTACTGATAGTGTAAATTAATTGTTTTAAACGAACTATTGATGTACACGAGCGCTCCGATATATCCACATACGAATGAATTCGTCGTGTAATAATTCGATAGAACAGTCCTTGCAACCGTTGTATGTAGTAGATAGAGCCAAGTTACTGAAAATACGTATTTTGAGTATGTTACTTAATTTCGTTTTAATGAATCTAAGAAGTTTTCCCAAAAATAAAATACAGTGATTGTAATATTATTTTAATTTAAAAATAATACTAAAATCAATTTATCAATAAAATTAAAATAACGCCCGATAAAAAGTATCTAAAAAAAATACTTCTGTAGCGGCCCCCCGACGCGATGACGCTTGGGTCAAAATATTACTAGGTACTTAAATGACAAAGGCACCATTATTATTTTACCTTTTAGAGACTTTTCGTGTCGGGGATTATTTAAGTTTTAATTTAATTATTATTTAAACTATTTAAAAACTTTATTCTCCATCATGGGGCCTTGATAAATCAACTATTTAACACCGACTCGTTGAGTGCATCCTTATGAGCCCAAACACGCTATACCTGCTTTAAGTTGTCAAGGAGTTGGGTATCCCGCAGACTACTTGATGCTGCAGCATCGGCTCATGTTTTAAAATATTGTCGAAGTCACAGAACACCAAATTTAAAATCAATCGGACTTTTAAAGTTGGAAATGAGCTGATAATCTTCAAGCGCCTGAACAGATCTTCATAAATTATAGCTAAGAACCATCTCGATGACATGAGCTTTCAAAGAAAAAAAACCGCGTCAAAATTGGTCCATTCGTTTGAAAGCTACGATGTCACAGACATACCTACAGATACACAGATACACACCCTAAACTTATAACACCCCTCTTTTTCTGTTGGGGGTTAATTAGATATATGAAATCCTCCTAGCTAGTTTCGGCCACGGCGGCCAATCTCAACGGAGATCAGCCAGGTACGCAGGAGATATTATAGTGCACAAGTGTGTGCGCAATACACAGGTGCACTCGCTATTCCCTCACTCTCATAGTCCGGTGAGAAGGCAATCCGACATGACCGGAGAGAGATCAGGCGCAGGACCAACGGCTTTACGTGCTTTCCGAGGCACGGGGGTATCACACCGCCAACTTCCTGACTCCGAGCTGCGACTGAGTAATTTTAAAGATGAAAAAACCCAGTCAAAATATTTTTGGCTCGACCCGGGATTCGAACCCAGGACCTCAGCGCGCAAATCGTACTCGTAACGCATACGCAATACAACTACGCCACCGAGGCAGGCATAACAGGCAGGCACATAGGCAGGTAATTAGATATAACTAATTCATACAATAAATGCTTACTTTTCAAGACCTACTTTTCAAGAAATCTTACAAAGGTCCTGCGTTTAAATAATTAAATAGATAATGAAATTGATAATTCATACTCATATATTATTCTTTTAATAACTAGCGAGTGGTTTCACTATTAAACTCACCCATTATTACAATGGTCCGAAGAATTTCGAACAAACAACACTCTCATTAATGGCTCACTGGAATAATTAATAATTAATTTTATCATGTAGAATTTTATGTGTGTGTAATTTTAATTATTTTATACCACAGTTATTTTTTTATTCGCTAAATAAACTCAATACAATATAAGTAGTAGTTATTACACACACACACTCACGCCTATTATCTCCGAAGGGGTAGGCAGAGGCGCAACTAGTGCACCCACTTTTCGCCATTATTCCGTCCCATGATGTGATAGGGGGCGAGCCTACGCCATGTCGGGCATTCAATAACACGAGCCCTCAGCATTGCAGTCGTACCATAATACAACTACGCCATCGAGGCAGTCTATAAGTAGTAGTTATAAAACTTAAAATAAAAAAACATGCATAGCACCACCACTTTGTTTTACTTCTAAACCTTACTTACATACATCATCGACGCAAAAATTCCATATTCTACTATTTACCTCTTAAAATATTCTGAAAATCCATGTTTTCAAACTATTTGACAAATAGTAGAGGCTCTGTGTGGAATTATTTTAAGCCGATAGTGTGGGGGCACATTAATCAGACTCCCTACAAGGGCAGATCTCTTTCTGCATTATTCATGGGTAGCGAAACGGCGGACTTGATTTGATTATAATTGATGGCCAATGAAATTGAACAGTATAGTTATTGATGGCACATATTTTTTGAACTTAAGTTAATTTTAAGCAAAATTCATCGGAAAAATGGGAAAGGTAAACGTCGCACGATATCTGAATACAAATTTTTGTTTACATATACATATTACATATACACTCACGCCTGTTATCCCCGAAGGGGTAGGCAGAGGCGCAACTAGTGCACCCACTTTTCGCCGTTATTCCGTCCCATGATGTGATAGGGGGCGAGCCTATCGCCATTTCGGGCACAAATTCCAGACTCCGAGCTGATACTGAATAGAAAAACTCAATATCACTTTGCCCGACCCGGGAATCGAACCCGAGACCTCAGCATTGCAGTCGTACCATAATACAACTACGCCACCGAGGCAGTCAAATTTTTGTTTACTTAGGAATTTTAGTTAAAACTTAAATAGTGAATAGCCACATTTTATAATTAATGTTTACGGATATTTACTATCTTAAAAGTATTTTTATAATTGGTTTATTTTTGGTGTAAATTTTTGCGTAATCTCATATGTCATAGTACGGATCGCGGAATACACACGCCCAAAAATGAGTGCACTAGTAGCGCCACTGTCTACCTCTTCGGTCATAAAACTAAGCGTGAGTGTGCGCATTTTCGTCACCTTGTATATAATACATAGTTGTAGTGTTTTAGTTAAGGCCTATTCATAGCGGTGCCAGACTTTCAGGTAAAGCTGGAAATAGATTTTTTGAATGCGTGTCTGTTCAAATTAAACAATGTCCGACTTGTCTTGGGTGTATTAAGCTGTGATTCCGCAGGACGCGGCAGACGGCAGACTGCAGAAGCCCAGCAGGAGTCATTTGCCTCGCGTCTTTTGCGGTCGTTTGTGGAATCGGTCTCATACAATTTAATAGTGCACAGTAGTGCCGTCTGCCGTCGCGGCACATGCTGTTGCCGTCTGCCGTTGCCGCTTTCTGCGAAATCACAGCTTTAGGCTTTTTACATTTAACCAGTCCCGTGGTCGATCGTGCGAGTGGCGCGCTGAGTTGTATTAATACTAAGACTCAAAATCCTTAATAATTTAGGTTGTCCGGCCTTTTTGCCCAAATGTTCAGCAAAACTGGCCGGTCTGTCCGGCTATTAGATTCGACGACCTGGCAACCCTATGCACATTGCCTCTTGTAAGAAGTTTTGGCGGGAACTTGGAAGTGTCATGAGGTGCTCTTGTTTTAATTAATTATTTTGGTCATTAATCATACTTGGTGTTTTTTTTTATTTATAGCCTTTTTATTCCGTTTTTTTACAGTATCAAATAATTAGTAATATAATATATTATAATTGGTAATATTAGGATAATTGATTATGTTGTTAGTGTTATGTTGCGTAATTATTGTGTCATGTTACCAATATAGTTCTATTAAAGGGCACAAATGAAGTGAATTGAAATAACTGTACTAATCAAGTGTTTTTTTTCGTTGCCGCCAAAACTCCTTGATAAAGTCTTGTTAAGGTAGCTGCTGCTTTACTTCAACATACTACTGAGGATAAAAAAGAAACAAGTATGCGTTTGAAGGACTTGTATCGATGGATAAGAAGAAATTAAGTAAAAAGCCTCTTGTAAACGAATCGCTTAACTACGCATTTCTGTCAGGCGCGTTCCGTACTATGTGCACTGATAACTATACGTTGAGAACGCCTAGAGGCTATGCATTCTCCAGAATATAGGTGCATTTTCATATACAACTCCCCACTTAATCGCGCCTTAGTTATGGAGCGCGTTGTCTGCGTAGGCTTCAAGAGCTATGAGTATGCTCTTGAAGTCTTGAAGCTGTTGAAGGAGGAATTATTTAACTCTGAGTAAATATTTGCTTAAATTTCTAGAACAAGTCTCATGTCTTACGTCAAACTGTTCATTTTAGACAATCAGCAAAATAAAAACTATCAGTTGAAAAATATCTGTAAAACTATCGCGTCACGCAATCGAATACTAAATATACAAGGGTCTTGTGTTGATCGACAGGGGAACTGATAGAGGTAGTTGTTTGAAGCAGGGGAATTCGATCGTGAGTTCTGACAGAGCGTATTCCGTTTATCGTAATACTCAGAATTCTATAAATCGAAACATGAATGACATTTTTATAACTTTGTGTCAAATCTTTCGTAAAATTCTCATATTTGATCTGTTACGTGCGTTGGATTCCTAACCTAATATAAGATTTTTATGGCAATGAATGACGCGATGAGCATGCCGTTTACCTGCTGGTAAGCGATACGACAACCCATAAACAGCAGCAACACCACCCAGCACCTGAGTTACAAAGTACTGTGTGGGATTCTACTGCGTTCGTCATCCTGAGACATAAGGTGTTAAGTCTCATTATGTCCAGTAGTTACACTGGCTACAAAGTCCTTCAAACCGACCACATAACAGTGCATGCACACTGCTGCTTGGCGATAGAAATAGACATTGACATCACAAAACGGCTAAACGGAATACCAGCGCTGGTTTTTACCAGCCTTATGATGGGGTCGTTTTTGTGACGAGCAAAATTTATTTAAGAACTAGCTTTTGCCCGCGGCTCCGCCCGCATTAAAAAGTTTTTCCGGGATAAAAGCCCCGGTTTATACTTTCCCGGGATAAAAAGTAGCCTATGTGTTAATCCAGGACATGACCTACCCGTGTGCCAAATTTCATCGAAATCCGTTCAGTAGTTTTTGCGTGAAAGAGGAACAAACATCCTTACATCCATACATCCAAACATCCATACATCCAAACATCCAAACATCCATACATTCTTACAAACTTTCACCTTTATAATATTAGTAGGATTCTTAGTACTTAATTATGTTGTAATCATGCTTGTTACCAATAAATATTTCCTTTCTTTCTTTACATTGCGGTGGTACCCAACCAGACGGACTCTTACATATGAGAGACCTGCCACCAATAAAAATAGTAAATTCCACTTTCGTCCGAAGAAGATATTGACAACTAAAATAGATTTATTAACTGTTCATGAATAAGTCAGTTAGTTGGTAGGACGGATCGGTGAGTCCGGCAGAAATACGCGAATGGATTTCCATGTGTTAAAAAGACGTTCTTACCATCAGGTGAACCGTTTCTGTATGCCTTTCATCATCATCATCAGCCACATTACGTCAACTGCTGAACACAGGCCTTCCCTAAAGATTTCCAGACGGACCTGTCAAAAGCGGGCTGCATCCAGTGTGTTCCGGCGACCTTTATCAAGTCCTCGACACATTTATGCCGACCTTTACCATCTTTAAACAGGCCAGCATAATTGTATCGACAGGCGAAAGACATCTCTAGACAATCGATCATATTTAGACTTCACTTTACTTATTACATACTTAGTTAGTGAGTTTGCCGTGACCCTATAAAAAGGTTTCTTCATTTATCTTTGGTAAATCGAAAGTATCTGAACCCCACCACACTTAACATCAGATTCAGTCGATTTGAGTTTTGGCGGGAGCTTGGAAGTGTTATGAGGTGCTATTGTTTTAATTCATTATTTTGGTGATACTTGGTGTTATATTGCGTATATTATCCCATATAGTTCTATTAAAGGCCTCCAATGAAGTGAATTGAAATAACTGTGCTGATCAAGTGTTTTTTTGTTGTCTCCAAAATTCCTCGATAAAGTCTTGGTAAGTAGCCACTGCTTTACTTCGACATAGTAGTTAGGGGTTAGGACTGAGGATAAAAAATCATGAAAGATTGGCTCAATGGACTGGTTTCCAGAGCCGTAATATTTAAATATAAAAAAAGAATCAGTCGACACTATGTAGTTCCAGTATTCCTTGGCTTCTTCATAAAAAAAAATCCAATTATAATTCTTCACAGACATGTATCTTATAACCCAAAATAATAGCTAATATCAATTTTATTTTCTCGTACGTATTTCGTTCGCATCTCAGTCACGTAATTTTACATCATGTTTACGAATGTACGTGCTCATTGATAAACAGATGAAATGTCTGTCAGTTCAGAAATACTTTCATCACACGGATGTGTATACTTGAATATTCAAATTGAGTGTGAAAATCTTTTTACGTATATGAAAATTCATTTTATCTTTCAAAATCAGATTCATTCAGGTTCAGATTGGAGTGCATGCCGAAGATGCCTCTCAAAATAAAGTAAAAGTAAAAACCGAAAAGGTAATGTTTAATCCTTAATAATAATTACATATTAGATACAAATGTATATAGAAAATAGTAATTCACTTTAATATTACCCGGGTGGAAAAAGTTCTTGAACAGTACCCACCCTTAAAATTGCGTGGAGCCCACCTAAAGGATTCTGAGGCAGCGTTCTACGCATATGCCTACTCACTCCTTTGATCCCCGAAGGGGTAGGCAGAGGCGCAACTAGTGCACCCACTTTTCACCGTGCGTATTCCGTCCCGCGACGTGATAGGGGGTGAGCCTATCGCCATATCGGGCACAAATCCCAGACTCCAGGCTGAAACTGAATAGAAAAATCCAATATCACTTTGCCCGACCCAAAGATCGAACCCAAGACGCAGTACTACTACTACGTACTACCACAAATTTTATAAAGACACTAGCGGCCCCGACAGACGTTGTCCTGCCCTAAAAAGGTAACTAAAATGGCTATTAAAAAATAAGGGTTGATCGTAGAGAGGTGAAAATTTAGGGTTTTAGGTATTTTTGTATGCTGTATCATAAAAAAATTAAAACAAAAAATTTTGTCTGAAAAATAAAAAAAAAAATTTAGGGGTGGTCCACCCTTAACATTTGGGGGGATGAAAAATAGATGTTGGCCGATTCTCATAGATACCGGATAAGCACAAAAAATTTCATCAAAATCGGTCAAGCCGTTTCGGAGGAGTATGGCAATATATATATATATATATATATAGATATCAAACCTACACCTACACAAAAGTAATTTAGTGTAGGTTACCCCCCCCCCCCTGGAAAACTTTTTAGTTACACATGCAATTTTAGATAAAGACAGGACGGAATATTACGTATATTACCTGAGCCTCCACTCAGAAGAAGATTTCACTCACTTTTCAGATTCAAGAAGCATCCCTGTTGAATATTTAAATTTGGCGCCTTCCATTGCGTATTGTCTGTGACTTAATATAGTCTGTATCTACATTTTGTTTTCTCTCTGAATAAAACCGCTATACCGTTGTGCTGCATAAGTGTGTTATTATTTAAAATAGTCTGCTAATATAAATAATCAGATCACTCATTTATAATTAAAACAACAGGTTATGGGCCCAGTTAAGCCATAACATAAAATTATTGTACATAGTTGCGAAATAGTGTCAGTAAAAATAATCCAACTCTTACCTAACCTACAAAGTGAAAAACGTGACCGGCATTTCTGAAAAGTTCAACACTTAAAATGTCTGGAAGCAGTCCGCTTGCACTAATTGAGAAATTGACTGGTCGGGACAATTACGCCACATGGCAATTCGCTGTAAAGACGTATCTGCAACATGAGGAGCTTTGGGATTGTGTAGAGAATTCCACGTGCGACGATCCAAAGAAAGATACAAAAGCAAAAACAAAGATTATCTTACTTGTCGACCCAGTAAATTACGTGCATATCCAGGAAGCTACAACGGCAAAAGAAGTATGGGATAACCTGACACGTGCTTTCGACGACTCGGGGCTTACACGCAGAGTAGGTCTACTACGTGATCTCTGCACCACCACGCTTTCAGGCAGCCAAAATATAGAAGAGTATGTGACCAAAATTATGTCTACGGCACATAAATTAAGAAATATCGGCTTCAAGGTAGATGACGAATGGCTTGGAACATTGCTGCTCTCCGGTCTGCCAGAGACGTATAAACCGATGATTCTAGCTATTGAGAGCTCAGGAATGAAAATTAGTGCAGACTCCATTAAGTCAAAGTTACTTCAAGAAGTAAAAACTGATAACAATAACTCCGCTTTTGTCACAAGTAATAATGTTAAAAATTACCCGAATGTGAAAAAGAAGTTTAACAAAGGTCCGAGATGCTATCAGTGCAATAAATATGGACACAAGAGTCCGCAATGCAAATCTAATCCAAAACTTAAGAATACACCAAATTCAAGTAGTTCATATGCTGCTGCATTCCTCGCTGCTTCTGACAATGATAGTTCTGCATGGTACATTGACTCCGGGGCTACAATGCACATGACAAGACATCACCATTTATTGAAGAATGTTACATCTCCATCAATTCAAAACATTAAAGTAGCCAACAACAAGACTTTAGCGGTGAAAAGTACTGGTGAAATTAGTATTGAAACATTAAATGGTCAAGGTCAGTCTAATAGGATTCTGTTTCGAAATGTCGTGCATGTACCAGAGTTGGCTGCGAACTTAATCTCTGTATATCAGATTACTGAGAATGGTGGCCGTGTAAGCTTCAATTCTGATGGGTGTATCATTATGAATAAACACAATATTGTTGTGGCAACTGCAAGAAAAATTAATAACATGTACCGGCTTAATACTACAACAAGTTATGCATACATGTCTGATATCAAACAAGATGATAACTTTTTATGGCATCAAAGAATGGCCCACCTGAATTTCCAAAGCCTGAAGAAAATGACTGAGTGCACTGAAGGAATTAAATTATCAAACAAAAACAGTAATTTAACATGCATTACATGTCAAGAAGGCAAACATTCAAGATTACCATTTAAAAGTCAAGTGTCACATTCTACACAACATTTAGAACTGGTGCACACTGATCTCTGTGGCCCCATGGAAACTGCATCACTTGGTGGAGCTAAATACTTCCTAACATTCCTGGATGACCACTCAAAGAAAGTTTTTGTTTACACTCTACATAGTAAGAGTGAAGTGTATGAAAAGTTCAAAGAATTCCAATTAGAAGTTGAGAAACAGTCTGAGTGTAAGATAAAGGTTCTGCGTTCTGACAATGGGCTGGAATATGTCAATAAACCTTTTTCTGACTATCTGAAATCAAATGGCATTATCCATCAAACCACGACTCCATATACACCTGAGCAGAATGGTACTGCGGAAAGGCTAAATAGGACATTAATAGAAAAGGCCAAGTGTATGCTTTTAAATGCGAAGTTACCTAAACTCTATTGGGCTGAAGCCATAAAAACAGCTGCTTACCTGTCAAATCGCTCTCCTATAAAGTCATTAGCATTCCGAACACCTGAAGAAGTATGGAGTGGTCATAAACCAAATGTTTCTAATTTAAAAGTGTTTGGATGTGAAGCCATGGTCCACTTACCAAAAGAAAAACGCAAAAAGTGGGACCCTAAATCGCACAAAATGATATTCATAGGTTATTGTGAAAACACAAAAGGATACCGGTTCACAAACTTAAATTGTAAAAGCATTGTAAAAAGTCGTGATGCTGTGTTTCTTGAATCCTCGGGAAGAGAGACTATGCTGCTCTGGAACTATCTGAAAAAGAAAAACAGAATGAGTTCAATGAAATCAGTATTGAAGAAAACAGTGACTCTGATGATTCATATAATTCTGTAAAAGGTAAATCAGATTCTGATAGTGATTACTTACCTGAGAAAGCAGCTGTTGATAGTATTCCTGAAAATAAAATGTGTTTAAGATCTAAAAATAAAATTAAAAGAAGTGAAAGAACATACCTCTGCTGTGATGAATATCTGCTACCAGATGAAATGCCTGTTACCTATGAAGACGCAATTAACTCCTCAGATGCTAAAAAATGGAAAATGTCTATAAAAGAAGAACTAGAAGCACATGAAAAGAATGGAACATGGACATTGGTTAACAAACCACCACATGCTAAACTCATCGGATGCAAGTGGGTGTTCAGAGTAAAGGATGAGCCAACAGGTCCACGCTTCAAATCTAGACTCTGTGCAAAGGGATTTGCTCAAGTAAAAGGTATAGATTTTAAAGAAACATTTTCTCCGACAGTAAGGTATGACTCAATACGCTTATTATTATCTTTAACTGCTAAAAATAATTATCAAATGCTTCAACTTGATATAAAAACAGCATTTTTATATGGGGAATTAGAAGAAGAATTATATATGGAACCCCCAGAAGGCCTAAATTGAGCACCCAACATGGTGTGCAGATTAGTAAAATCTCTGTATGGCCTTAAACAGGCACCACGATGCTGGAATAAGAAATTCAATTCAGTGCTGAATAAGTTTGGTTTCAGCAACAGCTCAGTAGATCAATGTGTGTATGTAGCAAAAATTAAAGGTAAAAAAAATGCTATCTCTGTTTGTATGTTGACGATGGGCTCCTATTTTCAAAATCAGGAGATATTATTGAAGCTGTTGTAAATGATCTAAAAAGTATTTTTGATGTGAAAGTATGTAAACCTAAAAATTTTGTCGGGATGGAAATAGAAATATCACAAAACTATGTGTTTATACATCAAACAAAATATATTACACAACTTCTTAAAAGGTCTAATATGGAAAATGCAAACTCTAACAGTGTTCCAGTGAACCCTCATACAAAACTTGAGAAGAGTGACCAGGAATCTGACAGGAATATACCTTATAGAGAGGCTGTGGGGTCCTTGATGTATGCTGCTATAATATGTAGACCAGACATAATGTTTGCTGTAAGCCTGGTAAGTCGATTCTTAAATTGCTATACTGACACCCATTGGAATGCTGTAAAGAAAATTTTTAAGTACCTAAGCAACACTAGAGACCTAGGCATATGCTATAGATCATCTGAATCTCCCAAATTGATTGCATACAGTGAAGCTGATTATGCTAATGACCTAACAACGAGACGTTCAACCACGGGATATGTGTTCATTAAAAATGGAGCCGCTGTGACATGGTCCAGTCAGCGGCAACACACTGTTGCACTGTCAACAACTGAAGCAGAGTTCATGGCAGCCTGTGCTGCCACCAAAGAGGCCATGTGGGTCAAACAACTTCTCTGTGATCTTGATGAATATGATCAGCAATCAGTTTGTATTAATATAGATAACCAAAGTGCCATTAGTGTAATAAAAAATGTAAATTTTCATAAAAGGTGCAAACACATTGAAACAAAATATCATTTTATAAAAGATAAATTTAATGAAAATATTATTGATTTGCATTATGTACCTAGCAATGATCAGTATGCAGATTTATTAACTAAAGCTCTCACTAAAGAAAAATTTCAAAACTTAAGATGTAAAATTGGAATGTTAAAATTAAGTGATATTGGCCTTGATTTATTGTAAACTTTGATGCTTAACTTGTGTATGTATGTAAATGTAATGTAAATGTGAGACTTTAAACTGATTAAAATAATTTTTATTTCTTTGCTTATGTGGAAGGCTTAAATTTGGCAGGACTGTTGAATATTTAAATTTGGCGCCTTCCATTGCGTATTGTCTGTGACTTAATATAGTCTGTATCTACATTTTGTTTTCTCTCTGAATAAAACCGCTATACCGTTGTGCTGCATAAGTGTGTTATTATTTAAAATAGTCTGCTAATATAAATAATCAGATCACTCATTTATAATTAAAACAACAATCCCAATATCAAATTACGTGAAATATTGAAAGCGTACAATACTTATCTTTTAAAATTACAGGAACATTTTTTATACGTGCCTAGACTCTAGAGTACATGTTACAGAATGTTCTGATACAAAGACGAGGGTGAAACATAAGTTGTAGTTTATGAAAAGATTTGTATAGTTTTTGTTACTTCGTTTTTTTTATTTTCCATTTCGATACCAAAGTAGAAAATCTCTAATAACCTTTATTTTATTGAAAGGACAAATCACTTCTGACTATATACTACAATTCACAAGCCAAATAATACGTCGAAAAATCTATCACAGAAACAGAATAGCAGTTCAGAATGCATGATCAAACCTGCACAGACGTACGTGGAACACTTTGAAGTGGTGCCAACTGCAGACATGGATTTACTGCGGGGTAAGTTTGACATGCAGAATGAGGTCGGATGCAGATCACAAGTTTTAATATCGACTTCGAAATACACAGAATATGTTGATGTCCAAAGCGCCTGGCAAAGAGAATGATATTTTTAAAAATTTTATGGACACTCACAGATTTTGAGTAAATTCTATTTGACAGTTATCGTTATGGAATCAAAACGGAATCCTCCTAGACAATATCGGCCACGGCGGCCAAACTCAACGAAGATTAGCCAGGTACGCCGGAGATTTTATAGTGCACAAGTGTGTGCGCAATATACAGGTGCACTCGCTATTCCTTCTCATAGTCCGGTGAGACGGCAACCCGACATGACCGGAGAGAGATCAGGCGCAGGACCAACGGCTTTAGGTGTTTTCCGAGGCACGGGGGCACCGTCAACTTCCTGACTCCGAGCTACGATTGAGTATTATTTAAGATGGATAACGCAGTCACAATGTTTTTGGCTCTACCCGGGATTCGAACCCAGGACCTCATCGCGCAAGTCGTACTCGTAACGTGTACGCAATACAAAGTACGCCACTGAGGCAGTTATCGTATTAAACAGCTAATGTACAGTCAGCCACAAAAGTCGCTAAACAAAACAAAACGACGGAAATGATAAAACACCTTAAAAATAAAATGTACTTGATAATTAATTGATTGACTGCCTCGGTGGCGTAGTTGTGTTATGGTACAACTGCAAAACTTAGGGCTCGGGTTCGATTCCCGGGTCGGGCAAAGTGATATTGAGTTTTTCTATTCAGTGTCAGCTCAGAATTTGCAATTTATGCCCGATATGGCGATAGACTCGCCCCTATCACATCATGATATGGACTAACGGCGAAAAGTGGGTGCACCAGTTGCGCCTCTGCCTACCCCTTCGGGGTTAAAGGAGTGAGTGTGTGTGTCCTTGATAATTATTTTTTATGTTTATGCGAATGTTAGACATTGAAACAAAATTATTTTGTGGTTTTTATCGCGGTTTTTTTTTTATTAATGTTTTCTCGCGACGTTTCGCTGTCTTTGCAGGGTCACAAAGAAGACTGAGGTGTTAGTTGTCTGAAAAATAAAAGTGGCAATATCTACCTACATGTATCAAATAATAAAAGATTTTAAAATTATTATCGTTGACGGTCCGATCTACGCAGAATGAGCTCACAGTGTTTTTAGGTCTGGCAGCCGATCTTTTGTGTTCCGATTTAATTAAATATATATGACAGGATTCCAAGCAACGTAATATGATGCTTATCAGCAAGTGGTACAATCAACCCACACACATTTATTTTGACACAATAAAGTAATCAGTTTTATTTTGAACTCATTTTTTTTTCAAAAACGGTTATGTTTCGTAACTAAATGTTGTGTATTGAAACCTCTAATAAATCGAATCTCAACTTGTTTTAGTAAAACCCGGTCTCTTTTCAATTATAATGGAAGGGCACCTGAGCATTCGAAACCGCCCGCTCGGAGGGCTCTTGTAAAAAATCACCCAAAGGTCTCTTTCATAAAAAATAAAGGGGTACTTCTGGAGATGTAACATTTTGTTGAGAACAATTATTGTTCTAAAATGAGAACACGAGTGCTTTCGCTTTAGCATTATTTAGTTGTATTTTACCATTTATTTTTAAGGTGGATATTAGCGATTTAATAAAAGTATTTTAAGGTCATTTTAGAGAATAGCGACGGGTTCGCTGGTTCAAAAGCCAAGAACAGGCATCTCTAACTTTTCTAAAAAGTGATGTGTGTATTCTTTGTAAATTATCGTTCGCTTTAACAGTGTAAAACATTGTGAGCAAACCTGCATACCTCAGAAGTTCTCTATAAGAATTTGGAAGGTATGTGAAGTCTGTCAACCCGCACTAGGCCAGCGTTTGTACTAAGGCCTAAACGCTCTCAGTAGTAGAGGAGGCTCGTGCTCAGCAATGGGCAGTATATAATACAGGGCTCGTATGGTATGCTAGTATCGTTAGGCAATTACTTGATTGTGCCTCTGATATTACAGATGTCTATGGAGGACGGCCACCACTTACCACTAGGTCGGCTATCAGCTCGTCCGCCTTCGAAAAATGTATTTAGATACCATTGTAATCGATAAGATGGTATTTATTCCATTATAAATTTAACCCGAGTGTACACCAAACTTCTAAAATCAAACAAAGTTCGCAATCAGTGTTTGTTTTCACAATAATCGAAGAGATATAGTATTCGCTATGTGTAATGTTCGGGTTGGTGTTGCTTTTACAGCAATTTGTAGTAAGAATTACCATTCGGTACCGAGCCTAACGGATGATATTTTATTCTAATTTAGTTGTAAATGGATGATCCACCTTTTAACATAAATAAGAAATCAGGTGAAATTTCAATAACTTCATGCGTTGCTTTTTACTTCATACCAAAATATCGTGACAGCCATTTACCTATAAGGCAAACTGTACATAATGACCAAACGCTAACTTTAATAAAAGAGCTACGCGCCTCCCATAACATATAAAATAAATATTTATTCATAACCACGATAAAACTTTGTTTTACGCAAGACAAAGTTAAATAAAATAACTTGGTCGATGCCGGCGGGATTATATCTCATTTGGTGAACTGCCACACAATCGTCTTATTCAATGGGAAACTTATTCCCAAAAATCCGAATGAGAAAAAAACACTCTCCCACGCTAGCATAAAAACTCGATCGCTGAGCTAATTTGAATTCTATTTCTCTATATAAATTTCTTAGAAGAAAGAAGAATATAGAAAGAAACGGACCTTCAATGTGAGTTATGCTAAGTTAACATAAAATTTTTGGAGATGATCTTTTTCGTATCCCAGCTATTAATCATCAAAGAAATGAAACTAAAATTGTAATTTCATAGTTCTGCTATGCGGATGGAGACATAGCTTAAAGTATTTACGCCAAAGGTTCTACCAAAAATCAGTAATTTTATGAAATGAAAGGCTTGATAGTAAAAATGAAATTATGTTACCGATTTACAATAATAACTGAGCATAGCGCCAACAGGAAAAAAACCGGACAAGTGCGAGTTAGACTCGCCTACTGAGGGTTCCGTACAAATTTGTACAACTTGTTCAACAGTTCGCCAATTTTTTTTCATTTAAGTACATATTTAAAGTTTTCACATTTTTCCCATTACATGTGTTGTAGGTCAACGAGAAGTACCCTATAGGTTTGAATCCTTTGAAAAATCGCAAATTATGCGAAAATATGATACATAAACAGCTGAAAAAGATTGTACACCTGAGTATTTGATAAAAAATTCACTTGGCATCTCTACGCGCTCTTAATAACAAAAGTCCTGACAGACAGGCAGACAGTCAGACAGATGAACAACAAAGTTACCCTAAAAGTGTTCCTTTTTCCTTTTGAGGCCCGGAATCCTAAAAATGAACATTTTAATTATTCGAATTGATATTAACGATGAAAACGATGCAATCAATGAAATTACGGAAGATGAAATAGTGAATGCGATAAAAAGTATGAAGTTAGGTAAGGCTGCTGGGTGTGACAGAGTTACCGTAGAAATGCTGAGATACGGCAAAGGTGTAGTAACAAGATTGTTGTGGCTACTTTTTAATATGTGCTTGAGGGAGGGCCGAGTACCAGAAGACTGGTGCAAAGCCATCATCATCCCCATTTTCAAGGGCAAAGGGTCACAGCAAGAATGCAAAAACTACCGCGGAATAAGCCTTCTCAGTGTTGTCGGTAAATTGTATGCAAAGGTCCTGATTAAAAGAGTGATTAATGAAACTGAAGAAAAAGTGTGGGATGTGCAAGCAGGTTTTAGGAGTGGAATGGGGTGCACAGATCAAGTCTTTTCCATAAGGTGCATAACGGACAAACATTTGGCTAAGTCAAAAAAAGTCTTTTGTGCCTTCGTAGACTTGGAAAAGGCTTATGATCGTGTACCGAGGAATGAACTGTGGGCAACATTGTCATTAACATATGGGATTGAGGGTCATCTGGTGAGGGCTTTGAAGTCTCTCTATGAGAACTCCAAGGCCTGTATCAGGGTAAGTGGAGCGCATTCGGAATGGTTTAACATCTCAAAAGGTGTTAGACAGGGATGTGTTGCGTCTCCATGGCTCTTCAATCTCTATATGGACAGCTGTGTGTCAGCTCTGAAAGAGATAGAATGTGGATTAAGAATGGATGAGTGGCGTGTCAAGTGTCTCCTTTATGCCGATGATCAAGTTTTACTTGCACCGTCGGCGAGGGAGCTGCAAGACATGCTAAATTTAGTGAATGGTGTGTTTAAGGACAAGGGGATGAAAATTAATGCGAGCAAGACGAAAGTGATGGTGATAGAAAGAGAGGAAAATGCTACTGAATGTGGCATTAGTATAGATGGTGAGCAAGTGGAACAAGTGAATGAGTTTGTGTACCTGGGAAGTATGATTACAAGAGATGGAAAGTATGACATGGATATTGAAAGAAGAGTTATAGCAGGAAACAAAGTAAATGGCGCCTTGCGTGCAATAGTGAGTAGCCAAGCGGTGTCTGAAAAGGCAAGAATGGCTATTCACAATGGTGTGCTGGTGCCGACGCTTATGTATGGAAGTGAATGTTGGGTTTGGCAAAAGAAGCATGAAAGTCGAATAAATGCGGTGGAAATGCGTTCCTTACGGAGTATATGTGGAGTCACCATTGCTGATCGCATGAGGAATAGTTTGATAAGAGATCGATGTATGTTAAAGGATGATGTGGTGACTAAGATTGAAAGAAGTATGCTGAGGTGGTTTGGGCACGTGGAGAGGATGGATGAAAGACGGATCACAAAAGGTATTTATCGAGCGAATGTGGATGGTACGGCTGGAAGGGGACGCCCGAGGAGAACATTCTCGGACCAAATAAATGATCTCCTCAGAAAAGGGCAGGTCAGGAGTACCCTTAACAAACGAAAGTGTATGAAAGAACTATGAATGTGGAAGAGGCGAAAGAGGTTTGTCAAGATCGTAGCATGTGGCGCTCAATAGTCTCTGCCTACCCCTATGGGATAAGGGCGTGAGTGTGTATGTATGTATGAATTGATATTAACTATTTATTACGCCGTATACGGTATAAGAAAAGCTTAAAACTTACTCATTGTAATAATTAAAGCTATTTGATTAAATAATTATGAATTATAAAATTGTTACCAATGATACCGATTTCATCTCCACCTTTCTAATTGCTTTAAGTGCAATCAATTGTTTAACCCGTCAAGCCCCGCTTATATATATAAATGTATGGGGAAACCTTATACATGGAAGCCGGCGTCCGTCGCTGGGCTTGATGAGTCAATGCACAAACAACAAACAAAATATATAATCCGTTTAAATATCAGATTTTGATATGCCGGTATTTTTTAATATTTACTATTCGAATATTTATACAATGTCTTCTATAAATTACTGTTCCACTTCTGAAGTAAGCCAGCAAGACGTGCACGAAATAAAGTGATAAATTGGAATCTGGAAAAGAGATTTCACAAACTCGATAGGCAATAGGTGAAATCGGCTTTGAAAAATATGGCCAGCTTTCACCGTCTGCAGATAAATGCTACTCGTGACATAAATGTATAAGCCGATCAAATACCAAAGACCCTCAAATCTACGATTGTAAACAAATGATACTTAAATGAGTACTTTAGTACTCATTAGCTCTTACGATAACTGTCAAATAAAATTGACTTGAAACTTGTGAAACACCTGCCCTTCTTGTTGTTTTTTTTTTGTTTGTAAAAGCCAAAGAGAACCTTTCTATATATTAAAGAAATCGATAAATAACAAAAACTTATACTGATTATATTACTGAAAAGTAGAAAATAAGCTCTATCGTAACATAGTATAAAACAAAGTCGCTTCCCGCTGTCTGTCCCTATCTTCCTATGTCCCTTTGTATGCTTAGATCTTTAAAGCTACGCAACGGATTTTGATGCGGTTTTTTTAACAGATAGAGTGATTCTCGAGGAAGGTTTATATGTATGTATAATACATGCATGATATAGTAGGGAAACACTGATAATTTTAGAGGTTTCTAACGTGATGTCGTAAATAAACACATTTTTTTACGTTTACAATGCAAGCGTTGGCTAAACCCTACGAGATAGATCAAAATAATGTACTAAAGTATTGTACATCTTATAAAGGTCTACAAAAAAGTCTGCGATGGTATCTATCTAACTCTTAGAGATAACCCACAATAACCATTTTTTATTCTTTACTTTTGACTAGAAATAATGGCTTATTTACGAAGCGATTTAAAGCAGTACAGCTGACAGCATTAATATTTATCCAGTTAAGTACCTTAAATACATTGTGCATATTTTAATATAGATCAATATGACGTTTTACAGCATGTTATTTGAATATTTTTTTTCGAACATATTACATATTTGACATGCAGGGACTTAGTAGTTGCGGCGGTATCGGCCGCGGGGCCGGTGGCGCCAGCCTGTAAATGGCGCGTCGAAAGCCGCGCCTCGCCCTACAGCACGTCATGTTTTTGTGTGTATTTAGGTGGATTCCAAAATGGTTCAGATTTACAATTCGGTCCGGGAAAGTGTATATTTGAGAATAAACTTTTATACTGGAAAAACTCTTTAATTTGTACTGTGGCTGTGGTAACAAGTCTGTTTTATTCTTTTGAATGTTAAATGGTCTAAGGCTTTATTTATGCTTTCAGCATTACAGTCCGCACAGTGCGTAGGCCTAGGGGCATTGGTTTTTCACTTGGATGTCAGATAAACTAATTGGAACAATGCTAAAGAAAAAGAAAGCAATGAAATTGCCGACAATTCAATACTTCTGCTAGTACCTATTCTATAAATCCTTATTAGTCTAATTAGTTTTAATTTAGTAATAAAATTGTAATAAAGATTATTTCTTCTTTGTTTCTATTTTTCTTTAGAGGTGGTACACTGTCTCACTTTCACAATAACAAAAAACACTGGATAATATTTTAAAATCCTTCAAGCATTTATAATCAAGCAGAACGTGCCAAAAAATGGGTATACATATATTCAGGAAATATTACCCTTACTTTAAGGCAGAAGGATAAAATAATCCAGCTTATAACTAAACTAGGTATTACTCGCGGCTTCACCCGCGTAAAAAGCCTTTCCCGTTATAAAAGCCCGTAAAACGTAGTAAAACGCCAGCGCCATCTATGTAAAGAATCAGATTAAAAATATCATTGTATCCCATGGGAGCAAAATACCGGGATGAAAAGTAGCTTTTGTGTAAGTTCAGGACATGATCTACCCGTGTGTCAAATTTCATTCAAATCCGTTTAGTGCATGCATTTGCTTCTAACAAATATACAAACATCCAAACATTTTCACGTACTTTCGCATGTATAATATTAGTAAGATTATAACGTTTCACTGGAATTAGGTTTTCAATTTAACTGAGGTCTAGACAGGCTATTACATAAAATCTTAGTTCGACTATCTTCATTGTTATTAGAGTACTGAATTACACTACGGCAATATTAATTTTCCGGCGCCATTATAACCTAGAAATGTATCTGATTGGGGACTATAGAGTTAGGAAGTTATCAATATGACGTTTTTTAAACGAATGACGGTTAGAAAAACAGCTACCTACCTACCTTTTTATACACAAATGTGTCTGTATTGGCCGGGAATTATATTTATACTAGCTTTTGCCCGCGGCTTCGCCCGCGTTAATAAGTTTTTCCGGGCTAAAAGTACATAAAAACCTTCCCGTTGAATCACTCTATCCAACACATTTACTTGAATAAAGATTAATATTATGACGTTGATACAACTCTTAACAAATAATGCATTAATTTCGACCAAATTTTATTACCATAAAAACGGTTCTAGTGAGTTAATCTTAAAAGATAGGCATATACTGTTGCGGACATTTTTTTAGATCATTTCAAGAGGAATAACTCTTTCATACATATATTTTTGGTATCTTGAACCGTTTTCGCAGCGCACGCAATGGAAGCCCTCAAGGATGAATAATTTTCCCCGTTTTTTTCACATTTTCCATTATTTCTTGGCTCCTAATAGTTGCATCGTGATGTTATATAGCCTAAAGCCTTCCTCGATAAATGGTCTATTCAACACAAAAAGAATTTTTCAATTCGAACCAGTAGTTCCTGAGATTAGCGCGTTCAAACAAACAAACAAACTCTTCAGCTTTATAATATTAGTATAGATTATATGTTCACATTTCGTCTCCTTTAGAACACCGTCGTTTTTGTTGGGATTCAGTCTCACTTTTTAAGTACGTATACAGAATAATAATCACCGGCTTTAACTGCATAAATAATACCAGCCCTGTATCAAATACTGTCCCACTGCTGGGTACGGGCATCCTCTACTACTGAGAGGGTTTAGGTCTTAGTCCACCACGCTGGCCTTGTGCGGGAGACCTCACATACCTTCGAAATTCTTATAAAGAACTTCTTCTTTATTTAATTGCATATGTGATATTATTTAAACATTATATTATCGTCATTGTCGGTTTGTTTATTATGTTTTTAATTTAATCCCTTTGAATTTTACAGATCGGATAATGCAAATTCCCGCTGTTTTATGAAACGATTTACTTTCTCTAAATTTACCAAAATGGATCTGATCATACAGAGAGGATAAAAGCAAATAAAGAAACTGAAACGTATAACTATAGTGGAAGGCGTAAAAGCAAACCGCTGTACATTTTCATCTGCAAATCTGCTAATTTATATCTCCCCAGCTGAACACACATCGATTCGTCTGTGTCGTGACGAGGGTCTCGCAGACACCTTTTATGTCGGCTTACGAGAGTTTTCTATTTGTCCAGACGGGCCACATTCTATACTATGGGCGTTTCAACTTTAGTCTTAGACAATATGTATGGACGCTTGTATTATCTTTCTTTTCTGCCGAAGTATAAGATAAAATGCTCATGCACTAATTCATAAAACCTGTTCTATTTAGCAGATTATTTTACAAAAAACAGACAATTTTTGTTTAATATTTTTGTCAATATGTGCGTTTATAACTACAAATATAGCTACACAACTATAAGTATGTGTGTTACATACTTTCTATTTAGTAGTAACATTAAAAGTAACTGATTTTTATGTTCGTGGTACCTTATAAGGACACGACGCGTCTTTTCTAGCTAGTCTAAAGCTTTAGTTATTTTTTATTGTTTCTGAATAAGAAGACGAGCATGCCGTTCGCCTGATGGTAAGCGATACGACCGCCCATAAACAGTAACAACACCCTACAGGACTTTTAATCACAAAGCACTGTATGGCACTCCACTGCGCTCGTCATTCTGAGACATTGTGTTGTAAGTTCAGAACAATTAACAAAAAAATGATTTTTTTTGGTAAAAAGTTCACAAACATTCAATCATGCATGTTACAAGTAAATGGTATGACACTATACAATGATTTGTTTTTTTTTTTTTTAAGGCATCGATTGACGAGACGAGCATGCCGTTCACCTGATGGTAAGCAATACGACCACCCCTAAACAGTAGAAACACCATTCAGCACCTTGAGCTACAAAGCACCGTATGGCACTCCACTGCGCTCGTTATCCTGAGACGTAAGATGTTAAGTCTCATTATGTCCTGTAGTTACACTGGCTACATGCCTTTCAAACCGAAACACAACTGTGCATGAACACTGCTGCTTGGCGGTAGAAATAAACATTGCGGTGGTACCCACCCAGACGGACTCTTACATATGAGAGTCCTACCACCAGTGATTGTCATCTACTATGATAACCGAGGAACAGAGACACAGTCACAGAGAGAGCGGCAGACCACCAGCCCGACGGTCAGATGACATCGTAAGATGTGCCGGCAAACAGTGGATGATGCGTGCACAGCACGGGAAAATTGGCGTGATGGAGAGGAAGCCTATATAGCCAGCAATGGATAGAGATGGGCTGATTTGATTAGTATCATACGTGAATGACTGCCTCGTTGACGTAGGTGTTATGGTAGGCCTGCAATGCTGATATGTCGGGTTCGATCCCCAGGTTGAGCAAAGTGATATTGGATTTTTTCTATTCAGTGTCAGCCCGAAGTCTGGAACTTGTGCCCAATATGCCGATGGGCTCGCCCTCTAGCACATCATGGGACGGAATACGCACGGCGAAAACTTGGTGCATTAGTTACGCCTCTGCCTACTCCTTCGGGCATAGAAGGCGTGAGTGTCCGTATAATATATGAATCGGACATGCACTAGGTATTCTTAATAAGATACTTAAATACTGATATTTTTTTTCATTAATTAACTTAATTTATCTATACTTGCAAACTTTTTACTCAGCTATAATTAATCAATGTTGCGTCTTATTTGCTCTTTTATAACTAAACCAAGGCATATTAATCACTGCTTTGATAAAATATCTTTATAATTTTATTCTGTTATAAGTAATTATCATAATCATGAGTAATGTGGAGTAAAATGAGTGGATGAAAGTACACTGTAATTACCCTGTCGGGCCACTGAGGCCATGTTGGTAACATTGGATTTTTACTATTATAGTAATGTTGGATCTAAAGCCTAGCTGTTTCATTCGTGTTCAGGTAAAGTTAAGGCTCTTATCACACTCGCAAATTGAAAGCGAATTCACAGCGAGGCGATGCGCGTCCGTCCAGTGTAATAAGACCGTAACATTATTAACTTAAACTTGGTTAAATGGGATGGAACTCACGGCATTGGCTTTGACACTTCATCCCGTTCGCACTAAGCTGCAGATCAATATACACATAAGTTCGAAGTTGGAGGTGTCTGTTTGTGCTTTGCTACTTTTTATATTGGAAAATTACACAGTGACATTCATATCAAGGAACACTCAAGTAGAGCTAAGAGTAATACCTAAAAAAGTTATAAGGTAGCACAAAACCCACAGCACAATGTTTGCCGACAGTCTCGGTCATCGCTGCGCTATAATTACTTGTTGAGCGACCCCTTTTATATTCATAAGCCCTGGTGAGTCCATCAGAGTGCAGATTACACTAAAACGCTTGCCTAGGTTGCGGTCACCACTATAAAGCCGTGTATGGACTTGCAAGTTCTTACAAGAATATATTGCGCAAGAACTTCGGGACGCGTTTATACTAGCGGTAATATTTTAATAAGTATATACAAATAGGACTTGCCGAAAGCCTTGCAAGCTACAAGATTTGCAGAATAGCTTGCCCTGACTGTTTCCGCGGTAAAGATAGTCTGTGGAAGATAGCTTCTGCAAGCTTTCTTGCTAATATAAGCCTCGTTTAAAAACCTTTAAAGGAGGGCTTACACACATAATAAAACATTTAGAGATTGACTTCGCGGTACCTACACATTATTTTGGGCGATCGTGATACTCAATCATCAACCACGTAAAAACAAAACTTATCTAATATACCGAAGATAGGACTCTTAGAAAGTTGAAAACTCTGAAAATATTTGGGATATATAAGTATAATGATATTATTTTAAATATGTTTCGGTCACTCCATATACTCCTTACATGGGTTAGATAATTGAATAAAAATATATAACGAGATATATATGAAGAGCGACGATAGCCTAGTTGGGAATGGAACGGTCTACCGGGA
This sequence comes from Lapara coniferarum, assembly GCA_949316025.1. Lineage (NCBI taxonomy): Eukaryota > Metazoa > Arthropoda > Insecta > Lepidoptera > Sphingidae > Lapara > Lapara coniferarum. Next base: position 6,798,037 of record OX438921.1, read on the forward strand.
CATTGTCCGGAGGTTCAAACCCAAGGCACACACCTCTGACTTTTCAAAGTTATGTGTATATTGTATATCAATTATCGTTCGCTTTAACGGTGAAGGAATACATCGTGAGGAAACCTACATACCTGAGAATTTTCTATAAGAATTTCGAGGGTATGTGAAGTCTGCCAACCCGTATTAGGCCAGCGTGGTGGACTAAGGCCTGAACCCTCTCAGTAATAGAGGAGATCCGTGCTTAGCAGAGGGCAATCCTACTAATATTATAAAGGCGAAAGTTTGTAAGAATGTATGGATGTTTGGATGTTTGGATGTATGGATGTAAGGATGTTTGTTCCTCTTTCACGCAAAAACTACTGAACGGATTTCGATGAAATTTGGCACACGGGTAGATCATGTCCTGGATTAACACATAGGCTACTTTTTATCCCGGGAAAATATAAACCGGGACTTTTATCCCGGAAAAACTTTTTAATGCGGGCAGAGCCGCGGGCAAAAGCTAGTATATAATACAGGGCTGATTGCATATAACGAGATATATTAAATGAGCTGCAGCATCTACGCCGTAGCGTAGCGCGGCTGGGGCGGTCCGCCCCAGGCGACATTTTTTGGGGGCGACAAAATGCATAATATAAGAACTTTAGTTTTTTTTTATTTTCGTGGCGGGGGGAGCAGGGATGCACCATGGCTCTTATTAGTTGAAATGAGCGTTTTTTTGGTACCTTGGAGCGGCAAATTTCAGGTCTGCCCCGCGCGCCGCGTGGAACGAATCCACTCTACGCCACTGAATCTACGTAATTAGAAACATATACCTACCTGTCGCACTACAAAAGTCAAATGTAACAAAGTAAGACGAAAATAGTTCGGAACAAAACAAAGTCCCTGACTTCTGGCTATCTACTGTTCAAATACAACCAAAATAGCCCCCATAAAAATTATAAATATCAATATTATAATGATTTACGAGCTGAAAATATATTTTTATCGATTCGTGTTCAAGAAATTCCTACAGAATTATGCCGACAGTTGTAAATTAGATATATTGTCAACGGTGACACTGACAAGTTATCGCATGATCTTGTTGGGTGTAAATAAATTGAATTTACAAGCTTTACTCGAGTTTTGCCTACATTCTTCCGACGGATCATAAATATGTTCGAATAAAATGACGAAAGCAGTGACCATTTTGGCTGCCGGAAAATGAACTAGCAATTATTTTGAAAGAAAGAACACTTTAATATACATGAAATTGAAAGAAAGGTTAATACATGTTTTATTACTTGTGTTAAGAAGGTAATAAATGATTTATTTCAAAGTAAAATAGAAATCCGGATAACAAAAACTTTTTTTATGTATGAATTTCGTAATTGGAAATGTTATGAGGAAAAATAGGGATCTCTAGAAAAGTAGTTACGTGTGTGTTATTAATTATTCGCTTTAACGGTGAAGGAAAACATCGTGAGGAAACCTACATACCTGAGTATTTTCCATAAGAATTTCAAAGGTATGTGAAGTCTACCAACCCGCACTAGGTCGGCGTGGTGGACTAAGGCCCAAGTCCTAACCCGTCTCAGTAGTAGAGGAGGCCTGTGCTCAGCAGTGGGCAGTATATTAGTATATGATACCGAGCTGTTTGCATTACATTGCATGAGGAAAAATAGGGATCTCAATAAAAGTATACCATGACAGTGACTAGAGTAAGTCACAAAAATGTGCTGCAGCAACAGTCAAGGACACATACACATACACTCACGCCTGTTATCCCCGAAGGGGTAGGCAGAGGCGCAACTAGTTCACCCACTTTTCGCCGTTATTCCGTCCCATGATATTGTGATGGGGGCGAGCCTATCGCCATATCGGGCACAAATTCCAGACTCCGAGCTGATACTGAATAGAAAAACTCAATATCACTTTGCCCGACCCGGGAATCGAACCCGAGACCTCAGCATTGTAGTCGTACCTTATACAACTACGCCACCGAGGCAGTCAAGGAGCACCATAAAATTTCTTACTCTAAACTAAATTCACGGTTACGACATAAATACAATGGATTATGTTTTAATCACGTTTCAGTTGGAGACTTTTGAATAAATTGTTATAATCTCAAACGATTTATAACTTCAAACCTAACTTCAACCACCTCCATAATTTAAATAAAAATATTAATGGCCAATCTTAGTCACGTAGTATTAAAATTATGTTTCGTTCAATAATTTGGTGTGAATTTTCGGCGAGATCTCATAAATTATACAATAAGAAAAGTTCCAAGTCCCTTTATCGAATATCAACTGTTAGAAGCGTTAATATTTAAGTTGTATTGTTTTACAACTGACGACTTTAAAAAACGTTTTATGAACATATATTATCATAAAATTTTAAATAAAATTTTTAAATTCCTAAATACATATTAAATATTGATGTAGTATGTATGTAAGAATCACATTATACATATATTACATATACACTCACGCCTGTTATCCCCGAAGGGGTAGGCAGAGGCGCAACTACTGCACCCACTTTTCGCCGTTATTCCGTCCCATGATGTGATAGGGGGCGAGCCTATCGCCATATCGGGCACAAATTCCAGACTCCGAGCTGATACTGAATAGAAAAACTCAATATCACTTTGCCCGACCCGGGGATCGAACCCGAGACCTCAGCTTTGCAGTCGTACTGTAATACAACTACGCCACCGAGGCAGTCTATAATCACATTATATTTATGCATATAATTATTTTCACCTATAAAATATAGTACAAACAGTTACGTTTTCAACGAAAATAGTGTAGCAAACTAAATACACTATTAACTCAACTTTAGTTCCACACAAGAGCAAAACCGTTAAGCTTGAACTATAATTAATAAATAGAGTGACTGCAAGCCAAATCGTTATTTCAAATCATTTAAAATAAGGTAATTATAATTATAAGGATATATTATAAAGCATACATTTTTAAGGAAAATAGTTTGCTACTATAAGGTTTCATATTTAATCAGCTATTTTGTGTAAAGACGATAACATTTTATCTCAATATAAACCAGTGCAGATATTTTTGTTTAAAACATTTCTATGTATCATGTAGCTTCTTTGCAATATTTTTAGTTTTCGCCTTTTCCTCGTAGAGAAACTTTTAGCTCACTTACCAAAAAAAAACTTTCATCATCATCATCATCACCAGCCACATGACGTCTACTGCTGAACATAGGCCTCCCCCAAAGATTTCCAGATGGACCTGTCAAAAGCAGCCCGCATCCAACGCGTTCCTGCGGCCTTTACTAAGTCATCGGTCCACCAGGTGAACCGAAAATCTTTAATGAAGACAATTTTATATCGGAAACATTACGTTGGATATAAAAGGCTTCAACAGCGAACTTAAAGATCAATTGTTAAATGAGTGCTTAAAAGCTGCCATTTAAATGATTTATTTGTGTAGAAGATTTATTGCCAGTTGTAGAAACCGCAACAAGTGCCATTGAACTGCGTGCCAATTAATAAAATGTTGTTAAATTTTCAAGTTTTAAATTAATTTACACTGTACTCATTAAATTATTGAAGTTTTTATGTCTATACTCGCAAGTCTTTATTAGACTTCTTATATCTACATACATACTTATATAAATATAGTATCTTATTTACAAAATTCAATAACAATTTAGCTTGCATTACGTCCACAACGCCTTGTTCTGCCAGCTATGATTGAAATTACATTTATAATAACCCTTTGGTATTTTTATTAGGAGCTAGCTTGCAACATATAATCATTGCATTAAATCAAAACATGATTATAAAATGTATTAATGTGCTCTTTTATTTTACAAAAGTGATAGTGAAGCAACTACCACAAATACATTCGAAATTCAAACATCATTGGTTCCAAATATCATAATTTCTCAACACTACGGTACAGTCAAACACACAAACGTAATGAGCCATAAGTCCCGCTAATTTCAACAAAACCGGCTCAAATAGTAGCAGTAAATAGCGACCGCAAACATTTACCGAGAACTCCAGCCGCCCTAACCTACCGATGTGATGTACTTAACGCTCCTAATCAAATAGGGACACATACATGTTTGCTATTTTGTATTATAATACAAAATTATAATTTAGCCTTTTTTGCTATTGTATATAGATGTCAATTTAATACCGCTACTCAGGTATGACCACGAAGTAAAGAAAGGATGGAGAGAGTTTAGCATCAATTTACTAAGAAAACCAGTGTCGCCAAACTCACACATGCGTATATTCACATACTATCATCTTTTCATTATGATTGGCCAAAATCAGCAATAAACATAAAACGTATAATACAAAATCATTTGCATTAAATTTAACCTTAATGCCATTCCATAAACTTCATATTTTAAAAATTCACATAAATTCATACGATATTATTCCTTCAGCCTGAATTTTGATTTTAATTCGATTTCATTCCGCTACTCCACGCTAGATGGTATATAATGGTGATGGCATTCATAAGATCTCTATGGCTGTCGATTTAAGAAAAGTTATTGATTGACACCAAGTACGCTAAGCATGCGTTAATAGTGTTGCACCCATATGATACCTTTTTGTAAACCTATCGATGTTTTTTATTTTATGGCTAAAAATTATAAATAACATTAATTAATGAAATTGACTTATTACAAAAATATATAATATTATTTTGATGAGCGCCGGAAAAGATGTTGAAAATATCTTGAATAAAATTTTCACTCTGTAAATTAAAATTTATTTTTAGTATAGATTTTAAATTCTCAATTTAAAATTTCAATACATGCAAACATGCATGTTTAATTACATAATATATTACCTCCACAGTATTACAGTATAGCTAGTTTGCAATAAATTATAATGAGTATTTATACATATTATAGTAATTTCACTGCCGGAGTTAAATAGAGTAAAGTTTAACCTCTCGAGCCCCGACCGGCCCAATCGGGCCGGTCTGACAGCTTGTCAAACTCGATATGTGTGCGTGTTGACGCGCCTTATGTGTGTGCGTGTAGGTCGATTTTCGCGTGTTGACAGACACGCGAAAAATTGCGCTTGCGCCAGTGTGGCCAGCGCTATGTACGCAAGAGGTTAAGGAAAATGTCAACCTAATAATACCAGCCCTGTATTATATAATGCTCACTGCTGAGCACGGGCCTCCTCTACTCTTGAGAGGGTTTAAAGCCTTAGTCCACCACGCTAGCCTAGTGCGGGTTGGCAGACTTCACACACCCTCGAAATTCTTATGGAGGATTCTCAGGTTAACAGGTTTCCTCACGATGTTTTCCTTCACCGTTAAAGTGAACGATAATTGATAAATAATACACACGTAATTTTGAAAAGTCAGAGGCCTTGGGTTTCAAACCTCCGGACATTGTCTCGGTAGACTGTTCCATTCCCAACTAGGCTATCGTCCACTGTCAACCGGTAAGGGAAGAAAATATTTTTTAACGGTTGGCACAATTATGCCGGCCTAGTAGGCCGGACAAAAGACATTGAAGTTTGTTCCACAGTTTAATAGCACAATTACGAACTTCTTAACCTTTTGTTACGGGTTGAGATAGAAGAATACACTAAGCAATGGTTTCGCAAGCCAGCAGTCAGCACGTGCTTCACCTCAGGAAGTGTGAGGATGAGCAAAGGTTATACTTGTATTCAGTTATACTTTTTATATTTTTCTGTATAACATCGTTAGCTATATAATATGTATCTGCTACTATAACAGTGGGTTAAATAAAACAATACACACCTTTGAAGTTGATATTATATTTATTTACTTATCGGCTAAACTTAGCTCAAGACAGAAATACAACAAAACTGGGTTCCGGCTAATAAGGTAAGTTCTTCCACCTTACCTTATTAGCCGGAACCCGGTTTTGTTACATACTTTTTTCGTAATTTAAATACTTTTGTTGTTTCATTTCGAAAAATACCTATAAGAGTGTGTCGTCGATCCTCTAATGCAGAGTCAGGAATCACTGAGGCTTCATGCAGCAGGGGAAGATATCCTACTCTCTGGTGATGCAGGCAGTTTTAACTCTACCCGCGATAGACAAAGTGAATGAAAATTGTGCCTGAGGTTAAACTCCCGGGAATGAATAGAGAACCCGCAAAATCGGCAGGCCGGCGAGTATTCTCCTGTCAACTTCCGCGAAGTATTCCTGATATGTTCATCGTGCACTAGAACAAAACGCTCTTCGCCGTCACGGGGTCACTGATATGTATAGGACGGCTAAGCGACTACAGGTACAGGCTACAGGTACAGCTGATCATGGCGAACACTCCGCGGGGCCCTTGGCCAAGCCTTCGTAATTTATGGGCACATACGAGCCGGCGACGAAATTACGTGCTCACACGCTTGCCGCTCAAAAGGTCGAAGAGATGTCGTTCACCGGTAGGGTTGCAATCCCAACCAGAGATGAACTGAAATTGATATAACCAAAATTAGAACCAGACCACTCACAATTCTCAAATGTACGTTTTAAATCAAAGTAATTTTATTACAAATACTGCACACGTAATCATAGTTTTTAATACGTAGCATTTATTATTGTATGCAAACAAAACAAGCAGTTGTAAAACTGACAACACTACTCGCACTTGTTTTACAACACACGACTTGTAGGCCAAGGTACATAACCATACAGCCTTCAATCCGTTCATGTTTTACGAAAATAATTAGAGTATGGGGTTTGAAAGTTTTTATGCTACAACATAGCGCTTTAGTGAAAAATTGATAATTATCGATAACATTTTATCGACCATGCATGCATTAATTGAGTAGCGGTGACACTGTGAATTGGTGACAAATCATTCTAGAACAACTGATTTTCGTTTTCGAAAATTAACCTTATGATGAAAGAAATAAGAAACACTTTAAATTGTAATTTTTGTGCCATATTTGACATAGAAAATCAATATACATTTTTCAGCTAAATAAGCAATAAACCAGAAAATATTACTTACCGACGGTATGAAATACCTCTGTGGGACACATTTTTGCTATAGCTATGATTTCTGCATTCCAGAATAGCACAATAGGGCATTTTAATATTTTTAACTATTTTTTCTAGTTATTAAAGCTTTGACAATGCGTAATGACGACTGAGACCGCTCAAACGGGAGTTAGTGGTGCCTTGCTAACTAGAGGGTGAAAGGTTACGCCCACATTATAGTTCTATCTCTATCTCTGTTCTGTGGGTATGACCACATACATTTGTAATTTTATGTTAAAAATTTGTATTTTTCACAGATGCTAGTTAACACTCGTGCTCGAATAGGACATTTGACAAATTTATGTTGTTTACTTTTATTAAATGTGTACATCATATAAATTCTAACACAAAAGTATAAATTCAAATCCAGACAAAAATCAACAAGTTATAAGCGTTTGAATTTCGGTAAAAGGGTAACTGTCAAAAAACGAGAAACGAAGCGCAATATGAGATCGTGACGTCATCGGGTATAACGATGTATGCAAAAGAAAAAGATGAAGCGGTAACCCCACTACACGCCCACTCCCGCACTCTGAAATATTTGAAATATTAATTACTGGCCCGGCACTAGGCACCGACTCCAAAATTGATTACCATAATATAAGTAATGCTATTGTATATTCATTCATGTATTTCATTGATGTATTGGGTTTTTAATACGTCAATGATGTATTTATATAATATAGCAATTGAAATTAATCACGGAATATAGGTAATGTTAAATTATTTTTGTTAAAAATTTTTTTTCTATTTAACACTCTCTACTCAAATAGGGCTACATACTTTCATGTTTGCAATTTTGTATTATAATTTATTCTTTTAATTACACTGTATGTAATAATACGTATTAATACGTGTCTAATTAACATAATATCTTCTGAAATTGTTTCACGTATATACATGTTTTCCATTTTTCATTACAATTATGTTTGTCATTACAGTGCTGTTCCTAGGTGTGTGCAGAACGAATCCAAGTTCGGTAAATGATAAAAAAGTCGTGACCCAATTATTTTATATTTCGACCAGCTTTGGCTCGCGGCTCCGCCCGCGTGAAAAAGTTTTTCGGGGATAAAAGTCCCGCTATATATTTTACCGGGATAAAAAGTAGTCTGTCTTTTCTCAGGCTCAAGACCGTGCCGACCCAAGACGGCGCCTGTGTGCGAAATCTATGAAGCGCCTCTGATTTTTATCGTCCTGTTTCGACATTAATATTTTTTATTATTCAACATGGAGCATTTTTGTAAGTTTTAATTAAAAAAATTACCTTTTGTAAATCGTTTGTAATCTTACTAATATTATAAAGGCGAAAGTTTGTAAGAATGTCTGGATGTATGGATGTTTGTTACTCTTTCACGCAAAAACTACTGAACGGATTTCGATGAAATTTGGCACACGGGTAGATCATGTCTTAGATTAACACATACAAATCGCAGGAACGCCCTAGAAGCAGGCCTCTTTTGACAGGTCCATCTTGAAATCTTTGGGGGAGGCCTATGTTCAGCAGTGGACGTCATGTGGCTGATGATGATGATAAATCCTTTGGTAACTCTCATAACTCAAATTCTGTAAGAGAGTTACAAAACTAGAATGGGATATAAAATGGATACATGTAGTACAAACACAAACTGTCAATATCTTTATCCTTCCTACTTTGCCGTAGTCATGTAAAACACTCGTCACGTGAATAAATCGTTATATTTAAACTTGAAAATATTATGTCGGGTAAAGCATTTTTTTTATCGACACCACTCTTAACAGGTGCAAAACAGTACCTACTTGTCGTGCCCGTAAAAAATGGTTATTACCCCTTGTATTTGTTTTCAAACAGCTCTAATATTACAATGTACTATCAGGACCACATCACATTAAATCTTCACCTTAGAAATACAACTGAGAAAGCATTAAATATTTAATTGTTTGAACATCTAAATTACTTTGCGAAATTGTTTTCGCATTTATAATCGGTAAGTGAAAGTTCAGCAATCAGAGGCAACTTTCCGGGTCGGGCTTAGGTGCAAGTAAATATTAAAGCCCCTTTGGCTGCCTTCATTTTCTTCCCACTAATTTCATTTTACGTTTAGTCGGGCAACTTCTAATTTTGGTGTAGCAGTTCCTAATAAAATATGTATGAAATATTGGATTTATCCATAAAGTATTTTTTATGTAATTAATAATATGCAAATAAAAACTCATTAGTATCACTTGCGGAATTGACGCCACGCAAGGCGGTGGCTAAGGAGGGGCATTGTGGGGCAATGTCTACTTTTGAATACTAATGCCCTACCTTATTAATCGACTAATAATAAGCAAAGGACTGTAAAGGAGATTATGACGGAAAATAAATATGGATTCACGGATTTAAGGGGATTTTGATACACCTGCATATCACCAAACAATTATATAAGTATTAAACTGACTCACACATGTTCACAAATCAAGAAAGCTCAAAATCGATTGACCAGAACAGATAAGTAACATTTTTACTTCGCCCTACCTAACCACAGCTGCCCTACCTTAAATTCAAGTCTAGCTACGGGCTTGAATTGACGGTTGTTAGGCCTTACAAGACTCCAAAAGTCAGTATTAACTTCAGCAGCTATTTCAATTATAGGATAATAATATGTATAAAAATATTGCAAAAGGCAATGAAAAGCTTAAATGTGAACGCAATCTTCTATAATATTTTATTTTATAATTCCTAACTCAATCGAATTTGACAAAAAATTCTCGTCACAAAGTGAGCACTTGAGCTCCGTATCGCAAAAATGCACCAGGCAAGTATCAATCCAATCAACTTTTATCGCCTCCTGCTCTCCATCAAAGTGACGACACAAGAAATCACATTAGAACTGAACATAGCAGATGCTGTAACTCGTTAGCAAATAATTTATGTGGGAAAGTTAATTCAATTTATGAAGAGAAAACAACAAGATTTATCTTGGAGTTTATTTGAAGTGTTACGAGTATCTTTCGTATTTGCTCAATGTTTGTGCTTAATATTTTTCTGAACGAAAATATAAACTCTATTATATAAACACATCATAATTATATTTCTGTTTATTTATTTCAAATGTGAGAGACTTACAGCTATGTAAACCTTAACAACACTAGAATGGTTGACTGAAAGCCAATAACAAGCCTTCACTTGTAGAAATATTATAGTGTAAATTGAGTAAACAACTACTAATGCTTACGAGACAATTGGCGATAAAAATACTCAAGAAATAAAGAACACAAATAAAATATTTAAATTCCTTAACAAAGTTAAGGTTTATGCACCTTCTTGCCAAGGACACACTAGTTGTTAAGAGATCAAGATCGTTTTGGATGCATATTTTATTGACGTCTGCGCTTGCACGTACAATAAAGCTATTTTGCATGTAATTTGAAGACTCATTGAGTATGCGTAAAGGTGGATTGCAACGAATTGATTTACATGGGACATTGAAATGTAATCTATGTATAATAAAATAATAATAATACCAGCATTGTATTAATACTGTCCCACAGCTGGGCACGGGCCTCCTCTACTACTGAGAGAGCTTAGGCCTTAGTCCACCACGCTGGCCTAGTGCGGGTTGGTAGACTTCACATACCTTCGAAATTCTTATAAAGAACTTCTCAGGTATGCACGTTTCCTCACGATTTTTCCCTTCACCGTTAAAGCGAACGATAATTGATAAACAATACACACGTAAATTTTAAAAGTCAGAGGTGAGTGCCGTGGGTTTTGAACCTCCGGACATTGTCTCGGCAGACCGTTACATTTCCAACTAGGCTATCGTCCACTCTATATAATAATAATATAATTTAATCTCAAAATAACTTATAAGACCAAACACAGGATTTATGACTTCTCAATAAATAGGTAACACTCCCTTATCAGGTACCAAATTAACGAGCGACAATCCAATCTGGCTTACAGCGTTAATGTCAAATTGTCCAGCGTATTCCGCGGGCATCGATAAATTTGTTACGCTTCGGATTAATGGTAAGCAATTAAGATACGGAGTTTTAATTGGAACATTAAAACTGAATTTTTGGGTATATTCAATACCAGTTTTTGCTAGGGGTTTTGTCCGTGTGAAAGAGTTTTTCGGGATATAAAACCCGATAATTAAATAGTTTCCCGGGATAAAAGTATCCATGGGTAGTTTTTGAGTTGATCGTGTTTAGACAGACAGTCGTGGTGGAAGACTTTGCTTTATAGTAATACAAGCTTTTGCCCGCGGCTCCGCCCGCGTTAAAAAGTTTTTCCGGTATAAAAGTCCCACTTTATATTTTCCCGTTTTAAAAAGTAGCCTATGTGTTAATCCAGGACATGATCTACCCGCATGCCAAATTCTAAATCTGATCGGTAGTTTTTACGTGAAAGAGGAACAAACACCCATACATCCATACATTCTTACAAACTTTCGCTTTTATAATATCAGTAGGATGTAAGGATCTCGATTTTTTTATGCGAGAAGAACAAGTCGCTCGTTTGACGATGCCGCAACTGCTCATAAAGTAGCAACATAATTTACATTTCTAAAAGCTTAGCACACTACTGCGCTCATTCTCGGACATTAAATATTAACTCAAATACTTACTACAAGCTAAACTTTACACTTAGTAATTAACTTATAGTGTAGTATTCGCTAAGCGCCCCTTTATGCGCCGCATGAATTCTTTATGCGAACCTAATAAGGGAACAAATGCGTACAACTATTTCGTCCGACCATTTTACGTACGAGACGAGCCCTACTTTAGTCAAAAATACGAAGTGTACATAGTTAATGAGCTCTGAAATGAAAGGGAGTTATGTACGTCGAAGTACGGACCTATTGTCAGTTATGTAAAAGGAAACTTCAATTCCTCACTAGGAAACCTTAAAAATAACATTAGTGAAAACTTCAAAAAGGACTTTATAAAATGCTCTATTAAGATGTAGAAAAGTATGCATTTAATAAAGTACACCAAACCTAATAAAACTTAACAAAATAACAATTCTCAAAACATAAGAAATATTTTTTTTATTGCATTGAATGACGAGACGAGCATGCTGTTCGCCTAATGGTAAGCTATACGACCACCCACAAACAGTAGAAAGACTATCCAGCACCTTGAGTAACAGTACTGTGTAGGTACAGTTAAACTACTGTGTGGCATCCCACTGCGCTCGGCCTCCTGAGACATAAGATGTCAAGTCTCGTTATGTCGAGTAGTTATACTGGCTACAATGTTCTTCAAACCGAAACACAACAGTGCATGCATACTGCTGCTTGGCTGTAGAAATAGACATTGCGGTGGTACCCACCCAGACGGACTCTACATATGAAAGACCTACGACCAGTAATATAAAAAATATACCGTTTTAAAATTCTTATCCGTGTACTCATACAACCATTACTGATGTAATCTCTTTTCACATTTCAAACGCGCGCTAAGGCTGTGAAATCCGCACCTGGTGTTGAGCCAAAAAGCTTACTTCCCACAAATCGTTGGCTGACTGCAGACTAAATTTGTATGAAAATGCACGTTCAAAATACATGTACGGATTCACCTTATTTAGCAGCACGGTAGTCTGAGAGGCGTATGTTGCATTTTTTACATGAATGCTACTTCATTTTTCAGTTTGTTATGTTTTTTATTTATATCTTTACGACTATATCCTCAATGGGTACGAAGACGTGCAACTAATGGACCCTGAGGTTGGTATCATGTAGATATTGGATATGTTGTTACATCGTCACCACATAAATATAATAAGTTAATAAATAAATGAGGGACCCCGACAAAGTGGTGCGCACTTTGCAAACCGCCGCCGACGAACTCGGTGAGTGGTTCCGCAAATGGCGAATCACCGTCAATCCCACCAAAAGTCAGGCCATCCTTTTCACTCGGAAAAGGAAAGTCCATGTCCCTCACTTTTCAGTCCGCATGTCCGACCAGGTTATTCCCTGGAAGGGCCAAGCCAAATATTTAGGAGTAACCCTTGATCAGAGGTTGACCTTCATCCCACACGTAAATGCGGTACGCGCGCGAGCCGCATTCGCGATGAGCCAGCTTCACTGGCTCCTAAACAAAAATAGTAAGATGTCAATCCGCAACAAGATTAGGATCTTTAAAACATGCATCCGTCCGATAATGACATACGCGTCGCCCGTATTCGCTCATTTACCGCCCGGTCGCCTTCAGCGAATGCAGGTGCTCCAAAATCGATTCTTACGACATGCACTTGGTGCCCCGTGGTACGTTCGCAATCGCAACCTCCACGTGGACACCAATATGCCGACCATCAGGCACTTTATGCAGTGCGCCAGCAGACGCTATTTCGACAGGGCGGTAAACCACCCGAACACGCTTATCCGTAAAGCGTCTATATATACTCCATTTGACCGCGCCAAATGGAGACGACCGCGATCAGTCCTGACCGATCCAGAGGACGAAATCACTCTCGCTTTACGCGAAAAGAACGAGCACTTAAAGCTCATACACTCCACAAGACCGCTGTACCGTCCTCGCCGTCGAGGACCTCGTCGCGTTCCCCATAACCCTGCCCTCTCGTAGCAGTTCCGGCCCGCGTGCCGAAGACTACAATCAACACGTAAAATAGGATTAGGTTAAAAACCATCTTCCCCAAACGCTGATGTCTTATCCTCTCAGTGGCCGCCCTGAGCCGAGGTCGTGACCCATTAGTGGGTCGCCCTCAGCGTGGTCGCTTAAATTAAGGGTTGCGAGCGCCTTCTGCGCTCACCCACAAGACCGGTGTTCTTGTATAAGCCGACCCTCGTCAGGCTAACAAGAGTTTAGTCAGGGACAAAAAAAAAAAAAAAAAAAAAAAAAGCGCCTTCTGCGCTCACCCACAAGACCGGTGTTCTTGTATAAGCCGACCCTCGTCAGGCTAACAAGAGTTTAGTCAGGGACAAAAAAAAAAAAAAAAAAAAAATGAGGGCAAACAATTGTTGCTCAAATATTGCTTTATGAACTCAGATCAATTTATTTTATCAGATTTACCCGCATGAACGTATTCTGTATTCAAAGTACAGATGTGATTATATTTATAAATTTATAGAAAAAAAAGACTTGTGGTACTAGGAGACTGCCGCGGTCTATTGCATAGCATTTTTTATCAACTTATGTAAATATAATTATTTTTTTTCTATTGTCCAAATTTCACTCGTGCCCTAACGCCGAAACTCTAAGCAGGCGTGAGTGACCAGATTGCGGGGCGAAGAGGGGGATTACGCATGCGCAGTAACGCTGATACAACCAGTGCCACCTAGAGGCGAGTTGTTGAACTAAAGAGACAAGCGTGATATTTCAAAAAGTCATTAAAAGTTCTGCTATTCATCGACAGATGGCAAAACTAAAAAGTATCACCGCTGTGCCGGTCGGAGTGAGGGGTGTTAGGTTATTTTCGTTACGGGATTAGTGAATTCGGTCTCCACGCTCAAGACCCGCGATAGAAGCTATGCAATAGCTAAAAAAAAAACAATTTCAACATCATCACAAAATTGTCACCAAAAATACATATTTATTTCTAACAGATTTTGTTTAAAATTTATTTTACCGCAATTTTTAAATCCATTATAACCATTTTATGTAACGCTCCCTTAACTCAAATGACTGCGCAATTTTTATTCAATGAAAATAAATGAAAACCGGCGACTCACGGATCTCTACTACGAAAACAAATTAACGGTCTGAAGTTAAATTTGTTTCGTATTAATGTTCTCTTGACTAGTCGCATATTTAAACGTTGAAGTGTAAAAGCGATTATTTTTTTCATTTAACTTTTGTCTATGACTATTTACAGAATTTCGGGTCTTATTTGTCTTATAAAAATCAATTAATAGCTGTAGGAGACGATCTTATTAATTTTGTAAATTTGATGTACTTCATTCATACTTTATTTTGTAAAAAGTATTTGAAGCACAAAATAGAGTTTGAAGATTGATGAATTTTGTCTGAAAGTTTAGATTTTTGGACATCGCAGAGATTTCCTACCGCAGTGAACTGAATATTGCAAACTAAAAGATATATTGTTTAGTTCTTAGAATGAAGGGGGCGTAGCTCAGATGGTAGAGAGCTCGCTTAGCATGCTAGCGGTACCGGAATCGATACCAGACGCCTCCAATAAATCGCTAGTCCCTTATTTATAAAAATATAATAAAAAAGGGACTCATATAACAGCTTTGTCCTTTTTCTGCTTGAATATGGCTGTGTTTGAACTATTGTTTTATTGAGTACTTCGTTTTAAGTAATTTTATAACGATAACCCCATTTTCTATTTTTTTGAATTGTGTCGTTTTCATCCTAAAGGTGCGATTAATGTGTTTTTGTACTCAATACACAATATAAAATTTTGGTGTGAGGTATTTATTAGAAGTTAACGTAAATGTGTGAACTCATCGATTTTTATGACACATTTGGCCAAATTCAGAGTTAAAATAAAATCTCAGTTTTATCCAAGAAAAGCTTGGGTTTCTATTCCAAAAAAGTGACTCCGGCAGCAAACACATATTTTCATACACAATCAAACGTAATCTTAATAACAAAATTTTATTTTTATTGTGTTGTATTTATTTACTTCCGTAATTCTGAGTGCCAGTGCTGTGTTTTTTATCCACATTATTTTTGGCCCGCGTTCGCATTTGACTTAATAACATCGTCCCAGGAATTCCTATTTTTAGTGGCGCGATTTACGTGCAAATGCGCATGTAATAAATAACTATTACTGTAATTTTCAATTAAAATTTATCAAATCAAATGAAGTTAAATAAATAGTTTAATAAATCTTATTTTTCTTGATAGACACATAAAAATATAAATACTCTATTTTGCTATTAGAAATAGCAAGCTTGATGGATTAAGTAAAATTTAGCTAATATTGCGATCATCCAAATTGATTACACTAATTACGTTTGCTGCGGCCGGAGGTCCGAAAAAAAACCAAATTTACTTAAAACGAAATTTAATTAAAGAGTAAAATTACAATTAATTACTTATTACTATTCATTACGATAATGAGCGCATCTGAAGATTGATGGCTAGTATATATATGAAATAAATCTTCGGGTCAGCACTTTCCATGTTTTTGGTATTGGCGTGGTGACTGTCAGAGGTAGTGATGAGTCAGCGGTCTTCATATATTAGACATACGTAATTCCTCCGCCCTTAGAACGGCAACTATTTTAAGACGTTTAGTGAAAATGTTGCCGGAATATTCTCTGGATTTCTGCATGACATTGTTTCTGGTTGCTGGTCTTCCTTTTTGATGGTGTAGTTTCTCCATGGTGTGCTATAACGTCTTATTGCGAGGATAATGATGAGAGCACTTGCAATTAATAGTACAACATAAAATGGTATAGTTGTATGATATAGCGGGCTTGCTTGCAGGTTGTGGAGATGTATCGGGCTCTGCATTGACACTTTTTCATTGATGTCGTGAAGATTTTGTAGATTAATGGAATTCAAATTAATATGGGGTGCTATCTTGGTTTGTTTCTCTGAATCATAGGGTATTTTCATCAATTTAAGAGGCTGTCCTTCCAATATGCTGGTATCACTTGTGATGGTGAATTCGGGGGTCTTCAATTGGCAAGATTGTGGAATCGTGGCGAGATAACTTCCTTGAAGCGTAGTGAAGTCATGTCTCGTGCAGATCAGCTGTACTTGTGTATGATGCGGAAAAGACAGGACGTAGTGCTGCTCGTCGAGTTTCTCCATTGCTTCTTTTGCTAAGGTGACCGATGCAAATTGGCAGGATTCTTTAAGGATTTGGTTGTGTATCAGCTCGCTAATGCAGTCAGGTTTGGTGCGGGTTTGATGATTGAGTCCCTTTTCGCAGATGTACCACTCGCTTGACTTCGGACATTCTGTCTCTATGTACACGAATGATATCTTGTTCGTTGCTAATAAAGGATAGGTTGGGATAAGAGCCTGTGAGTTTTTATTGGGTACTATAGTGAGTTTGTATAAATCAAAAATATCTTTGGAGACTATAGGGAACTTAAAAGTGAAAACTATTTGTCTATTATTATAATAATATCCCGGTTTAATTATATTATAATATTCTCTTAATTCTAGATCTAGGATTTGATCTGATCCGTAGATAGTTCTTAGTTTACCTATCATGGAATCTAAAATACTTATGTCTATCATAGAATGATGTACGCTCGATGCGTGTATAAAAACTAACATATTTTCTACTCTTAATAATTCTAACATTAAATCTTCTATATTTCCTGAGATTATTTCTAGGAGTTGAGCGAATTTGGCGTATTTTATCAAATTATCGTCTTTGTAAGCGTTACTGTTCAATATCAATGCTAGAGTACTATTAATTTTTGTTTGGTTTTCTAATAGTTTCTCTAGTGAATCGGTATGTTGAGACATCCATTCTTTACTAATGCTAATGTGGCTATTAAACTCTGATACCATTTTTTCTTGATTAAGCTGCAAGTTTTTGATGGCTTCATTATATGTCAAAGCGTCGCCGTGGTCTAAATTACCAGTTATACTTTTTATGACTGAACCTAGGCTATCTACAAGACCTCTTTTAGCTCGTTTTGGTTCTAGGGTTCGCAGTTGGTCTAATACTTTATCGAGTTTGTTGTTAAGGTGTTCTATCTGATATTCGTAGAGTAAGTATGTGCCATTTGGTAACTGTTCTTGGAAGGTTCGTAGTTGTGTTTGTAAAGAATAAGTTTTGTCTCGGATGTCATTCGTTTGAACGTATTGTAGAAAGGTATGGTAGTGCGTCGTTAGTCTCGTTGGTCCAAGTCGATACGGTAGTAATCCTGGTCCGTCAGCTAAGCTTTCAAGTTTTATCTCCAGTGGTCGGATCGATTGAAGGGTCATCATTAATAGGGTTCTGAAACAAGTTGGCCGATTTAGGAACGCGTTTTAACCGTGATTTTGCTACTGGACCACGTTTTTTGGATGTGTAAATATGTATGGGTAGATCGGCTAGAACATTGTCTTGTGTGTAACGAGGGGCAGTTTTTTGACGACTAGCAGAGGGATTTTTTATAAAAATTTGCTGCTGAGGTACATAAGTAATTTCGGGCTCGCGGTCCTTATTTCGCCTATCTATCAAAGAGGCTCTATTAGCGAGGGAGGAGTCGTTGATGATGTCATATATCCTTTTCATTTGGTCTCTGTGGGTTTGAACATATTGCTGTAGTAGTTGTTGTGTAATATCAATGTCGAGGCAATCCCTGGCGTCAAAATGTCCTGTCAGTAAATCAAAAGGCCTACACCTGGTGAAGCTGTGAATGGAACTATTGTAGGCTATAATTGCATATGGCATAAGATTAACAATTGGTTCGTCTCGGTGTTGCAGTTTCAACAAACGGAGATGCTCTAAGATAGTAGAATGAAACCGTTCAATATTACCGTTATCGTTAGGGGAGTGTGCTAAAATACGGTGGTGATTTATTTTATGGAGCCGGGTAAATTCCAAGAATAATTGGTTCGTGAATTCAGTTCCGTTATCAGTTATGAGGGTGACCGGTACACCATGATGGGTACAATATTTTAATAGGGCCTGTAAAATACTAATTGCCGTTCCGTCTCGTATGTGATATGCTTGTCCGTATTTAGTAAAAACATCTACAAAGGTGATATATTTTTCACTCTGGACTGTAAAGAGGTCCATGTGAACAATGTGGAAGGGTTTAGTGGCTGGTGGCACTAAGTTAAATTGGGGTCTTACTGGATTTCTGTCATATTTAGCCTGACCACAGATGGTGCATTCGTTTATGAATTTTGTAATACTGTCCTTCATTTTAGGCCAGTAGTATTTGTGAGATAGGGCTAGGTAACATTCATTAATACCACGATGATTTGTTTTTCCATCATGATAGTGGCGAATGATCTCTTGTTGGCGTAGGTACTCCTTAACATTTTCCAGTTCGGTTTTTGTTAGGACAAGGTTCATTGCTGAACTTCTGAATTTATCCTGCAGTATTGGTATAATTGAATACATGGCCAGAGGAGGGCTGATTATCAGGCCTGTTTTAATCTTAGGGTTGACGTATTCTTTAATTGCATTTACAACGTCTTCCTCTAAGTTGGATTCTGACAGCTGAATGGAGATACGCGTGTGGGTGTCAAATGGTTTTGTCATGACTGCTCGCTTTTTTGCGATGTTAACTAAAGTGAGGCATATTTGTCGATGGAACTTATTAAGTGGTTCGTCTGTGATAGGAATTTCCAGAATTGGGTTCTCGTTACTGGTGTGAACAGTGTCAGTCAGTTTTGCGTGTGTTATTATTTGTTCGGAGGGGTTGCCCATTAAGGAGTTCAATTCGTCTATCTCTTCGATTAGCGATTTGACATCTCCAGTGTGAATTTCTATTCGGGAAAGAGCATCAGCATTTGTATTGCTGTTGCCTTTCTTATAGATAACTGAGAAATCGTATTCGCTTAATTTAAGTCGCCATCTCGTAAGACGAGAATTTGGCTCCTTTAGATTCATCATCCACTGTAATGGTTTGTGGTCAGTGATGATTTTGAATTTTCTACCGAACAAATAAGGCCGGAAGTATTTTGTGGCCCACACTATAGCAAGAAGCTCTTTTTCTATAGTGCTGTAATTCATTTCACTGTCGTTCAACGTACGTGAAGCATAGCATATAGGTTTATCTGATCCGATAGGACCTTGTGATAATATGGCCCCTAATGCTACGTTGGATGCATCGGTCGTAAGGTTGAACTCTCTATTAAAATCTGGATACTGGAGGATGGGATCATTGGTAAGAAGGGTCTTACATTTTTCGAACGCATTGGTGTATTCTGAGTCGATAAGAACTCTTCTATTCTTTTTTAAGCAATTAGTTAGTGGTTTGGTGATGCGGGCAAAATCTGGTATGAACTTTCGGTAATAACCCAGAAGTCCTAGGAACTGTTTGATTTCCTTTGGAGTCTTTGGGATGGGGTATTTCTTAATGGCTGAAATCTTGTCAGGGTTAGGCTTAATACCGTCTCTAGAAATTATGTGTCCGAGATAAGCGGTTTCGAGTTTGAGAAATTCCGATTTGTCCATCTGAATTTTAAAGTTAGACTCACGAAGTCTCTCAAAGACTCTTTCAAGATTAATCATGTGTTCCTGCAGAGATGTGCTAAACACTATGATGTCATCGAGGTAGACCAAGCATATCTCGTTTTGAAGTCCCCTAAGGACATTATCCATAACACGTTGAAACGTGGATGGAGAATTCTTGAGACCCATGGGCATTCGAAGAAATTCGAAGTGTCCATGTTCGACGTTAAACGCTGTCTTATGTATGTCCTGAGGGTCCATTTCTACCTGGTAGAAACCACTTGCCAAATCTAAGGTGGTGAAGTATTGGCATTTGCCTAATTTATCAAGAACATCAGTTATGTTCGGGATAGGGTATTTATCATCAAGTGTTTTTTCATTCACTTTACGGAAATCGACTACAATGCGCCACTTTTGTTTCCCGGAGGCGTCCAATTTCTTTGGTACTACCCAAATAGGGGAGCTCCAGGCAGATTCGGATGGTCGTATAATCCCTTGCTCTAACATTTTTCCTATCTGGTCCCTAACTTCTTGACGATGTATAAATGGGTAGCGATAGCTCTTAGTGTGAACTGGCATTTCGTCGTGGGTACGAATACGGTGTTTTATTTTATTGGTGAATGATAAGGCTTCCCCTTCCATATAGAACACGTCCGAATAGCGAGAACAGAGAACTATGAGGTTAGCCTTTTCTTCCTCATTTAAATGGTTAGTTCGCAACCGCGAAATTACGTCTCGTGCGCGTGCCGATGCTTGTTTCGTACGCGTGCACTCAATATTAAATAATTCTGCGTGTGCAGGCCGGTCAAGTGAGAATATAACATCGTTTGGTGTCGGGTTTTCTATCTCTAAATAGCCACGGTTGTTAATGACTGTGGTGATACATTCGTGAATTATACAGTTACAGAGTACTTGTTCTGGAATGAAAACATCACCGTCGGAAGAATCGATGGGGATACGAATGATTTTCGAGGTCCCTGCTGGAATAATATCTTCGTACAGATTTACGTTACGCGAGTTATACATCCGAATTGGGTTGGTTGCAGCTCGGGTCAACAGTTGACCTTCTCTCAAGTCAATTCGAGCCTCCCATTTACTTAATAGATCTAATCCTATCAGTCCGTCAAAGTAATCATGAAACCGATAAACAAATAGTTTCATATTACCGGCGTCATTGAACTCTGTAAAACACGGTAGCGTAATAGAATAATTATTTCTACTCGTAGCGTGTATGTTTGTTACCTCGAACGGATCGAAATCTAGGGAGAAATCCGAAAAGTACCTTTCAACGGCCTCGGGGCTTATAAACGATTGATTAGCTCCTGTATCTATGAGTAATTTTAGGGGTGGATTCGCAATCTGTATATACGGCAACTGCCTTTGAGTTTGGATATTCAATTCTATGGTTGTTTTGGTGGGCGTGAGGTATCCTGAAAATCCTGATCAGAATGGATGGGGCCTGCTTGTTGGTTGGGTCCGTCCGTTGGTTGTTCGTCATTGGGTGATTGGCAAAAAGAAAAGTCATGAGCAACGCCAGGTGCATAGACAGTATCGTAATTGCTATAGTTGTTTTCGTAATCGTACTCCGGTTGGTAACAGTCACTGTAATATGAGTAGTAATCGTCGTATGACACACAATCGTTAATATTAGCTTCTCGGGATTTAAAGTAATTATTCGGTGGAGGGTTTCCCGATTTACTCCAATCATGACCTGTTAACATGCTTGTATGCGGCAATGCTTTGGGGGTGAAATTTTGGACTCCACTCATTGGTTGTGGGGGTCGTTGGAATTGGGGGTTTGGACGAGGTGGCATACGGAAGATATTGCTTCGAGGGTTGTAGTTAGGTGGTGGTGCGCCAAATATTTTCTGGGTATTGGTAGGCATGCGGTTTTGAGGTTCCCTAAATTTGAAAGGTTGAGGTGGAGGTAACATAGGCCTTTGCCCCATCGGTGCTGGCCAGTTGGGCATTGAAAAATTAGGGTTTCGAGGTTGTGGGGGTGTAAACGTTATTGGTGGTACTGGTAAGTTAAACTTGGCTTGGGGATGATTTTTAGCGGGGTTACTACGTTGGTGGAGGTACATGATATTTAATTCTTCTTGTACGTACTCTAAAGCCTTTTCAATAGATGGGGGTCGCATGCAACGAATACGTGATCCTAAAGGCTCCTTTAAACCGCGAACATAAGCTTGCATTGTGACCTTTTTATACAGGTTGCGTTTTGCCTCTACTGTGGTGGCTACGGACTCGTGCAATGTTACATAGGTCATGATAGTGCTGAATAGTGTTTGGCAATGGTCGTAGAACTCTTGCGGTGTCTTATTACCCTGCGTAGCTATAGAGAGGTCATTGTACAGAGCCGTTTCATCACGTTGATCGGAAAAATTATTGATTAGAGCTGTTCTAATGCCTAACCAATTATCTGGTATACCGTTCGCGTTTAGGGTGCATGCAGCGGTTCCTTTAATTTTATTTAAAATCCCGTTTATAAGGCATACGTTGGAAAATTCACTTCCCGTGGCCTGGCTTACGTACTGAGAAACAAGTTGGTCACATATATTAATGAATCTTGTTAAGATGTTAGGATTCCCGTCGAATTCCGGGACAAGGCGGAGGGCCTTATAGATTGTATCGGGGTCGGTAGCCATTTCTAATTCTAAATTCTTTGTACCTAACTCTAAATATATATCTCTATTACTATCTACTGTTTGACGGCGAGTCTGTCGAGTTTCAGACTTCCGATCCCTAAATGCTCTAGGGTGATAAATTTTGGTAGTGAGGGGTAACTAGGATTAACAAGGAAGCAACACAAGAACAATTCAAGTGTACTTACAATATTTTCTTCATAATCTGGCTTCTCTCGTGAATCGAAGTCTGGATTCGCCTCCTGGTCTGCAGTGGGTCCGTAAGTTCTGGATACTCGAGTATGAGACTTGAAAGCCTGCCCGGGCGGCTTCGCGAACGCGTATTCGATTTTTGAATTTTATTCGTCGCGTACCGGCCCGCGAGTATCCTACCGACTGCGCCAATTACGTTTGCTGCGGCCGGAGGTCCGAAAAAAAACCAAATTTACTTAAAACGAAATTTAATTAAAGAGTAAAATTACAATTAATTACTTATTACTATTCATTACGATAATGAGCGCATCTGAAGATTGATGGCTAGTATATATATGAAATAAATCTTCGGGTCAGCACTTTCCATGTTTTTGGTATTGGCGTGGTGACTGTCAGAGGTAGTGATGAGTCAGCGGTCTTCATATATTAGACATACGTAATTCACTACAGTGAAAAGCACTTTACGAAAATATTTTAATTGAATGTTTGACGTCGCCCCTCAGAGATCACAGACTCGCATAGATTCATAATGTGGCTGAAACGATGCCTTATACTTTCGAACGCGACTGTTTCTATTACTATTTTAGCAATCATTTAAAATATTTTTTGAGAAAATTATGAGAAAATATTATAGCAATACTTTAAAGTTTTTTGGTAGGATTCTAAATTATAAAAGAGGCTACAAATGTGTTCTCAGTTCGTTATAGAGATTTGATAGGAAAGTAACCTCGTGTATTCACAGTGAAATAAACTGTATCAATTAGTGAATAGTGGTCTTCTTTTACAACAATATGAATTCTCTGCGCCTGGTGTTAGGCGAAGTTATTACCAATTGGTAACAAGTATGTTCTAACGCATTTTATACAGGAGTTTTGCTATTTCACTGTAGATTATGTTACTGACGAACAGGCTCAATGTTTTTGTATGAAAATTTTCCCAATGTCCTCTCTATATAATCTTACAACTCTTTGGGTGTGTAGTGAAGCTCAAGGAAAAGAGGACCAGTAACAAATTATGTCAGTGATGGTGAGCACAATTTATACCAGTCTGATTTGATTTATTGTTTAACGCCCTAATTTCTGATTGAAAAACAGCCAAAAATCCTATTTCTTTGCCTGAATTTTTTTTTGTGATATATCTTATGACTTTTACGTTAGTTTTAATGGTCTCGAAGAACAGCGGATGAGGCGGGACGGTGACGTGAAGCTTGTGTTGAATTCTATGAAAATCGAGCGTCAAGCGCGGATCTGTGGGGCTAGGATGTGAAAAAAAACACGATGCGTCTCCACTTCGTTTTATTGTGATTGGTTGAGAGACTGACGTGTCGTCGGTCTCTCGATCAATCACAAACATCAAAATACCCATACGTCACTCTCTCAACCAATCACAATAAAACGACGCGGAGACGCATCGTGTTTTTTTTTCACATCCTAGCCCCCCTGGGTCATCTATATACATTAAAGTGAAAGGTCACTCACTCATTCATCGCGTAATCTCAGAAACTACAAGTGCTATGAGTCTCTATTTTTGCATAGAGGTTCCTTTTAGGTCGTAAGAGCTCACTATGACGGGATTTTGCTAAATTCAAGCCCTAAGGGGCTAAAAATGGGTGGCAAAATTTGTATGAAACTTCTATAGTTTCAATAATACGTTTCACTATAAAACTCCAAAGTGTTATACTTGTTATCGCGGCAAAATATTTTTCCTAGAAAAACTTTTACATGCGAGTAGAGCCGCGGGTAAATGCTAGTATTCTATATTAAATAGTACATCACAACTATACAGTGGGTTCTGAATGTCTCCAAAAAATGCAACTCGAAGTCGATGTCGTTTAATTTTGATGTTTGTGATTGATCAAGATACGTCAGTGACGTTTGTCTCTCGACCAATCCCAATAAATTGAATCGGAGTCGTGTCGTATACTTTAACCATATTCTAAGCCCACAGCGTCTCGTCCTATCCCCTGTTTGTCGAAACCATTACTTTTACTGTTTAGAATGGCACTGGTTGTAACTAGTGAAACACTGTTTTGTGTTGAAAATGAAACATAAAAACCATGTATAAAATGGAGGCGCCGGGTATCGATCCCGGTACCTCTCGCATGCTAAGCGAGCGCTCTACCATCTGAGCCACGCCCCCGATGACAATAGCTTACGAAATAACACTACAGGACACTCCAAACAATTTATAATTTTGTTTTACCGCTAGATTACCATACACATTCTATGAATTACTAGTATTTACTTTCGGTTCCGTCCGCGTGAAATAGTTTTTCCGGGATAAAAATATTTTCCCGGGATAAAAAAGCATCTAATCTTCAGCTTTATAATATTCAGTATAGATAAAAGTATTACCTATTCTTCTAAATTTAATTGCACATTTTTATTTATACATTTTCTAACTACAAAATTCTATACATATTGTTTTACGAACTGAAATCGGAATCGAGCTTAAACTGCTTATTACGCACTAATAGTAATTACTAATTTCTAATCACAGTACACGTAACAATTAAATTGCTTGAAATAAAACTACAACTTTTGAATATCCACTTCCATTTCACAATCCTAACCTAGATAGGTAGGGCCGCCGAGGGTGGATGCGTGCATGACGTCACTTCCGCCGCTCCACATCCGGCCTCGCTCTTTGCACCACCTGGTCGCACAAAGCAGCCTTATTTCGCATTTCTTTGAAAATATAACGCTTAGGCCACATTTGGCTTAGACTGAATTTTTACTGCACAAAGTAACTATGGTAATGTTTTCGGGTGTATGCCTTCTTTAGCCCTCTCTAGGCGGTACACATTATATAGCCTGACCAAGAAAGTAATATAACTGATAGGGCTTTTTGTTTCATTTTGAAATTTACCAAATCTAGTTACGCGGTATAGCACTATGGCGACGATATACCGGGTGGAAGGGAAACGCTCTCGGAAACGAATACAGGTGATAGTATTGGTGGTTCCTGACTTGATGGCACTAAAAAAATCGCGATCGCATTGTTACAATTTTAGTAGGATTTTCTCAAATTTCTGTACAGCTTCACGTATGGATAGATAAATCAAACTATTATTCTGAAAAACATAATAAAAAAGGTCAATATTTAAAAAAAATCGTAATGAAACACGTACATCAGCTGACGGGTTAACGACCGCGGGCTGGTGCCGGAGCAGCGCGGCGGGCGCCCAGTTTTTTGTACGCTTTACATTGCGCGCGCATGAATTACGGAAATACTAAAATCATAAGTATTATCGCTTAGCTTTGCAAATAAATATAGTTTTTCGTTAATGTTATGGTTCTTCTCTCTTACCGTTCCGGTATAGAGAGTGTTTCCCTTCCACCCGGTATACCTTTAACATCGAGGTTTTTCTTTTACCTAGTTAGGCTGTAATATGAATACATTTATAAATCTTCGGATATTTTTAAGGCTCATTATTCAGATATAACCTAAAAGTATATTTTACTCCCCTTTTCTCCTTCAGCTTTTAGATATTCACTACTGAACATGATGGGATTCTGCTCCCCCTCAGTTTAATTTTATTATCAGCCCTCTACTAAGATGGGGCAAATCATAAATTTATCGAATTAAACTACGGAATTACTTAATTGCCTCAATAGTTGTATGCGTTACATAAAAACGCCCAATAATAATGAATTAAAGATTTAGATACATTAACATACACACATATACATATACACTCACGCCTGTTATCCCCGAAGGGGTAGGCAGAGGCGCAACTAGTGCACCCACTTTTCGCCGTTATTCCGTCCCATGATGTGATAGGGGGCGAACCTATCGCCATATCGGGCACAAATTCCAGACTCCGAGCTGATACTGAATAGAAAAACTCAATGTAACTTTGCCCGACCCGGGGATCGAACCCGGGAACTCAGCTTTGCAGTCGTAATGTAATACAACTACGCCACCGAGGCAGTCAGTTAGATACATTAACAAATAAATAATACATTTATACATTGGCTCCGTTGCAATTTTTATTTCTGTTTTAAAAAAATATATAAAGTCAAGACCCCGGACTTTAGCCGGTCGTAGCACTTAGTCAAAATCCTTTCTGCCAAATGTTTGAAAAAGTATGTCTATCCCACTTCAAGCTGGAGTGGGACTGGGGCAGGTACGAAAGGGTTATAAAGGCACAGTTACAATAAGACAGACAACCTTTACAGACATAGAGAAATAAAACACGACAGATATATAAAATAAATTAAGACATACTAATGACAAAGTTGACAAAATTATAAATACTAATTATTATATTCTATGTATTAATACGTAAAGAAACAACTTTGTACCCCTTTTGGCACATTGCCCGTACGGAGAATTGTGTGATTTGGGATAATTAGAGTTCAGCCAGAAGGTGTGCAGAAAAATAAAACATTTCGACGGTCCCAAAGAACAAAGTCGTATATGCAAAATGTTAGCTTTGCAGTAGAGCGCTTTGGAAGTAGTAAGTTTGTATTCGTGTGCGAATTAGTGCTATTTTCACACATTAGGTTCAAAGTTGTTACTGAACCCTAATAGATGATGTTTCCTTCATGTATAAATTGTGATTTTCTCAATTAATATAGACTTTCAAAGCGCTCTACTAAAAAGCTAACATTTTGCATATACGACTTTGTTCTATGGAACCGTCGATTTATATGTATAATATGTTTCAAATATCTTAAATTCTACGTCGAATTTTGACCACTGGACGACCACTATAATATAAAAATATACGTACTTAATTTACAAATACAGTCACCAGCATAAGTAGCTGAACAAATTCAAAATTTCATATAAACTACATACTTTTGTGTTCTTAGATATCTTTGTTTTCTCTTCACAAAAATGAAATAATAGAGATTTGCTTTACTTCATACGAAGAAAAAAAATTATTAAAAAAAAAAAATGTTTAACTAACTCTCTTAGCAGTTCCGGCCCACGTGCCGAAGACTGCTAGGTACGATACCACTAAATAGGATTAGGTTAAAAACCATCTTCCCCAAACGCTGATGTCTTATCCTCTCAGTGGCCGCCCTGAGCCGAGGTTCGTGACCCGTTAGTGAGTCGCCCTCAGCGTGGTCGCTTAATTTTAAGGGTTGCGAGCGCCTTCTGCACTCACCCAAAAGACCGGTGTGCTTTCATAAGCTGACCCTCGTCAGGCTGGAAAGAGTAATGTCAGGGACAAAAAAAAAAAAAAGTTTAACTAACGCGTACATAGGCTATTTCAAATTTTGATTTCGTACAGATATTTATGCTGCTGACTACATTCGCACCCACAAAAAATATTGACAACAAATGTTTTGGTAATCAACGCTGCTGTAGCGAATTACAGAACACATTTTGAATTTAAACAGTAAAGACGTATCCAAACATTACATATAAATGGATGGGATGGATAGTTCATATGGAACATGTAGGATTAGTATGTAGATATGTAGTAGACCGGACATATTGTGCATCACACCTGTCCTAGTTCACACCGCTAGTCATACAACCCCAACGGTTGTATTCGTTCAGTTTAGAATGTATATAGAGTAAGCAATAAATTATTTTCTTAAGAAAATTATTATTACTAACACTGGTCAATTAACTAAGAACTCTATAAGCTCTGTATAACGGTTTCTTTTACAACGCAGATGAGCACTTAGAAAGTGAATCTGAGAAATCATTCCATAAGAGGGTCAAACTCCTTAATTATTTCCTTTCCTTAATATTAAGTACGTGCAGCTATTTCATAAATAAATAAACTAGAATTTGGCTCGCGGCTCTACCCGCATGAATGAGTTTTTACGAGATAAAAGTCTTGCTTTATATTTTCCCGATATAATAAGTAGCCTATGTTACTCGCTAATATGTAGCTTTATATCGGTGAAAGATTTTTTTTAAATCGGTCCAAAAATGTTTGAGTTTATTTGTTACAAACATACAAAAATACAAATCTTTCCTCTTAATGATATTAGTTGTAATGGGCAGGGCACATAGTTCGAAGAACTGACGGCAGATGGGAAAAATGTTCTCGAGTGGAGACCACGTACTGGCAAGCGTAGCGATCTAACAATCTTTTAAAAATAAAATAAAATTGAATTCGATCTTGCTCACTCTATTCAATTTCAGTTCATTGTCTATACAAATCGACGTATTAAATAGATGTATGAGATCTGAGATGCGTAACCATAACAGGTGTGAACAATTATGCTTTCAGTGCCTTTGAAACCGTTACAATGGAGACGGTCCGATGAGACTTTGAGATATATTGTGACGTGCGTATTAAAATAACAACTAGTAATTTATATCCTTTATATTGTATTACTAGTATTACTCGCGGCTTCGCCCGCGTGAAAAAGTTTATCTGGGATAAAGTGAAACCTATAAGTTATAATAGTCAGGAGTAATGTAGCTTCCTATTAGTGAAAGAATAATCTGTTCAGTAGTTCCTAAGATTAGCGAGCTCAACCAAACAAACAAACTCTTATTACAATGAATATTTTCCACGTCATAATGACTAAAAAGTTAAATTAAAATATGCAAACAGTCTCCGTGAATTAAACTACAAAAGCTTCAGCACGACCACGAAATGAAACCAAGATTTCGTTTTAAATAAATTTTAGATTGAAGAGATCAAAAATGCAGTCGGTGGCTCGAGATAGGTGCCACCAAGAGTACAATTTGCAGAATGTACCTGATGAAATATGCACGTTTTGCTGTGACATGCACAACGGTAGCGGTTCGCACTGTGCCACAAAACGCTGCAATTTACAGTCTGACGGTTTAATTAACGCTAGCAAAGTATTAAATTATGATTTTTTATACATGTCAATGGCCATGTAGTGCCTGGTTAATGATTTTATATTTTTATAGAATCCTGAAAAAGAAACAGTCGAAGGCGGGACTCGAACCCACGACCCTTGTTATTTAAACAAGGTGTTGCTTGCAGCTTCGCCCGTATGTAAAACGTTTACCGCTTTAAGTCTCTAAATCACTGTAGCGGTCCATTACGAATTCTGAACGATCCTATCGCCAACTGCCTCGGTGGCGTAGTTGTATTAAGGTACGACTACAATGCTGAGGTCTCGGGTTCGATTCCCGGGTCGGGCAAAGTGATATTGAATTTTTCTATTCAGTATCAGCTCGGAGTCTGGAATTTGTGCCCGATATGGCGATAGGCTCGCCCCCTATCACATCATGGGACGGAATAACGGCGAAAAGTGAGTGCACTAGTTGCGCCTCTGCCTACCCCTTCGGGGATAAGTGGCGTGAGTGTATGTGTATGTGTGCTATCGCCAATTATTTAAACAATCTGATTAAAAAAAAAGGAAATATACTGGAGCAAATTACCAGGAGGAACATTATATCTTTATCCAGGACATGGTCTTAATCTTGTGTCAAATGTCATCCAAAACCAACCAGTTGTTTCTGAGTTTACTTTGTCAATTTTTATTAATATGTAATAATTTTCACAAATATTGGAGTTTAAAATATTAGTAAAAGAAGTAAGATTGGTGTGATTCAAGCTTGGCCTTTACGCGTTTAATTTTAAAGCACATTTATAATTACGGAAACGTGTCTGAAATCTACAGGAAATCAAGAATCGCCACAGCTAGGATTTCCAGCATAATTGCATTATTAGAGCCTTATAAACTAAATTCTTCAAGACTGCACACTGATATTTTAAATTATAATGTATTATAATATCACTCGACCGCCGCGGTTTTTAGACTATCGTGCGAACCTCTACATTTTAGACGCCTGCACAGAGTTTGCTTTTTATAACATCAGCTATTTTGCTCGGATCGTTTGCGATTCGTTTGTGGAGATCTCTCGTATTTTTTGATGCTGGGACGAGGTTTTTGTAAGATGGTACCTTTTGTTTTGCATCTTCAGTCAAGCTGTCAACTTAGTCCGGAGTAATTTATCTTCTTGCTATACGGATTGCTATCATGTAGATAACATTTAATTTTAAAGAATTTACGAGTGAAAGTAAAAAATGCATATTTTTCTACTTAGATACTAAAGGTTCTTTGCATATTATCTATGTATTTAAATTTTCTAAAGATTTAATACACTAGACGTTCGTACTCTAAATAAAGAAAGAAAAGGAAGACGGAGTATTTTTATTGACTTAATTAGCCGTAAATTAGTGTTTAATTAAATGTTCTTAGTTTCTAATGTAGTTATGTATTGACTTTACACGGCATTACCGCTCGAAATACCTATTTATAGTATATATAATAGCAAAAGATCACTCACTCACTCATCACGAAATCTCAGAAACAACAAACTTGCTAGGTGTCTAAAATTTTGCATGGGGGGTTCTTTTTAGGACGCCGGTGCTCACTAAGACGGGTTTTGCGAAATTCAACCCCTATGGAGGTAAAAAGGCTGGTACCGTCTGTACGCGATAAACTCAAAAATTTCCGAACGGATTTCGATGGAATTTGGTATGGAGATAGTTCGAGACCCTGGGAAGGTTTTAGGCTTTTTATCCCAGGAAAATGTATAGCGGGCATTTCAGGAGAAACTCTTACGTGCAGGGGAAGCCGCGGGCAAAAGCTAGGTAATAGGGTAGTTTCCTATGTTTGATTTGGTACTTTATTTTATATGTAACAGACAACATGCGTCTCCGCTTCGTTTTATTGTGATTGGTTGAGTGACTGACGTGTTTTTTTTCACATCCTAAGCCCCCTGTTTCATGTAACCCTCAACTCGTGAGTTTTGTAAAAAATCGATATTGACTCGTCAAGCCCCGCTACGGACGGACGCCGGCGTCCGAGTATATAGGGTTTCCCCATACTATATAAAATATATAAGCGGGGTTTGACGGGTTAAATGAAATAAAAATCTTACAGTGGCTCCTTTTTATGCTAATTTAATACTTTAAACATAAAATACTGATAAATATTATAAATCACCTTCCCTATTAAGTAAATAATTTTTATTTAATTACTATGTAAGACTTTCTATGTCTATGGTTCTTATAAAGTATATGAAATGAATCTACATTATTTTAACATGTATTAAAAGGCGACGCCATTTTTATTAACAATATAAATCACAAGCTTAATATCAAAGCCAGGCGGAGATAAATAAGTGTTTTTAATGTCCCTGCCATTAATTATAATTGTATGTAAAATAAAAGTTAAAATAAAATCTATTTATACATTTAAATAAAGAACAAAAGAAGTCCAATATCCTTAGCACGAATTAATCGTATAGTAAACGTAATGGTTTTGAATAAGTTAATTTTTGTATTGAAATTTGAACAACACCCCATTGAGCGTATTTGGAACTACAACGCGACAGCATGAATGTTTAAATTAAACTTCGAATAGTAAACGTG
Source organism: Lapara coniferarum (assembly GCA_949316025.1). Taxonomy (NCBI): domain Eukaryota; kingdom Metazoa; phylum Arthropoda; class Insecta; order Lepidoptera; family Sphingidae; genus Lapara; species Lapara coniferarum. The sequence goes on from OX438921.1 coordinate 6,830,228, forward strand.
TAGCCATGGTAATGATAAACTTTTAAATTTCTGGGAATTGACAGTACGAATCTGTTTGTGACTCAAAACATTTATTCATTATACATAATCGCACGAATTACAGTGTATATAATATTGGAATTATTAACATTTCCTTATCCTACTAATCCTACTAATATTATAAAGGCGAAAGTTTGTAAGTATGTATGGATGTCTGGATGTATGTATGTTTGTTACTCTTTCACGCAAAAACTACAGAACGGATTTCGATGAAATTTGGCACACGTGTAGATCATGTCCTGGATTAACACATAGGCTACATTTTATCCCAGGAAAATAAAAAGCGGGATTTTTATCCCGGAAAAGCTTTTTAACGCGGGCGGAGGCGCGGGCAAAATTTATGAGTTAGTTAGTTTTTATTTACCCAATAGCCAAGCACAAGTTTTTTTACCTTATAGTGGTTTTTGAACTCGGTTCTATTTTTGTGAAAATGTTTTTATTGACTTACGTTATTATCAAACAAATACGTAAACTTTAACATACTTGATACGAATGCGATGTGAATACTATACGAAACGCGTAAATTCCTACTAGGGGTACAGATGAATGAAAAAATCTGTGGAATGAATAATTAAATTAGACTGTGTATTTAATAAGCAAAATAATATAAACGTAATTATGTAGCAAATGTACTTGTCTACAAAGGATGTTTGCATATACATGTATACCAGCTTTAATATACGCTCGTGGTTGAAGCCAATCAATTTAGTAATTATCTGCTACTGATGGAAATGTATTCAGAGCCAGATATGTGTATAATGTGTATGGCTTATTATTATAGCGTTTTTAATTGGAAAGTTTATACACTTTAAATATAATTACGGAAATTTATAATTATTTTTTGCTTTTATTGTATGCATACTTTTAATTCCCTATCTTGTGCATGCAAAAATACTGTCGCAGTTGGCAGACAAAGCATGGAGAATAACAGAAGAACTTAAACATAAATGCATTAAACAATTTTCATCTTTTTATTACAATCAAGCTAAAGATTATAGCCGAGATATCAAGTTACATACAAAATTATGGCTATAACTTTTTTTCCCCAAAACGGGCGGCGAAATGTCACAAAAAACTAGTACCTATTCATAGTTTTAGCCTACTTTACTGTTGGTAGGACTCTCATGTGTAAGAGTCCGTCTGGGTGGGTACGACCGCAATGTCTATTTCTACCGCCAAGCAGCAGTGTGCATACACTGTTGTGTTTCGGTTTGAAGGACATTGAAGCCAGTGTAACTACAGGATATAATGAGACTTGACATCTTATGTTTCAGGATAACGAGCGCAGTGGAATGCCACACAGTACTTTGTAACTCGAGGTGCTGGATGGTGTTACTACTGTTTGTGGGTGGTCATATCGACTACCATCAGGCCAACGGCATGCTCGTCTCGTCATTCAATGCCATAATAAACTTTTTAAGTTTTCTTGGTTAAGCATTTATAACCTAGAACCGCACCTGATAAACGTGACCTTTCTGCATAATATGACATATGAGAATTCTGATGTCAGGTCTTAAGTAAATAGTTTAGTATGCATCAGAGACAATGCTAGTCGCAATTCACTAAAGTTGTCAGTCCGAACATCTATAAAATCGTCGGGAATGTTCCCAAGAGCGCCGTAATAGTTCTTGAGTTACGTCGCCGTTCCGAAGACATTATTCTCACCTGGTCGAGCGTATTTTTCAAAGAAATTGCTTTCGACCACGGTTACTCGTCGCTCTTTTAAATTATTCATTCATTTTTTACTTGATCGTGAATTTTCGTGTGTAATTAATACAACGAAGTTTATTGTGGGTAAATAATGATCTTTTTTGTTTTTTCTGGTTTAGTATAATGTTCATATTAAGCTGTGATTCCGCAGGACGCGGCAGACGGCAGATGGCAACGGCATGTGCCGCGACGGCAGACGGCACTACTGTGCACTATTACATTGTATGAGACCGATTTCGCACACGACGGCAAATGACGCCCGGCAGGACGTCACTTGCCGCGCGTCTTTTGCCGTCGTGTGCGGAATCGGTCTCATACAATTTAATACTGCATAGTATTGCCATCTGCCGTCGCGGCACATGCCGTCTACCGCCTGCCGTTGCCTCTGCCGTCTGCCGCGTCCTGCGGAATCACAGCTTAACACTGAACTTTGTATTGACAGCTTAGAGTTATCTAAATATTTTAAAGTTTTTGTCTAACATCATTAACCTGTAGTCTGATGAAAAGTAAATTTTAAACCCAAAAGTACTATAGTTTTATTATAGCGTATCAGCTGCCTCGGTGGCGTAGTTGTATTGCGGTACGACTGCAGTATCTCGGGTTCGATGCCGGGTCGGACAAAATGATATTAGGATTTTTTGCTCAATATCTGCCCGGAGTCTTGAATTTGTGCCCGATAGGCCGCCAGTGGTCTCGGACGACAAAATGTGAAATCGGTAGAGTTGCCAAGAAAAATTATATTTGCCTCAAAAATCGGTATATGCAAAAAAAGAAGCAATATTCAATAAAATCTCTTTATTTAACTCTAGGGACTATTATTCCAACAAAAGAAGGTAATTTCAAGTAACAAGAGTCACCTGTCACGCGTATAACCCCCCCCCCCTCTTCATCAAAGTAAAAGTATTAAACAAATTTTGTCCTCCCTTTAAAAGTACTGCCCCCGCCGCCGAAAAACAAAAATCGTAAAGTCGTAAAATATAAAAGAAAGGGGGGACATTAACTACGAATTGCTGAAAATCGGTAAAAAAAATCGGGAGAATCTTCTGTATTTCTAAAAATCGTAGAAAAATCATGTCATTTCGGTAGAAAAGACCCAATATTGGTATAAATACCGTAAAATCGGTGGGTTCGAGACCACTGTAGGCCGACGCCTATCACATTTATAGGACGGAACATGTACGGCAAAAAAAGGTACACTAGTTGCGCCTCGGCCTACCACTTCGGGGATAAAGGGCGTGTGTGTGTGCGTGTATCAACTTTTGGCATGGTGGTCTGAATGCAATAAAATTTTCTAACTGCAATTTCTTGAAAATGCCTACTTTAAATGTTCAACTGCCACTCGTACCTAATTCACTGATCACTCCAATGTATTGACGAAGCTACACAATATGTTTTTTTTTTTTCATTATTTTACGCAAGTCAAATTTATTTTTTACGGACCGTCCGTTTACCATAAACCTCCTTAAACGGAAATATGTTTGAAACTATGTGCCAAAATATCGTAAAATTCAACAAAAGGGTTGTGAAACTCTGCTTAAGTATAATACGCTATACATACATCAGATTTTGTAAAGCCCTATTTAGAGGGAGCAATTATTTGGAAGCAAAAATCGCATGCAGTTATTTCTAGCAATAATTTTCATTATTGCATCATATTGATAAGACACAAGCGAGAAGTAAAAACTTGTGTGCGATTATTTCAACGAGAAACACTTGAACAACTTTCTGGCTCACTGCGACTGTTTACACGATGAGTTTTTCTTGAACATGCGAGTATCGTACAAATTGTTTTGAGTCTTATAAAAACTTGTGTACGATTATTGCTTATGCGAGGCAACTTTTGCGTCGGTGCGAGTATTTCCTCGTGTTTGCGCTTTTAAAGGGGAGCAACGATTTTATATTTATTCAATAATTGCACGTGCGAGGCAAGAATATTGCTCCATCTAAATGAGGTATAATATTTATTTATTTTATTGATACCCCGTAAAAAACTACTATTGTATTTTTATTGTATCAAGTTTAATAAAACGGAACTGAGAATTATAGGGGTGTATAGGAGTAAAAAAAAACTAATAATCTATATATATAAAAGAAAGTGGTGTTAGTTACACCACTTATAACTCAAGAATGGCTGAACGGATTTAGCTGAAAATTAGTGGAGAGGTAGCTTAGAACCAGGAGACGGACATAGGATACTTTTTATCCCGGGAAAATATAAACCGCGACTTTTATCCCGGATAATTGTTTTCTGCCAGTGGAACCGCAAGAAAACAAGTATAGAGATATTTCGAGATCCAGTTGAGGACATAATTACTCTTATCCCGGAAAAAGATAAATCGGGAATTATATCGAGCCGCCACGACTAAACTACTGAACCGATGGCGATGCAATTTGGCAGGGAGATAGTTTAAAACCTGGGAAGAATCGAGGCTACTTCATATCCCGGGAAAATGTAAACCGGGACCATAATCCCGGAAAATAGTTTTTTGCCAGTGGAACCGTATGAAAATAAGTATGGAGATAGTTTGTGATTCAAAGGAAATCAATCTCAAGTTTGAGTTACATCTCAAGTAGACATAATGTATGAACAGTTACATCTCAAGTAGACATAATGTATTGAACTGTTCATACATTATGTCTACTTGAGATGTAACTCAAACTTGAGATTGACCTATTAATACCGCCCATAGGCTACTATTATCCCGGAAAACAGACACCGGGAATTTTATTCGGTATTTTTTTCCGGAAAATAATATGGTTAGGTATTATTTACGGGGGGGGGGTGGGGGTGTTTAGGGATTTTAAAATTTCGTTAAATAAGGACTCATTTGGTGGCAGGATGGTTTTTTGCAAGAAAATTACGCGGAAAATTTGAAAATTTAAGAATACTTAACCGCCATATTAAACGTGTATGTCACTGAATTCCTCCTAAGCGGCTGGACCGATTTTAATGATTTTTTTGTGTCCTCAGGTGGGTTTGAGAATAGTTTCGATTAACAATTAGATCCGGTAGGTGGCGCTGTACTCGGGTTCTAGGATTTTATTTCCTTTTTAGGGCAGGACAACGTCTGTCGGGGCCGCTAGTCTATATATATAAAAGAAAGTGGTGTTAGTTACACCACTTATAACTCAAGAATGGCTGAACGGATTTACCTGAAAATTGGTAGAGAGGTAGCTTGGAACCAGGAGACGGACATAGGATACTTTTTATCCCGGGAAAATATAAACCGGGACTTTTATCCCGGATAATTGTTTTCTGCCAGTGGAACCGCAAGAAAACAAGTATAGAGATATTTCGAGATCCAGTTGAGGACATAATTACTCTTATCCCGGAAAAAGATAAACCGGGAATTATATCCCGGATTTTAATTTCTCGCGAGTGGAGCCGCCACGACTAAACCACTGAACCGATAGCGATGCAATTTGGCAGGGAGATAGTTTTAAACCCTGGGAAGAATCTAGGCTACTTCATATCCCGGGAAAATATAAACCGGGACCTTAATCTCGGAAAATAGTTTTTTGCCAGTGGAACCGTATGAAAATAAGTATGGAGATAGTTTGTGATCCAAAGGAAATCAATCTCAAGTTTGAATTACATCTCAAGTAGACATAATGTATGAACAGTTCAATACATTATGTCTACTTGAGATGTAACTCAAACTTGAGATTGACCTATTAATACCGCCCATAGGCTACTATTATCCCGGAAAACAGACACCGGGAATTTTATTCGGGATTTTTTTCCGGAAAAAAATATGGTTAGGTATTATTTACGGGGGGGTGGAGGTGTTTAGGGATTTTAAAATTTCGTTAAATAAGGACTCATTTGGTGGCAGGGAGGTTTTTTGCAAGAAAATTACGCGGAAAATTTGAAAATTTAAGAATACTTAACCGCCATATTAAACGTGTATGTCACTGAATTCCTCCTAAGCGGCTGGACCGATTTTAATGATTTTTTTGTGTCCTCAGGTGGGTTTGAGAATAGTTTCGATTAACAATTAGATCCGGTAGGTGGCGCTGTACTCGGGTTCTAGGATTTCATTTCCTTTTTAGGGCAGGACAACGTCTGTCGGGGCCGCTAGTCTCCATATAAAAACAACTTTACCGATACATTAAAATGTTGCAAACACAAAACTGTGTTATTCACATAAGCATTTGAATCGCGGATAATAAAAATGTTACGCGGCACTCACTACCAAATTGTTTTATTCCTTTGTTATGGCTGTAAGGTCCTTTTTATTAGTTCAAGTTATATCTCAGAGGATTGAAGGTACTGCATGACGTAACGAGTCGAACGTCGGGTTACGACCTCGTAAATATACCCGGACACCGAGACTGTGACAAAGGGACAAGGTTTCAAATCTTCAATGAGATGATTCTTAATAACTTACAAGTAGGCTTAGGACTGTATTAATAAATGAATCTCAAGTATGAGTTACATCTCAAGTAGACATAATGTATGAAGAGTTCAATACATTATCTCTACTTGAGATGTAAATCAAACTTGAGATTCATTTATTAATACCGGCCTTAGACTACGCCTCAATAACAGCATAAAGTGATGCGTGGGCAACGTAGTATTTCTTCATACTTTGTACTACTGTTATTGCCATATGTCATGTGTGCCTTAACTTCTAGTTCATTCATTCAGTCTGCCTCGGTGGCGTTATTGTATTACGCTACGACTGCAATGTTGAGGTCTCGGGTTCGATCCCTGGGTTGGGCAAAATGATATTGGATTTTTCTATGTCTGGAATTTGTGCCCGATATAGCGATAGGCTCGTCCCTTATCACATGATGGGACGGAATACGTACAGCGAAAAGTGGGTGCACTAGTAGCGCCTCTGTCTACCCCTTCGGTGATAAAAGGCTCTCGGTGTATGTATGTATAATTGTATATGTATTAATTTGTTAGATCATTGTATCAATAATTGGTGGATCGTATCAACATAGATGTAGTATGTATCAAGTGTATTCAAGATCTCCTTGAATCGTGCTAACATTAAAGTCTAGTCAAATTCATTTAATAAACAATTTAGTATTTTTAGGAGCGTGTATATTTTAAAATCATGATTTTATAAATATATTGGTTTAATAAATCATACCATCTTGGGCAAAAAAAGTATCTAATCCTCAAGATATACAACAGTTCCTTGAATTTTCAAGACCATACTATTTCATACTATTAAGTAAGTTCGAAAATCGCTAGAAAAAACCCTGCTATTTTTTAACATTAAGTGCGTAATAATACGTGACCCATTCAGTAGACAAAGACTTCCTCAAAATTCATTCAGGAACACATCGTATGAAAAAAAGTTTCAGCATCTCGCATCGTAAAGTAAAGATAGATAAAGCGTATAATTTACGAGGCTTTTAGTGCTAATGGCAAAAGGCTTTACTGCTCACTAGTGATGTACAAACAAAATAATGATTGCGAACATCGGAATCGATTGATGCGAAATCATCGTAATTAGTCTATCGAGTTGTTATAATCGCTCAATGCATAGACAATGAGGCTTTATATCAGTTTAGCATTAATTGACTTATAACTGTCTAATCAAGTTACATCCACAAATTATATACAATTTATTAGGCATATATATATTGAATGTTATAAGACATCATTAGCAATTGATTCTAGCTTAATAATTAAAAAAATAATACCAGCCCTATGTTATATAGTGCCCACTGCTGAGCACGGGCCTCCTCTACTACTGAGATCCCTCTCAGTAGTAGGTCACCACGCTGCCCTAGTGCGGGTTGGTAGACTTCACATACCCTCGAAATTCTTAAGGAAAATTTTCAGGTGTGTAAGTTTTCTCGCGATGTTTTCAATGGGCAGTATATAATACAGGGCTGATTGCATTGCATTAATGTTTTTAACCGACGAAAAAAACGGAGGAGGTTTTCTAGTCGACGTGTATATTTTTTTATGTACACGACCATTGACCACGCGTAGCTTTTAACAGAGTAGCCCGATTTTAATAACTCTTTTTTATTGGATAGGGTAGGTATACTTCGAAATTGGCCCCATATAAATTTAGGAGAAAAATCTACCCTAAGGGTGGGGAAAGAGGGGTGATTTATTGGTTGCTCACTGATTTTAATCCTGAGGTGTATTAAATATTAGGCATGTAGTTTATAGCCACAAAAATTATAAAATAAAAACTTTTTTAGAAACTGAAAACCAAAGAATAATAAACATTTTTTTTAACCTTAATAACTAAGTTCTTTAATCAATATACGTATATCTAAATACGTAATTTTAAGTCGGCGGGTTCTTTAAATTCAAGGTAGCTTAGTGTTCTTCGTTCATTGATTGTTGGCGCTGCGCCAACCCAAAATTACGTAGGTATACTTAAATTAGTTTAAGAACTTGGTTATTAAGGTTAAATATAAAATGTTAATTATTTTTTGCTTTTCATTCTTTTCTTATTTTGTTAAAACGTTTTTTGTTGTTATCGCCCCATTGTGCTAAAATTCCGTTGATAAAATTACAAATGGCGCCTTTTGTTTTATCAAACTTTAAAACGAAATTAATTTGTTTGTTATGCTGATGAAAGCTTAGATTATCCTAGTGCATTCACCAGTCTTAAGTATTCGTTTGCAAAAAACTTTTGTGCTCAAGAATTTTTAGGTAATATCGTGCTCAGACTGTTGTATCTATAGTAGCAGTCTTTTTGTTTTGAATTAGTATTTGACACCAACACTCAACAGCGTATATCTTAATAATATTAAAGACTAGCTTTTACCCGCGGCTCCGCCCGCATTAAAAAGTTTTTCCGGGATAAAAGTCCCGGTTTATATTTTCCCGGGATAAAAAGTAGCCTATGTGTTAATCCAGGACATGATCTACCCGTGTGCCAAATTTCAACGAAATCCGTTCAGTAGTTTTTGCGTGAAAGAGGAACAAACATCCTTACATCCATACATCCAAACATCCAAATATCCAGACATTCTTACAAACTTTCGCCTTTATAATATTATATTAGGATTAGGAAGTAGGATGTGAAACTTGAAAGCTTGTGATGTGGACGCATCGTCCTCCAAATTCTACACAGCCGTAAGAGACAGGCTGGACAGAAAATGGTGGGGGCAGATCATCCGCTCCAAATGTAACCCTGATGCTGTTCACGATCCTCAGACATGAGGAACCGACCAGAGAGAGAGAGAGAAATCTTGTACAAACATTTTGATCTTTGTTAAAAATAAATGCATAAACTGCTGAACGGATTTGGTTGATATTTGGCATACAGAATTAACATATAGGCTGCTTTTTATCCGGTAAAAGTATATAGTAGAACTTCTATCGCAGGAAGGCATTTCATGCGGGCGGAGTCACGAGCAATACCTAGTTACATATTTACATACATCGCACCTTTAGAACGAAAACGACACAATTAAAAAAATAGAAAAATTTGTTATCATCATAAAATTACTTAAAACGAGATTCTCAATACACCAATAGTTCAAATATACCCATATTCATGCGGAAACAGGACAAAACTATTATATCGGTCCCTTTTTTATTATGAATTTATAAAAAAGAGACCAGTTTTAAATCATATTATGACGATAACTCTATTTACGATTATTTTTAATTGTATCGTTTTCGTTCTAAAGGTGCGACATGTGTACATCAAAATTGTCACGTTTGCCCAGAATAGTCGCGAGTTCCGATGGATGTCAGCAATACAAAATGACGTCCTGAACATGCTACTTTCACATCACGCTCTGTCTCGTCACGTGTGCGGTTAGACGGCAAACGTTAAAATTCAATCAAAACCACGGAGGAAGAAGAGATCAAAACCTACTACATATTTAAACCTACTGTACAATAAATTAGATGTGGGTAAAGGTGATTGCTGATTTCGAATTATCAAGTACCTACATGTTGTTTTTTATAGAGCCGTGAAATAAGTTCGCTTTCGAATTCGTGTTTCTTTTAAAAGAAAAAATACATAGTTTCCAGGTCTGAACACATGAAGGCGGTTTTATACTAAATTAAAAATTTATTGATGTATTTACCTTCTTATGTCTAATTATCATATTACAATAGTATGTATGTGTATGAACATAAATAAAGTTGTTATAACATAGAGTTATATTCACCTTAACAATCATTAACGCTTTTCCTTTAGCATTCTTGTACAAAATCAAATCAATTCTGATTTTGAACCACATGACGCTGACATGACGCGATCTAACATCGTCCCATCCCTATGGTGTTCCGTCGTAAAATTAAACAGGAGGTGTAGCAGAAGTGGCGTATCTCAAACGTAAAGCCAAAATTGCCTCTCATTTATGACACCAGCGTCCGATCCAATTTCTATGGGCTCCATTTCTGTTAATGTTGGCAACATTTTATTTTAGATTTTTATGATTTAATGTCGAGTTTAATGCCTAAGATAAGAAAGTTCAAGCTATCAAAAAAGTAATAAAAATCCTACCAATATTATAAAGGCGAAAGTTTGTGAGAATGTCTGGATGTATGGATGTTTGTTCCTCTTTCACGCAAAAACTACTGAACGGATTTCGATGAAATTTGGCACATGGGTAGATCGTGTCCTGGATTAACACATAGGCTACTTTTTATCCCGGGAAAACATAAAACGGGACTTTTATCCTGGAAAAACTTATTAACGCGGGCGGAGCCGCGGGCAAACGCTAGTGTTATATAATTTTACATAAATGTAGTGTCTAAATTACAATGATTGCCGTGGAAAAAATATTTACAAAAATCGGTGGTAGGTATAGACATTCCATATCCTCCCTATTCTATTCTTTTCATTTGAGGCTGACAGCGTCCATAACTCTCCCGCTATTATAAATGGTTATAACGTGGAGATCACTTAATAATAAGTGACCCATTTCCTCGTTTGCCCGCATATGCCACAAAAATATGTTTTTATCTAGTCCAATATTTTATAAACCAGAGGAAGATAGGAGTGTACACGCCAATTACCACCAAAATGTCTGCAGGTGAATATTTTTCCTCTCAAACATAGTTTAAACATGTTCCCATTTTTTATAAGCTCAACAAATTGTAAATTCCACGCTGACGAACCCGGCTTTGTGTTGGAGAGAAACAAATAAAGTACTCAAACAGTACAGTTAAAGTTCAATTTATTATACACACACACACTCACGCCTTTTATCCCCGAAGTGGTAGGCAGAGGCGCAACTAGTGCACTCACTTTTTGCCGTTATTCCGTCCCATGATGTGATAGGGGGCGAGCCTATCGCCATATCGGGCACAAATTCCAAACTCTGAGCTGATACTGAATAGAAAAACTCAATATTATTTTGCCTGACCCGAGAATCGAACCCTAGACCTCACCATTGCAGTCGTACCTTAATACATCTACGCCACCGAGGCAGTCGATCGAGTTTAATTTATTATATGAAATAACATCTCATAATTATATTGAAACTTGTAAGTGACTTACAACGCTTACTCTACTGAAATATGCATCTGCTGAGAGCAGTTGTGACTTTATGACGACTTTGTTAAAGCAGCATAAGAGTGAACATGAGTAGAACTGATCCACTCATAATATGCAGCATTGCTTCGGAAAAAGTAAAATTTAGGCAAAGTGAAAGAAAGTAAAATGAGAGGAAATAAATTTGAATATAGAGGGCTTCACGAATCGCTTGTAGTTTTGAAATGGTAATTTCTTCCTTTATTGGAAACTAGCTTTTTCTCGCGACTTCGCCCACGGGAAAAGTTTTGTAAAAATCCCGTTATATATTTCCCCGGTATTAAAAAAATTGGCTGATGTTTGGCATGTCTCTCCCATGCCAAACATCGGAATCGGTTCAGTGGTTTGGCCGTGAAAGCGTTACAGATAGACTGTTACTTTCGGATATATTATAATAATATAATGAAGTATGGATTTGGTCATCAATCGAATTTAGAAATATATGCACGCATTAGATTTTTTTATGGCATTGAATGACGAGACTAGCATGCCGTTCGCCTGATGGTAAGCGATACGACCAACCATAAACAGTAGCAACACTACCCAGCACCTTGAGTTACAAAGTACTGTGTGGCATTCCACTGCGCTCGTTATCCTGAGACATAAGGTGTTAAGTCTCATTATGTCCTGTAGTTACACTGGCTACGATGCCCTTCAAAGCTTAGTTGAAGCCGTTTCCACCGTATGTAATGTGGAACAATGAATACGATTGGTGGAAACAAACGCATACGTTGCAATGTTGCATAGCAAATCTCTGGTGGAAAAGTACGCTAAGGCGAGCATCCCAGGTTAGTCGCTTAATAATAGAATAGAACTCCGACGAGCTGACTAACCACCGTTATCAATAAACGATGCTAATCCGTTTTTGAGAAAATGGACCATTCGAAACAATATTTTACACACACTATGCCTTTAATACCCGAAGGGTAGGCAGAGCCGTAGCTAGTGCACCCACTTTTCGCCGTGTGTATTCCGTCCCATGATGTGATAGGAGGCGAGCCTATCGCCATATCGGGCACAAATTTCAGACTCCGGGCTGAGACAGAATAGTAAAACTCAATATATTTTTTTTACATATTTACAAATAACTTAATTTGATTGGTTTATTCTTGGGCTCGGATCGAAGACTGAGCTTATTGAAAACAGCCACAAATCTTTCAAGTATCCTTCTGAAATCGTGATGTTTGAGGTCGTTAATTTAAATTTTAATTATATGGATATCATTAAAATTTAAATTATACACAAATAAAATCACAGCCACTTGTGAAATGTCCTTTGTAGTAGCTTGTTAGAATTTTTCATTTATGTCTGGCAAGCGTAGCGACGTTTACGGCAAAGCCGTGAAATATAAAACGGCCAGTGATAAAATATACCCATCTCCGCCCCGTGCAACATTTTAATTTAAAATTTAACGCTGCTTATAAATTTTGTATACTTTGTGTTGAAAGCAGTTACTTTGGAGCTTACAAAACTTTATGTGAATGCTGAAATCGAGCTTTGCAAGGTTCTGTCGGTGATATCAACTATGTTGACAGTGAGCTGACTTATTGTTTTTTTATGTATCTGTCAGAAATGAGTCATCTTTTATGCCTGCCTTGCATTGATGTATTAAAAAACCCATACATCAATGCTGCCTTGCATATAAATAAACACGAATGCATTCGATTGAATTTACCTGTGATGTGAACCTGGGCATCCACTGGTCGAACTATTTAATGTTTCCAGCTCCTCCTTATCTTTCTATTTGACTAATTTCGTTGTGGGATAAAGACAGACCAGTATTCCCTAAGACTCACCGAGCTTCACCGCTTGGTGTCATAAAAGCGTACCAATACTGATCATGCCTTACAGGAGTTGTAATGGCGGGTGTGAGGGCGGGATAGTCTCTAGTCGAATTACAATTAACATGTATTTCTAAATAGATATTTTAGAACCAATAATAAGCCTTCATAAGAGTATCAAATTAGCACTAAATACATCTTTCCATAAAGCAAAATGATTTCGATGGCGTATAAATAAACGTCTCGTTTAAACGGTCGCATCATAAACCGCTGTTGACTTGAAACAGAGTTGAACTCGAAATTAAATTTAGTAATAACGTCGAAATTATAATGTATGTCGGCTTTAAACCAGATCAAAACACGGCACAAACAAAAATTAATTTCAGTGCCTCCGTTGCATTTTAATCGCGAGCTCTTTGTGAACGCTTACTTAAATACTTCAAGTAACTACAGATTCTCGCAATTAGTGTTGTATTAAAACTGCATTGTGCTAATGTACCTATATTCTTATTTTCAGCTGGATAATATCTAAATGGATAATATCAGCCCTATATACTGTCCACTTGTCGAGTACGGGCCTCAAGCTAACCATGGTACCTCGTAAAACCAAGTCTAACCTATATTTTTAAAATTTGAATATATGTTGACTTTACAATAAAGAGTTCTATTATTATTATTACGATAAGCACAATATTTTCGATTTACCAATTCTTAACTCCCTAGACATATTACAAGTAAAAATACTTTTGCCTTAACAAAGATGTCTCGAGAGACATTTGGACAAGAAAATAATGATTATATACTCGGGTCCCATTAGTATAAGTCGGATTTATTGAATTCCCCGGACCGGGCAATTTATCGGACTAGAAAAAATACAGGTCCTTATTTTACAATTTGTGGAAAAAGTACTGCATGCGAGATTCGTGTTTATTTAGTGTCTTTGTAGTTTAATTAGCTAGTAATATTTTAACCCAAACGTTGTCGGGGGACCGCTAAAGAAGTATTTTCATCTCCCCGGTCCGGAGTTCGGTCCCTTGACGTAAAGACGCTTAGATCAAGATATTAATAGGTACTTAAACGACAAATACACTTCTATGATTTTACTTTTTAGAGGATGTTTTTTTGTGTCGCGGGTAATTTAAATTCTAATTTAATATTTATTTCATTTTTTTTAAATTACGATATTCTCCATCATGGGGTCTTGATAGTCAACTATAGTCATCACCTCATGGTTGACATGTCTTAAAAATATTGTCTAGTCATAGTACACCAAATTTGAAATCACTCGGACTTGTGAAAGTTGGAAATGAGCTGATAATCTTCAAACGCCTGAACAGATCTTAATAAATTATAGCTAAGAAGTAAGAACCATCTCTATCCATTCGTTTGAGAGCTACGATACCACAGACAGACATACAGATACACAGATACACACCCTAAACTTATAACATCCCCTTTTTCTCTCGGGTGTTAAAAAGAAATGTCAGATACTATACGCAAATTACGAAGTGCACATTATTTTACAAATTTAATTTACGAAAGAAAACAAACAAAAATAGTACATACCATAGATCTGTATTATGAGAATGTGTACCTACGCTGTGAGCGTGTGTGTGTATGTTAAATGTGTGCGTAAATACGTATTTAATTATACTTAAATTAAAGGTGACTAACAAAGACGCTATGACCATTTAATCATATGATTTATGATTGTAATGGGAATGCCTTTTTTGTAGCATAGCCATTAGTACATATATATTTATAGGTGTGTTCAGTGGTACTGAAAGAGTCTAGGGAGTAAACTCGGTGTTAAAGATATCTGGTATACGAAAAAAGGAGACGTTTTCAGATATTTACTTTGGATTACACGGAATATATTTTATGTCCTATTTGGATATAAAATTAAAATGTATTACGTAATTTGTTAGTTATTATATACCATAAAAATATAATTAGCTAGCTATGTTGTAGAAAAGTATTATTTACAGTTGAATTTATTTTTTATTAATAATTTTAGTTTTACTACATTGTTCAATAATCAATACTTTATGCCCTAACTGTTCCGATACGCCATTCGCTTGCTTTGAAACTAAGTGAGAAGTTTGAGACGCTGGGGATCCAAGTTTGTTGTTAGGATCAGATGCCTGCAACGGACTTGTTTCAGTGTGGTTTTGCGTGAGAGATAAGGATTAGGAAAATTTAGTTTACGTATTTTAATTAATCAAAATTATAGTAATTTATGCTATACGACCGCTGAGAACCCACCTACTTTAGTAATATGAGGGTTATGGAATCAGTGCACTATTACAAATGATAAGTTATTTTACTTTAAAAAAAAGGGTGTGTATACTTACGTACGCGCATGAGAACTTATATTTTTTGGCATCATTAAATAATTAAATAATATTTAGAGTTAATTATGTTAAACTAGGGAAGTCAAGGGTCGAAAATGGGTTTGGAGGGTCAAGGGGTCAAAAATGGGTGTGGGTGTCAATTTGGGTGGTGTGGGGGTGTCACACCCCTTTTACTATTAACTGACCTCCTTTATTGAAGTCGGTTAATAGTATTGAAACTAAATTACAGTAATGCGCCCGCATAGCCTGTGACTTTTTGTATTACATGATGCGCGCGCATCTTATAATTTCACTCTCATATTTTTTTCATTACGCACCTAAAGAAGTAAACATCAAAAAAAATGCTAGCTATAGCACGTTATTTTGTATCCCTCCAACTGCATTTTACGATGGCTACAGTATACAATGGATCGAGATTAATATTCTTACGGTGTCTCTGCACAATAAGGGTAAATAATAAAAGGTAATTCCGGGGTACGATATAACGATGGAACGTGGGCTGGCTTTCTATAAGCTTAAATGACGATAATACGTGAGTGTTTTCATGGTGTTTTTGATTAAACCGTCAACCATTTTTCGTGTGATAATGGAAATCATGATTCGAATTTATTGATATTTTAACCGACTCCAAAAAAAGGAGCAGAAATTTAGGCACTGACTTCGGAATTGGTTACCAATATAAAAGTAACGTTATCATACAGGGTCATTTTTACATTATGTTACTAAATGAAACCAAATATTCGTTTATACCTCTGCTAACATTGTGCCAAAAATTATCAATCAAAAACGAATACTTTCGCCAAAAATCCCGGCTGTAGTATTCCATATTTTCGATCATTTTATAGTTTAATGCGAATATGGTGGAGCGTAAGTGTATTTCTGACTGAAAGTGTAATGTTGCTGCTGCTACGAATTCTCCTAGAGCAGTCATAGTGGCATTAGGGCGTGTAAACTTAAAGTTACTTTTTATTAATATTTATTTTGTTTGAAACTTACACTTTTTTATTTTACATCTACGGTTAAAATAACTTAATGGAAAACGTTATTTTCAACGAGATAAGAATGTGGTTTCATTTATTAACGCAATGTCAAAATGACCCTGTATACTAGCTTTTGCCAGCGGCTCCGCCCGCGTGAAAGAGTTTTTCCGGGATAAGAGTCCCGTTTTATATTTCACGGGGATAAAAAGTAGCCTATGTCCATTTTCAGGTTCTAAAATATCTGTGTACCAATTTTCATTTAAATCGGTTCTGTAGTATTGGCGTGAAAGCGCGACAGACAGAGTTATTAATTTCTACCAAATTTGATTACCATAAAAACGGTTCCAGGGAGTTAATCTTAAAAGATAGACATATACTGTCACGGAATTTTTTTTAGATCATTTCAAGAGGAATAATTCTTTCATACATATATTTTTGGTATCTTGAACCGTTTTCGCAGCGCACGCAATGGAAGCCCTCAAGGATGAATAATTTTCCCCGTTTTTTTTCACATTTTCCATTATTTCTTCGCTCCTAATAGTTGCATCGTGATGTTATATAGCCTAAAGCCTTCCTCGATAAATGGTCTATTCAACACAAAAAGAATTTTTCAATTCGAACCAGTAGTTCCTGAGATTAGCGCGTTCAAACAAACAAACAAACAAACTCTTCAGCTTTATAATATTAGTATAGATTTATGTAGCTTAGCTAGCATTTGAAATTAGTTACGGAATATAGGTAATGATAAATATTTTTTCGGTTTTTATTATTTTTTTAGTTGTTTTTGAAGGCGGTTAAATTTTTTGTTATGTTTGTTTCGACTTAAAATGTTTAAAAATATAATTATTTTTTATAATCTGTGTAACTAGTGGCATTAATTAAATATAGTTAAGAAATTAATAGATAAATTTCGATCTTTTCTTCTTCTTTTCTTATTTAATAGTTACGCTGTTTTTATCGTAAAGAAGGAACTACTTATCGCATTCCGTAGCGGTATTCAATATCAGAATAATGCAACTATGTTATTATGAAACTGAACAAATATATGAACGCCCTAAAGTATCGTTGTATTGTGATGAGAGATCCCTTAGGGAGACCCAAAGAGCCCGTTCCCTTGATAGGTATTGCACACAGTATTATTTGAAATGTTATCTCCTGAAACACTCGTTTCCTATTTATATAGGTACAAGGTTTATTTAGGATCCTCTATTATTCTGTCATATTTTGATTGTATATCACATATCATTCGTAATTCTGTTGAAATTGTTTTTAATAGGCAAATATGAATATAAAATTATTTTATTACTGAAATGCCTCTGTACCTAAATGCAGTGAATATAATTAATTATCAAATATCTACATACTAAGAATATTTTACATACATACATGTATGTTACCTATGTCGGAATATTTTGCTGCTATCATAATAAATGTAATTATATCAATATTTTTACGTTAGTATTCAGTTACGTAAAGCGGCTGTAGACTAGTTGGGAGTGGAACGGACTGCCGAGACGAATGTCCACAGGTTAAAAAGTTATTGTATTCTTTGTGAATTATCACTCGCTTTAACAGTGAAGGAAAACACGTGAGGAAACCTGCATCCTTGAGAAGTTCTCTATAAGAATTTCAAGTTATGTAAAGTCTGCCAACCCGCAACAGACCAGCGTGGTGGACTAAGGCCTAACCCCTCTCAGTAGTAGAGGAGGCTCGTGCTCAGCAGTGGGCAGTATATAATACAGGACTGTTATGGTATGGTAAACGTATCTTAGTCAAGAATGAAGCTAGAAGTGGCTGTGTAATTTATTTGGCGAACATTGATGGGGCGTGGTTTGACGCGCAGATTAAATTTTAGTGCTTGAGGCGGACGCTAGATATTAATCTAGATCTTGGTGCTCTAATCTGGGGTGCTAGATGACATCTTAAGGGTAAGTGTTTTAATATTATGAGCTCTTAGTTTAAGTTAAAAAGAACAATTTACATTATCACCTAATTTTGTTTGTGTAAGAAATAGTAAATGTATGTGCCAATCTATATACAAATCCATTATGAAGTTTAGACGTCATCACCATCATCATTAGCCACATAAAGTTAACTGCTGAACATAGCCCTGTTTTTCACGAGAAAAACCGCGTTATCCCTACCACCACTGGGGACAGACCGGTTATGTATGTAAAGATTTCCAGCCGAACCTGTCAAAAGCGACCTTCATCCTGCGGACCAAAAGCTCCACAAACATATTTATAATTGTACGATTATTTTTAAACTCATTACAATCCTAAAGTATCAGTGATTTTCGAATATACGACACAAACTAACCTAATTGGTATCTCCGAAGATGTCCGTTCAATAAGTTCCAGCTCAGTTTGCTGAACTTTCCAGACTACATTTGAAATAAGTGAACCCACGAGCGGCTGTATTTGTTTAATATCTCCACAATAGGATACTCCGCCTGTTTCAAAATGAAGTTTCTTGTGGATCGTTTGTTTATTGTTAATGTTAAATATTAAATATTAGTTAGGCTTCAGACTTCTTTTGTTTAGTTACACAATTTGGTTTATCTTCTAGTTTATGTTTTAAACTCCGAATTATAAACGACGAAGTTTTGAGGTTTACTCGATGGCTCTTAGAGTATGAAATTTTGTATAAGCGGGCATTGAGGCTATATAATAATATCCAGTATTAAATACTATACTTCAAAATGAAAACTATAATAATAATTATTATATATTCAAGATAAATATTTGCTTACAATTGAATCGTAAAAAAATTAAACTGTGTTGAAGCAAAAATACACATGAACATAACTGAATGATGGCTTTCCAGTTTCAGTTGAGACTGTTCACAATAATTAGAATTGTACAAATAATTTATACAGTTGAAGTTTGTTTCGTAATGTTCATAGGTACCTATACGCTTGCTTTCTATACCACATCCATAGATATTAAACAAAAATAAAAAATCCTATTTTATTGTACAATTTTCAATTAATTCAATTATATATGATTTCTTCAATTAAATAAATTTACATATTAATATTATTTAAACTAAATAGTGAAGGTGTTTCAGGGTTATTTTCTTTTGATTTTTCTCGTAACAAAAAATTATATCCGAACAATTCTAATTCTATAATTTATTTCTAGTAGGAGCTTTTTTATAATAATCATTCAGTGCTATGTTTATTATAATTGTATTAATAATTCGTTGAAAATTTATTTATTCCAATTAATTTGACGAAAACTATTTAAGATAATATCTCGTCTAGGGATATCACTCGACACTACTCTGCATTAGTTAGTATTACTAAGTGCTTGATACTAATTTCATATGGCCAGCAGCTTGCTCAAGTTTAACTTTATATTTTACGGCAACTTACTCGAGCTAAGCCCAGATCTAGAGGACGGATTGATAAGGGAATTTCGTAAATTAGTTATTAATTCGCCCTTAATTTACAAAGTAGTTAAATCTGGACTCATGCGGAGAATGTGCATTTAATTTTAAATGATGTAAGGTTTATATAGAGTCTTGATGTATTTTGTGAAATATTCGCAGAATATAGACTTGAAATTAAAATGTAACATTTTATTATACAAGCCACAGATATAGTAACCGCCAAAACTGTATTTCCAGCAAGTTACGTAACTGTATTTTACCCACAGATTATAATTTATACCATCAGTTATCAAATTACCCACGTGCAACTTTACCAGCCTAAAAATGTCGGACTTCACATAAAAACTCTTTAAATATTGCAAGAACGTATCGCGTTAATTCAGATACTCATACGAAGTCGAGTCACGCTGGGTAATAAGAGACAAAAACAGTTGAAAAGGGCGACAATGTTTGAAATATTCATGCGAATGACAAAAGATAAGCGCGATACTTTACTTTATGCCTATAGGGGGTTGTTTCGCCATCCTTTATTAAAGGGCGGACAGAAATGGTTAGGTCACCTAGTTTTTACAGCGCATTTTAGTTTTGTTTTGACGGAGGCCGTGTCAGCATCAGGTTTTACCTATCTTTCATCTCTGCTTCATTGATATTCTGCTGTATAATATTTTTCCTTTTTTTGCTATTGTTTTGGGAAAATAATCCAGCTGGTATCTATTTCAACATTATTATGTGTTTTATATTTCAATGTTTGAGAGTGATGTAGACTAGAATTCAGATATATTATGTATAGATTTTGCCCGCGGCTCCGCCTGCGTTAAAAAGTTTTTCCGGGATAAAATTCAATAGTTTTTGCGTGAAAGAGTAACAAACATCCATACATACAAGCTTTTGCGTTTATAATATTAGGATGTGTGAAATTAACAATGCCAACTATTGTATTATTTTATTTAACATTGTTATATAAATATCAACATGGGCTCACATTAAAAATAATAATAAAATCCCAAAATTTTTATAAATATATAAACATAAAAACCAGTGTAATTTATCAAATATCTGCTACAGCAAACATAATCAATTATACAAAATGTATGAAACACTCACGTACTCCAACCGTACTCTCAAGAGAAATAAACCGAATACGCACAAAAGTTTTACTAGCGGAACTCGACAAACAAACGAAGTAAATACGAACCAATCGAACAGCCCATAGTAAAATAAAGATCGTTTATTTTGTGGCCAAATTCTACCCCTATAAAGTTGTCAGTTCACCGCAGTTTGTATTATGGACCACTTTACGGCATTGAGTTATTGCCAAATCCTTTTGTATTGTGCCAAAAATAGGGTTTAATCCAATTCAGGGCTCAATGAAACCATTTATTTCATTAGATTTGTATGTAGTTAAGGAAGTTATTTCTATAAAATGCTATTTTAAGTTACTCTACAACACTTACTAAATATAAATCAAGATATTAATTATAGATAACTTATAGGAGTTTACTATTTCACATTAGCTTTATGGATTCATGTTTTTATATAAACAGTTGTGTTCTATGTCCATTATTGTCTATTACGGTGTGAATGGCCCGGCTCGACCGTGTTTAATACCATTGTTTCACAGTCCACATGAAGTGTCAGGCTTGCTTTCCGTATGCGAATATTGGGTTATCGATGGCCCAAAAACCATCACCCTTCCCATGACCCTTTGTTTCTTTACAAGTTTTTTTTATATCTGTAAAACAATTAACATTCTTATGGAATTGACCTTACTGTAAGGTAACTTTCCACATGCAGAGCGCACTAAATGATATTAATTTATTTACAGTCTAATATAATAGATTAGATTGTTCACTGATACTTTATGATACAATAAAGATTACTTTGTTGGGTTCCATACAAGTTGTATCAGAAAATATAGTTGAACTTCGCTTGGAAGTAAAGTTCTTCGTAGCGCTATTATAACTTTACAGCGGCTGGCTGATGTCTTAAAAGATTTAAAACTAGTTCGCAATTTTGTTAGAATAAAACCATACTAGATCATCATGTTTCTCTAGAACTTTTGCCTGGACGATATTTAGCTGTGCGCGTATAAAATATCCTGACAAGTGCGAGTTGGAATCGCGTGTCGAGGGTTCCGTACAAACTTGTAGGTAAAGTATCTAAGTATATAAGTTCCATAGTTCGCCATAATTAATTAAAAAAGTTATCAAATTTAATAAGTTTGTTAATTATTTTTTTTTAAAGTGCATTTTTTATGGCATTGAATGAGGAGACGAGCATGCCGTTCGCCTGATGGTAAGCGATACGACCAATAACAGTAGCAACACCATCCAGCACCTTGAGTTACAAAGTACTGTGTGGCATTCCACTGCGCTCGTCATCCTGAGACATAAGATGTTAAGTCTCATTATGTCCAGTTGTTAAATATATATAAACGGTACATCATATTTATAGTTTTCAGATTTTTCCCTTTATATGTGCTGAAGACCTTGCTTCTTGCCAAATTTTATGATTCTAGGTCAACGGGAAGTACCCTGTAGGTAGTAGTTCCCATGCGAAATCGAAAAATATGCGAATTAAACAGTCATATATTTTGATCGCGCTGACTTACAAGTTTGATTATTTTACAGCTAAATGAGACCGTAGACCCGAGTTTTTCATATAAATTTCAACTTGATATCCTAACGCGCTCCTGAGAGAAGGGGTCTTGACAGACGGACAGACAGACGGACAACAAAGTGATCATAGAAGGGTTCCTTTTTTTCTTTTGAGTTACGGAACCCTAAAAACGCTCATCACTTAACATGCTTAGGTTCTGCAACTACACTAACTTCCAGCAACACAAGAGTTACATTTTATAGCCGGTATTTAATTTACTATTAGATACACTTGAGGCACATTGTAAAGTCTACATTGAGTTTTTACGATAGAAAATGGTTTACAAAAATGACATTCTAAATAAACTACAAAATTTGAGATTGCTTTATGATAAAAATTGATCAACAAAGGAAGCATTCTAAACTAAAATTGTAACCGGCAATAATAGGATACGCTTGAAATTTAAAAGAATTAATATGCAAATATGCATTCATTTAAATTCCCATACATTTGCATAGAGTAATTAATCCTCCCGACAGTGTTACTCCATCGGAATGGTTTTAGATTTCTGTCATCAATTAACTATCTACAGACGAAACGGTCTCGTGTCACAATATGCTTCTGAACGTAATCAGTACCTGCTGTGGAGATTGGGGGCTCAAAATTATATGACAATCAAATATTTTGTTATTGTTATATTGACATGACTTTTATTTTAGGCAATCAATTTTTCTTTATTCCATGTAAACTCAAACTCAAACTCAAATCATTTATTATGTAATTAGGCCCCAAGGGGCACTTTTACACGTCATTTTTAACAATGTTTTTTTTTAAACTATATGATTCTACCAGTGCTTCGGAAAAGCCCACTGACTTGAGAAGAAGCACCAAGAAACTCAGCGTGGTTATTTTTTTTTCATCTTGTTTTTTTTTTAACACATATTTAAATACAAATGTCATTTAACAATATAAATTCATATTATGGAACATGTGTGAATGCGAGCAACCTAATCCCAAGCATTTGTATCTTCCAAATAATCTCCTATAGTGTAATTGCCTTTTTTGTAAAGTCGTTCTTTGACAGTTGTTTTAAATTTTTTTATTGGAAGATTAACAATATGCATTGGAAGTTTATTGAAGAAGCGTACGCATTGACCAACAAAAGAATTGCTTATTTTATGGAGACGAGTAGCATGTACAACAAGTTTATTTTTATTCCTAGTATTTTTATTGTGAATATCGCATATTCGGTCAAAATTTGCAATATTTTTTTGAACATACATAAGATTTGCAAATATGTATTGCGATGATACGGTAAGAATGTTTATCTCTTTGAATTTTTCTCTAAGAGAAACACGAGGTCCGAGACAATAGATAGCTCTAATAGCTCTCTTTTGCAAGACGAATACTGTATTAATATCCGCAGCATTACCCCAAAGAAGAATACCGTACGACAGAATACTATGAAAGTAACTGAAATAAACAATTCTTGCCGTATCTATATCAGTCAGACGTCTTATTTTTCTGACTGCATAAGCCGCTGAACTTAGTCTACCTGCCAATTTTGCTATATGCGGTCCCCACTGGAGTCTCGCGTCTAGTGTGATGCCCACAAAAGTAGTTGACGCATCAGGATTCAACTCTTCCCCATTGATTTGTATATTGGTTTTTACTTGTCTTACATTGGGCATAGTAAATTTAATGCATTTAGTTTTTTTAGCATTTAGTAACAAGTTGTTTAAATTAAACCAATGCACAATTTTAGAGAGAGCATCGTTCAATTAATAAAATACAAGTATAGGTACTTAAATATATTATTCAATTAATAAAAAACATTCACTGACGGCTAATTTATTAATATTGTAAAATGTACTCATTATAAGGGCTTCTGCCCTAGGCTAATAATAATAATAATTTATTTCAAAGTAAAGGTACAACAAAGAGAAATAAATATACAGAACACAATACATAATTCAGGAGCATAAGATTTAGGAGCATATTTTATTTTTCGTTTTCTAGTGGGCCCATGACCCCTGTTTGCTATTTCCTAAATACACCCATACAGTTGACTCTTCGTTACTATTTATTATACTGTAAATATCCATAGGATATATTATTAATTTTGATCATATTGTTTACATAATCAGTATTTTTATTAAGCACAGAATAACAGATGTATTATCTATAAAATCGAAAGTAAAAGCTCCGTTAGCATTTTTTGGATTCTCTGTATGTGTACCGCTTTGTCGATTATTATTTATATAATATTGTTATATTAAAAGAACATACAATTTAAAACCTCTTGCATTAAAACCAGCGGCAACAATACTCTTCATTATATCGAGGGACGCAATTTTTCCACAAAGAACAGTCAGTTCATTCACACTTTATTCTCTGTAAAGAATAGTCGCTTTCTAAGACATATTTATCAAGAACTATAGACTAAACACTTTAGTGACTCTTTAAAACAAAATTACGTATGACAAAGATTTTTTAAGATAGTATTATGTGGCTTACTTTTCCAGAAATTTCGAATCTAAATCCACTTTCATCCTGCAATTAAACATAAATGTCATTGCAACCGTAACCTCAGTCAAATGCTACAATTACAATTGAGAAACAATACTTAGCTCTTCATCGTAATGAATAAATCAGTTAAGTCTCTGGACAGGGTCAATTTGGGATCAACTTAAGTCACAGCTGTTCGCAAAGTTACGAAATGTTGTGACAAAAACTCTACTCCTAAAACAACAGTGTTGAATATAGCTTGTACCGTTTTTCCAAGAAATTTGTTTTTATTTGCAAAGACAACAGTGGAATTCAGAGGGCTCGTCTGATTGGATTGGAGGGTTGTCCTATCAGTTATTGTATAATTTGCAACACGGATTCTGGTGTTTCAATCTGTCTAATTTATTTGCTTTGAACATTTGGACGGTTTTGTTTCTAAACATTATATTTAGTTGGAATTGTTTTGCTATTGTTCTTCATGGTTATTAGTAATCTGAACGAATTTTCATGTAGTAGTAGTTGCGTAGTTGTATATTGTATTACGGTACGACTGCAATGCTGAGGTCTCGGAGGTCTCGGGTTTGATCCCGGGGTCGGGCAAAGTGATATTAGGCTTTTCTATTCAGTATTAGTCTG
Organism: Lapara coniferarum; assembly: GCA_949316025.1. Lineage (NCBI taxonomy): Eukaryota > Metazoa > Arthropoda > Insecta > Lepidoptera > Sphingidae > Lapara > Lapara coniferarum. The sequence goes on from OX438921.1 coordinate 6,855,709, forward strand.
GAGTGTGGAATTTGTGCCCGATATGGTAAATGGCTCGCCCCCTATCATGGGACGGTATACGTACGGCGAAATGTGGGTGCACTAATTGCGCTCCTGCCTGCCCTTCAGGGATAAAAGGCGTGAGTGTATGTGTGTGTATTCACAGATGGACGTAGAATAATTGGAAACAGAATATAAGCCATGTTTCATTAAAATCGGATTGTGGAAATAAAGTTCTTCTAAGCGAATGGAGTTTTACGCCGGTGGAGCTCTGGGCTGAAGGCAAGTTAATAATAAAAGAACAATAATTAAAATAAATCAACTTGGCATAAAAGTAGAAAAAAGATGCCATAATGCCAACTTTTTGAAGACAAAAGAGGGATTTGCAAAATAATTATATATGAATATCAATCGAACGCATTATTGCGTTCGTTCGAATTAATTAAAATGCCATTGGTAGGTTTTTTTGTCTCATCAGTTATATAAATAGAGGTTAACGAACGATTATACTTTTCAAATATGTTCAAACCACAAAAGATCTTAGGAATCGATATTTCAGAATATTACAGAACTTTACCAATCAGACATGATAACCTTTGTGTGGAAGTTTTCATATCTGGATATATCATTTCGCGTTAGATTTCGAATAGCTTCCAATTGGTACCTACTACTATTTAAATTTTAAAATTTGGTCTACGACTTGACGAAAATAATGTGTTACAAAGTAATACGAAAAAGCGATTTTCGTACAAGGTTTTCATTTAAAATTTTCGATTCTGGTCTTATAAACTTTCCTGATTATTTTTGCTCATAAATCTACCCTGAATGTCTCGAACAAAACAATCAATAATTATTTAAATCGGCCTTGCCGTTTTTGAGTTTAAGCGAGACAATGAACAACAATTCTTTTTTGTATATACATAGATATTGTCCTATTAAGTTTCCTCATTCGTAATATATATTGTGAAGTGTTCCTACTGGGGAAACCACGTTAAAAAGCGCCGAGTGCACAACCTCAGACGTAGTGTGGAAATATGTGAATAAAATAGAAAAAGTTGAAAATACGACTTTCCTATGGTCTGAAATCGCGATAACTCGAAAACGGTGCTTTGTAAGAAAAAAGTATTGATACCTTTTTGTAGACAATTTTACGATCTATAAACATTCTCTGAATCATTTTCCGATAGCTCTCACCATTTCAGAGATATACGCAAAAAAATAAGAGTTAGGACTTTTAAACTTGGATAAAACAACGCACAAGCGGGATCGATGGGGGCTTTTGACATAGCATTTGTAATGACGTATTTAAGGTCTGTACAAAAATCCAGCTTGTTAGGAATTAATGCAAGCTCAGCACGTTTTTTTGCATAACTTGACTGGACTAAAACACATTGATAACTAACTGGCCAGCATAATAAATCTATTCTTTTAAAGTCCATTTAGTCGAACGTAACTAGCGTTTACCGATCTAGGTAACATTAATTATTATGTACAACTTAAACTGAAGCCCTATGGGTGCTAATACTGTTACGCGGTATGTTGCCATTCAGTACACCTTTTAACGTCGTGGTGTCTGCTATGTTTCTTAAAAATATCCTTTGGATTTCACATTAAAATAACGTCGTACTATTTTGAACTCTGTGTTAAAATACCATAGATTGGTTGCTGAAAAAAAATTCGTCAAAGAAGTTACAGTGAGACATAAATAAAGTGTCATAAAATGAAGTTATTGTTTGTCAAATTGGATATCTGATTTGTTTCTTACGGTTTGTAAGATGATTGTTACTCTTTATTGATTTATAAAAAATCTTTTATGATATTACTTATGGCCACTGAAATCGCTAATAAACGATGGAAATAAAAATATGAAAAGGAAATATAAAGTTCTGTTTCCTTAGAATAAATTCGCAATGCGATCATCCTTAATTAAAATGAGATCTGTGAAGCTAAAATGTTTCATATTAACAGTAATTTTTCTCTCAGTGTATTTGTTTATTTTTTACGTTTTATTCGACGTTTGGTTTTTCCAAAAGAAAAATGGTTTGATGAGTTCTGTAGTTTTGCCAAATGTGATCGTCCATATAGATTTTAAAGGATCACCTCCGAAGTTAAGTTACTTGGAGTCTCTACTTCCGATACTTAAAAGTCATGGGGTGAATGGACTACTGATGGAGTATGAAGACATGTTTCCGTACGAGGGCAAACTTATTAACATAAGCGCCAGAAATGCGTATGGAAGATCAGAGGTTAGAATGTTTTTTTTATCGTCGCTACCCTGATTTTAACAATAATTTAACTGCTGATTGTGATACTTGCCGAGTACAAACGAATAGTCACAATGTATTTGTCATTCGTAATTCATATTCATATTTATTCACCTAATTATACGGCGAATATTTCGCCAATACTCTAAATGAGTATAAATATATGAGTAAAAAGTAAATACCTACTAAATTTGAATGCCTAATGCAATGTAAATATTTTTTGTATCGTCTAAGCAGCAAATATTTTTATTCTGAAACTAAGTATTTCAGCAGTAAAAAAATAATGAAAATCATACCTTATTACAGCTACAAAAGTTTTTAACCACAGCAACCAATATGGAATTTGAAATAATACCGTTGGTGCAAACGTTTGGCCATTTGGAGCATGTGTTGAAATTGCAAGAATTCCAGCACCTCAGAGAAATTCCTCTGTATCCCGACTCCATTTGTCCCACTAAAGAAGAAAGTAGGGCCTTACTTAAAGACATGTTGCGACAAGTAAGTTTGTCATTTTAGACCATTTTCTGGAAGTTTTATGTTGTTTATTTCAAGAAAAAACTTGAACTAGAGAAACAATTTTTGATTGTATAAAATAAAACGTGTTGTGATTATTTATAATTGCTTGTAGAACGAAAACCATAAAATATTTTTTTTGTATTATAATATACACGCAAAGTACATAACATAAACCATAACCAGCCCTGTATTATATAGGTACTGCCCACTGGTGAGCACGGACCTCCTCTACAGCTGAGAGGGTTTTAGGCCTTAATCCACCACGCTGGCCTAATGCGGGTTGGCAGACTTCACATACCTTCGAAATTAAAGAACTTCTTCGGTATGCAGGTTTCCTCGCGCGTTTCCTTCACCGTTAAAGCAAGCGATAATTCATAAACAATACACACACACACACACGCACACATACACACTCACGCCTGTTATCCCCGAAGGGGTAGGCAGAGGCGCAACTAGTGCACCCACTTTTCGCCGTTATTCCGTCCCATGATGTGATAGGGGGCGAGCCTATCGCCATATCGGGCACAAATTCCAGACTCCGGGCTGATACTGAATAGAAAAACTCAATATCACTTAGCCCGACCCGGGGATTGAACCCGGGACCTCAGCACTGCAGTCGTACTGTAATACAACTACGCCACCGAGGCAGTCATAATCATCATCATCATCGTGTGCCCTTGGGTTTTGAGCCTGCGGACATTCGTCTCGGCAGTCCGTTCCACTTCCAAGTAGGCTATAGACGCAAAGTACATATTTAACCATATTTAAAACGTTTTATGAACTACATCTATCTCTTTCAGATATTATTTTTCCACAACAGTATATCTGAACTTAAATACATACATATCGGTTGCGACGAGGTTTATCACATAAATAATTGTAAACAATGTGCGAAAGAAAAACTTGGAAATCAGTAAGTTACAACATAATGCATACTTATTATAGTAAAAATATTTTTATTTGCCCTATAGTTGCTTTCAGTTAGGCACTTATTTTTCTCTAAAGTCTAAAGTAATATTAAAAAATCTAATCCATTAAGCATTCAGTAGAAGGCTCCAACATACTGCAAAATGCCAATAGGAGAATATCCTAAGCCTATTTCATTGTTCCCTTGGATTTAAAAATGCCTTTAAAGTTTAGATCAAACGATTTTAATTCTCCAATAACTGTATACTTGTTTTTCAGTGATTTGTTCGTTAATCACATCAATTTGGTTTCTGAAATTGTTAAAGTCCTAAGCCCTGGTACTGTTGTCCTTATATGGGACGACATGCTACGAGACATAAAACCAATGGAATGGGAAGATTTCGATTATTTCGTACAAACCGAACCGGTCTATTGGGACTACAAGCCGAACTTGGCAGTTTCACATCTCAACTTGTTAAAGTATCGAAAGAAATTTGATAACATTTGGATAGCTTCGGCATTCAAAGGCGCTGACGGGCCAATATCTACATTTCCGAATTTGAAACACCGATTCATGAACCATTTTAGCTGGCTTAATCTGATTTTGGACTATAAATTTGGTGGGGATGATAAAGTGTATAATTTCAAAGGAATAATACTGACTGGATGGTCCAGATACAACCACATGGATCCTCCCTGTGAACTACTGCCGTTGGCTTTACCAAGTCTTATTTTAAATTTGCTGCTCATTAAGAAATTCCAGTCGGGCATCGTTGTCAATGGGGATGAAATAAATTTAGGTGTTGATGGATTTTTCGCTAAACATCTAGACACAGAATTCAATAAAAGTTTGAAATGCAAACACGTCGGGATTGAGAACACGGATTATTCATCTTGCACACTTCGTAGTCTTGAACTGTATACTATACTGGACCGCTACAGACATATAAGTGAAAATATAGAAAGCCATTTCAATCATGATCAAAGTGGCCTCAAGTCCATAGAGTACTATTCAAAACAGGGCTATATTAACATAAACAAAGTAAAGAGACACATAAAATGGAGTAATGAAACATTGTATGAACTTATTGACATTGAGAAGCTACTATATGGAACTATGTTGAAATACTACGATAGAGAATTTACAAAAGAATATGTAAACTTCCAAACATATGGTAACAAAAAACGATTAAAAGAATTGTATAAAACTTTACGGACTTATACAAAACCTAGGCGTTGGAATCGAAGACCTGCAAAATCTGTGACTGTTGCATTAAAGTAACTTATTTTTATTTATTTCAATTGCAACAAGACTCGATGGTTTCCACGACATTCATTATAACAATATATTTCTTGTAATTAACACTGTACAAGTAATATACAGAAATTGTTATCTTGAGCAACAATGAAATCACAATAATATTTAAATATTTCTAAGAATCGCTTTGTATGGTTACATTTGAAAAATTGTAGTGAAATTGTTAAAATGGTTTACATAAAGAGTTGGTGTTAGAGTTTTCAATTTCTTTTCTGTTACTCCAACCGTAGTAACTTTATAAGTGAGGTGTAAGCAACTGTACAAGTTGTTCAATATCTTAACGAAGTTTTTGAAAAGAACAGCTGCGACATCTCTTACAAACATGTTTATAAGTAGTTATATCGAGTTACTCATATGAATATCATATTTTAGTTGTATATTCTAGTATACCTAGAGATAGTACCTATTATATTTTTTTGTCTCATAGAAAGCAAATCTATAAGTACTAATATTATAAAAGCTGAAGAGTTTGGTTGAACGCGCTCACGGCCTAAGTGCGGAAAAAAGAGCCCCACAACAGTGAACAGTGGTTGAACGCGCAAATCTCAAGAACTATTGAAGAAATTTTGAAAATTCTTTCACCAATAGGAAGCTACATTACTCTTGAGTTCCTTTTAATCCCAATAAAAAAAAATTATGAAAAATATTAGAGCGTAAAAATTGTGACATAGAATTTATTTCACAGGAAAACAATTGTAATGTCCTTTAATTGCACACATACGACGAAAAATTACGTTTGATATTCGTGATGACAGTAAGCTTTTATCCCATTAGGGGAAGGTACAAAGGAATCAAGTCTGAGACGCCGCTCAAACAAAGAACACGTTAAAATCTTAACATTTACAAATTTATTGCATTATTGGAATGAAGCTTGTTATGAAATTGCTTTACATTTTATTTGAAGTAATAAGGAAGAGCTGTCTTCCGACTAGGTGAAAATCAGGGCTTAACTTAATACATTTCGTTATATTAATACTTACTTATATTATATTTTCTGATGTAAAGGCAAGTCGTATAATGTAATATGTTACGTATGCTATTATTGTTATTTTAATCTATACTAATAGTTTGATTGTTTGGTTGAACGCGCTAATCTCAGGAACTAATGAACCGATTTTGAATATTCCTTGACTAATAGGAAGCTGCATTATTCCCGAGTGCTATAAGCTATCCGGGAAAATATTTTTATCCCAGAAAAACTATTGCACGCGGACGGAGCCGCGAGCAATACTAGTTTCTTTATATTCACAAAAACTCTAATTTTAGTTATAGTTAATTTATATTATGTAGCGTAAGACTCTATAGTTTGCCTTGATAGTGCAAACTCTCGTCCTTACTAAGCAGAAATACAACTTACAACTAAAAAATTATTACCTTAAAGTCACTATCGGAAGTCGCGTTCCTGGTGCTTCTTGGTAGTTTGTGCCAAACATAGTTATTAGTGACTTCACCACTATTACTAATATTACATACATTTTTAAAATATTGCGAATTATAACGGCCCTTTTTGTTTTTTATTATTTACGAGACGAGCATGCCGTTCGCAAGATTGTGAGCGATACGACCGCCCATAAACAGTTGCAACACCATCCATAACATCGAATTATAAAGTACTGCGTGGCACTTCACTACGCTCGTTACGCTCAGACATTAGATGTTAATTCCCATAATACCCAGTAATTACGCTGATTACAATGTCCTTCAACCGGAACATGACAGTGCGTGTGCACTGCTGCTTGGCGGCAGAAATATTCATTGTGGTGTTACCTACTCAGACGGCCCCTCGCGTTATGAAGACCTACCGCCATTCAACCTACGAGTCGAAAACTGAATTATGTTCCAGCGAGATGGCAAAACTAGTGACAACTACCGTCGCTCGTGCTTATCATCATCATCATCAGCGGCATGACGTCTACTGCTGAACATAGGCCTCGCCCAAATGTTTCCAGAGGGACTTGTCAAAAGCGGCCTGCATCCAGCGTGTTCCTGCGACCTTTATCAAGTCGTCTGTCCTCCTTGCAGGTACTTAGAGCCCTCACCAAATAAACCACCGATTTCAAAATACGATTAACAATAACTTATGTACGTAACAAACGTAAGCTGTGTTTAAACATACATACATCCATACACACTCACGCCCTTATCCCATAGGGGTAGGCAGAGACTATTGAGTGCCACAAGCTACGATCTTGACAAACCTCTTTCGCCTCTTCCACATTCATAGTTCTTTTCATACATTTTCGTCTGTTAAGGCTACCCTTGAGATACGAAAATGTATCAAAAGAACTATGAATAAGAAAAGGGCAGGTCAGGAGTACTCCTGACCTGCCCTTTTCTGAGAAGATCATTTATTTGGTCAGAGAATGTTCTCCTCGGGCGTCCCCTTCCAGCCGTACCAACGTACTGTGTTTAAAGTGTGTAATAAATAATATGCATTTGTCATTCGATAATTCTCGAATAAACTTAAGTTGTAAAAGTCTTTAAAAAGTCATAACCGACGCGCAAGCTGAATTCAACACCAAAAATATGTAAAGTGACGAATCGTGTTATCCAGGCTCATTGGGAAAGAGTGCTCTCAAAATTCAATAGTGGCGTAATCAATCAAAGTATAATGCCTCACGCCGACAACGAGGCACGGCGGGGCTGAAAAAACATAATTAGCAACGAAAACAATAATATTGTAAAGATAGGCTGGGACAGTACTGTCGGTTTTTGGGATTGAGCTGTGAATAACAATAATACTAGAATAAAATGCCAAGTTTATTATCAAAGCAGCTTATTGAACCTTAGTAAAAATAACTTTTGACGCACTTTATGAAATCTATCTATACAAATATACATATAATAAATCAGTAAAACCGGTGCTTGTGCATTTAAAGAAAAGTTAAAAAAAAGTAAGGGGGTGACTAGAGATGAGTCATGAAACAAAAATCAGAGATTTTTGTAATTCTTTTCTGTCTGTTTTTCTTTTTGTTTGTTACTACACATCTCCAAAATTACTGTACGGATTTCGATGAAATTTTGTATGAAGATTGAGACCCTAGAAAAGATATAAGCTATTTTTTATCCCGGGAAAATATAAAGCGGGACTTTTGTCCAAGTAAAAGATTTCACGCAAGCGGAGCCGCGAGCAAAAGCTAGTATCTAGTATATAGTAATCAATATTGACGGCCTCAATCAGCTTGCATACGATGCTTTACCCTTCGAAATACACCCTGTACTTTATTTGCATTGCACATTATCATTTTTTTATACACCGCATTATGCATCTCTAAAAGTTAATAAATATGCAAAATGATATTATGCAACAGGGAATATTGGTTTCATACGACTTGGTTACTTGGCTCACGGAAGCGAAGCGAACGTATTTAGTGGCTAACATCTCATGTTTATGCATCACTGGGGAAGTATGTCCACTGTCAAGCCTCTCTACCGTGTCGTTTAATTGTACCATTAAACTAAATCTGAAAACTGTTTGTATTAAAAACACAAACAGACCACATCCAAATAACCCAGTGTGGGAAATTATACCGTCTTACACTTCAATATGCATTAATAATTTAAAGATAGGCTATTCAGAAACTCACTATGATGCAAAACTTCATGTGACTATTTTCTTATTTTTCCTTGTATAACAATTTATAACTGTTCTTTTTTACGCTGTACCACATTCTTAAATATTACTCAGTGAATAATGGTGTTGGTTATGTAATTATTTAAGTTACTTATACTATTGTTATTAGTCTAAGTCATATTACATGATTGTTTGTTATCCTAAATAACATAAAATAAAGATATACAGGTTCCTTTTTACATTGCGTTACTAAATGAAATCACATATTCGTCTATGCCTCTGCTAACATCCTGCTAAAAATTATCAATGAATAACGAATACTTTCGCCAAAAATCCCAATTGTAGTATTCCAATTTTTTGATCATTTTGTAGTTTAGTGCGAATATGTTGTGTACGTAAGCGTATTACTGACTGAAAATGTAATGTTGCTGCCGCGACGAATTCTCCTATAGCAGTCATAGTGGCATTAGGGCCTGTAAACTTAAAGTTACTACTTTTTGTTGATATTTATTTTGTTTGAAACTTACACTTTTTTATTTTACACCTATGGTTAAAATAATTCAATGAAAAGTGTTATTTTCAGCGAGATATGTATGTAGTTTCATTTATTAACGCAATGTCATAATGACACTGTATTTATTTTATTGCTGGTGGATGAACAGAACTCTGAATTATAAAGTACTGTGTGGCACTTCACTGCGTTCGTCACCCTGAGACATAAGATGTTATGTCTCATAATGACCACTAATTACGATGTCTACAAAGTCCTTCAAACCGAAACACAACGGTGCTTATACACTGCTGCTTGGCGGTAGAAATAAACATTGCGGTGGTACCTACCTAGACAGCCCCGCGCATAAGAGAGACCCTCCAGTTAAAAATATAAATCTAGTCAAAATGTCGCACAAGGGGATAAATAGATAAGTTTTAAGTACTCCATCCGTTGATTCCGTTAATCTTTCGATTGTGTTAGACACCGTATTTCAGTAATCAGACCTGTATTATATACTGCCCACAGCTGAAGCACGGGCCTCCTCTACTACTGAAAGGGGTCAGACTTAGTCCACCACGCTGGCCTAGTGCGAGTTGGCAGACTTCCCAAGCCCTCGAAATTCTTATAGAGAATTCTCGGGTATGTAGGCTTCCTCAGGATGTTTCCTTCACCGTTAAAGCCAACGATAATTGATAAGCAACACGTAACTTCGAAAAATCAGAGAGGTGTGTGCCTTAGGTTTTGAACCTCCGAACATTGTCTCGGCAGACCGTTCCATTCCCAACTAGGCTATCGTCCACTTCGCTTTATTAACATAAAACATAAAAAGTTTTCCTGCAGCATAAAATGGTGTTAATGAAGTGGAGTGGTTGGAGGGTTAATTGCGTGTACGGTGCAGTTTTTATTTTTTGTTACTTTCAAATTACTTACCAGACACATTTTTTGTTTTTAATTAAAATGAAGTTAATTTAACATGCTTTTAATATTATTTATAAAAAAGCTTGTGAGTCTCTAAATAGGCTAAAAGAATAAAGATATTGCTGATTAAGGAATATGAATAATTGAACAAAATGCATTGATTCTATTGATTGCAGACGATGTCTTTATTCTCAACGAGACTCAATTAGAATGAGATCGGTTATAAAAATAGTCCACAGATATTCGTTGAGCTGCCTTAGAATTAAATACAGATATGATTAAATTCTTCCTAAGCCATCGAGACGACTGCTCACGGCGCGCTTCGATTAACATTGACAATGGTGAAAATAAATACGAACAATTTCAATTTACGTGCGTTCTATTTTGTTTCTCATAAAATTCTCTCTTATACGAATTGTGTCCAGGTGTTTTTAACCAGTAATTGAAATTTTTTGTACTGTTGTTTAATTTTACTGGGAATATTATTTATTCGGTGTAATAAGAAATAATAAGGCCTTTGTGGACGAGAAATATTAATATCAATACCCTCCGTTATTATTAAAAATGAAAAATTACAATCATAACATTTTCTTTTATTCGTCTAATGGTAATTTGGTACTTTAAAAATCTTCGGAAAGAAAATAACGAATAAGTAATAAAATTTTATTTACACACACACACACAAACTCATGTATAATAAATATAAAAATTAGTAACAATATCACTTATAACATGCTTACAGCAGTACGTTAAATTAGCACCACATTCTACGACTAGTCATTTTGCATTGCTTATAATATCGTATATTACTAAAAAGTATAGACTCCGTCATTGAAAATATTATATTCAACGATTACATTTACTCAATAACTTCCTTTATCATCCAACACGTTCACTTTTATCTATTCTTAGCATCATTTTTATTCTCTTCTCTACTTTTGCTATCACCTGTATCGATCTTTGGTTTGTGTACGGGAACAATTTCGGTCGGTGGAGGCGTGATTGGAACTAAACTACCATCTTCTTCAGCAACTTTCAAACCAATAGTTGCTCCTAACTTAGCACTCGCTTGTTTGAATGTATTAGACAATTTTACTTGAACGACGTTAATACACATAGATGTGAGTGCCAAACCAAACACTAAATAAAGAATGGAAGCCATCATAAACATAGGATGATCTGGTACAAGATCACCAAGTCCTATAGTAGACATGGATATGAACACAAAGTAGAATGATTCGAAGAAGCTCCACGTCTCCCACAAGTTATACGCGACTGCGCCAATAATTATGTAAACTACTAGAATGAAAATAGCAACTGATATTGGCAAGTTGAACTCATCGTCTATTTCGAACACTGATGGTGCTGGTGTGCCTGGCTCCGTGTTATTTTCTGGATCTCTTGCCGAACCGGGTTTTGGTGGTAGCGGTGGAGGCAGATCACTTGGCCTCCTCTGCACAGGCGGCGGCTCATCTGGAATAACATCTTCCTCCGAGAAGATCTGCGATGGCCGACGCACCACGTCGTAAACAATATTCAGGCCCTTCATTACCTCCTGTAAACCACGAAAATTACAGTTAATTCTTTCATCTTTGATCACAACAATTGCTTTGGTCAGCGCAAAATAAAAGGCTCATAGGAATGTAAGACAACAGCGCTTGGAGCGAAATCATTACTCATTTTTGTACAAAAATGAAAAAAATGCTTTGTTTCTGTTTCTTAAAGTAAATTGTAAGCCTATTACTTTTGAGAAAAGCGATAAAAATACACGACGTATTTTAACGTAATTGCGGATAATATATTGTGGTTCTAAGAATCCATTGAATATTATCTTCATTGTCTTGAACAAAGATTTCTTCATTAAGAAAGGCAAAACCATTGTAAGCTTGTTACTAACTTGTTAATATTATTCAATTCAAATAATACATTATATTTGTATAATGATTCCTTGATATGTTTACGCGAATGTTAGACATTGAAATTAAACTATTATAACGGATTTTATCGCGGTTTTTATTTTTCTCCCGACGTTTCGAAGGTTTTTCAGCACTTCGTGGTCCGCCCCGTGACCGTGGAAAAAAAAAAGAAAAACCGCGATAAATTCGGTTATAATAGTTTAATTTCAACATTATATTTGTATTAATTGAATATCCCGAAAAAATATTTCGAAGCATATTCAATACGTTTTTAATTATTCAAAGTTAGATTCGATTAATTTGTTTTTAATATTGTTGCCATAAATATTAGCTGTATTAATTGGTATATTATGTAAAAGATAGTACGTATTATTTCGTTATACCAGTAGAAGGATGAAAAATTCCATGCACATTACCTATCTACGGAGCCGACCCTTTTCTTACGCTAAGTTGTAACCCCTAATAAATAAGATATATTTTGAAATCTAAGAACATAAATTTTCGTTTGCGCGACCTATCATAGTTCAAGGTGACTAGAGAAAATTAAGAATTTATGTCGTCTAATTTTTCACACAATTTGACTGCATGAAATTGAACAAATTCTAATATTTTTACTGACAAAGCATAGTGAGATTTTTTACTCAGTTAGATATTACTAAGAGTATTTGATTACCACAGCACATACCATCTTATTATAATGTAATACGATAAGATACCAATTTCATAAATTATCGGTGCTACCCAGTCAGTTATAAATGATTGATATAAGACCATTGCTGTATTGAATGTACTAGTGGTATATCTTTGCACTTGCAATACTTGTATTTATGCTCATTTCAAGAGTATATTAGTCTGTTTCTTTTGTTCTTTGTTCATGATGAATACCATCGCAGGTTTTGTTTGGTATGCCGGTATAGAAACCCGAATCAATACTGCATGTATTGTTACAATGAAAATTCACTGTATTTATGGGGAAAATGGCGACATCCCATGGTATTAGCTAGCGTCCCACCATGAAAACGACGTGTACAAATGTTGTGTTTGATCGTTCGATACACGCTGCGGTAAACCGCATCATTACCAACAAAACCGTACGTGTTCGGGGTATAAGCGTCACGCCATAATTCCGCCAGCAATTTCTGTATTTGACGGTTTTTTTTTACGGTTCCGTGGATCGACATGGGTGTCCTAAAGGGCGAAAAATGTATTCTATTGATTATAATCGTATAAATTGCGCATATAATATTATGAATAATACATCTCTAGGAGTCATCCAGTGGCGTATATTAGTATTAAATTTCCTAAGAGTCGATTAATATTGTCCTGTTTTTTATTACTACAAAAAATATTATTACTTTGTACCAGGAAATAAATGTTACACACCTGAACAGGCACGGTCCTTCTAACCTTCCTGCAGCTTCTTGTGTAGTAAAATCTTCGGATAAAAGCCCAGAAAAACTTTATGATCCTCGTGAAGAATTTTCCAAAATCAGCGAGCACGATCAAAAATAACGGGATCCCGACAATGGCGTAGACTATAGTAGCTACCCGCCCGTACGTCGTCTTTGGAGCGATGTGACCGTAACCTGAAAATGAAGTTGATATTTTAAATGAAATGAAGTAGTAAATAAATAAAATTATATACATTCTCATTAACAATGAAAATATATAAACAGAAACTTTAAAGGTGTCTACGTCAAACTGATAAGTAGGTGCCGAAAATTTTTAAGGAAATATTAGTGTAAAATAAAACAAACAACTGTACAAAAAATAAAACCAAATTTGTGCAATAAAGTTCTTTTGTTGCATGTATTATAAAACGATCTTACCAATAGTTGTTATTAGGGTCAAACAATAGACGAATGAGTTCATGAAATTCCAAGACCTTTGGCCGCTGTAAGATGTAACGCCAGCCTCGTGCGCTGTGTGCAACTGGTTTTCAAACTCATACAACTTTTTCCGAGCCATCGATTTCCAATCTTCCTCCCTTAAGTAATGACTACCCCGCCATAAACTTTCGATAAAATCTCTTTTCACGTTCCTAGTTCCGCATTTATAGGCGTTCTCGAACGATCCCTCTAAAGCTTTAAACATCATACCGCCTAACCCACACAGCATTATCAATAGCATTAAATCGCAAATACATCTGTTTCTTAGCAATATTGTTCGTTCATAATATATTTTTTGCTCCAATTTGAATTGTTGCCAATTAGCTATGAATTTCCAACGAGATTTTGTAACTTTCTTTATTTTCTCTTTACTTGTTTGTCGTTTCATTTTATTTTCTTCCACAGAGCCTTTACTGTCTTTTCTCGAGCTGATTTTAGCATCTATCAATGACCTTTTTCTAAGTACAGATTTATGTCCTTGTTTTTCCATTTTATTATTATCGGATGCTAAAATTATATTGTCTATAGTTTCACGTTTATCTACCTCTTGACTCAAAATATTTAATTTTCGGGTCAGTTCCGCTGTACGTTCAGATAAATTAAAATCATATTCATTTTCACTTGGCGATGATGAATAACAGCTCGACGTATATTCTGATTGACTGGCATCAATGTACCCTGAACTTTGTCGGCTGTGTTTGTCCTGTTCCATGTCTATTTTAACTTCAGTTTTTAATCCAGACAGTATTTCATTGTCGCTAATAATTTGTATTGTTTTAGGGCATGATATTCCCCTGAAATTTCTCGGAGTTGTGGAAGGAGTTTTGTTTGGTGTTTTCAGATTTCTGTGATAATCTTTATACTCAGGTGGAAGTCTCGTATCGTCTTTCGGTATAGACAAACTTCTAGCTCTAGCTTTTTGCATTAATTCTATTATTTCGTGGCTCGTTTTACTCATGTCTCCTCCAGCTCTATCAACTACTCTTAAATCTTCAGGTCTATGCATAGACTGAGATCTATTTGCTCTCGGCGATTGTTTCACAAACCGCCGTGGCGTTGGCGTCACTTTGCGTTTGGCAGCAGCAACCATATTATCTTGCATTGCTTGATCCACCTCACTCATCTCACTTTCACTAGTCTTATTCTGTAAATTATTTACAAATTAGTTTGTCTCCCTATTTCGTAAGATTAATGATAACTATTTACATAATGACCGTTAACTTTAATTTATGTCAGTTGGAAATACAGGGCTAATAGTAAAGCGACAATTAGAATCAGAAATAATTTTACGTATAAACTGACCCCGAATCTTGATGCTGATTTGCTTCTTGCTGGTTTAACAGGAGGGACTCTGCTTTGTGGCTCATCTCTGCTTGGCCTGTGAGCTTGTTTAATAACAGAAGGCTTATTTTCGGCTGTTAATTTTCTGCTTGGTGTCCTAACGA
Source organism: Lapara coniferarum (assembly GCA_949316025.1). Classification (NCBI taxonomy): domain Eukaryota; kingdom Metazoa; phylum Arthropoda; class Insecta; order Lepidoptera; family Sphingidae; genus Lapara; species Lapara coniferarum. The sequence continues at coordinate 6,870,927 of OX438921.1, forward strand.
TCCGTTCTCTAACTTCTACAACAGGCTTTTTATCTGTTTGTAGTTTCCTACTTGGAGAACGTTCAATTTGTATAACTTTAGTAACAAGTTCACCAGAAGGTGTTGTTATTTCCGATGAGGATGAAGATTTGGCTACGCTTTTCACTTGTTTTGTATCCTTATCATCAAAAGTGAAAACATTTTCACTCTTAAGGGGCGTCTGCGGTTTCTTCGGCACAATATCTGGTTTCTTTTCGTCAGGATAAACTATTTCGTCTAACTTTTTGGGCGTTGAGGGCGACGGAAATGGAAAATCTTTATCTTTAGGAGAACCACTAATGGGAGGTGGTGAAAGAGATTGCACAGACTCTTTCGGCGTTTCAGAAACCAAAGAATTGCGTCGCATAGGTTCATCATCTTTAGGGCTCACTATGTAGTTAGTTGACAAAAGTTTGGTACCAGGATCTATGAAACTTCCCTTGCGTTCCAGTTTAGTTTGATCATCTGGAATTGCAAAAGGTGAAATACTTCTTCGCCGTCTTTCATTAGCTGCTACTGCTCTTTCTTCCATAACTTTGTTGGTATCCAAATCGTAAACTGGATCTTTGACGGTAGCTTGTTCCTGCACAAGACGTTTCATTTCCTCATAAGTGTTATCCGCTTCAATTTCCCTTGAATTGCGCATTGGTCTCGAATCTTCATCATCGGATGTTGTTGTATCTTCATGAGGAGCTAAAGTTCTTCCAGGTTCTGGTGTTTTCTCACGTTGGCGAGTCGATTGTCCTCTGTTTTTGGATAAATTCCTTCGCTTTCTTATAGACATGCCTGCATTATCTTGTGAAGACTCCATGTCTATCATTTCTCGTTCTGGAGTTTTGGTCACTAATCTTCCCTCAGTTTGCACTTCGGATTCAGTTTTTATAATGGGAACGTTAAAGGTAATTGTCTTCTCGGACTCTTCCTCACTCATCCCCACAACCCCTCGTTATTTCTGCACTAACTGAAAAAAGATAAGACTGTATTATCAGCCTAGCCAATAGTGAACTGAGGCAATTGAACTCTTCAATTGAACAAAAGTAGCTATCGATATACATTTGGCAATGCGTAATTTGTCTCTTGCCAATGATTATAACATATATACCTAATGTTAAAGCTAGCCAACATAGATCGGTATCTATACAATCATAACTTACCTTTCGTTAACGCACCCGATAACAAACGCCTTTATTGTATCGGGGTCAAAGAGATGTCTAATAAAAGAATCTATTTTGGCCGTCTCAGCTTCAGACGTAAACAAACTTCCAATGACAACGAGATGCGATCCATCTTTTACGTCTTGTTATCACAAATCACGAGACACTTTTTATCGATTTTCGACCATTACAAAACGTTCATTGTCGTGTGGAGAGAGACGAAGAATTTTCGAAATATTCTCGATTTGAGACGCGCAAGGACTGAACGGATAAGCGCCAAGCGCACCGGGCACCGTTCCAATTTTAAAACAACTACACCTACATTCATGACGGTATGTATCTGTATTCTGTGCGCCAAAATAATACTGACTAGTATATCTTGATGCTTCATGTTATAGTAATAAAGAATAGAGTATATGTTACTAGAGATCTTAATGAAATGGATATGTAATTTAACACAATTAGTATAGCTGGTATCTAATCTTATAAGTGTTGATTTGCTCATCGTTCATACCACGGATATCGATAAAAGATTAATGTGTTGAAATATTGGTATTGTCGCCTTTCAAAAAATTTAAGTATAGTAGTAGAAAATAATATATACCATTTAAAATTACAATAAAGCACTTTATACATGTAATTTATTTTCTTACAACATATTTAAAACGATACTCAGAGTTGTAGTCAGATTTACTTTTAAATGAGCTCATCTTTTATGCCTTAGCGACTTTACATACCTGCATGAACAAAGGGTGTATCGTTACGTCTATAGACAGAATAATAAATTGTTTCTGAAGCCTTTCAAACAATACTGCAGATGAAATAAAATCTAGCATAATAATAATTTATTAATGTATTGGATGCAGCGCCTGTTACCATTATTATAGCAAAACACTGCAAACTCAATTGCTCGTAGAAATTCAACAGGCGGTTTTTATTTTCCGATATACCGCGACTTTGTTCTCGGAACTGAGAAACCAATCCAGTCGTGACCAAAGAGATAGTAAAATACTATCAACCATCCTAGCAATCTACATCGTACATAAAATAATAGAACTACCTATCAATACCTTTCATTAAAATATTCTCTACACGAGCTTTTCACGATTCCACTAATTACTTAAAAGATGTTCGCTTTTAAATACGCGCAGATTTCCAGGAAAATAGCTAAATATTAACTTACAGAATTTTAACGACCATACTAAAATTAATAGAATGGAAGCTCGGTATCCTATGCCCATTAAGTGCAACGTTTAATATTTTAACAAGACATGGCTGCGAGATGGGCGAGAGGTTGGTGTACTAATTAATTGGATATAGGTATACTCTATATCCTTGAGTTGGTAGGGCAAAACATGCTGAATTTATAAGTCTTCATAACATATTCATGGATTTCAGGATTTTACAGCTTAAATTAGATATAATAACATGGAGCAAAATGTATGTCAGTAGGATTTGTAAGTATGCCGAATAAGGTAAAATATTTGAGGATATTATTATTACGTGCTATTATTTAACATTTGTGTCTTGATCAAGATTAAGATATTAAACAACAGTTATTTATTCTGAAGTGGCATCAACTGGATTCAATTGTCGAGGACCTACGTTACCATACCATTCCATACCTGCACTGTAATACTGCCCACTGTATAGCACGGGCCTCCTCTACAACTGAGGGTTAAGGCCTTAGTCCACCACGTTGGCCTAGTGTGGGTTGTTCAGAAAACTTTTCAGTGGGGCTAGGATGTGAAAAGAAAACACGATGCGTCTCCGCTTCGTTTTATTGTGATTGGTTGAGAGACTGACGTGTCGGTCTCTCGATCAATCACAAACATGAAAAATACCGATACGTCAGTCACTCAACCAATCACAATAAAACGAGACGCATCGTGTTTTCTTTTCACATCCTAGCCCCACTGGTATGCAGGTTTTCTCACGATGTTTTCCTTCACATTTAAAGCGAGCGATAATTCACAAAGAATACACACATATTTTTTTTTAAACTCAAAGGTGTGTGCCCTTGAGTTTTGAACCTGCGGACATTCGTCTCGGCAGATCGTTCCACTCTCAACTAGGCTATCGCCGCTTACCAAGGGCCTGCGTTACTCTTCCATATTATAATAATAATAATCCTCCTAGCCAGTTTCGGCCACGGCGGCCAATCTCAACGGCGATCAGCCAGGTACGCAGGAGATATTATAGTGCACAAGTGTGTGCGCAATACACAGGTGCACTCGCTATTCCTTCACTCTCATAGTCCGATGAGACGGTAATCCGACATGACCGGAGAGAGATCAGGCGCAGGACCAACGGCTTTACGTGCTTTCCGAGGCACTGGGGTAACACACCTCCAACTTCCTGACTCCAAGCTGCGACTGAGTAATTTTTTTAAGATGGAAAAGCCCAGTCACAAAGTTTTTTGGCCCGACCCGGGATTCGAACCCAGGACCTCAGCGCGCAAATCGTACTCGTAACGCATACGCAATACAACTACGCCACCGAGGCAGTCGTCCATATTACTGTAAGTACAATGAAACTCTACACACTCTACCCGTTCGCATCCTAAACATATATCGCAAAAGATGCAGTGCTATTGTTACGAATCACCTACGCTAATATTATTGTAAGGTAGAAAGTTACGTTTGTGTTTGTAGACAGCATTATCTAGATCTACAGATTGAGACGAGCATGCCGTTCGCCTGATGGTAAGCGATACGACCACCCATAAACAGTAGCAACACAATCCAGCATCTTGAGTTACAAAGTACAGTATGGCATTACACTGCGCTCGTGAGAGATAAGATATTAAGTCTCATTATGTCCTGTAGTTACACTGGCTACAATGTCCTTCAAACCGAAACACAACAGTGCATGCACACTACTGCTTGGCGGTAGATATAGACATTGCGGTGGTACCCACCCAGACTGACTCTTACATATGAGAGTCCTACCACCAGTATATTATACCAGTAAATATTCCAATTATTTATATAATAAATAGCAACATTAGAGCTAAGTACCATCATATTTTAATTCTATAGCGTTAATACAAGGCAACAAAAAATAAAACCGACTTCAAAACCACTACAAAGCAAAAAATATTTAACTTTATATACATACTAGCTGACCCGGCAAACGTTGTTTTGCCATATAAATAATTTCCTAAAAATAAGGGTTGATCGTAGAGGGGTGAAAATTTAGGGTTGTAGGTATTTTTGTATGCTGTATCATAAAAAAATTAAAACAAAAAATTTTGTCTGAAAAATAAAAAAAAAAATTTAGGGGTGGTCCACCCTTAACATTTGGGGGGATGAAAAATAGATGTTGGCCGATTCTCATAGATACCGGATAAGCACAAAAAATTTCATCAAAATCGGTCAAGCCGTTTCGGAGGAGTATGGCAACGAAAACTGTGACACGAGAATTTTATATATATATAGAGATAGAGATATTTGGAGTCGGTGCCTTATTTACAGTGCTACAGATTTTCGCTGGCGTCACTTCCCACCCCGGTGTGTTTTATTAACGTATTTTGTGCAAACTACTACCAGATATTAGGAAACTGCTTAAGTGGTTATAGTTTATATGCGATGAGAAAATACACGACAGTTAGAGCTTGTTTCACATATTTCAAGTATTTTTTTTACAGTTACCTATCGTTATAAATAGCTATTGTAAATAGTAACTACAAATGTTATTACTTAGCAATTATTTGGGAGCATAGATAAGACTGTGACTTTCGTATTTGGTCAGTTTATACATTTACCTATGTGACGAATAGCATTTATCAGCAGGCGGTGAAATCGGCCCTTCATTTTCAATTAAACCTAATTTTAAATTTGGAAGTATATGCTACGTATGAAAGTGTTTTGTGATAACTTTTTTCTTTTTTTAATAAGGTAGGTACAGTAGTTTTGAATATTCATAAAAGAACTTAACCATGATTGGATCAGATGGTTACGGGATCGTAAATCTTATGCCAATTCTTGCATGTAGGTGCTTGTTCTATTAAAATTTAATAGAACAAGCAGATAATTATGATTGCTTCTAATATTTAATTTGGCACATATAATTCACAGCCTACTGTAAACTCCAAATTAAAATTTACAACGTGGATCGAACCGAATTTCCCTGGACACGGAACGTGAGTTTTCTAAATTAGTATTCTGCGTAAATCATTCGCTAGTGGATGAGATTTTATTAACTACTTTGCCAAAATAAAATCCCTGGTCTCTGGACAACCATTTGAACCTAGTGACACCATACTTAGATTGTAAAGCATACGGTTAGACAAAAAAGTGTTTCGATGTTAGAAAACACGTCGATAAACTTTATCACGACGTGGGGGACATAATATTTTTTATACTATAAGAAGTGTAAGTGAACTAGTTGCCCATACTTATTAAATCTTCGAGCCATTTTGTTAGTTCTGGGATAAACAGCCTTTGTTTCCTCCCTATACGGCATCTAGCTAACGTTGCTTGCTTTTAGATATGATAGGCACTTACCTTTTTTTTTTTTTTTAACACGGGGAAATCCATTTACGGATTTCTGCCGGACTCACCGGTCGAAACCGTTCTACCGACTAAAACCCCGCCATTTTACCCTCTCTCCCTTGTATCGGAGGTCGCGGGGTGCGCATGAGCATGCAGCCGCAACCCTCGCAGGAGTCGGCTCTGGGCAGAGCCTCTCGCAGTCCGAGGAACAAGACCTCGATAAAATCATAGGCGTGTAATACTACACGTCAGCTTCGTGGGCATTATTATTATTATTTTTCCCCGTAGTTGGATGCCTGCCCGCCACCGCAGGCATACTTAGGGAGGCCGGAGGTCATCTCTCCGACGTCTGCTACGGGAGGGAAGTCCAGTGGACCGCTCCCTCTCTCTCTCCGCTGCCTCTTTTGCGGACATGACTTGTTCGCAAAACGAGGCAACGGAGTTCCACCCATCGTCACTCTCGACCATGGCTGCCACAACTGTCGCAAGGGACAAGTTGCTGCCCATGGTCGAGATTAAGTTTTGGCGCGATGCGTTCCATGCGGGACAAACGGCCAAAGTGTGCTGGGCCGAGTCTTCGGCGCAATCACAATGATGGCATCCTGATGTTGACTTTCGACGAATCCGACACAGATACTTCCCGAAGCAGCCGTGACCTGAAAGCATCTGTGTCATTCTAAAGGTCAGGGTGCCATGCCGTCTCCGAAGCCACTCCGCAAATGTAGGCACTTACCTTAAAACGAACTGCTCTTCTTGTCATTGATATTTATTATGACATATTTACACCTTCCATAATAAAAATTATAATGTTAATATAATTATACTTTTACAAACCTATAGTTGTATAAATAGTTCCCGCATAGAACATGGAATTCCAGAAAGTCCAAGTCATCTTTTTGACGTCGTGGTTGTTGAGATGCTTCATACACTCCGTGTAGTCGGTCTCGTATTGGACTAGATCTTCTTCTATTAAATTCAGGAAGTCTAACGAACTAGCCTGTAATTGATAAGAAAAAAATTATGACTTTCCCATTTCATTCTTAGGGATTATTATTTATGCCTTTTAGAGAATTGACTATTTCCATTCCTAAAACTAATGCATTTTAAAGTAAGTTGCGCCTGAATCTATATTTAGTGGTCAATATTTGCATGCAGTTTGTACTGGGAGTGAAGTTGTTGATAAGGTTTAGATTGAATAGCACTAAAGAAACCAAAATAAGAAAGTTCTGACTAAAACTGCTTGAGATCCAAAACGTATTTTAGAAAACCACTCTTCTATATTAAGAATTGCATGACCATACCAAGTAGGTCAATATATTTATTTTATAATATCAATAATCTTGCCCTTGATAGACAAAACATAAGAGATTTTACCTCCAAAATTGTTTTATTATTGAGAATACTGTGCATCTTATCGGCTAACATCCTTCGGACTTCTGTCAAGTTTTTGTCATATTTCGCTTCATGTGGTCCTGTAAATAATATAAACATATTTAGAGCAGACTGCAATTCTGAAGTCTCGGGTTCGATGACGGGGTCGAGCCTTTTTTTATTCAGTATCAGTTCGGAGTATGGAATTTATACCCGATATGGCGATAGGCTCGCCCCTTATCACATGATGGGACTAAATAACGGCGAAAAGTGGGTGCACTAGTTGCGCCTCTGCCTACCCCTTCGGGGATAAAAAGCGTGAGTGTGTGTGTAAGCTACAACTTAAATATCTATATGCCAATAGGGTAGTAGTAGGGTAGTTTTCTAAATTATTTTATATGTAACAAACAGAAATAATGCGAAAAAGAAATTCTTCTGTGAAATCAGCATCTAAATCGGTTGAAAAGTAAAGTTATTCATATTTGAAACTAGTATCGCTCGCGGCTCCGCCCGCGTGATCAAGTTTTCCCGGGATAAAAAGTAGCTTATAGCACTCAGGAGTAAAGTAGCTTCCTTCAGCTTTATAATATTAGTGTAGATATAGTTGTGAGCAAAAGTGGAGACATGGAGGGGATATCGCATTATCTCTTTCGCACGCACGCAGCGTTATGGCCGACGACTCTCGGTGACGTTACAGTGTATTATTGACAACAAAGATAAAAATAGGGAACTTGAAATTGAACAGACGAAGGTAAGGTCGAGATAGCGCAGTTGGCAGAGCACCGGCACGGTATGCTGGAGGTCGCGGGTTCAAATCCTGTTTTCGACTGTTTCTTTTTCAATGTTTCCCTTAAAAATAAAATCATCGTACCAACCTTATTAGGTCTTTTACAGTTCACAGATCGAGATTCATGTAAAAGTTTTATATTTTTTAATAATTAATTGTGTTTGCGCGTACTTATGTCTATGTAATAACTATAAACGGGAATAACAGTGCTAAGTGTTGTGTAGGTTATGAAGACGTTTATTGTGGTTACAATGTATTTCGTAAAGAGAAATGAGCAGGTTAAATACCTTTTTAACCGACTTCAAAAAGGAAGTTCTTTTATGATTTGTTTACTTTTAGTTAAATACCTTTTTTTATCGAATTAAACGACGAGATGAGCATGCCGTTCACCTGATGGTTAGTGATACGACCACCCATAAACAGTAGCAACACCATCCAGCACCATAAATTATAAAGTACTGTGTGGCATTCCACTACGCTCGTCATCCTGAGACATAACTACTGGACATAATGAGACTTAACATCTGGCCACAATGTCCTTCAAACCGAAACATAAAAGTGCATACACACTGCTGCTTGGCGGTAGAAATAGACATTGCAGTGATACCCAACCAGACGGACTCTTAAATATGAGAGAGTTACCACCAGTAAACCTAACCTAATTTAAACCGACGGAGTATAGATCGAACCTAGAAATAAAACAAAATTATTACACACAATTTTTATTTTACTTTAATCTAATATACATAACCGAAACTATTCGACACTAACGGATAATCTGAAATAATTACACATCCGACACTGATGTATTTTTTTTCCTACACGCATATCCATAACATCCTTGATTTAAATGTACAGACACACTGCACCGGTTCTACTGCTTTATTATAATATGTATATATGTCAAATTTGAACAACAATCAAAAACATAATTGTATTCCCAAATAATAAAAGCATTCACAAATATGGACGATCTATTTTAAACATAAGCTTTGCACATGTTAGGCCATTTGAGTACCAATTTACATCGTCCCGTCCTGGAATTGACGATGGAATGTTCCACAAATAAAAAATAATGTTCCACTGACCCAAATTAGCGGAAAACGAAATAAATATGAACTGAAAGTGCTAAAATATTAAAGTGGTTAGATATGACATTAACGATTGTTTGGCTCACGAAGTTAAAGATATAAGCGTTTTGGTTAGTATATCTATACTAATATTATAAAGCTGAAGAGTTTGTTTGTTTGAACGCGCTAATCTCGGGAACTACTGAACCAATTTTGAAAATTATTTCACTAATAGGAAGCTACATAACTCCTGAGTGCTATAGGCTACTTTTTATCCCGGTAAAACTTGATCACGCGGGCGGAGCCGCGAGCGATACTAGTCTTTACATAAGACGGAACATATTTTTTTCAAGAATGTCGCGGAAGTTCCTTTTTTGAAATCAGTAATGGTACAGTCAGCCACATGAGTAACGGAAGAAATTCAAAATTTCAAATCGCGTTTACACTTTTGCGTCAGTGTCAACAATTATTTTTACTTCACTAAAATAAACTTCACAGGGTTATCTTTATTTCTGACTAGCTTTTGCCCACGGCTTCGCCCGCGTTAATAAGATTTTCCGGGCTAAAATTACATAAAAACCTTCCCGTTGAATCACTCTATGACTATGACGTTGATACAACTCTTAACAAATAATGCATTAATTTCGACCAAATTTGATTACTATAAAAACGGTTCTAGTGAGTTAATCTTAAATGATAGACATATACTATCGTGGACATTTTTTTAGATCATTTCAAGAGGAATAATTCTTTCGTACATATATTTTTGGTATCTTGAACCGTTTTCGCAGCGCACGCAATGGAAGCCCTCAAGGATGAATAATTTTCCCCGTTTTTTTCACATTTTCCATTATTTCTTCGCTCCTAATAGTTACATCGTGATGTTATATAGCCTAAAGCCTTCCTCGATAAATGGTCTATTCAACACAAAAAGAATTTTTCAATTCGAACCAGTAGTTCCTGAGATTAGCGCGTTCAAACAAACAAACTATTCAGCTTTATAATATTAGTATAGATAGTATAGATAAAACAAAGAATGTTTCGGCTGGAGTTAACGTGCAGAAGCTTTTTGAAGCTTTTAAATTCTTCAGCTATTTCAGCTTCATTTCTCTTAAATATAACAACTAAAAACATTTTTTTTCAGCTATAATTTTTTATTTATTTATTTTCTCACACACAGTCATAACAGAAATTATCCAAAGCGACAATGTGGGGTAAATATTATTAGGTATTATAAAATTAAATTAAATTAAACAATTAGAAAACAAAAAAAAAACAAACAACAATCAAAAGCATTATTAAAACATAGAACAAATTAAAACTTACAATGAATAAATACTAATTATTAAGTATAACATAGAATAAATAACAAAATCTTTGCTAATTCACTCCACTTACATGCCAAAACATGATACAGCTTTAAACTGCGTTACGCATTGTTTCCAATCAAACTTAATTATTAGTAAAATTCTGGTAACAAATAGGAATTTAATTAATTAAAACTAGCTATTTTCATATCAATCACTATCAGCCACACGACGTCCACTGCTGAACATAGGCTGAGGCCTAGAGGCCTGAGGCTTTATGTGAGCATAAAGATTTCCAGACCGACCTGTCAAAAGTTGCCTGCATCCAGCGTGTTCCTGCGACCTTTGATATCAATACCTTATTGCGAATTACCTACTTGACAATACATTATTTCGAAGTATCATAAAGCTATAGCCCTTGACTCAAGTATGTGCCTGAATATAGGATTGTAACGATAAAGAGTCCCACGTAACAATGGCGGCTTCTTGCTTCACTTGAAAATGTATTATTTGAACATAAAGAAATAAAACATTAACTTGATTTCGCCTCTGTGGCAGTTTCCTACAATAAAGTACTTAGATAAATCTTCACAATGAGTTTAGTCGGAATAGAGAACACTCACGAGATTTATATTAAAAATGTGCTTTTATTTGCTTTACGTGTTCTATTAATAAAACATTCTTGTTAATCGGTGCCTAGATCATATATTCGATAATGGATAATATAAGGAATAATAGTCACAATGTAATTAAAGGTTTTTGATTACTCTTACATAGTTAAATGTTAATCTTAATTGGTAGCCATACCTCGCCATCCTTTGAGCGATTATAAATAAACCAAACATTGCATAAAACCTAATATTGCCATAATTCGAAACAAGCGCTAGCGTACCGCGGTTTGGGCGGAGGCCTCGTTTTCGGTGACTTCGTGCGGCGCGTGTGGCATGGAGCCTCACGGCACGATGACCGAAATTTCCGTTCATAGAGAGGCGGCGCGTGCAGGGGCCCGCGTCATCGCACACGTAAACACAAAACATATTATGCCAATGTACGATGTCGTTTATAAAGATGCAAGGTGTGGAGAGTGGCGTTGCCGGCCGCGCTGGAGTGCACGCGACAGGCACCGATACGGGCGCAGTAGCGGGACATGGGCCGTCGCACATTTCACTATAATGGAAAATTGCCGCTGCATGCGCCGCCGTGTGGGACACAGCGTTGCCATCCGCGGACTCCGCTGCAAATATCGCGCAAACGTGTGTAGAATTGCTTCTCCGTATTCATACAACGCCATATGTTTGCATATGTAATTTAGTGCGCCCTGCCAACCGTCACGCGCAACTCCTCGCGTCTCCATAAAGGGGTGGCAAAACGAGTAAAATAAAAAAAACCTTCGCTACGCCACTGAAAACAAGGAACATAATTTAAACATGAACAATTAATTATAAGTTTTAACCGTCAAACCACAGTCTCATCTATAGATGCTTATGTCACGTTGTGTCGGCCCACTTTCTCACGTGCATGTTATATTTTGTACAAAAATCCCCGTAAACCCATCTTACAGGGGATGAGTTTAAGCGATAGCACATTTGAATGACGCAACGGCGAAGCTTGTTGTTTGTGTATCCTAATATAAGGTATATTTTTCCGAACTATAATAAGATAGTTTTAGCTTATATCGCTTATATTACAATACTCTAACTTACACGGTTTACATTAATACTCTTTGACTATATATGATAGATGTGGTTGACGTGTTATAGATTTTTTTTGAACAATCAATAATTAATAAATTTATTTGAAATTATAAAAACAATTTAACCAAAACGCAATAGAATATAATAATTTACAAGATATAAAGTTTAAATAAACCGAACAGGACTTTGTTATGAAACATCCAAGTGACCTAACTTTGTACAACAGTGTCCCGTTTACGAACTAAGGAAATTCCTAGAGGAATAGTGGCATGACATGGCGTGCAACAAGTGTGTACTGACGTTTAAGCTACATCACGTACCTACTTGAGGTGGCTGCGTGATAATAAATGAAGCAATTGATACGTGGCGTGCATATGATGCTGAGATGTGATTATATTGTTTATATTCTGAGGATTCTACACATTCATAAATTAATCATAACGTTTAAGCTTATGTGATTCAAGTGACACTTAGGTATATCGTTTAACAAAAGGTACAAAATGAGAGTATGAATTTGTTTATATACTATTCGACTATAAAAAGTTAATAATTCTGAGCAAGTTCCAATCCTATTAATCGCTAAACGTCACTTACGCTGATGTAATTTTTATTTTATTTATTTATTTATATTTGGTAACGCATTATTATAAATACCTACTAATACTGTGCTTGTTCAATATAACTCAAAGCTTAAGATGTGAGAACAGCTATTAACAAAGAGATACAGTAAATAATTTAGAAGAAACTTCGCAACTCTAATGTCGTCGCAGCTGGTGTTTTATCGAGAAATATTAAGAGAGACATCCTGTCACGTTCCATTATAAACACGGAACACCCTGTCTTAAACACGTTCTAATATGTTTTAATTGGCAACTGTGTGTTGTGTGTGTTGTTTGTGTGTTGTTCATTTACGAAAAATATTAGATACAAAAATCAAAATGTTTAAAACATTTAAAATCTCTAGAGATGTAAATTGTATTTCAGACAATAGTGTATTGTGATGATTCAACTACAAATTTTAATCTTTAGACATGTTTACTCACGTTTGCAATATAATCCGTTGGATTATGTTCAAAGCGTTGAAGAGCAATACATCTTCATTCTTTCATGAGATGTAGAACGGAAGCTGAGTCTTCACTAAAATATATTTATTTTAACGCATTTTGTGTAAACCAATATTATAAAATGTTTTGTCTATTTCCGTAAGTCGACAGAATCAACATTGTATTAAACCTAATAAACACGATTTTTTACATTTACCTTTTACCAGCCACCCCAGATAATTTTCTCCTTTTTTTAAATTATATTATAACTAAGTGCTAATTATTATATTATTTCTTGAGCTAGCTGAAAATGTATTGGTGTCGGAAGAAAGAAAAAGAATCATTGTGTCGCAGTCAAATCGAAGTTGCAAATTTAACATCTACCTCTCTATGTATATTATGTTACATTATTACCTTTCCTGTATAATTTATATACTATCCCACTATTGGGAATTGGCATTTTCTATCACATATAGGGTTTAGGAATCAAGCCTGAGTCTGCTACACTGTCCTTGTACGAGTTCATATACCTTCGAAATTCTTACGTAGAATTGATAAGTATGTGAGTTTCCACAAAATCCACTTACTGACGATATGCAAATTCAAACTAAATTTAAATATTTTCAGGATGGAGACGGAACTCATCAGTGCCACATCCTTCGCTCAATTGGAGGAAATAAATCTTTACTCACAGCGTCGGCGTCGCCGCGACGACGCTACGTCAACACCGTTGGCGTGGCGTTGATGATTATACACATTTACATAACTTACATTTTACTTACAATAGGTAATAAATATTCCCACATATTTTTTAGGGATCTTTGTGAAATGAAAATAGTTTAGTTTTTGGGAAAGCTATCGAAAAATGATTAAAGACTTAAGAGTAAATTCTATGTTAAATGTATATATGTTACTAGGTCACTGCCGTTTCTGTGTTTGTTATCGACTTTATCGACTGCTTTGCTACTAAATAAAGGTTTGAGTTTCCTTATAAAAACTGGAGTGGCTCAACAATCCATATGCATATCACGATTTTAGGGTGAACATGTTTTTTTCTGACGGACCCCGCTACACTCATGCCAATGATATTGTAACCCTGTCATAATATTAGTCTTGACAAACCACAACAGCTACACACGAAAGACATATAAAACTATTTTAAATCTCAGTTACAACATTTGTGTTGAAATTCAATACGACACAATTCCGACATCGACACCTGATGTTTTGACATCAAAAATAATTTGTACTCTGAAGCTTAATCTACTTTCTACCCAAATATTTTTAACTGTGGTGTCTTGTTTTTATAGCAGTCATGGAACCAAATGCTGTCTGGAACATTATATAGTGAACTTCCAATCCAACGTGGTCTCCTTGTTCATCATTCAAATGTATCAAAAAAATAATTTCACTTCAGCGTGCTGTCTTTCAAGCTTGTAAGTCCAATCTATCCACCAGAGAAATTCTAAGAATAATTCACACTCACAATTTGCGTCAAGTCTACTGGTGAGGGCTCACGTTTTTTTTTTTGGAGGTATGTTAAAATTGAAATTTAGAAATAGACATTTTCTAAATTTCAGATGACTATAAAACGTTACGTAGCTTACCGAATATCAATAATCCTTTCATTAAATTCGCCATTATCAATTTACAACTGTAATTTAAAAGCGACGGTCACGCGATGCACCATGTCCTGAAGGACGTAATTGATGTCGGAATCCTCGTGCAACACGTACTTACTCGGATTTCTAATATCAGTCGTCTGTCTTCGTTCTGCTAAATGGGATTTGTTCGTTGGACGGGTCCAAATACTCTAGCTTACAAATCCGGATTACGAATTAACTTACAAACAGATTGCAGTCTCTAATTACCTATGAATTAATTATCATCCATCCCTTGTCAATTCCCTGTGTTTCTTTTGTTTCATTGTATATTAATTTATTTAGAATCTAATAATTAATTTTGTTGCTGAAAAATTTACTTCAATCTAGTTAGAACTATAGATTTCGGTTACAACAATTTATGGCGCAAACTTTCAAGAAATTCCAATAATTTGTTAATACAAATTCAACTACCATTCGCAAACAAAATTTTGGCTACCCTATTTTGTTACTACAAAACTTTAGTGTGTAAATTTAACCAGCTCGTTTTACACAACTAGCAACGATCTTTGGCAAAATAAACAGCGCGCTTGATTGGGCCTCTCTGCTTCATTTGCATAGCATACTAAATCAACTTGAGTTCAGAGGTAACCCACCTCAATGGAGCCGCTGTAATACAGGTAACACGTAACAAACTCTTGAAGCTGATAGCTCCAATGAACTATTCATTATACAATAACTGCTGTTTCTGTTAGACTAGATGCGTAAAGCTATTATTGAGATAGAGATGATGTGGTTGTAGCCTCGTTGTCTGTATTACAGAATGACATTGTGATTCTTAATGTCTGAGAATAACGTGCGCAGTTCAGTACCATCGACTTCAATAAAAGGCGGAGGTTCTCAATTCGACGTATATTTTTTTTGTAATTCAAAGTTCTTAGCAAATAGCAATGTATCCTACTAATATCCTACTAATATTATAAAGGCGAAAGTTTGTAAGAATGTATGGATGTTTGGATGTTGGGATGTTTGGATGTTGGGATGTTTGGATGTAAGGATGTTTGTTCCTCTTTCACGCAAAAACTACTGAACGGATTTCGATGAAATTTGGCACACGGGTAGATCATGTCCTGGATTAACACATAGGCTACTTTTTATCCCGGGAAAATATAATGCGGGACTTTTATCCCGGAAAAACTTTTTAAAGCGGGCGGAGCCGCGGGCAAAAGCTAGTATATTATGTATGGGTCTTGCTATGACACGAGCGACTTGCACGTTTCGTTATTATGTATAAAATATTTCATGTTTATTATAATGGCTCATCAAATACTCAAATCATATATCATATATCATATATCAATCAAACAAATGTGAGGGTATGTTACTAAATTCTCTTGCAAGTTGCATATTATTATGTTAGAGCTGTTCACTCTCTTTGCGCATAATCTGGTTAAACAATAAACAATCTATTCCCGGTTCAAGGTATCTATATTGACGCAAGAAAGTAGTTTGTGAGAACATACTAGACATTTTTTCCAGAAGTTCCTAGATCAAATTGGTTGAGATCGATTTAATGTAAACGAAACATTTTGTAACATAACTCAATTGTCGAACATTTCAATACGAACAAATTTTGTTGAAACTACGAGTTTAATTTTTAAAGTTGAACGGATTTTACATGCTTTAAATTTTAAAGAGTATGCAGAGAATTTTTCAATTCAAACTAACTCCTGGCCTGTAGATTTAGGGATTTCAAACAGTTTAAAGAATTTCTGTTTTCTAGAGCGCTGGAAAAAAATTAAGTGTATTTAATAACGTTGAGAGCAAATGTTTCAGATAAATCCGTTATTCTTACTTTTGAAGATATTATTTTTATTAAGACAGGCTTTTTTATTTTGCCTAAGAAATATCAGATATCCACATTAAATATTTGGTCACATAATAATGAGCTACTGCATTTATTTTTGCTATAAATCAATGCATGAATATAAACACAGGTAAAATTTAAAATAAAAAACACATACAAATGACTTCGACGACATCTATTATAATATTGCTCATTCATAATACATTAATTCAATGAACGGCTTTTACACTTCATACAAATGTGCCATATTTATTTCTATCAGCATTCTTTCATTTTTTACGTGCGAAAGGAATATTGAAGATATATCATTAAGACTACTGATGTAAGTAAGTTTATTCTATTTACATAGGTATTTGATATATCTTTCTCAACATAGTGCAGAAAAGCAGATGATCCTGCATTTAAAAATACTCTTTGGTATGTTCATTGGAGTCTCAATTGACACAAGCTAATAAATTATTTAGTAGCCAGCCGTTTCCCCGACACGATAAAGTATTTAAATGAGTACAAACAAGACTTGAGACTTTAAAATTATTTCCTCTAAGTCGACTCAAAGCCGGCAAGAAAACATCGCGATAAATTAAAAACAGAAAACTTTTTTCAATATCTACGAGTCCCAAATTGGGCGCACAAATCAAAACTTGGGCATCGTCAAATCTTAAATTGAAAAAGTAAACAATCGAAGAAAGTCCGTCTGTGGTTATATTTCAACATAAAACCAACGTGTTCTTTGAAATACAGGTAAGTTACAACTTGGAAAATATAAGACAATACTCCTGGGATACTAAGTTATATTCTATTCATTAATACATTGTAATTCAAATAAAAAAGTCTGTTACTTCACTTAACTACATGTTTCGAAGTCTCTAGTATAATGTCGAAGGGTTACATTTTTGATCTGCTATTATAAGATGTGACATTTAAAATGTCTCGTGGCCCAGTATACAACTGAAATGTCTGCGAGACGTCTAAATTTCAGAGAAGCTTAGAATACAGGCTATTTTTGTCTTCTACAGATATTTATGATATGTGAAAATCACACAGTGGTAACATATCTCATTTTTTTGATTAGAACCTTTATCTCTTTTGCAGCCTATTATACTGTTCAGATTAAATAAATAAAAAAATATTAACCAATTTCGGCCACAGCGGCCAATCTCAGCTCGGAGATCAGCTAGGTACGCAGGAGATATTATAGTGCACAAGTGTGTGCGCAATACATACGTACATTCACTATTCCTTTGTTCTTATAACCCGGTGAGACGGCAATCCGATATGGCCGGAGAGGGATCAGGCGCAGGACGAACGGCTTTACGTGCTTTCCGAGGCACGGGGGTATCACGCCGCCAGCTTCCTGGCTCCGAGGTACGACTAAGTAATTTTTTGGATGGAAAAACCCAGTTACAATGTTTTTTGACTCGACCCTGGATTCGAACCCCTTCTTAACGCGTAAATCGTACTCGTAACGCGTACGCAATACAACTACGCCACTGAGACAGTCAGATTGTTCGGATTATGCCCACGTAGAACAAAGTTCTGAGTTTCCAATAAAGAAGTATATATTAAAAAGACATTATATAGGTACTAAATTCTCAAGTTTTCTCAATCTCGGCAGCCCATTGACGGTTGCAAGTTCCGGACGTTAATACTTAAAGTTGAGTATTTTACAGCCTAATCTACATTTACGTCGTCTCGGAACGCTCGTAAACGCAGGCGAGTTATTAAAATTTCAAGGTGCGCCCAATTATCGCACGAACATACTTTATTTTCAAAGCTATCAAGTGAGAATTTCAACCACGCAAATTTGAATTTGTTATTCGCGCGTTATTTCAATCCAATGTCAATGAATCTTGAGCTAAATCAGATTATGATGTGAGCGATAACCGATTCCGTGGTACGTCATGACAGCTGACCTAACTTTGTTTTGTATATTAGCTTAAATAATATGTATTATAGTAAGCTGGGGCATTTGATATTAACAGCCGATCACTTTTTTTTACTTTAATCTGGATAATCCGTGGCAAATACATTCCCTACACTTGTTCCATGATATAAAGCCTGAATTTGGTACTTCTAAACTCCGAAATATAAAGTCTATTAAAAAAAGATATTTTTTTCTTCACGATTGCTTATCTCTCGTGTCTATTAAAATAGACAAATCGTTATCTCAAATAACAACCTTATCCCATTAAACCCTTCTTTAAATCAACTGTTTATAATTGAAGTTAAATAAATTATACAAGTTTATTCGACTCAAGAAGAGCAGCTCATGACGTTATGATGTGTCTAAATAAATATTTATGTTATCTGTACACCAGGCAATCGCGTACGGAGCGCAAACATAAATATACAAAATCGATGTTCTCTTCATAGGCTGGGAGTGAACAGCGCCGGTTGGAGATTACATACATACATAGTATCACGCCTGTATCCATAGGGGTAGGCAGAAACTATGGATTGGCACTTTGCTTGATTCTGGCACACTTTTTTCGCTTCCTCCACCTTCAACAATCTTTTGATGCATTCCTGTCGATTCAGGGTACTTCTGACCTGGCCTTGACACAGAATGTCAGATATCTGACATTCAAAGGTTCGGTGGTGTCCATCCCTGCCGGGTCTTCCATCCACACTCACCGTATGCCTATATCCTATTTGTCTGTCTCCTCTCATCCATTCTCTCCAAATGCTCAAACCAGTATACCCCAGTTGGAGAATATTTACAATATAATACAGTTTGCTAAGTAAGCGATTAAGATCCTTATTTCGTTATTTAAGAATACTTCGAATATCAAAATAGCTTCTGCTCTCCATTCTGTCTAGACGGAGATATCCCAGCTATGCAGATTCCTTTGAACACTATTAAATATTCTTAATATTCATAGCCTGGACTAGGTATCTCACATGTATATTTCCAGCATGTTTGCTAAAACAATGAGTTGCTATATATCTTTAATGTTTATTTTATCAGGAAAGCGATACGGAAACCGTTGCTTATGCATCGCAAACTAGTATATTGTAATGATCGATGAATGATTATTCAAAGTAAATGTGCATTAAATCAGGGATTCTTGTCTTATGCACTTAAATGCTTAATAAATAATAGTCTAAAATGTGAACGATTATAAATTCATACTTAAGTAATAAACTACATTTTGTGCAAACATTTCTATAATGCCTCGGTGGCGTAGTTGTATTACGGTACCACTGCAATGCTAAGGTTTCGGGTTCGATCCAGGGTCGGGCATAGTGGTGTTGGATTTTTGTATTAGCCCGGAGTCTGGAATTTGTGCCCGATATGGCGATAGGCTCGCCCCTATCACATCATGGGACGGGATATGCACGGCAAAAATGGGTGCACTAGTTTCGCCTCTGCCTACCCCTTCGGGGATAAAAGGCGTGAGTGTGTATGTATGTATATTTCTATAATCTATAACATCGCTTTCAAACAAAAAAATATATTACATTAAATATATCGTCAGAAAAAGAAGTCGTAAAAATAAAAGATTGAAAATCATTTTACTAATTACTCAATAATCAAAAGAATTAAGTTGTTCAAATGAAATGAATCATGCTAATTGAACATTTCTTACCGACGAAAGATTATAACGTCTTCGCATTAATTTAGCTTCTACTAACATTACTCTCCTACACACGACGCAATTTATTTTTGGAAGAATTTCTCTATTGCAAAGTAAAAATTCCGGCGCAAACATTTTTGAAATGCATAGTGTACACTGAACCATATTTATTTATAGCGTGTTATATTTAGGATAATTACGTTTGCTGATCGTCACCGTTTCTGACATTTTTCACTCAAGTTCTTCTTGTTTATGTGTCAATTGATTGAAATCTGCTCAAATCAAATATGCTTCTTTCCAAACTATGGGTACAAAGGTCTCGGATTCGAACCAAAACTAAAGCGCAGGACTCTGACTACTCGGAGGTACAGATGTATTCATCTATACTAATATTATAAAGATAAAAAAATAGGCTCCGAAGCTACTGGACCGATTCGAAAAATTCTTTCACGAATATAAAGAATATTTTACTGGTGGTAAGTCTCTCTTATGTTAGAGTCCGTCTGGGTGGGTACCTCAATGTCTATTTCTACCACGAAGTAGCAATGTGCACGCACCGTTGTGTTTCTATTTGAAGGACATTGTAGCCAGTATAACTACTGCACATAATGAGACTTGACATCTTATGTCTCAGGGTGACGAGCGCACTGGAATGCCACACAGTACTTTGGTGCTGTATGGTGTTACTACTGTTTATGGGTGGTCGTATCGCTTACCATCAGGCGAACGACATGCTCGTCACGACGTTCAATGCATATACATATATACACATACACTCACGCCTGTTATCCCCGAAGGGGTAGGCAGAGGCGCAACTAGCGCACCCACTTTTCGCCGTTATTCCGTCCCATGATGTGATAGGGGGCGAGCCTATCGCCATATCGGGCACAAATTCCAGACTCCGGGCTGATACTGAATAGAAAAACTCAATATCACTTTGCCCGACCCGGGGATCGAACCCGAGACCTCAGCTTTGCAGTCGTACTGTAATACAACTACGCCACTGAGGCATTCAATGCATTAATTCAATGCATTAATAAAAAAATATATTATAAAGCTACATTATCAGCGAATATCATAGGTTACTTTTGATCCCGGGGAAATATAAAGCGGGACTTTTATCCCGGAAAACTCATTCACCCAGACGGAGCCGCGAGCAATTAGACTACTAGTTCTTGATATTTATACAATAATAACGCATTACGAGCTTTCATGATCACTAAATATTAGCTTATATACATTATTTGCCAACCTTCTTGTTTAATATATATTGGTGGTACTTCCTAACTCAGAAAATTGTTCTATATGACTCATATCAATGAAGCCCACATTCAAATTACAATAAGTGACGTACACTTCCGTTAATAAGCTCCGACGAATCATATTATCATATTGTTATCTCAAACTAAATATTACATTAGTATGTTATTGATAATATATTCTCTATAAACCTTCACCTATAAAGCCATAAATCTAGCACAATAAAAGGGTTGCTATGATTTATTAACCCATTCCAATGTCTACCAAGTTCAAGGCAAAAACATCAATCATTAAACAAACGCATTTTGCAACTTCCTTTTGTGTGATCGATACCCTTCTGTCTTCCAATGTTTTGAGAATATAGGCATGTGCCGAGGTTGGTTGGTAAACAGATGACGTCACACCAAAAAGCGTAACGTTGTAGCAGCGTGATAAATCGTTTATGGAAGGATATTGTTAATGGACGCTTTGGAATTTAAGGACACTCTTTCCGAGGTTACTGGTTAAAGTTGGATGGTATGATATACTAACTTTTGTTCGCAGTTCCGTCGGCGTGAACAAGTTTTTCTATGCGGGAGATTTTCTGCCCACGCACGCCATAGAGCACGCACGTGGCAAGCGTTTTCATTAGTCGTTATTCCGGTGTTGGGGACAGCCCGTATGCAGTATAACGTCCGAGTTAACGTCCATTGAAGATGAGCCATAATCCCTTTCTAGCAGAATTTCGACTACGGCGGCCAATCTCAACGTTGATTAGCCAGGTATGCAGAAGATATTATAGTGCACAAGTGTGTGCACAATACACAGGTGCACTCGCTATTCCTTCACTCTCGTAGTCGGGTGAGACGCCAATCTGATATGACCGGAGAGAGATCAGACGCAGGACCAACGGCTCTACGTGCTTTCCGAGGTACGGAGGTATCACACCGCCAATTTCCTGAATCCTAGCTGCGACTGAGTAATTGTTAAGATGAAAAAAACCAGTCACAATGTTTTAGCAAAAAAAATGAGCAATAGCAGACAGATTGATAGAGTTACTTGTGTATGTTTAATAGAAGTATTGATTATGATACTGTAGAACACTTCTAACCCGTTCCGACTTACTCTGAGGACACGAGCCCAGAACTCCGTAAATGGTAGAGACCACGAGATCTCTAATTATAGTCCCTATCATGTTATTTAAATATTTTGATTTAGAAAACATGTAGCTATTGAAATAAAACTGTTTTGGGGATTTTATCACGGTTTTTTTATTTTTTATTTTCTCCCGTTTCGAAGGCTTTGCAGCACTTCTTGGTCACGGGGCGGACTGAGGTGTTGGTGGTCCGAAAAGTGAATGTTACAATATCTACCTTAAATATTTAATTATACATTTTTTTATAAATAAGTTGTTATTGACGGTCTGATTTACACAAAATGAGCTCAGTGTCTTGAAATCTGGCAGTTGGTCTTTTGGGGTCCGATTTAATAATATGTATAACTGGATCTCAGGCTTGTGCAAGCTTCCAACCATCTTCTCTATTGAAATTTGGATGTTTTTTAATTTCAATAGCCTCGCGGATCATCCTAGGTAGGAATCGGTGTTGTTTGGCAAGGATTTGTGGTTTATCAAATGTCAAATCAAATGAAAAAATCTATGAAACCAGTGTCAACTGAAATCAGTTACAGTATATCATAACATGATTTTTTGTTCAGTATCTTTGTTTTTCGAATAAAACTAGTGTTTAGGTTATAAGATTCAGTTCAAATTTTTGCGTTCAAGGCATATATCGTAAAACAAATGGTTACTTCAAAAACAGACAAGTCTTCATAATTCACGCTACGATCTGTAACGAACGTTTTAACGTCACGAATTTTGGGAGCGCCATCTCAGCGTGGCCTAAACGCCATCACCTGAATGGGTTCATAAAAAACCTACATGAATATTATAAATACGAAAGCAAATTCGCATGTCTGTGATATCTCCACGGCTAAACTACTCAACGGATTTTCATGAAATATTGTAAGGAGTATCATGCAGTAGGAGTAGTATGCTTGAAATCAAATCTAATTCCACGCGGGTGAAGTCGCGATCAAAACCTAGTGTTAATAAAATATACTTTTTATGTATTATGCATGTGACAATTGTATAGACTCGGTTGTAAAAAAATTGTTGATGTATTTTCATGTTGACAAAGTCGTGAAGAAAACCGGGTCACGTGCGTACGAGTTACTAATTTCGGACTAGACTGTTCTATGTTTGTGAACGCTCGGAATTCTGTAGACAATAATATTATGTAAACAACCCAAAGAATTTGAAGAACTATCCCGTTATATTATTTACTTGCTTTTGTCAGCGGCTCCGCCCGTGTTGAAAAGTTCTTCTGGGATAAAAGTCCTGCTTTATATTTTCCCGGGATAAAAAGGTGCCTATGTGTTAATCCAGGACATGATCTACCCATGTGCCAAATTTCATCGAAATCCGTTATGCGGTTTTTGCGTGAAAGAGTAACAAACATCCATTCTTACAAACTTTCGCACAAGACTAATAAATATTAGTAGGACTTACATGTCCCTTTGCAAAAAGTATAACGACACGCGAAAACATATTTTATAATATCACAATTATTGACATCTACGGAATATCGTAAAAAAATAAAACTATTAAATCTGTGAAAGTATTTTAATGCTCAATTACAATATCAATATATACCGTTACAAGATTACGGTTACAAATCAATGAAAACCAACA
Organism: Lapara coniferarum; assembly: GCA_949316025.1. Taxonomy (NCBI): domain Eukaryota; kingdom Metazoa; phylum Arthropoda; class Insecta; order Lepidoptera; family Sphingidae; genus Lapara; species Lapara coniferarum. The sequence continues at coordinate 6,894,904 of OX438921.1, forward strand.
GCTGAATGGAATTACTCAATAGAAAACTAGGGACAAGATATTGAACTTCATAACCTTCCGCTGGTCTGAACGGAAATAAAGCATGACTAAATTATCTGACTCTTGCGCATATGCGGAAGTAACAGGAATACTCCAATTCAGATGGTGACTCAACATTTGAGTCGGATTGAACGAATCCATAAACACATCAGTGTCAGGCATCGGCATTTCTAATGCATATGCTTCAAGTGCAAAACACAACGCAGCAGAAACCTTCGCATAGTAAATACAAGATTCCTATAGCTCCGTACAGGATGATGGGAACGATCCGACACGCGCAAAGGATAACGTGAGTAAAGATGGACTGCAGAAGCTCCTTTATTGAGTAGGATTTCTCAGCTCGTCGGCCTAAACATGGGTCGAATTCCTTGAACTCTGTAAATAAATAGTATTTGAGGAAACCGATGAAGAAATCAATCAAACGTGAAGATGATGGTAACAATGATGATATACACATTATGAACAATATAGAAAATTATCGTCCACGTAAAGATTTCTAAATTATAAGACCAAGGGCTTTTTTGACACATTTTCCACTTTTAAATGCTGATACTTTTAAAAATATCATAAAGTAAATCAACCGCTAGTGAGTCAGTGATGGTCGCTGTCCTTTTTAATAATATGACGCAGGTGTTAGTCAGTATCGGTTTTGGGCCAGAAATAATATATATGTTGGGAAAAAGATTCTTGGAATTTTATATGAAAACTTCGGACTTCTTTTTTATTTCTACATTTAATAGCAGTATAAACCTTTTTACAAATTACCCCGTAAAAAATATAATTAATTATCTAAGCCAAAAATATTGTCAACCCTAGTAAGCTGTCATGTCAGGGAACCAGATTATTTAACAGAAAGACCTAAGTATCTATTTTACCTAATAATTTTCTACTTTTATAGTTTCTCTATTTTTCATTCATAAATGTTTGCTACCTCAATACAAGGACTCAAGTACTGGCTTCAACAAATGTAAAGTTGGGAAAAAAATGTTATCAATTTCAAATCTTCTTATCGATATCCTACAACTGATTCGAGATTTTTTCCAAATTTTTTTGCTATAAAGATGCTTTCTAACTAGGAATATTACGATATGATGTTATGCGTAGGCCATGAAGATAGCAATTGAAATCGTGCTCGCGAACTGTATCGGCAACGATTTATCGATGGTAGACCCCCACTGAACAGCGACGGCTGCCTTCGTATCAGTGTTTTCTGAACATGTCAAGACGACTACATTCCACGGGTTCTTTTCGTCGGTCTCCTGGAAGTGGACGTCTAAGCAGAGTCGACGCCAGGCAGGCTGAATTAATGTTAGAGCATTTTGAAGAAGAGCCGACCACAAGTACGAGGCGAGCCGGAACAAGATTCGGTATAAACCATGTTGCAGTTTGGCCAATTCTTCGTGCGAATACTATATGCGAAATGACTTTTCCCCCGATCTATTATTTTGAAGATGCTTAGAACACTTTATAATTAATAATGTTTACGGAAGACATTTTACGCTTTATTACTTCCAGTTTCTGAAGAAATATTTCAAAAATTTCTGATTTTGTAAATAGTAGTCCACACGGTATTTTTATTTATGGTGACTAATGCTGTGTTACAACATACTTATTTGTTACTCAACGTTTATCTGCCACATCTTACGAAGTAATGTAATATAAATTTTATGCGTTAGGTTACGAACATGTATGTACATTAAAACGTTAAAAACAATTGAAACCCTGACTCCACCTGCAGGTTTTGTACTACTGCGACTTTACCTAAACGACGATGCTGGCTTACGGTCCAAACCCAGATATTATGATTATGTAGGTCTTATAAACACTACTTGAGGTCTATTACTTAACAGGTTCATCTCAATATGAGGATGAGATGATTACTTACTCGGCATTTTTCCTGTTTTTAATGTTGTTTATAATTCAATATGTTTCCTAAAAGGCTATGTTGTTAGTTTGCTGTTGCGTTTTCATTGTATTTGCTTAGTTTACATATTTTATTACATTTTTGGTGTTTGAGGCTTGACGTCACAAAAACGAAATTTGATTCGATGACAGTTTTTTTCAAAGAGCAATTTGTTTCTTCTTTCTTGTGACGTATCCTTTAATTTATGATGTGTTGAGAAATAAAAAAGGAGTTCAAAATATTATAAATATATTCGTAGATCTCTAATAACAATTTTATGAAATGGAAATATGTATTATGGATTGCCTCGGTGGTGTAATTGTATTACAGTACGACTGCAAAGCTGGGGTCTCGGGTTCGATCCCCGGGTCGGGCAAAGTGATATTGAGTTTTTCTATTCAGTATCAGCCCGGAGTCTGGAATTTGTGCCCGATATGGCGATAGGCTCGCCCCCTATCACATCATGGGACGGAATGACGTCAAAAAGTGGGTGCACTAGTTGCGCCTCTGCCTAGCCCTTCGTGGATAACAGGCGTGAGTGTGTGTGTGTGTGTGTGTGTGTGAAATATGTATTAGTGAAAATAAAATAACCTACAACTTATCTAAAGGTCTGCAAAGAAGATCTATTCTCTTGTCTTTTCAAAATTTTAAATTAAGATATAATTTATTCGAAATATTTAATATGGTCAGAATATAGAGAAAAAAATTATTTCGCAATTTGTTGCTTAATCGACGACAAAAATGAATTATATTTTGACTAGTACTGGAAAATACTAAAAGTCGGCATTTATTTCTTTAAATAATGCAATGCATTAACATCATTCAGGGCACATTTCATTGGTTTGCTGGCATGAAAACGAAATAGATGTGTCAACACTCTCCCTTAGTTTATTTGATTGAGAACTGCAAGTCCATTTAAATTCTACGACTATTCACAACATAAATGTAAAATAAATCTAGATTAATGCTCCATTTATTTCAGCGATTTAATATTTGTAAGCGCATTATATTTTGTTGCTGATTATATTCCATTTGGTATTTTCTAAATGTAAGATATTAAAGAGGCTAATATATGTTATCTTAAAACGATTGAATATATCAGTTTGATTTAAATAAAGTTATTGTAATAATAATGGGTTCGTACAGTACCTCATAATTTATTGAAACGAAGCAATATGTCGTCAGGCTTATGAGATCCTTTGAGCAGTGGAGTAACTACAGGGTGGCAGAGGAGGCAAAATGCCTCGGGTCCCGGGCCCAAAGGGGCCCCCGGCTATCCCGACCCGACAGGCCGCGAGCTCAGATACGAGGGGGGGGGTATACGTGACTTATTAGTTGAATGTCATGGGCCGTGACAATTTTTGCTGGGGCTGAATTTGCCACGGGCCCCCGATGATATAGTTACGCCACTGCCTTTGAGCCTCCTGTAATTCGTAATTAATACATCCTATATTCAAATTCATATATTATACGTACACAATATTTATTTTTACTTAAAAACCGGACACGTATTTCATAAAGAAGTCTTTGTTTTCAGAACGTTAGTTGACATATATTTTATTGCCTCGACAACAGACAGAATATGAAATTCCGTTGTCTCGAATATTAAAAATAAATAACTGACTAGGTTTAGGCGGAGTATCGTACAAAAATAAACACGTTCCCTAAGCTTCATACATGATTTTCGTAGAATATCTTTGTCTTTCAATAACATGTTGGTTAATGTAGAAAAAATAGACACTAATTAGAATTTATTATTTTAATCAGATATTCGCACTCTATGACCTAATCCAAAACCATTGACTTGTAGGAAACGTTACAAAAACTGTTAACGACATATTTTTAAGTTGCGCGGACAACGAACATAAATTCAAACAATTTTGACCCTATTCTCAATGTTGAAAAGACGCATTTTTCTTAGTCCATGCAGCTTGCCCTTTAGGGTTCATATTTTGCTAAAACTTTAATTAATCCGTACAGATTTTGCTTACTTTACTTCACAAAATTAATTTGCAGAGTAGTCAAAAGCAGCGAAGTCCGCAAAGATAGATTGTTTTAGCAAACAATGTAGGGAAAAGGGGTATTGTATCACGTGGGACAGCCATCAACAACTTCGGCTGCAGCGCCGCACAAGTTTCAACTACTGTTGGTCACGTTTGTTGTAACATTGTAAACAATAACATGCACGATTACGAGAGTGCGATCGCTCCTCTCAGTCTGTAGGAAAAGAACAACATCCTATTTGAGCAAGATGGTTTTTTAAGTTAATTGAAAAATGAACTTAAATATACGTTGATATTTATAAACAATTGTTTACCTAATAACTTTGCAAAAGGGGCGCTAACTTAATGTTAATGTTACAAATTTTAGCCAAAATTACATTGCTTAAGAAGTATATTTTTTCTTTTCAACATAGTTTTTCTAATAAAAACGGTTATACCACCACAACGATAGGAAACATAAATCATATTATCCATGTTACCATGAACATCCTGCTACGCAACGATATGGAAAATATAAACTTTATGCAAATCACATCGTTGTGGTGCTATGTGTAAATAGTGTCAGTGCGATGCTGCACAGTTTTATTCACTTTCCCTTAGATTTAGTGCTCGTCAAATATTTTACGAGATACTGACCTGTAAAAATGAATTTCTTTGGTAAATTCAAACAGAACTCTGTTATCTGAACGAATGAGATTACAATCGCTTGTAACAGCTCCGTGGAGATAATAAAATAACCCATTTTCCCATATTTCTGTTTATATTTTGGTATAAATCAAATATAAAAGGCAGTTATTGAGTTTGTTAACACATTCGAATGTCGATATTTAGGTTTCGACGCCTTTATAGCGGTATGTCGTGTTTATCTGAGTATTCCGCTGTTTACATCTAATTTATAATGTTATATGAATTTAATGTGAAGAGAATTCACAACACTCGAATAATGTTATGAATATTCCATATAGCTGATATTTGTCGTACTTAGGAAATAAAAAAAAATAAGTTTAAAAAACTAGACCTTCGTATCTTACTAATATTATAAATGCGAAAGTTTGTAATATTATTTGGATCTTAAGATATTTGTGTGTTTCTTTGAAGTAAACACGGAAACTACTAAACAGATTTGGATGTAATTTTACACACGGGTAGACTATGTCCTGAATTAATTATAAGGCTTTTTATCCACGTAATTTTTTCCCATGAGAAATAATGGATTGTTTAATCTGATTTTTAAGTAGATCGCGCTGGCATCCTACTGGGTTTAGAGACTTTTGAAGCGGGAAAGGTTTTTCACGCGGGCGAAGCCACGAGGAACACCTAGTACATAAAAATTATAATTGAAACCCACAAACTTCTGTAGCGAAAGAAAATGTAATAAGACTGATTGTTTATTGTTTTCTCCCACGTAACTTTTACTTTGGCTGAAGCATTGAGCACGAGTTAAATGTTCTGTGGGCGAGTAAGGACTAACGAACCTACACGGAAATGAAATTTCCGATTCTCTTTCAATTAGGGTTGCCAAAACAAATGCAGTTTTTTTGACGTACATTAAAATTATGATTTTGCTGTACGAAAAGTGTTTTAAATATTTACTAAAAGAATAATGTTAATCAAAATGGGGTTCCTTGTAATATCTTTTTATTTACGACGTAATACATGGCAGCCATCGATTTGCTGTTTACTATGACACACGACTAAAGAATGCTATTAAAATAGTTCCGCGCATTTTTTATATCAGATCATAACATATTATTAAACTGACCAAAATCTTTCATTTTCTTTTTTTATATAACGTTGAATGACGAGACGAGCATGCCGTTCGCCTGGTGGTAAGTGAAGAAACCCATAAACATTAGCAACACCATCCAGCACCTTGAGTTACAAAGTACTTTGTGGCATTCCACTGTGTTCGTCACCCTGAGTCATAAGAGTCTCATAATATTCAGTATTTACACTGGCTACAATGGCCAAACGGGAACACAACAGTACAACATATGTACAAACTTTATAAATCGAGAGTTTATAGATTGCATAACTATTGTATTAATTTTAATCTATTGTTAGGATAAACGTTTTTTAATAGTATTTGTTACGGTATTTGTAGCGTGCTAATAAGTTGTAGAAACCAGTCGAGACGTCAAAGTAATGGTGGGAGTGACAGTGGGTGTATAAAAAGGCAGCCTGTCGCCATTTGAATTCATTCGTGTTCCGACTCTCGTGCGCGCTTGGTCTCTCTGTTGAGTAAGTTGAACATTGATTTTCAAGCTGGTCGGTTAGTTGCCGATATTTTTGTAAAAGTATTTCTGTTACATGTTCTGATGTAAAATTAGTGAAAAGTGTGTTTATGTAAAATCAGTGATAAATTGTTTTTATTTTAATCAAACTCGCTTCTGATTTCCAACATCAGAAGTGGGATATGTAATCGATGCCCACAGAAATAGATTGTGCTCGCTACATATGTACGCTATGTGGAATACATGCGTGGTACGATGGAGATATTGGACTACCCGCAATTTACGTGAAGAAAGACATTGCGCTGAGTAATATCACGATAAGGACCAGACTACAACGTGAATAAAAGTGGACAAGTGTGAAACATAACCATCGTATGTTCGTTTTTGACGTCATGTGTGTACGACTTCGAATGAACAAGTGTGTCCGTGTACCACGACTGAACTGTTCGTGCTCAAGCATTGTTTTGGGCGTTGAAACGTTCCTGTTGGTGTGCAAACGTTCCTGTTGGTGTGCAAGTGTTCCAGTAGATGTGCTGCGTATGGTGTCACAGTTGGCGTCCTGGGCAAAGTGACTGCGCGGATGGCAACTGGCGGTTGAAGCAAACTGCTCCAGCACAGAGAATGATCATCGATGACTGTAAAGGAAGTTTGGTATCGTATGACCCATAATCCTTATTTGAAGGTTATGGTTTCCTTTATTATTTCTGGTGATGTCTAAAAATATTGAGGATTTTGTTTACTAGTCATGTACCTAGATTTTGGACGTAATAATCAATTTGTGGATATAAGTCGAGTACCGTATAGTGTAAAAAGAAAAGTATAGCCATTTTCATGTGTAATTCGCATACTGGATGTGTGTTTATGGCAATGAGAATACTGACCAGATATAATGGCAGTGATATTTGACTTTTTGAGTTGAATACTTATGGGGTTCAAATATTTTCCGTTAAATGGCAGTTTAACTAAAAACATTGTACATGGGCCAATGGGTAAAACTTTAGTTTTAATGGATGGTACTACTTAGCACAAAGATTCCTTAAAGGGAAGTCCTACCTTAGTTCAACTTATGTGATTTCTTTTATTTTTGGTAACCTTTACAAAATATTGAGATCTTGTTTATCAGGGCATGTACAGACATGGATTAACGAGCAATTCGTGATTATTGTTGGTACAGAGCCGTCCTTAAACTTAAGGACTTTGAGAAAAGAATCTGTTGTAGTAAACAATGACTGTACATGGCCTTGGTTGAAAAATTATTTAGGTGCAAAGTGTTCGGTCTGAAGGATTGTTGGCTTTCTTTGGTCATGGTTTCGGATCGCAGCGTTCCAATATTTAAAATTTTGGGATTAAGAGCAAGACCCACGATAATTTTGAGGTTGTCTCCATGCTAAGATGACTACTAATTTCTTAGTCAAAATTTAATGCGAGATATGATTAAAGACCGAGATAGAGTGAACCGTTTGATGCTGTTGTGATGTTTTTGATTGCAAATACTAAAGATCCTTGCAGTGAGTACTTGCTCAAGGTATTCAGCGTTAGAAGACGCCGTAAAACGTCACTACTGAAGAGCCTCTATGGGATCCTTGGAGGATCTGACGTTTACTGCGATGATAGAGGATGTTTGGTATCGTCTTACCCGTAACCATTGTATTATTTTTCTGTAAAATTCTCAAATGTTGGGATCTCGTTTTACCACGTAGTGGTAACTGGAGATTCTGCCGAAACCACTTCGCAGGTGGATTCACTTGTTGTAGTAATGAAATGGCTGTTCAGAAAGTTAAACGCCAGATTTTATTTAAGGTCAGAATAGGCCGAACGGTGTGTTGCTGTTGTGGTTTTTATTTTTTCAGAAATTGGAGATCTATGCAGTGTGTGTGCACTGTCTTCGCAATGCGGAGCGGCGCGGAACGACACGCTTCAGGCTGTACGAGTGCGGAATATCACACTCCTGGCTGCGCGAAGGCGAATCAGCGCGCTCTGCTCCTTACGAAGAAGCTAGCCACGTGTTATGGGTGCAGTTATACCTGTGCTCTGTAACATCCATGCACAGTCGGGTGAGAAGTTTTCATTCTGCCACTGTTTTGTTATCATGATTCGATGAGTTCTTTATAAAGAGTCGATGTTTTTTTTGTGAAATTAGAAGGTTGATCAGAGTACAAAATTATTGGCAAGTTTTGTCATTATGCCGCTGGTTAAGCGATGAACACATTTCGTATGCAAATCCCTCTGTTCGCTTGGATTTGTCTGGCTTAGGCCAGGAATGGCTGAGCGATGTGATGCTGCTGCATATATTTTCTGTTAGCAGGAATTGAAAATCGCTCCTTGCGATGCGGTGCGTTGCTGAACTGCGCGCTCCTGGTGATGCGGTGCGCTGCCGAACTGCGTGCTCCTGGTGACGAGGTGCACTGCTGAACTGCGCGCTTCTGGCGATGCGGTGCGCTGCCGAACTGCGCGCTCCTTGCGCTGCTGAACTGCGCGCTCCTTGCGCTGCTGAACTGCGCGCTCCTTGCGCTGCTGAACTGCGCGCTCCTTGCGCTGCTGAACTGCGCGCTCCTTGCGCTGCTGAACTGCGCGCTCCTTGCGCTGCTGAACTGCGCGCTTCTGGCGATGCGGTGCGCTGCCGAACTGCGCGCTCCTTGCGCTGCTGAACTGCGCGCTCCTTGCGCTGCTGAACTGCGCGCTCCTTGCGCTGCTGAACTGCGCGAATGTGGAACAACGCGCTCCATCATGCTTCAAGTGGCATGGATATCAGGTGATTGCGGAAAAGCGCATTGGGTGCTGTATATTTTGTAAAGCTAAAGTTTTCATGGAAAAGTTTCATTTTGAAGTTTCCTAAGGGGGAACACGTTTTGTTAAAGTTTCCTAAGGGAGAACACGTTTTGTTAAAGTTTCCTAAGGGGAGAACACGTTCTGTTAAAGTTTCCTAAGGGGAGAACACGTTCTGTTAAAGTTTCCTAAGGGGGGAACACGTTTTGTTAAAGTTTCCTAAGGGGGAACACGTTTTGTTAAAGTTTCCCAAGGGGGCGGAACACGTTTTGTTAAAGTTTCTTAAGGAACACGTTTAAGGGAAGTTTAGTCTTGCGGTCGGTATAGTCAATGTCTTATGTCAGGCATGCTATCCTGATCGACGGATACACTTCAAGTGAGGTACGGTTTCATATTATTGGATGCTGTTTTCGACTGCGCTCGGGCATGCGATCCTAGTATATGGGACGTACTTTGTGTGGTTGTGTGCTCGGACACAGTCGAGGATTGCTCAGACATGTGGTCCTGGAGCCTGTAGTACACGCAGGGTTGTATCATGGACGGGTTTCTTGCGTGTGTTGTGTTCGTTTGGCAAACATTATTAGTCTTACATTGAGAAGTTCGGTTGAAACATGTTTTTATGTGGGACGAATCACACACACAAAGCTATGTCTCACGTAGACCTCTAACGAGTCGTGAGAGGCACTCCCCCGACGGGAACTGCCTCGGGTGATTGGTACAGATATTAAGATGTTTCATATCCACTGCGCTTAGATTTTATTATGACGGAACTGCCACGGGTGATTGGTACAGATATTAAGATGTTTCATATCCGATGTGCTCAGATTTTATTATGAGGGGACCTGCCACAGGTGATTGGTACAGATATCAAGATGTTTTCTATTCGCTGTGCTTAGATTTTATTATGACTGGACCTGCCACGGGTGATTGATACAGATATCAGGATGTTTTATATCCGCTGTACTTAGATTTTATTACGCTGAGTATTTTTTCTCAAGTCATATGAGCTGTCTTACTTTATTTTTTTATCTTTTTGGACATGTTTTTGTGCTCTGTTTTATTTTTGTACACAGATGCAAATGACGAGCTTGAGGCTGACGCTGCTAGCATTGCCCAGCCTTTTGCCAACGAGCCATACGGGACGCAAAGGTGCACTGAAGAGCCTGCTGCACCATCCAACGCCTTGTTGAACAAGGAAAGTTCGGGAACATCAGTACCGATTCTCGAGACTGATCTCCAAAGTTAGAAGATGGAGCCCGAGGACGGACTCCTGTCAGGAAAGGCCGTGTTAGGATAAACGTTTTTTAATAGTATTTGTTACGGTATTTGTAGCGTGCTAATAAGTTGTAGAAACCAGTCGAGACGTCAAAGTAATGGTGGGAGTGACAGTGGGTGTATAAAAAGGCAGCCTGTCGCCATTTGAATTCATTCGTGTTCCGACTCTCGTGCGCGCTTGGTCTCTCTGTTGAGTAAGTTGAACATTGATTTTCAAGCTGGTCGGTTAGTTGCCGATATTTTTGTAAAAGTATTTCTGTTACATGTTCTGATGTAAAATTAGTGAAAAGTGTGTTTATGTAAAATCAGTGATAAATTGTTTTTATTTTAATCAAACTCGCTTCTGATTTCCAACACTATACTAATATTATAAAGCTGAAGAGTTTGTTTGTTTGTTTGTTTGAACGCGCTAATCTCAGGAACTACTGAACCGATTTTGAAAATTCTTTCACTAATAGGAAGTAACATAACTCCTGAGTGCTATAGGCTACTTTTTATCCCGGGAAAATATTTTTGTCCAGGAAAAACGTTTTCACGCGGGTGGAGCCGCGAGCACTACTAGTTATTTATACAAAGGACATGTCCGAAAATGGGCCTGAAAATCTAAACAAGAGAGTTTGTATATATTTGGATAGAACTGAAAACTAGCCTTTTGCAATAAATCGTTTAATTTTAAAGGCCTCCGATTTTAAAATGCATGTAATTTTGTTTGACTGCCTCGGTGGCGTAGTTGTATTACAGTACGACTGCAAAGCTGAGGTCTCGGGTTCGATCCCGGGTCGGGCAAAGTGATATTGAGTTTTTCTATTCAGTATCAGCTCGGAGTCTGGAATTTGTGCCCGATATGGCGATAGGCTCGCCCCCTATCACATCATGGGACGGAATAATGGCGAAAAGTGGGTGCACTAGTTGCGCCTCTGCCTACCCCTTCGGGGATAACAGGCGTGAGTGTATATGTAATATGTATATATGTTATTTTGTTTGGGTTGAAAACTAAACTTAATATGAATGTTTTCAAAAATTTTGGTTATGAATGGAGGGGTCTAAAAAAATTTTTTTAATGGATCTAAGTTCCATATATTGCCCCTTTAATATCCCTAAAGTTTGAGCCTGTTTAGATTTTGAGGCCCAGTACCCATACAAAAAGCAGACATCTCCTTTATTGTGATGTTTGTTACGGAGCGGCATTATCTAATACCTATAAAGCTCCTTAAATATAAGATAAAGAAGATAAGCACACTGCTGCTTGGCGGTGGAAATAGACATTGCGGTAGTACCTACCCAGGCGGCCCCTCGCATACGAAAGACCTACCATCAGTACATTCCAATCTCTCCTACATTTTTTTACATAAAACTTGAATAAGAAAAATAAATTATTTATAACATGCAGTTGCCAAATAAAACTATGAAAACTGGATTACGAAATTTTTTCTCTTATTCGTACAGTTAACTCCGCTCTTACCTATTTTTATTTAGTTCACAGACATGGCAATAAATCATCGTCAGTTTCACGGAATCTCAATGAAAACATAATAAAATATTTTTATTAGGCACATGTAAAAAAATAAGCGGCAACCATGAACCTCCCACGATGTGATAAACATATTAGAATTATCTATTCTGAAAATCTGAGTGTCGCGTATTTATTTTTATCCGATTATAAATAATTTATTCTGAAAACCTCCTAGCCAGTTTGAAAACCTCCTAGCCAGTTTCGGCCACGGCGGCCAATCTCAACGGAGATCAGCCAGGTACGCAGGAGATATTATAGTGCACAAGTGTGTGCGCAATACACAGGTGCACTCGCTATTCCTTCACTCTCATAGTCCGGTGAGACGGCAATCCGACATGACCGGAGAGAGATCAGGCGCAGGACCAACGGCTTTACGTGCTTTCCGAGGCACGGGGGTATCACACCGCCAACTTCCTGACTCCGAGCTGCGACTGAGTAAATTTTAAGATGGAAAAACCCAGTCACAATTTTTTTTTGGCTCGACCCGGGATTCGAACCCAGGACCTCAGCGCGCAAATCGTACTCGTAATGCGTACGCAATACCACTACGCCACCGAGGCAGTCTAAATAATTTATTAATGAACCAATGACTCACATGGGTACCATGAAAATTTGCTTCTCAAACTTTCTATTCTAATTCAGAAGTTTATTTTGTGTACGTATAGCTTCACTTAAAAATACATTTTATGTGCGGAGAACTAATTGAGCCGTTAAGAACCGAGTTGTTTATCATAATAATTTCATAGTCTTTCCGCAGAAATATACTCGAGTATAGATCTGTCATGCGGATTTTCTTGATGGTGGTTCTACCACATTACATAATGCAATGAAACCTGCATAAATACAAGCTCATAAGATTGCGGACGATATTTGGAATTGGACTAAACCTATAATTTAGCATGTTTATTGATGATTATTTTACTGGTGGTAGGAGTTCCATATGGAAGAGTCCGTCTGGGTGGGTACCACCGCAATGTCTATTTCTAGCACCAAGCAGCAGTGTACTTGCACTGATGTGTTTCGGTTGGAAGGACTTTGTAGCCAGTGTAATTACAAGACATAATGAGACTTGACATCTTATGTCTCAAGATGACGAGCGCAGTGGGATGCCACACAGTACTTTGTAACTCGAGGTGCTGGATGGTGTTTCTACTGTTTATGGGTGTCGTATCGCTTACCATCAGGCGAACGGCATGCTCGTGTCGTCATTCGATGCCATAAAAAAATTAATAATATCAAAAACATTACTATAATTTTTATGATATTATGCCCTATATTTTTAAACAAAGGTAATTTATATCGTAAGGTCACTCGAACTATAACATTATGGATAGTTTTATCTTTTAGATAAGTAAGCGTATCACAACCAATAGGCAATTAGTGTACGCTATCATATGTTACTAATATTATAAATGCGAAAGATTATGAAAATGTTTGGATGTTTGAACGTTTGAATGTTAGAAGTTAACGCAGAAACAGCTGAACGGATCTAGAGGGAATTTGGCACACAGATAGGCCACATCCTGGATAAACACATAGGCTATTTTTATCCCAATTGTTTGTTCCCATGCGAAATGTGATTTTTGAAATAAATGATGCTGGCGTCGTACATAGGGTTGCCAGATGTCCGGATAAAGCCGAACATAGTTAGGCTTTTTGAGTACGTGTCCGGCCAAATTAAACGGTGTCCGGCTTTTTACATTCGACCAGTGACTTTTAGGTGGTCGGCAATGTGCGTAAAATTAAACGTGCCATGGATATACACTAGGGAGCTAAAATAAAGTTCGCCGGGAAAATGGGACCTGAAAAATCGTATTAATACTAAGATACAAAATCGTTATTAATTTAGGGTGTCCGGCCTTTTTACCCAAATGTCCGGTTAAACTGGCTGCTGTGTCCGACTATTAGGTTTGACAACCTGGAAACCCTAGTCGTACATGTGACGTTACACATCGTTAGTGTTTTTGGGACTTTTGTAGCGCTAAAGCCGTTTCACGCGGGCAAAGTCGCGGGTAATACCTGGTATCAAATATTTCATTATCTTTGAAACCACAGTTTGAAACAACTGCAAGCTTTCATGTTAATGATAAACTCTATAATCGAGTGCGTATGGCTTTATTTATCACTACGTTTTGTTATTGGCTCTGTTCGCTAAATAGATATTGGAATAAAAGTCTTAATATTTCATATCAAATAATACGTTAAGTTTAAAAGAATTAAGCAAATTTTATTTAAAAATCCGTGTTATCCCGGTCTTTTGTTAATAAAACCTTCCCCAATATTGTTAATGCATTAACACATACTATCTAACGTTTGCTATTTCAGAGGATTGGGGCAAGACAAGTTTTTCGTATGAACACCAAATGGCGAATGACCCGGCTTAATTAAATTTCGGCTCGGTGACTCGACACGACACAAACTGTAACTCGATGAGCGAACGTTTTAAAGTTCTAAACTCAGTTCTATCTCACTTGTGGAGGTATTACTTACGGGTTCACCTGCATAAAAACCTTTAATAAATAGCCCACTTTTATTTTATTATTTTCTTAGTAGTTAGACGAGGAAGCGGTCCGCCTGATGCCAAGGAGCGTCCGACATCCATAGACAGGCACAACCAAGCCGCTGCCTATCGAGAACTGAACACTTGTTTTAAGCCTAAAGGACAGGCCGTAGGGCCCAGGAAACTTTTGTACTATTCCAGTACAAAATTACGTTAATTCATTACGTGATGTCGGTGTGCGAAATTTCATTAAAATAAGTTCAGTGGTTTCTACACGTGTCTTTTATGTTTAGCAATGAGGCATTGAAATAAATATAAAAAATGAGTAAATAATTATTCATGGCGATATCAAAATTTTAAAACGAAAAATGTACACGCTGAGCTAATCTAAAGAACTATTCGTTGCTGATTCGTTTAGATATGACATACTGGATGTTACCACTCCTGTGGGACTAGGTTGTGAAAAAAAGACACGATGCGTCTCGATCAATCACAAACATCAAAATACCGATACGTCAGTCACTCAACCAATCACAATAAAACGAAGCGGAGACGCATCGTGTCTTTTTTTCACAACCTAGCCCCACTGTTTAGTTTGGAGATTGTTATTTGTTACAGTTTAATGTTTTTCTGAGTTTATGAACAACTGTTATGATGAAAATCCTTAAACTTCAATCTCCAAAAGTTACCTGTGTTCAATATTTGTTCTCTTTTTTTTTATTGTGTCGAATGACCAGACGAGCATGCCGTTCGTCTGATTGTAAGCGATACGACCACCCATAAACAGTAGCAACACCATCCAGCACCTTGAGTTACAACGTACTGTGTGGCATTCCACTTTGCCTCGTCATCCTGAGACGTAAGATGTTCAGTAGTCATTTAAATCGCTTCTACTATAAAGTCTCATCCAACCTGAAGTCACTTCAGTGTTTAACACATGAAGATTCTATGCACATGATTCGATGAGCATCCAGATTCCATAGGCAATTCAGCCGCCTTTGGAAAACCTAATTGAGTAACCAATACACTATGGCTTTTGATATGTGAGAATAATGATTAGAGATTCTTGGAGGGTCGCTAATCGCTACACGTCATTACAATGCAATACAATATAAAAGCCATCGCAGAATCTCCATGAAAGAAACAGTAGTATTTATGTAAGTAATTTTATTTAAGTATATATTCTTAATTGCTTTTTTATATATATATATTTAATTTTTTTTATTGTTGTACGTAATAGTTGTGTTATAATGTTAATGTTATATTGAGGTGTTTTCATTCCGACTTGGTGTCCGCACGTCACTTGGGTCCCCCATTGAAAACCAGCGCTGCAGTGTCAGTCAGGCTGACGCTACAGCACGAAGCTGAATGGGGGTTCCCGTTGTTGGCACAATATTTATAATTATGTTATAATTTCTTTGTATTTAGTTCTTTTTTTTTTGTGCCCATAATAAATATTCCTTTCTTTCTTTTCTTTCTTTCTTTCTTTCAGTAGGCATAGCTCTAATAATTCAGTTATGCTGAAAAAAGATTATTGGTTGAAACGGATTCACTGATATTCCTATACAGAAAAAGCCGTCATTAAAATCTCACAACAAGGGACAAGAAATACAATGCGATCCAAAGAAGAATAGGAACGTCAATGACCGTATCAAATGTCACTTAAAAAATAGAAAATTTGCATAGAAAACTTCTTAGCATAAAAATCAATAACAGTCAAGAAGTTTATAATATTATCTAATGGAGAGAGCGGTACACACATTTTTGTGAAGACAAAAAAATTACCTTTTGTGTTGTATTCTATCTCACTCACTCTTTAACCTATGTTGCCAAAGCTTACGGATTATTTCCCTACCCATAAAAAAATATCAATACCATTATTGTCGTCTCAATCATGTATATATAAATATTTCCAACATATCTTATATAATGATATAAGTACTATTTTCATTTCAGAATTATTCTTGTTGAATAAGATATCCTTAAGGTTTTTTATCCTTATTAACATTTTAGTTTAAAAAATTTCCTCATTTAATTGGTAATTGCGAATACATACTTCGGCAACACTGTTATAAAACGTTAAGTTCGATGTCAATATAGTTGTCAAATAAATGTTCACTTCGAAATTTTCTCCGTAATTATCTACAATAATAAGTGTGATTTAGTGATATTATAATGTGAATTGTGTAGTTCACGTTTGCAGAAATATTTGGTATCCATCATTTAGTGTGAAATTCTACAGGTAAGTTCATTGTAATCAATATTGTGTAAATATTATAATTTTATCAATATTTATACGAATCGTAATAAAATACGTGAATATTTTATAAATGAACTGTAGAAAAACCTCGCTTAATGTGATTTGCTTTATATATGACTACTTTTTTCATATTAACGTAATGTTAAATGTGATTTTTTGTATTGTAAATAGTGCATGTAAACAAGAGGCTAGGGTGACCATGGTGTAAGCTTTGGTGGACCGGTTTGACAATGGTGCTAGAGTATTTGTAATACTAGCCGCCTTACTAATGAATATTATAAAGCTTATTAATCTTTAAAAAATCATCGTAAATAAAAACTGAGGATCAACAGTTACAATCGAGTTCTCAGTGTATCCAGCATTGATTTATTGAAACTTTTATTTAAAATAAAATCGAGTTTGTATTTCTCTTTACAGATTTCTTAAAGATCTAGATAAGCAAAAACGTGGTTAAATATAAATATCATTAAAAGGTCAATTTGATGTCTGCAAGAATTACTAGTCAAAATTTAAAGACAGAAGATTATGATTCTGAATGTGATAATGTGTCTTCTACTTCTGGGAATATGGCAGTAGATGTCAAAAAATAATTATTTATTACCAGAAACTCATACTGTAAGTATATTATTTTTTATCATTTCACTGGTATAATTATGATCCACTTAGAGTTTATTATTTACTAGCTTTTGCCCGCGGCTCCGCCCGCGTGAATGTGTTTTTCCGGGATAAAAGTCACTGTTTATATTTTACTGGGATGAAAATTAGCCTATGTGCTAATCCAGGACATGATCTACCCGTGTGCCATATTTCATCGAAATCCGTTCAGTAGTT
Organism: Lapara coniferarum; assembly: GCA_949316025.1. Taxonomy (NCBI): domain Eukaryota; kingdom Metazoa; phylum Arthropoda; class Insecta; order Lepidoptera; family Sphingidae; genus Lapara; species Lapara coniferarum. The sequence continues at coordinate 6,912,228 of OX438921.1, forward strand.
TTTGCATGAAAAAAACATCCATACATCCAGACATTCTTACAAACTTTCGCCTTTATAATATAATAAGATTAGTAGGATAGGGCATTAAGCTTGCGACCCACCAAATTTTATAACGGCGGTACATTGGGTGATATCTGAGTGTACTAAATGGCACCTCTGCCTCTGTCTAAAATGTATAGGTACTTAAATATATTATTATTGATTGATATTTACTTTTTACATTACATGTCAGCGAAATGAATATGAACCACCATTGAAACGTCAAGACTTGAAAGATTTCAATATATCAGTTAATGTGAAGACATCCAGTGAAATAAGTTTAAAGAAATAAAAGAAAGTATTGCAGCAGAAGATGAAGAGATAAAAGAAGAAAATTAATTACAAGTTATTTCTTATTAAAGTTGTTCATTTGTCTCAAATTGAAAATATATTGCAGTGAAATTTTGCTAATATTTGAGATTTTTTTTAAAAGTATATTCCAAGTAGCAAGCAAAGAAAAATTACATATAGTGATGACATAAAGACTTTTGCTTTAACATTACACTTTTAGTCGCCGAAAACATTTTTGTTTTATAAATTCAAAGATATATTTGCCGAAAGAGAGCACATTATGGTGATCTTTAGCAAACTTTAATTGTTTTGTTGGCTTCTTCACAGAAGTTTTAGAATATTAAAAACCTCACCCGCAGAATGTAGCGTTAATTTTTGATTCCATGGCTCTCAAACAAGAATTTATTTGGTATTGTAATTTGTAAAACATCCACGTGTTTATTACTTTTGCTATAAATATCTACACAACTTTGTTTACAATCAACTTACCTATGGAATTTCACACTAGATGTTGGATTGCAAATAATTCTGCAACCATGAATTACACAACTCATAGTAGAATATCTCTAAAACACAATATGTATTATTATGGATAATTACAGAAAAAAAGTTCGCAGAATACTCGCAAAAATTGTAAAATCACACAAAATAGATATTCGTAATATTTCAAAATTACTTACTGAAAATTAGGTTATTAACTTCCTAAATGTGTATTATTTTTTTATGTATGATTGTTTACTTTTATGAGTATGTTTTTTATTTTTTTTTATTATATTTAAATTTAACAATAACTGTAGTTTTCATTTTTAAATATCCCAATGTTTTTCTGTCTAACCTTACAGTCTCCATATTTGGTTATAAAGGCCGGCAAACAACGTGAACATATCCAGTCGCGGGGGAAAGTAAAACATATATACAATGTGAGGCTGTGTGCCGAGCAAAAAAAAAAGCACGCGGGGCCCCGTGCGAAGCAAATAATTTTTTTTAACAGCTTTGTAAGTAAGGTGCCAAAAAACGGGCCCCCAAGGAGCTGCAAGATGCCCCTGTAACTGCGAGGCCCCAGGCGGTTGCCTGGTTCGCCCCCCTCCTCCAAGGCCGCCACTGAATTCACCACCGCGTGGTGAGGTATTTTTTTTATGTAAGTGGAACTAGTAGTTCCGAACTACACATACCGAAAAAGTATGTAAATATGCCAATTTTGTTTGGAATAAACTTTCTAACTCAAATTATATTTTTTAAATATCAACTATTACTAGCCGCTGTAGTTGGTTTTCATAATTAATTTAAACCGCATTACTTTATAGAGATAAAAATAAATATTATGGTGCGATATCATATTATTACACACTCACACACTCACGCCTCTTATCCCCCGGGTAGACAGAGGTGCAATTAGTGCACCCACTTTTTGCCGTTATTCCGTTCCATGCTGTGATAGGGGGCGAGCCTATCGCCTTATCGTGTACAAATTCCAGACTCCGAGCTGATACTGAATGGAAAATAATCACTTTGCCCGACCCGACTAACCCGGGGATCGAACCCGAGATCTCAGCATTGCAGTCGTACCATAATACAACTACGCCACCGAGGCAGCCATATTATATCATATCATATTATTATGGACAGTTAATTATGTTACGTCCTGGTTTTGAAAATAAACCTTTGTCACTCTAAAGAGAGAGACAGCAGATAGCTGTGACGTCACATTTTATTCTTCAGTTTGTTAAACGGAATGAAAAATCCATATGGGTATAACATTCTTGATAACAGTTAATGTTATTTTGTCTAATTGACTCTTACATCAACTTTAAATAAAAACGTTATTGTTAAATTAGCTTAATATAGGTAATATTGAATTATTTAGACGTCACAATATGGCGCAAATTCGATCCTATTTTTATTTGAATCCCATTGTAGGTAGGTACTTACTATAAATTTTTATTGGTGGTAGGTCTCTCCTATGTAAGAGTCCGTCTAGGTGGGTGCCAACTACCACCGCAATGTCTATACTCTAGCGCTAAGCAGCAGTGTGCATGCACTGTCGTGTTTCGGCTTGAAGGGCATTGTAGCCAGTGTAACAACTGGACATAATTACCATCTTATGTCTCACGATGACGAACGCAGTGTAATGCCACACAGTACTTTGTAACTCAAGGTGCTGGATGGTGTTGTTACTGTTTATGGTGGTCGTATCGCTTACCATCAGGCAAACGGCATGCTCGTCTGACGTCTCGTCATTCAATGACATAAAAAAACTACACCTCTAAGGCGAAAGCATAAACTCTTTTGCTCGTATTTTAACAAATCTCATAATCTTAATACGAATTTTCTTATTCGGACCATAGATGGAACCCGAAACTTGGCTTCTGAAGACAACTAACTAAAAGAATCAACAACAATAACTGGTTGAAAATCCAGCAAAACTTTTATTTTTCATTTATAGCTTCAGCGTGCTTCGAAAAACTGTTTTAATAGCAATGTATGTTTCAATATAGAGTCCTTCCTTACAATATGATGAACAAGATATTAAGTTTATTGTATTGTGTCATTAATTATATTTTCCATATTGTTTAAAATAATAATAATCGTTATTTTGATAATTGTGTTGATAAAATACATGACTTAATTATCATGACTAAAACTATCATATTTATCTTACTAATATTATAAATGCGAAAGTATGTAAAAAAGTTAGTATGTTTGTTAGAAGTAAACATAGAAACAGCTGGACGAATCTTAATGAAATTTGGCAGATGGGTAGACCATGTTCTGGGTTAACACATAAGCTACTTATTATCTCGGTAATTTGTGCCCAAAGATCTATACACTGTAGTGCCTAGTAGTATACATGACTTTAAAATATTATTAGATAGTCTATTTATATTTTGATCGACGTATAAATTTATCAAGCATAAATCAAAGTCATTAGAGAAAACATAGACGGCGCATGTTAACCATCCCGATTTTGCTGGTATTTTTGGGTGCATCATTTTGCCAGAAATTTATAAGATGAGTCATAAGATAAACCATATTTTCAGTCTCCGTAAAGTGATATTAATTTATTGTTTTCTCGCGCGAAAAGATTTTAATAAATTTATATGGATTTGGATCATTACTCATGAGATGGAGCCATACCGTAACCAGTATATTTTTCATAAATGGAAAGGATATAAAATATTATTTTTAACACTATCGCGACGTGTCGTCATAGTTTTTTATTCCTACGACATGTACCTATATATGAAATTAGTAAATCTTTGTACCTACAATGGGTTTTTAACCTATAATAATGATTTTCGTTCTTACTAAAATTAGAATTTTTTCTTCTTGCTGTCCATGGCCTAAAGTGAGTTTGTTGCAACACTTTTTCATGCACATTGCAGACACTATTTGATTTATTGCTTGTCGCCTGCAGAACAGTCATGTCTATAGAGTTAAAAGGCTCCAATCTCGTTAAAATCGAGCTAAGAAAACACTAATAAAAGAAAGAAGAAACGAAGATTGTTGCCCGACTTGGAAATCGAACTCAGAACATCAAGAACCAAGGAGGCGACATAAAAATTAGTACTTATATCAAACATGGATACCTAGTAAAATTCTTAATACTTAACCGATATTTAATTCAACTCATAATATAAACCAAATATTTGATGACTTGAGAAATTAAAGATAAAGCGCAAACAAACTTGTAAATATTCAGTATTATTCCGTTGAAAAGTAATTTTAAACTAATTATTATTCACGGCAAGCGTTAAGCTCTTATCTACAAAAAGCTTAGCTCTGGGCTACGGATTGTATGTAAAATGACTTTTGACCTTTACGTTTAGTTTCATACGCGGCGTCAACAACAAATTTAATCAAACAGCCAAACCCTTGCAAAATGACCTTGGTGACCTTTGGTTTTTATTAGTTTTATTCGACTATGCTCGGAATTATTGAGGCTTAATATGCTCGGGTTAAGCGTTAGTAAAGTTTTGCGTTGACTTACTTAATAGTAATGTATATTAGAGAGCATAATGTATATTGATTTTACAAAGGTATAAGATAGGTGCGCATATCTAAGTAATAAGATTTGGGTTATTTTAATATATTTGTTATATGATGTACGAACCGGTTGGTAAATTAAAATCGTTGCAAATAAAAAGTGTTTGTACAATCCTAACATTTTTAAAATTCAACTTTGTGCGACTGAATTTCCTCTGAAGTATCCGCATACGCGTATTTATATTAAAGTGGAATCAGAACAAAATGTTACTGAGATTGGTTATTTTTTTATATAATATGTGAACGGTAATGTCACCTCATGGCTCATTTCACTTGATATTAAGCGAAATAGGTTCCAGAAATGGCTGAGTTTCTAAAAGATTTATTGAATTACTTCATCTAACTTGGTGGTTATGGTTACTGTTACCTTTTACATTCTTTAATGTGAATACGGTAGCTAAAAATAACGCAACATCACCAGCGGAGTAAACGCTTTATTTTTATTATATAAAAAATGAGTGTTCGTTTTTTACAACTTTGTTGTACAGTATCTTGTAATTAATAATCTATGGTGTAAAATCTTATATGTGTCAAAACAATATATATACGAACCAGATGCTTTAGATGACGGTTTCAAGGTCAAATTTAGGATAAACTAAAACAGCTGATGGCTACGTAGTTTGGCTTATTAGAAAGTACAAGACAAGCATGCTGGTCAATTTATGGTAAGTTATCGTTGTGAAAGTAAGTCAATTGATCTTCGAAATTTGTAAACATTGTAATATGCACATACACACACTCACGCACTTTATCCCCGAAGAGGTAGGCAGAGGCGCAACCAGTGCACCCACTTTTCGCCGTGCGTATTCCGTTTCATGTGATAGGGGGTGAGCTTATCGCCATATCGGGCACAAAGTCTAAACTCCAGACTGATACTAAATAGGAAAAACCCAATAGCACTTAGCCCGACCCAGGAATTGAATTGCTTGGCAATCGTACCGTAATGCAACTACGCCACCAAGGCAGACATTGTAATATGTTTTTGTTTTTTTTTTTATTCACCGTAGTCTGTCAAAGCCCGCGACGGACACCGGTGTCCATATACATAGGGTTTTCTCATACATCTATATATATAAGCGGGCCTTAAAGGCACCACCTAAAAAGGCACCTAATCTTCGGGGGAGGCCTATGTTCAGCATTGGACTTCCTAAAGCGGAAAAAGAAGAAGAATTAAAGGCTGAGATACCTTGAAATCAATTTTGTTGAATAGGGAGAGTGAATGTCTTCACACACTAACTCGATTAACTAGTAAAATAAGTTGGGAAATCTTGATACTCTGTCATTAATATAGGTAATTAGTCTTTAGTATTCGTTTTTGTTTTGAGTTTGACCGTTATTAATTTGACCTAAAGATGAAAATGACAAATTGTGGACTATTTTTAACCTGGGTATTTATTGATATGGGGGGTAAGTAAACGTGTATTTGGATTAAAAACCACGAAATCAACAAAGCACGCTAAACTTCGTTTGACGATACCTATTTCTTCATTCGTTACTGCATTGCATAGCAGTGTCAGTAATAAATCTGTTCTTTGACCAGTTTCTTTTTTTTATTAATGATCTTACGAATACATAAGAACTATTTAGTGTTTAATTTTCCTCGTAATTACCAACAGTTCCATATAGTGAATAGTACTTTTTGGAACAATCAAGGAAAACCAAGAAATGGTTTGTGTTACGTAAAGAAACATAAATGGTAAAACCAATGCGTATTTGGATTTCTCAAATTTATGATTTCTATAACTATTATTGTTCATAGGAAAATAACTATGTATAGCGTATTAAGCGATAAATAATGTTTCAAAAAATAATTGTCCGAAAAGATAACATTAAATAGTATAAGAGATAATATGATAATAATATTTATTGTTCAAAAAAAATATTCATTCACAAAATTGCCCTATTGGAAATAAATCTATATGTAGAGACACAGAGACAATAAATTTACTGTAACCATTGATCTAAATCTCTACCTAGCTATTTATCTAAACCTAATATTTACTTATTATTTTTCCGAACTAATGGCGTACTAGACCGAATGTGTTTGAACTACGATACAGTTAACTTGCCAAACTCTATTACTAGTACAACCCTTCTTCCTGCCAAAGTTCTACGTAATTAGCGTCTACATTTTTCGTGGGAAAAATCCGTTGGGTGTAATAGATATTATTAAAATATTGTAGTGATATACATAAGTACTTAATAGGTACATAGATATAAGAAACGACATGTATTCACCTATAAATATAATCGCATTAGATTAATAAATTGCAGTCTTAATAAACAATCGTTTCATTTAACTTGTCTCCCGAAACACTCTCCGTACATGGCGACCCTGCCTACAGTTACCGCACGCGCGACGCGAATATGATGCGCTACCATATACGGTGTGGAACTTTTTGAAGATATTGCGCTGAGGAATATACTAAGAACAAACAATGGCATCTGAATATCGAACTGTATCGAAGAAAGACGTTTATTCAGTAAAAGTAATTATTTGCCCTTTCATCATACAAAATGGGCAAACAACAGAGTAAGGAGGAAACTATAATCGTACAAAATGCTGCTGCCGGAGATAACCATTCTACCTTAGATGACTTCCGAATTCACCTGACCACCACAAATGCTTTGCTGGCCATCATCGTGCTCGTTATTTTTTTGGGATTACTGTATGGCATGTATCGTGCTTATAAGCGATGTCATATAAAGTGGATGACGGCGGAGATGTACCGAAATTCTCTGAGAAGATCTATTTTTCGTCAAGAGCCACCAACTGCTCCTAAAATTGAAGCTCAACTATAGTGAGAACTGCCAAATATAACATATATAGTGGAAAGTGAATGTGTAATACCCATATAGTCGTATATATAAAATTAATACAGTGCGTGGTGTTAAATTCCGAGTAAAATGCATAGTCTTGCTTTATTTGAATGAAGAGTATTAATGGACTATAAGTTTTGTAGTTTGTTTAGAGTTTTAATTATTGTGTATGTACGAAAAACGAGATGGTATGGTTTATACATTTATATATTTTCTATGGTATAGAAAAAAAAAAACTACTAGTAATGTTTTTTTTTTTTTCTTTTGGGCGAAAGGTGTAGTGATATACATAAGTACTTAATAGGTACATAGATATAAGAAACGACATGTATTCACCTATAAATATAATCGCATTAGATTAATAAATTGCAGTCTTAATAAACAATCGTTTCATTTAACTTGTCTCCCGAAACACTCTCCGTACAATATATTCACTTTAAAATTACACTTACCTTCTAAAGTCATGAATATAGCAGCACCCATAATACTGTACAACACCAAACACAACGTCAAAAAGAAATGTGTGAACCATTTCCTCGACAACAGTCTTAATTTGTTATACAACCAAAAAGCTGTTTTTTCACCGGCACTGAGCCCACTCTTGGCTGTGTTCATCGTGAAGTCTTTAAAACCTTCGAACTGCTTGAATAAGAACTCCGATGCCTTGTTATGATACATAGGCAAAAAAGGGTTCAAGTATGGATCTGATATGTGTGAAGCTGGCGTGCCAGGCATTTTCCCATGGTATTTCAAAGGGCCTCTGTACGCAGAGCTGGTAGTTTGTATCCTAGGAGTCACTGGCACTACCGTGTCAGGTATCTGAAGGGTGATCTTCGGCCTCGTCTTCTTCGGTGGAGGAGGCGGTGGGTAACATGGAGGCACGTCTAAAGTCTCCATTTTTATCACTTAAAAAAGTTTCCGAGCAAAACGTGAGCTACGAAAACAATGCACTTCGTAGCGCCGGCGCCCAAATACTCGCGTTTTCACACGTTATTCGAGGATGAGTGTCTATTATATCGTACACAGACGTGCGCAGACGCCCAACGTGGTTGGACACTGATTTTATAAATAAAATGGGAGGTTACAGAGTTTCCGTTGTGTCATCGGCTTCTCTGCAGATTAACTGACTCGGTCTTCATTTGAAAGCCGTCTTTTGCCGGTTTGAGTTCCATGAATGTGTGCGTAACGCGTTTCTTTGGTGAGTTCCACGAAACAGGTGAATGTCGTGTCAAATTATTTACGCAAAACTTTGTTCTCATGTTAATTAAGTGATAAAAGGTTGAGAATCGCCAGTTAAAATATTTTTTTCATCCCCTTTGCTTCCATGGATTATTTTAATAACTTATCAAGTTCAATTTAAAACAGCATTCTCCGTTATTACAATGATAATACCTTTGACTACCTTTATGTAGCGATGAACATTATTAAGCTTAAAATGCATACTAAACACTGTTAGCCACTTTCTTCGCAATATGAAATATTTAACACACATAGCACTGTTCAAACTAATCACTAATTATAAATATCTCATTCTCAAGAGCCATCAAGTCCATAATATACTTACCTACTTAATAATTACATTATGACTGCCTCGGTGGCGTAGTAGTATTGCGTACGCATTACGAGTACGATTTGCGCGCTGAGGTCCTGGGTTCGAATCCCGGGTCGAGCCAAAAAAAAAAATTGTGACTGGGTTTTTCCATCTTAAAATTTACTCAGTCGCAGCTCGGAGTCAGGAAGTTAGCGGTGTGATACCCCCGTGCCTCGGAAAGCACGTAAAGCCGTTGGTCCTGCGCCTGATCTCTCTCCGGTCATGTCGGATTGCCGTCTCACCGGACTATGAGAGTGAAGGAATAGCGAGTGCACCTGTGTATTGCGCACACACTTGTGCACTATAATATCTCCTGCGTACCTGGCTGATCTCCGTTGAGATTGGCCGCCGTGGCCGAAACTGGCTAGGAGGATTTCATTTCATTTTCAATTACATTATGGAAAGTGTAATCAATAAAAACTTCAACTACATAATATTAATAATACAGCTTAATATTCATGACTTTGTACGTAATTTACACACACATATAATTAAACACAAGATCTTGGAGTCACAATGAAATAACTTCATGTTTACCAATATTCTTTCTTTCGCTCTGAATTTGTAACTAATAAAAGATCGACTTATTACAGTCAGTATTATAGGCCAATGTCCTTTTTATTAAGCGTGTCTAAACTTCAAGAATAAATTGAATTGAGATATTTCGCAGAATTTCTTCTTTCCGAGAATTTCGTTCATATTAGTCGATAGAGATATCAGTAGTAAAAGTTTGGGTCCAAGTTTATGCATCGATGTAGTTCAATACTGGATAAAGTCTTTGAAAGTGTTAACTTCGGCTTTGGAGCGTTGGGGAAGTCATGACGAACCCTCGCATTTGAAAAAAGAACAAGGTACCCGAGTATATAATCTATAAAAAGCCGTGTTATGTGCTTAAAATATGTTATGCCAAGTGAAATAAGTTAGTACATATGTATAACATATTAATAACATAAAGTTAGTTTCGTATTCAAAATACCGACTTTTATATAACTTAAGAAGTATAGCAAATTGCTCACATTAAATTGAGAACAAAAACCTCAATACAAGTTATCAACAATACAGGGCTGGTATTATTATATTATTATATAATGATTTATTATCTATTAGATAACGAGGATCTGAACAGTACGTTTCTAGTTATTTTACCTTATGCCTGGAGTCCGGAATGACATTTCGTACCCTTTATTCCTTCGCTTTCAACTCAAATACAGCTTTGTAAACAGATGCGTAGGCTCGTACATAAAATATAATACAAATTGAATTGAAAACTTAGGTACCGACTTACTTCTACTTTTACGTACTTATGGTGAAAATTGGTAATAATAGCAATGGCTGAATAAACGGACATTAACATTTTCATCTTTACATTATAAGATCCTCGAAACCTTATCGCATGAGTGTTTTGGAATTATTGCTGTTTCTTTTTAGTTTACGATAAGTTCAGGGATAGCGTAACAAAAGCAGCCATGGCAGCTTCACCAGACTCAGCTCCAGTTTTAGGTTTTATCATTTATTCAGATATATTTACTAGTAAGTAGCTACGTACTGTACTAGTACTTACTGCCTCGGTGACGTAGTTGTATTACGGTACGAGTGCAATGCTGAGGTCTCGGGTTTCATCCCGGGGCGGGCAAAGTGGTATTGGATTTTTTTATTCAGTATCAGCCCGGAGTCAGGACTATGTGCCCGATATGGCGATAGGCTCGCACCGATCACATTATGGGACGGAATACGCGCGGCGAAAAGTGGGTGCACCTCTACCCAACCCTTCGGGGATAAAAGAGCGGCGTGTGTGTGTGTGTGTGTGTGTGTGTGTGTGTGTGTGTGTGTGTGTGTGTGTGTGCGTGTATATGTATATGTGTGTGTGTGTGTGTGTGTGTGTGTGTGTGTGTGTAATTGAGTGTCCTGTCATGATGATATCTTGTTTCAGATAGGTATGGCCAGCTCTATTTTCTCGCGAGTGTATGTATTTATCTATTCGTCCTAATCAAAAGACTATATAACTATAACACAGTGGAAACTACTATCTAACTAACAATGCCTCTAGATACACCTTAATGTAGCATGTTAGGATTTCAATCAACTTGAATGAACAAGAGATTCTTACTGAACATTTTTTACAATGTCTACAAAGGTGCTTTTTTACAAAAAACTAATTCCATTAACCATAGCTTTTTCAAGATATTTGAAGAACACTTACAAGCTTTTCTTACAAATAACCATCATCTTAAAGAAAATTGTGAGAAATTATACCTATATTATATGGTTTTTCCTCTTTCTAATGCAGCTATATGACCGTCTGGAAATCTTTAAGGAGGCCTATGTTTAGCAGTGTACGTCATATGGCTAATGATGATGATGATGATGATGTGACATCATAAAAACATTTCTAAGAATCCCAGCTAGAGATTCTCAACAGGTACGAAAACAAATTCATTCGTTTTTGGAATGCTCGTATCTCATAGTAGAGAAGTTGTGTATTTTATCACAAGAGATCAGAGGACGGGTCGCGTTTTACGACGGCCATCTGTAATTTAGTGCACGATCAATCTATACTTAACGGCGGATTTATTGATCTATTAATAATTATTATAGTTTATGTGCCTAACAAACTGCTAATTTTGCACTCAAATTGTTCCGAATTTGCGTTATATTAGAAATAACTTATTTAAGTAACTTTGTATTACGGGATACTTGTTCTGCATATAACTTTTGAGAGCTAGAATTTGTTCGTTAGTTAATTTGGATTTAGAAGGTTATTAAAAAAACTAAGCCTGAATGCTTTCTACTTTTTATCTTACCCAGGTTTTACTTACCTACTCTCTACTCCAGTCTACTTTCTATGTCGAGATATAACACGGGCGGCGCCATGAGGAAGAGTTGGTGGCAAAATATGATTCGGTGCCACTGGGATTTTCAACAGCAGATGCGTGGTGAAAAATCGACTAAAAGTTAGTTCCGGAAAAACGAGTCTTGGGGTCAGCCGGTAGTCGGTATACCTAAATCTATATCTTTAGTTCTAGAGATTGTTCTTAGTAACGTTTCAGTTGATTTTCCATGACCTATATAAACTCATTTGCAAAAAAAACGGGCACCTAAGCAATGAACCATTTCAAATGTTACTATTGGTTTGTTTGATAATTATAGGTAGTTTTACTTTCACAATTTTGTAAATTAATAAGCAAATAATCGTTTTCGTCAGTATTATCATAAAATTTTGATAAAATTTATGGGTTTTAATGCTAAAGTTCACTAGTAGTGTATGCTCGCTAGTAGTGCATATGCTCGTGAAGTAAAAGTTAACAAAGATTTTTGTTTGTTTTTTCTTTAATAAAGTAAAAGCAGATAAATGTTTAGTATCGAGTGTGACCCCCTCTAGCTGAAATCACAGCTTGAATTCGTCTAGGTATGCTAGCGAGGATATCCCGGATACTTGCTTGCGGAATACGTTCCCACTCCGCGGTAATCACATTCTTCAGCTCTCTGATGGTTTGCGGAGCCGGTTGTACTGATCTCACGCGTCGTTTCAGAACATCCCAGACATGCTCTATAGGATTGAGGTCGGGACTTCGAGCTGGCCAATCCAAACGACGAATGCCGACCTCTTGCACATACGCTTCCACATCGCCAGACCGGTGGGCGCGAGCGTTGTCGTCCATAAAAATTGAGTCTTCGCCTAAAGTGGCCAATGCGGGTTGTGCATGAGGAATAAGAACTTCCGTTATGTATCGATGTCGTCAGTGAGCCGTTTTCAATGAAGACTAACTCTGTACGATCCATTGAATTTATTCCCGCCCAAAACATAATAGAGCCCCTACCATAAGGTGTGATTTCTTCAAAACAAGCCTCTGCAAAGCGTTCTCCTCGTCTTCGTAGCACTCGCCGACGTCGATCTTCACCGAACAGAGATATCCTGGCTTCATCGGAGAACAATACCCTATTCCAGTCTTCTTGAGTCCATGACTCACAATTTCGAGCAAACCTAAGCCTGGCAACTCTGTGCTCACGGAGTAACTTAGGGCCGCGGGCCGGGCGATGACTGCGTATATTGGCCGCGAGCAGCCTCCTCCTGACTGTCCATAGACTAATATGCACATTTCTTACTTCTTTGAGGTTGTTCTTAAGGTCCACATACGAAGACTTGCGATTTCTCAATGCGCGACTCACAAGAAAACGATCATCCCGTGGTTGGGTACATGGTTTTCTTCCAGAACCAGGCCTTCTCTCGACGGAACCGGTGTCTTGATACCGCTGCCAGGGCCTTTGAACCGTCGAGCGACTCACACTTAGCCTCTGAGCCACGAAGCATTGGCTGCAGCTCTCTTCGAGCAGCGCAATAATTTTGGTAGCTTTTACCACTTTCTCTAACATTATTGAGACAGCTAAACAGCAATAAATGAAGCTTTGACAATTAAGAATATGAAATAAATTCATAAAAATTGACTAAAAGTTATGAAAACCGATATTATCTTTTGGAACTTCGCACCAAAAATAAATGGATGTATGATAAAAAGTGGTTTTCTGTAAAAACGAGCATCAAACGAAAATTTTAATTTAGAACGTACTGTTTTAAACATCACGGCATTTTTAAAATCGGCCAGTAACATGTACAAATGATTGAAATCATTTTGGTACCGTAGTTTTTTAAAAAAGAATTAAAATCCAAACCGCCCGTTTTTTTTGCAAATGAGTGTATTTTAGACTGTACCTCTTTCAGAGTTAGCCCCGATAGGTAGAGTCAGACACTTTACCTTACAAGCATAAAAGGAAGATTAGTTCTGTACTTGTAGAAGGTCTTCTGTGAGGTATCTACATTAATTTACGAGTCCCACACAGACAATTCTGCAATGTTACGGTCATGTATGTACACTATACAATACCCATTATTTATCGTGTAACAGACGCGCCCTATTATCTGGTGATATCAGTAAAGGTACACTTATACACTCATTTTACTAGTTACGGCACTTCGCCCAGGCAATAATCAATAATTACTTCAATACATAATACAATGTGACTATAGTCTCCCCACTATCACATGAGGCGACTCATCGTGTAATCTTGGTGCATGCAGAGACCCGTCGGTGGCTTTAGGGCCTCAACTCATGCGAAGCCCTCTCGTGTGAGCGCGAGACCCCGGGGGGTTGCCGGGTTGCTCCCCTTAACACCTCCACGGCAGAAAACATTCCCTGTAACCTCGTTTAAGTAGGTTGCTCTGCCTGTAAGCTGTAGATACCTATCGAATAAACAGGGCGTTGTGGTAATGCCACACAAAACAAAATTAAAGGTTTTATTTTGAATTTAGATTTAAAAACTTATAAAACAGAGAAAATAAATGCTAAGTATGGTCACACCCAGCTTTTCTCTGGGGGGTGTAGTGGAAGGCAAATCACAACTTTTAATCTATGTAGGGATACATGGGGATTTTCATCTAAAATTTCGACTATTTCAGTCAACTTTACATCGTGATTTTTTTGTAAAGAAAACTGATTTAATTAATTTATAATACATCATCGCAAAGGCTATTTCAACACTAATGGAATAAACGAGCCAGATGTTTCATATATTTCTTTAATTTCAATCTATCCACCAAGTTCCAACGGCTGTTTCAAAAATTTTGTTGTACGGAGACTCAAACTTGTCGTTTTCAATCAAAATCATGCTTGTAACTAACTAACAAAAATTACTGTTTATTGGTATAAAGTCACCTAAAGGATAAACGCGACTATTCCTTTATTTTCAACTAGCTTTTGCCCGCGGCTCCGCCCGCATTAAAAAGTTTTTCCGGGATAAAAGTCCCGGTTTATGTTTCCCCGGGATAAAAAGTAGCCTATGTGTTAATCCAGGACATGATCTACCCGTGTGCCAAATTTCATCGAAATCCGTTCAGTAGTTTTTGCGTGAAAGAGGAACAAACATCCTTACATCCATACATCCAAACATCCAAACATTCAAACATCCAAACATCCATACATTCTTACAAACTTTCGCCTTTATAATATTAGTAGGATATAAAATCGTACAAAATTTAATTGTTAACGTAGTGAAATTTTCGAGAATATACGTCCAATACGAATGCCGAATGTAAGTAAACTCAATGTTTATTTCTAAAAATAAAAATACCACTATAAGCAATACATCTTATACTATTGGCGTACATAAAATTAAATTAATTTACTTACATATAAATAACTAAACAGAGTCAATCAATCAAATCTTGCGATATATAAGGAGGCGCACTTCGCGGGCTAGCGCGAGAAATAGCTAGCGAATATATCGCAAGATTTGTTTATTTCTGAGAAAGTGGCCGGATTTGATAAATAGAAATGGTGTGATCATTCATTACGATAACGCTAGACCACATACTTCTTTAGCCACTCAGCAAAAATTAAGTCTGGCTGGGAGGTGTTAATGCATCCACCATAAAGCCTTGACATTGCAACCTCAGATATCCACCTGTTTCGGTCACTTCAGAATTCTTTAGGCAGTGTCAGGTTAAAATCAAGATAGGACTGCCAAAACTTGATTAGAAGTCCCATTTCTACAGCAATTTGATCATAGCACTACCTACAAGATGGTAGAAAGTCGTCGAACAAAATGGCACATAGATACCTAATGTAATTAAATGTAAATAAACTTTGAAAAGAGGAGTCCTAAGTTTTTGTATAAAATGCGAAGAAACTTTCCCCAACCTAATATAACACTCTGAAAACATCCGATACTAAGAGGCTTTATTCACGGCCCATCTTGACGTATACCTAGCTAACGAAGGTTATGCACGATATATGATGCAAAACGACTGTGAATAGTCTCACAGAACAGAGATAGAGAAATAGTCTCGACGTACGTCAATTATTATTACTATTAAGGGCCTTACGCACGGTCCATCTAGATGAACAGCCAACCAAGGTCATGCATGATGCATATAGATGGGCAATCTCCCGGGAAAATACCCTGGACTGGGGTAAAAACCCCGTTTATACCCCACCCATTGGGAATTTTGGCTGGGAAAAAACTAATTGCTTAAGATTTCCGGATTTGAACCATGCAGCAGGTAGTGGCCGCATGTTCGAAGGCAGGACATTATGGGATGAGCAGCAATCTATTTTATTTAAAATATAAAAGTTTTTAATATTCATATGGTCACTATAAGATATTAGGTTAGCTAATTACGTAATAACTAAAGACAAAAGGTCCCAAGTAGCGACTGAATAAATTAACCGACTTGGTATTACATGGATCTCACATCTTTTTACGGTAGAAGAACTGAGTTGCGAGACTTGTTTTTTTTTTACAAGTTTTGCTTTTGATGGCATCTCATTTCTTTTTATAGCTATTATATTATACAAATACAGGGACACTGATTCACTCACGATAAATGTAACTTTGTAATCCTATATATTTATACGGGATTACAAAGTTATTTATGCAGTTGGTGTATCTAGAAAACTGGACTGAAATTTTTAGTTCTTCCTTAATTTATATACTAAACACTAGTTGCAATCTAAATTTGAAGCTGCCATTTCTGCTAGAAGTGCCGTAGAGTGTCGATGATGAGTCAGTCAGTGAGTGAGTGACATAATTAAGAAACATTGACTAGTTATAATTCCTTAACTGCTGGTTCAAATTAAATGAAATTTTAAATACACCGTGGTTGTACAATGCCTGCTTGGTTACTGAAAATTCACGCTTCTAGTTTTATCCCCAACGAAGGTATAGGGGGTCAAAAATGACCTGAACTGCTTCGAGAAAAGGATGGTACGTCCGTGCCGCTTTTTTACTCAACTTGGCGGGGGCACTGCGGTGCCCTCAGATGTGCTTCCACAGCGTTGAGCAAAGTTGCTGTTCGAATTCTCATCGTACCATACACATCTGCAGCTGTAGTGCATTCATTGCTCACAGTACCATCCACAGTATAAGAAGATATAGATAATCGACGGAATAGGCAGCAAAAAATACATGTATTGCTTATGATTGGAATATGAGGCAAAAACCAGTGAAAGAAAATGAATTGACACACACTCACGCCCCTGATTCCCAAAGGGGTAGGCAGAGGTGTTACTAGTGTACCCACTTTTCGCCGTGCGTATTCCGTCCCATCCGAGTTTATCGCCATATCGGGCACAAATTCCAGATTCCGGGCTGATACTGAGTAGAAAAATCCAATATAATTTAGTCCAACCCGGGGATCGAACCCGAGACCTCATCATTGCAATCGTACCGTAATGCAACTACGCCACCAAGGCAGTCAAAATAAAAAATGAATTCATTGGTGATCAAACGAAAGCTAACTAATAGAATCATCGCCAGAATGTAACGTGGAGCCAATATTTAATACCAGTCCCGAACCCTCAATATCCACCGCTGGTATACCTACCTACGCAATTTTGAATTCTTAGTGGACGTATTTCAGACGAAATAGCGATAGCAGTCAATACTTTTGTGTGTTTTAAAATTATAGTCAAGAGATGACTGACAAATTTACATTTTTATACAAGAAACCAGTTTACACACATGTATCTACTTTATATTATACTAGCTTTTGTCCGCGGCTTCGCCCGCGTTAAAAAGTTTTTCCGGGATAAAAGTAGCCTATGTCCTTCTCTGGATCTTAAACTATCTCCATACTTATTTTCTTGTGGTTCCACTCGCAGAAAACTATTTTGCGGGATTAAAGTTCCGGCTTATATTTTCCCGGGATAAGAAGTACCCTAGGTCCCTCCCAGGGTCTTAAACTATCTCCCTACCAAATTGCATCGAAATCGGTTCAGTGGTTTGGCTGTGGCGGCTCCACTCGCAAGAATATAAAATCCGGGATAAAAGTCCCGCATTATATTTTCCCGGGATAAAAAGTAGCCTATGTCCTTTCTCAGGCTCTAGACTATCTGTGTACCAAATTTCATATAAATCGGTTCAGTAGTTTTGGCGTGAAAGCTTAGCAGACAGACAGACAGAGTTACTTTCGCATTTATAATATTAGTATGGATAAAAAAAATATTAGATTTTGAATTCAGGCTTATATTTATACAACTTATAATTCACACCACTGTCGCACTTAAATTATAATCGATGAAATAAATTTTTCCCGCAAAATAGTTGTTTATGGGAAAAAATCGGGTAAAAACCCAAATTCCCGGGTTTTTTCACAGGTGGGAAGATTGGGTTTTAACCCATTACCCATCTCTAGATGCACAATGCAAAACGACCAAGAATAGTCTCGAAGTACGTCAATTATTATTATTATTAGCTCGCTGGACTTGCATCAGTGGTCTCGAACCTACCGATTTTTCGGTATTTCTACCGATTTTGGGCCTGTCCTACCGAAATGACATGATTTTTCAATGATTTTTGGAAAGCTAGAAGATTCTCCCGATTTATCTACCGATTTTCAGCGATTCGAAGCTAAAATCCCCTTTTCCTTTATATTTTGCGATTCCTTGGTGTGTTGCGATATGGTGCTGTTTGTGGCGGCGGGTGGCAGTATTTTTAAAGGGGCGGCAAAATTTGTTTAAAATTTTTACTTTCATGACTGGGGGGGGGGGGGGTGTATGCGTGACTCTCGTTTGTTGAAATTACCTTCTTTTGGTACAATAATAGTCCCTAGTGTTTAAAATTAAGGGGGTTTTCATTGAATATTACTTGTTTTTTTTCGTATACCGATTTTTCTCTTGGCAACTCTACCGATTTCACATTTTGTCGTCCGAGACCACTGACTTGCATGATCTAGCGAGTGCAACCAGTGCTGCCAACTGGAACGTCTATTATTTATTTAAATGCATCAAAAAAAGTTACTAAATTCATCATTTCTTATGTTAAAAAAAATTTACTATAATAATAAAAAGCCTTGTTAGGCTAATTTCTGGCAAGGTTTGCCATTAGGCTTGTGTGAAATGCCCTAGTATACTAACACAATAGGGAAGATGCAAATATAATATTTATCAATATTTTGTAATTAAAATGTTAAAAAAACATAAAAGAAGGGCTACTACTCAATGAAGTATTCAATTATTTTACATTCAAATAGATTCAAAATGTCTTTAGCGACAACACTAGGTTATTTGATGAATTTTGATAATGCGTGCATGCAATAATACTGTCGAAAGTACTAGTTCATCCAGTTCAGATGAAGAATGGAATACAATTTTAAAAAATTATAATCGTGAAAATAGAAAACTTCGACCTTTTAGTTTTGACAACTTTGCTATTTTTCTCAACGCTCACTTTGACCCACCTCCAGAGATGGGTCATTGTGGGCTTCTCGTGAGCGTGAGTTATGACGTCATTAATGACGTTTTCGCCGCGACCACAACGATCGTAATCGCCACGCGGAACGGCCAAAAGAGTATTTTGGGCGTTGTGAACGCTTAGTGGAACGCACCCCAAGTGAAACAACCATAGAATAAGGCTACGTTCCACTAAGCACTCACGACGATCACGCTCACGACCACGAGTTTTCCCGTTCCACTTAGTCCTGAGCGTTGTTATCGTAAACCCAAGTGGAATGGATTATGGAGCGTTTTGGGCGTTGAGGAAATAATACAAATGGCGAGCTAGAAAAAATAAAGCAAGGTTAGGCTACCATTATTAAGTTTTAATGAGTTTTAAGTGTAAATTTTAATAATTATAAGTGAAGTTGGTTTATGTCGAAAAATAAATATATCATTAAATTTTTATATGTAATTTCAATGAAGTATTCAATTATTTTACATTCAAATAGATTCAAAATGTCTTTAGCGACAACACTAGGTTATTTGATGATGCGTGCACGCAATAATACTGTCGAAAGTACTAGTTCATCCAGTTCAGATGAAGAATGGAATACAATTTTAGGAAATTATAATCGTGAAAATAGGAAACTTCGACCTTTTAGTTTTGACAACTTTGCTATTTTTCTCAACGCTCACTTCGACCCACCTCCAGAGATGGGTCGTTGTGGGCTTCTCGTGAGCGTGAGTTATGACGTCATTAATGACGTTTTCGCCGCGACCATAACGATCGTAGTCGCCATGTGGAACGGCCAAAAGAGTATTTTGGGCGCTGTGAACGCTTAGTGGAACGCACCCTAAAGATGCTTATAGTCCTTATTCTGAGGAAACAACTAAAAAAATATAGTGATAGCTGACAACTGACCAGTGCTGCCAGATTAGGCGACTTTTCGCCATTTAGGCTATCTTGAAGAGTGTCGGGGCGACCAAAATTGCGAATGGCGACTGGTCGCCGTTTAGGCTACGCGAATGGTGATTAGTCGCCAATTTAGGCTACTTCGGAAAATTCGTGTTTTATGCATTGTTTTTGTCGAATTTGAGGATATTTAAGATCCCCCTTACACACAATTATTGAAAACTGGGGACCTTTTTTTTGCTCTCCGCGTCCCCACACATGTGAGCGACTTTAGGCTACTTCGAATTTTCTCGACTTTAGGCGACTTCAACCGTCAAACATCTGGCAACACTGCAACTGACAATAGTGACAGGGGAGTTTTGGCGGGAATGTGGAAGTGTCATGAGGTGCTCTTGTTTTAATTCATTATTTTGGTGATACTTAGTGTTATATTGCATAATTATGGTGGTATATTATCCAATATAGTTCTATTAAAGTGCTCAAATGAAGTGAATTGAAATAACTGTGCCAATCAAGTGTTTTTTCGTTGCCGCCAAAACTCCTTGATAAAGTCTTGGTAAGGTAGCCACTGCTTTACTTCGACATATTAGTTAGGAGTTAGGACTGAGGATGAAAATATATGAAAGACGGGCTCAATGGACTAGTATCCAGAGCCGTAATAATTAATTAAAAAAAAAACAATAGTGACAGTTGACAATTGACATTGAACAATGTTGACATTGGCATTTGGCAGAATCGGTGGAGTGTGGACTGTAGAGCCAAATATTTTCAGTTTTCACAAAAGAAACATTTTATTTGGCAAAAATATTTTTTTGATATAATATAATAAGTAGTAGATTATAAAAATATGAAACGTGTATACGTTTATAAGGACAGAAGCGAGGAAAATGGCAAAGTTATCGCCGTCGACGACACTATGGAAGATTTAAAATCACAAGTGCGAAAACACTTTCAAATGAACGAGGAAAACGTAAGGTTGTACACTGCGAACGGTTGTGAATTACTTGATGTGCGAGTCGTGAGGGATGAGGAAAAACTGTACATTAACGTAGAAACTAAACATGCTGAGCATAAAATCGATTTAGCTATGAAAGAAATGGACTTAGATGACAAATCGAAGTCTGTATCCGACTGGATTACTTTAAATGTTGGTGGCCAGCACTTTACTACTTCACGATCAACTCTGCTTGCAAAAGAGCCCCTTTCCATGCTGGCCAGGATGTTTGCAGATGATCATAATATGTATTTAATGAACCCTAGTGTAACAGATTCTACTGGTGCTTACCTAATAGACAGGAGTCCGGTGTATTTCGAGCCAATACTTAACTATTTAAGGCATGGCAATGTAATATTAGACAAGCATGTTAATCCTAAAGGTGTGATTGAGGAAGCTATTTTTTATGGTAAATTTTAATGCATATTTCACCTGCGCGCATTAGTCCCTAACATTTTTTTAATTAAATAGTTTGTTATTCCACCGTTCTTGTTCAATTTTAATACTAATTTTATTTATGTATAAATGCTTAGACCAACCAGAAATTTCATTAAAAATAAAACATTTATAATAAGTTTAGTGAAATTGAATAATAGCTGTCTTGAATACCTAACAATGTTTACATAATATGTTAGTTCTCCTTCTAATATTTTCAGGGATAGAATCAATGATTCCACATTTAAATATACTGGTAGATGAGACAAACAACAGTAGCTGCAGTGACCGACCATTGACTAGGATGGATGTTGTGACATCCATTATCATGACTCCAACCAATTCTGAATTAAGATTCCAAGGAATTAATCTAGCAGGAGCAGATTTAAATAGGTTGGACTTGAAGCATATTAATTTTAAGGTATGAAAACTCACATTTTATAGACATTTGAAATTATAATGATTAATGACTAATAAATACTTCGCACCTTTAGAACGAAAATGACAATTCAAAAAATAAAAAATTGAGAAGTCATTTTTAAATGACTAAAAACTACTCCTTTATTTATAAAATATTTTGCCCACGGCTTCGCCCGCGTTATTAAGTTTTCCGGGCTAAAAGTACATAAAAACCTTCCCGTTGAATCACTCTATGACTATGACGTTGATACAACTCTTAACAAATAATGCATTAATTTCGACCAAATTTGATTACCATAAAAACGGTTCTAGTGAGTTAATCTTAAAAGATAGACATATACTCTCGCGGACATTTTTTTAGATCATTTCAAGAGGAATAATTCTTTCATACATATATTTTTGGTATCTTGAACCGTTTTCGCAGTGCACGCAATGGAAGCCCTCAAGGATGAATAATTTTACCCGTTTTCTTTCACATTTTCCATTATTTCTTCACTCCTAATTGTTGCATCGTGATGTTATATAGCCTATAGCCTTCCTCGATAAATGGGCTATTCAACACAAAAAGAATTTTTCAATTCGAACCAGTAGTTCCTGAGATTAGCGCGTTCAAACAAACAAACAAACAAACAAACAAACAAACAAACAAACAAACTCTTCAGCTTTATAATATTAGTATAGATATAATGAAAAAGGGACCGATTTAACAGTTTGGTCCTTTTCCTGCTTGAATATGGCTCTTTTTGAACTATTATTGTATTGAGAACTTCATTTCAAGTAATTTTATGACGATAACTCAATTTTCTGTCTTTTTGAATTGTGTCGTTTTTGTCCTAAAGGTGCGACTTAATATCAGAGTATATTGTGTTAATTCGAATTCATTATACATAATATATCTGTTTTATATGTGTGATATCGATAATAATATGGCTAATATGGCTTTTATTTTTCAAACAGCACCAAAGATAGATACATAATAATACTTTTTATTACATTCTTGCTATCTTTGCTGAAATTGCATAAAAAAATATTCATTAGGTATTATGTTTGAACACATACCAAATTAATTCTATTAACTATTATTTGCAGTATGCTAGCCTATCAAGGTGCAATCTCAGTGGAGCAAACTTATCCCACTGTTGTTTGGAGAGAGCTGATTTATCACACACTAATTTGGAGGGAACTCAACTACTTGGAGTTAAGGCTTTGTGTGCGAATATGGAAGGTAAACTGAAATATTGCACTTTAGTAAGAACGAAAATAATTATGAGTTAAATACATAAATTTATTTTTTGGGAAAAATTTTTAGTAATAAATCATTGTTTAAGTGGACGACAGCCTAGTTAAGAATGGAACGGTCTGTCGAGACAATGTCTGTAGGTTCAAAACCTAATACAACTCTGACTTTTCAAAGTTATGTGTGTATTGTTTATCAATTATAGTCCGCTTTAACGGTGAAGGAAAATATCTTGAGGAAACCTACATACCTGAGAATTCTCTATAAGAGTTTTGAGGGTATGTGAAGTCTGCCAACCCACACTAGGCCAGCGTGGTAGACTGAGGCCTAACCACTCTCAGTAGTAGAGGAGGCCCGTGCTCAGCAGTGGGCACTATTTAATACAGGCCTGGTATTATTTATTTATTTTCTGTATAAATCATTATTTGTTATTATTTGGGTATGTATGAAATATAGCATCTACAGTGAAAGGATTAAAAAAATTATGTACCTGTTACAGGTGCAAATTTAAAAGGCTGTAACATGGAAGATCCTGCAGGATCAAGAGCAATATTGGAAGGAGTGAATTTAAAAGGTATTTGACAAATAATGATGATGTATGCGACAAATAAAGTCCAAATAGATGAATGAGTTTTGATTGACTTTGGCACCAAGTTCAGGAATATCGACTGTAAGCTACTTTTTTTTTTTTCAAAAATTTCATAGTGAGTCTCTTATTCTGATAAAATGACTTTCATGCAGACGGGACTTTTAGTAAAGTAATAGATGATTTGCAATGACCTGAGAAGTTCTCCACAAAAAATTCATAGATATGTGAAGTCTAATAACCCAGACTAGGCCATTGTGGACTAAAGCCTAAACCCTCTCAGTAGTAGAGGAGACCTGTGTACAGCAGTGAGACAATTGGTCTATAATTGTTATTTATACTGGCTGCTGTTATTATTAGTTATGCTGACTGAAAGAGAACCCATGTACAATAGTGTTATGTATTTAGTAGGGTTATAACCAAATTTGTTTGTTTTATTTGATTATTCTTTTTAACCCTTCAAGCCCCGCTTATATATATAGATGTATGGGAAAACCCTATATATATGGGCACCGGTATCCTTCGCGGGGCTTGAGGAGTCAAAACATATATCTGAATAAATTTCAGGAGCCAATCTAGAAGGTAGCAACATGGCTGGCGTGAACTTAAGAGTGGCCACTCTAAAAAATGCCAACTTGCAAAACTGTGATCTCAGAACAGCAGTACTTGCTGGAGCCGATTTGGAGGTAATGTGGTCAAAATTAATTTATGAACACAAAGAAAAATACCCTGTTATTTATATATTCTTCTTCGAACTGGCTGTCATTACCACCCTGCTCCTATTAAGATATTTTTTGTGTTAGGGCAATCGGCGGTCATTACATAAAATTAACTATATGCTACAAATCTATACTAATATTATAAAGCTGAAGAGTTTGTTTGTTTGTTTGTTTGTTTGTTTGTTTGTTTGTTTGTTTGTTTGTTTGAACGCGCTAATCTCAGGAACTACTGGTGCGAATTGAAAAATTCTTTTTGTGTTGAATAGACCATTTATCGAGGAAGGCTATAGGCTATATAACATCACGATGCAACTATTAGGAGCGAAGAAATAATGGAAAATGTGAAAAATGCGGGGAAAATTATTCATCCTTGAGGGCTTCCATTGAGTGCGCTGCGAAAACGGTTCAAGATACCAACAATATATGTATGAAAGAATTATTCCTCTTGAAATGATCTAAAAAAATGTCCGCGACAGTATATGTCTATCTTTTAAGATTAACTCACTAGAACCGTTTTTATGGTAATCAAATTTGGTCGAAATTAATGCATTATTTGTTAAGAGTTGTATCAACGTCATAGTCATAGAGTGATTCAACGGGAAGGTTTTTATGTACTTTTAGCCCGGAAAAACTTATTAACGCGGGCGAAGCCGTGGGCAAAAGCTAGTAATCTATACTAATATTATAAAGCTGAAGAGTTTGTTTGTTTGTTTGTTTGTTTGTTTGTTTGAACGCGCTAATCTCAGGAACTACTGGTGCGATTTGAAAAATTCTTTTTGTGTTGAATAGACCATTTATCGAGGAAGGCTATAGGCTATATAACATCACGATGCAACTATTAGGAGCGAAGAAATAATGGAAAATGTGAAAAATGCGGGGAAAATTATTCATCCTTGAGGGCTTCCATTGCGTGCGCTGCGAAAACGGTTGAAGATACCAAAAATATATGTATGAAAGAATTATTCCTCTTAAAATGATCTAAATAAAAGTCCGCGACAGTATATGTCTATCTTTTAAAATAAACTCTCTAGAACCGTTTTTATGGTTATCAAATTTGGTCGAAATTAATGCATTATTTGTTAAGAGTTGTATCAACGTCATAATATTAATCTTTATACAAATAAATGTGTTGGATAGAGTGATTCAACGGGAAGGTTTTTATGTATGTACTTTTAGCCCGGAAAAACTTATTAACGCGGGCGAAGCCGTGGGCAAAAGCTAGTCTACAATATTATGTTAAACCCGTTGCCTTTAAATGCCATAGCATGCATTGCATACACATCCTACTTCCTACTAATAATATTATAAACGTGAAAGTTTGTAAGAATGTATGGATGGATGTATGTTTGTTACTCTTTCACGCAAAAATTGCTGAACGGACTTCGATGAAATTTGGCACACGGGTAGATCATGCCCTGGATTAACACATAGTCTACTTTTTAACGTAAGTGGAGCGCCGGGCAAAAGCTAGTTCTACATAAATTTTTACAGACATTGCACTCCACTTTACGTAATATGACAAAGAACTTTTGTTTCCTTAAAGTTTGGTAAAACTCTATATTAACAACATTTGGGTTTGAAAATTATAATAAAATTGCAATAAAAAACGGTAGTTTATTAGGTCAACAGTAAGAATATAAAGTACAAAATGTACGTCGCTATAAAACACTAGAATTTATAGTAAAAATTTACTGGCAGCGGTGGGATTCGAACCCACGCCTCCGAAGAGACTGGTGCCTTAAACCAGCGCCTTAGACCGCTCGGCCACGCTACCGATGATTGAACTTTCCGAATTTTCCCATAGAATTGTAATATCTGGATGAAGTTCGAGGAATATAGTTTTATGTATAAATAAAACTGAGTTTTATATGTGTTAATGCGACCGTAAGCTGTAGACGAGTTCACAAGGGGCTGCTATTTATAAACTTGATAATTTATCTATATGTTTGTCACTGAATAATTAGTTACGTGAGCATTATAAGTTTTTTCTTATCTACTATGAAAGTTACATCGTTATATATTTTACTACTGAATGACAATAATGGCAGTTACCTGAGCAAGCACTGCTACTGTCCATAAAACAATTGCTGTAGGGTCCAGGTCTTTAAACAATACAGTCCATTACACACAATCAGTCCATTTATACTTCCCATCGCAAAGTGCTTGTTACTACGATATAAATATGAATGAAAGGTCCGATTATAATTACACTGATTGCAATGTCCTTAATGTTCTGCAAAACTAAACAACAATATTTGCATGGCTGCAGGAAATATCATTAGAATGTCAAAACCGAGTCATTGGAAGGTTACTGGTACTTATAGCTCAGGTCTTCCTATTTTAAGTACCAGCCGAACATAAAAAAAAATATAATAAACTAGTATCAGAATAAATAAATAACATACACGCCCTTTATCCCCGAATGGGTTAGCAGATGCGCAACTAGTGCACCCACTTTTCGCCGCGCGTATTCCGTGCCACGATGTGATAGGGGGCGAGCCTATCGCCATATCGGGCACAAATTCCAGACTCCGAGCTGATACTGAATAGAAAAACCCAATATCACTTTGCCCGACCCGGAGATCGAACCCGAGACCTCAGCATTGCAGTCGTACCTACCAAGGCAATAAATAAATAAATTCTTATAATGATTATAATAATGTAATAAACTTTCGTAAATACTTGTTAAAATCGACTTTATTTCCACAGTGTTGTGACTTATCTGGTAGCGACCTTCACGAAGCTAATCTGCGCGGTGCTAATCTCAAAGATGCTGCGTTTGAACTCATGCTGACACCACTTCACATGTCCCAAACTATCAGATAATTTGGTACTGCAACCATATTTATTGTATTTGAAATCATTTAATGATATCAGTATTGTGTACCCTTGTGTCAAAATTATTGGAATATACTATGAAATTATTATTTATATTTATAAAAGTAATATGATTAATAAAATGTTTTTTATTTTATTGGTTTGTTTATTTAAAAAATGTGCGATTCAGCGTGGGCCTTCAAAATTAAAATATATTTGATAGAATTTAGCAATTGGAATCTAAGCTCCATTTTGTAAATAAGTTGTGTTGATAATGCCCTTGTTGGAAACCTCAAAAACACATTGAGCACAAAATTATGGGTATCCATCTATAAAACTTTTTTTCGGTGAAAAAAGCGAGTTGTCGCCATTTGCCACCACCACTGGGGGGTGAGTGGAACGATAGCAATTATGTCTGGGCTTATTAACTAAAAAGTAAATAAAAACCCGCTCACTGGTATTGGTCTGTTTGCTAGTTAACTATGGCTTAAGTATCTAGATCTTAAACACACTTATGGCGCTATTAATAAATCAATCTCAAGTTTGAGTTACAACTTACATCTCAAGTAGACATAAATGTCTACCTACCTGTATGAGATGTAACTCAAACTTGAGATTTATTTATCAATACCGCCCTTAGTAATTTGATTACTGTCTATTATTATCGAATCGTTCCATGGTGTTCCATGATAATAACATTCTAAGGTAATAACAATTTGAAATGTACCTACCTAACATTTCCTATTCATCTCATTTCGTAAATAAAGCTTATTTCTAATATACGTCAATATTTTATAGGTACCTACATATAGAAATATGTTAATAGTTAATATTAAAAACTAACTATTTGTCATGGATCCGGATGAGATAACTAAAATATCTACTGGTCTACGTACCCTTATTTATAAAGAATTACATTGTTGCGGAATAAAATTAGATATTATAAACCTAAATTTAGCTTGAGAATTGTCGTAAAAACGATACCAACCACAAGAAATTGGAATTGGATTGGGAAATATACCATTAATTATAATAATATATCTTAGAAACTAGAAACGTAAATAAACTCGAATCATCACCATGCGTGGGAAATAAAATAGCAAGGTCACTGAACCCGGTGGCCAGTCGGTCCGGAAAATCTTTTATCATCTAAAGTTTCGCGCCATTTTTCACAGTTCGGATACACACTAAAATTAGAATACGTTTCGTTGTTTATTTTTGTAAATGAGAACAAGCTTATATATTTTGTGATGTTGGTACACATGAAAAAGGGCTTGAAAAATAGTATAATAGTTAGTCGATTATTTTTATGAAATCTGTAAGGTTCGTATATAATGCAATATTTACGTATAAAATAAAATATAAGAGGAATCAATATAGCATGATGAAACCTTGGCTTCTGCCTATTTCTTATCCATCTATATTCTACAGCATTTGACAGGTTAAAAAATAAAAAGCACCACAATTTACAAACCATGAACAAAACGAAGTAACCTTTTTATTAGCACTTTCACAGCTCTATACAGTTTTTGTGCCGCTATGTTGGTTGCATTTGTTTTTTATTCGCGTTCTATTTTTGTGTGTGACGGTTCCGTCCGGCGAAAGAATCTATTTTCCAAGTAATTTTGATGATTTTCGTGTAGATCATCGAAATACATTGAAGAAATCTCCCGATTGCGGTAAATAGTCACAATGCAGAACGGAGACGGTACGCCGACGGCCGCGGATACCAGTAAGTTTCTTATTTGTTGTTCAAAATAATGGAATAACAATAGTTTATTTCACCCATTTATTTATTTCCCAGTGAAATTTTTATTGTTACGCGCTAGAAAGCGTGGA
This sequence comes from Lapara coniferarum, assembly GCA_949316025.1. Classification (NCBI taxonomy): domain Eukaryota; kingdom Metazoa; phylum Arthropoda; class Insecta; order Lepidoptera; family Sphingidae; genus Lapara; species Lapara coniferarum. Next base: position 6,941,181 of record OX438921.1, read on the forward strand.
AAACTCTAATTTTACATCGATGCACTCGTTACACATGTTTTTTAAAGTACCCGCACATGATAAGTATAAAAAAATCGCATTTTCTATGTAAGTAGCATGGAAGTAATGAATATAATTTAGAGCTCATTGCGATATTAATTTCACTTGGTTACGATTGTTTCGTGCATCGTTTGAAGCGATTTGGGTTGTTTCCTACACTTGTAATTATTACTAGTGGGTAGATTAATTAGAGTGTGAAGTGACTCAGATATTCTAGCCTACCTCTGTTAAAAATGCATTTGATTTATTAGGCAGCTATATAGGATGAGCTAACGATAAAATAGCGAGAAAGTGCCACTGCATGTTGCAATAAAACATACCTACCTACTGTGTATAGATACTGTGTACTAAAATGCTAATCATGAGGTCATATATGATTTTCTATTTGCGTTGAATCATCGCCGCGAAGGTCTCTGAGGAGTATGTTTGCTAACATGATATATTTAATATTATAATCACGGTAAAGGTATGTAGAACCATGAAATGTTTTAGAAGAGTTGGCAAAATTTAAAACTACCCTCACAAGCCAATTAAGAGAGGAATCTGTTATATCCTCTTATATTCAATTTTATTTACCTTTACTAAATAAATACAAATAATTTTCTTTGTTATCTAAAACTTTGATTACTGTGATATATATTGTAGTATCACAGTTAAAAAAATACTTTTAATTAAGTATAATTGTTATTTTAAATTTATGTGAACATATACATTTCAGTGTAATTTAATAAGGAATAATTTTATTATCTAAAAAGGTATAATTTTCCGACATAGAGAATTCATCGCAATATTTATACACACTTGTTGCATTTGAAAACAGAAAACAAGAGTTTATGGACATAAGTATTAGATGATAATAACTAACATTAAGTTATTACATAAACATAACTTGTATGGTTATTTCACTACAACACAGGCCTTTCTAATTACTGGCTTGCAATACCTATATTACTTGCAGACACTAATAAAAAATAACTTGAAAAGTAAATATTGTGTGAATTCCACTAGACACAATAAGTGGGTGGAATAAAAGACATAGGTCATGGTTGATGTATTTGTATTTTGTCTGCCACCCACACTATAATTCACACTTTTAAATCATTCAGTATTATTTGTCCTATTAATTATTCTTCTTAGTAATATTACCTGTATCTATTAGGCTTACTGGATGACCTGAGTTTTGTGGGACAAATTTATGGATAATATTGAAAAGCAATTTAACCCTTCAAGCCCCGCTTATATATATAGATGTATGGGAAAACCCTATATATATGGACACCGGTGTCCGTTGCGGGGCTTGACGAGTCAAGTCATATATCGTCGTTGCGCGTGCAATACCGCATAAGAGCAGGTTGTAAATACCGCGTATCTACCTTTTTAGAATTTTACAGGAAGAAGAAAAAACTTAATAACTTGGGAATTTATAATTATATTACTGACTGAACTTTGTAGCAGCTTCTTTATTACTTATTTTATAGAAATTTAACGTAAATCTACTAAGAACTTGGTTAGATTTCGTGTAAAGTCACTTATGCGGTTTTGTACCATCAAATTACATTAAAAATACTATACTTTTAGTAGATACGCGGGCTTGAAGTAAAATACTTATTTTATATTATTAAATTCAATTTATTATGACAAAGTATTATAGAAGAAAAAACATACAAAATTAAACATACAAAAGCTCTTACTCTAGATACCAACAATTTTTTTTATAAATCAACTTAATTTTTTATAATTTTCGTAATTTATATATTTTTAACCAAATTTAGATCTGTCACACAATCCCTAAATTTCTCTAATTACGATAAAACAATTACGTGCACTTAATTAAGAATAATAAACTGAACAGTCTCCTCAATCTTCTAAAATCACAGCATTTCAATCTTTGTTAATTAGAATTTCTCGGACAAACACAAAATAACTAATAATTTAAAGCTTTAACACTTAAATATGGCAATCATTACCCAGATGCTCTTATTTTCTTAATGTCTTAAAAGTAGAAGTCTTTTTATTAAATCAACTATAAAAAAAATAGTGCTCGTTAGCTCTTAAATTCTCACTAGAACGATTAATCACAGCATTTAAGATCTTGGTATTAGGAATATTATTTATAAGGTAAATTATCGTAAAAACTATGACAATCTTTTGGCATAACGCTCTTCAGCTGCTGTAGGTGATCATATTTAATTTTAGATATTGGTAGTCTGGATGTATACAATGAATCTATGCTGCCAATGAAAGGGTCAGCTGATAACATCTTTTTTGGTCTCCTGGGTAAAGGAACAAAATCATCTGCAAAGTGGAGTTTAAAATCGACTGTCCCGCTTGGATTGTACCTTAGGGCCCTTATGTCCACGACAACACGATCACCCGCCCCACGACCAGGTCTTATTGAGTCATAAATGAGGTGAGCTTTATGAGCAAAGTTTTTGAAAAATGTATGATCAGGAGTAAAAACCTGGTAAGGACTCGGCACTTTTCTGGCCTCTTTCGTGATTGTTGCGTATTGTGAGGGTAGAAATATTTCTCGATTTTTTAACTTTCTTTCGATCACCGAGTGCACCGAATCGACTTCCATCTGCGTGTGGCCCTTTTCCAAGTATTTTTGAGTTATGACTATATTTTTGGCCATGGCTAAACGCAACAACGCATTCGACACAATATTATTCCTATTTTGAGCTGTGCAACCATCTGTGAACAAAACTACATCCTTGGGTTCATTTTCCAGTAATTTAGTTAAATAATCTACAAGAAATGATGCGTATGTACTAGCTTTTAAGTCACATGCCGTCTCGTCGAACCAGTAACACGTCACTCCATTGGTTCCCAGGTTGTAAATTGTAAAATTATGCACGGCAAGTTTTGTCTTAAAATAAAGTGCACTGGCGTTGAGTGTAGGACACAATTTGACTGCCTGAAGATCTGCTGTTAATGCATGTATCGTCCCTTTTTGAGCTGCTTCTTTGTCAAGGGTCTTTTCAGTTCTAGCTAAATCTTTTAGCTCAATATGTTTCATATACTGCTCATCTGGCATGTTACCTGCTTTGTGAGCGCAGCACTGATCGCATGCGTCTTTCTTTGGTTGAAATAGGCCGATGTTCTCTTCGAATAAAACACCTTCAAATACCTTCCTAGAGGCTACAGGTTCACTTTGTGAAACTGAGTATTCTACATATAGACGGTACAATTGTGACTTTGTTTGTATGATGGGTTCTAAATATAACTTTGAAGTAGATTGTCTACAGTAATGAGACGGTAGTTTCGGTAGCGCCGTCAAGTATTTTCTGACTGATTCTTTTTTCGTTTCTGTGGCTACTATAGCACTTGGTTTAGATTCATTACCACTAGCCGTCTTCTCTCCTAGCCAATATCGCACTGTCCATTCTTTTATGCCCAATGTTTCCAAAAATGTTTTTAAGTAAACTCTTTCCCTTTTATCATTTACTTTTAAATAGTAAACTTTGGTGTCACTGCGTCTTAAATCAAATTTAAGTTTTCCTAGTTGTAGGTTTCTTATCCACCATTGAAGATATATACATTTTCTTTTCTTGCCAACTCATTTTCCAATAGGTTTTAAAAATTTCTGACCGCACTTCTTCCGTTAGCTTTGGGCAATACATAACTTTACCACTGAAACATCTCTTCGACATACATATTGGACCCATTATTCTGGCGGGTTTAGGATCATTCTGAACAAATTTAGTGCCATATTTTTTAAATCCAATGTATTCCTCGCCCATCATCCTTTGCCGCTTATTTATTGTTCTTTTCCAGTTATTAGGATTCCTTTTACGCTTCCTACTATTTTTCTTCACCTTGTCTTCGATTTCCCTTTCGGGAAACCACTCCGTATTTTCTGATGAGTGGCTTTAAATTTGTTATGTCTGAGAGGGCGACAAAAGAAGGATCAGCGGCTGAATCATCGGACGAAAATTCCAACGAAGTGGGATCCGATACTGCTGTAAGCGTAGTAAACTCAGATGTCAAATTTTCGTTCGGAGGTGCTTGCTCTAATTCCCCTGACAAAGGAACGGAAACTATTTCTTGTTGCTGATTTCCTGAAGTAAGTACGTTTTCATAATATCGTTTATTAAATATTTCCTTCTTTTTTTGCAACAATATTTTTCGCCTTTCACATAGATCTCTTAAAGTTACCACACCATTAGTATCAACATTCTCTAAAAATAACTCGTCATTTTCTTCGTCCTCCATTATATTCGATTACTTCAAATTATAATATGTATCTAAAAAAATATAAAATTTAGTATTATGCAAAACCGCGTAAATCACAAACACAACTATTATAATGTAATATCAATACCGCTTAACTACATATTAGAGGTTATTATTACTCACAATCTTAAAATACTAAAGAATTATACTTATTACTCTATTCAAGCATAAACGTATTACTAAACTGAGCACTATACACTATAAAAACTTACTTACGTGGTTGTTATTCACTGAAAAATAATTATTAATGCAAAATTTTCAAGAGCATACACTAATCGTGTTTCAACTTGTTCGCCCATACCGTAAATACGCGGTCTTGCCGCTAACTTCAAACCCAAGTACTGTTCCGCGGTATTGTTTTGATTGAAATATGAGGTTTCTTATTGGCTAGTTCAAATTGTGTGAGAAGTAGTATAAGCGGATCAGTGCTAAGGATCTGTTGGCGCGAAATTTAGATTTTGCACCTTTTGCTGTTACGCGGTATTTACAACCTGCTCTTCCGCGGTATTGCACGCGCAACGACGATATCCTGAATTTGAGATAAAACATGTTTAATTCCAGAAACAATTGATACACTTTTATGTTATGTTAATTACAACAGTATTTAAATAAAATAAAATGTACCTCATGATTACCTCAGTGGCGTAGCTGTATTACAGTACGACTGCAATGCTGAGGTCTGGTGTTCGATCCCTGGGTTGGGCAAAGTGATATTGAGTTTTTCTATTCAGTATCAGCCCAGAGTATGGAACTTGTGCCCGATATTGCGATAGGCTCACCCCCTATCACATCATGGAACGGAATAACGGCGAAAAGTGTGTGCACTAGTTGCGCTCTACGGACCCCTTCGGGTATAAAAGGCGTGTGTGTGTGTACACCTCATAAGGTATCTGGCTCAAATATCTATGTTTCAGATGGTTTGCTAGATTTATTTTTATTTTCCCTCATAAAAATTCCATTTAAATATAAAATTGTTAAAATCTTACTTCACTTTAGCATTGCAAATATATTTATTGATACATCATGAAAATAAAATAAAAAAATCTACTTTGTGATATAATTAAAAAAAACTAAAAGTCTCAACATGACTGAATGTTGATCACTTAGTGACTAGTTGCGCCTATGACTACCCCATCGGGAATAAAAGGCACATGTACCTTATTTATTCCAAACAATTAATATATGGTTATTAGAGTTCTTCCAACTGACCTTATCCAATGAGGGATTTATCCCACCCCAATGTAAGATTAGTGCATTTTGTACGCGCTTTTGCCCCACATGTTGAAAAAATAATTTGGGTTATTATTACGGCCGGCCGTCTGTGGCCTCACATCGAGACTCCCTGAGGGATAACTTAATTGACCCTATAACTCGTAATGAAGTATGGCTATATGTAAAATGGCTAAAAGTTCAAACATCTACTAGTAAAATTATTGTTAAAATATCGTCCAAGGTTAACTTAAAAAATCAACTTTAAAAAGTGGACTCAAAATATGTACTCAAAAATTCTCGCTTTCGATAGCGTATACGACAGTCTTGCCGGAAATGTTCAAAAGATGGTTATTAGCAATAATTGCTACGTATAATTGCTCCGTGTAGATGAGGATTTACTTGCCCCATTGTTACGCGGGTGAGAGCCATATTTTACGTGCATGTCTAAGACTGGGTTTTCTCGACTGTAGTTAGGGTAATCGTTGGTGTTTTAAGCTGGACGCGCTCACAGAGCTTCGAGTCCGCCAAGCTTTACCAGCGCGTCCAGCTTAATAAGACCCTGACAAAAAGATAACTACAGTTGAAAAAACGGTTCTAAGTGTTTAAAAAGAAAACAATGTAGTTAAGTATGGTATTTACAAGTCTAATAACAAATAAATACTTGAACATTTACAATATCAGTAAAGTAAGATAGTTAAAAATATGGGCTCGTAATTACTACAAAACATAGACGTGAAAGAAACATAAAATAACATATTTTATACTTTATTACCAATTAATAATTATTGTTATCTATTCGAATTCAATTCGTATGATAAAATGTAAAAAAAAATAGTAACCTATCTGGTGACTATTTTCCTATATTTTATGATGTATCAAGAAAAGGTCGTTTTCAATATTGATAGATAATATTAGGACATACACTAAAAGGAAACGTCATCTCTTAATGAAAATATTTTCAATATCGATTTCTGTGCGCAGTAATTAGAATATGAGTAAATTACTTCTTGTAACATCGAATAGTTCGCTTTGAATACGATCTTTCAGATCACTTGTGCAAATTTTTTCTAGTCCCTATGGTGCAATATTTTTTCCTGATTTTTACCAACTAATGTAAAGAGTAGAGTCATCATAAATAAACTTTCTGCAGCATGAATGGACCGCCGCTACTTTGTTGGTGCCCCTAGCTTATAGTAGAATCAACTTTCTGCAGCATGAATGGACCGCCGCTACTTTGTTGGTGCCCCTAACTTATAGTAGAATCAACTTTCTGCAGCATGAATGGACCGCCGCTACTTTGTTGGTGCCCCTAACTTATAGTAGAATCAACTTTCTGCAGCATGAATGGACCGCCGTTACTTTGTTGGTGCCCCTAACTTATAGTAGAATCAACTTTCTGCAGCATGAATGGACCGCCGCTACTTTGTTGGTGCCCCTAACTTATAGTAGAATCAACTTTCTGCAGCATGAATGGACCGCCGTTACTTTGTTGGTGCCCCTAACTTATAGTAGAATCAACTTTCTGCAGCATGAATGGACCGCCGTTACTCTGTTGGTGCCCCTAACTTATAGTAGAATCAACTTTCTGCAGCATGCATGGACCGCCGCTACTTTGTTTGTGCCCCTAACTTATAGTAGAATCAACTTTCTGCAGCATGAATGGACCGCCGCTACTTTGTTGGTGCCCCTAACTTATAGTAGAATCAACTTTCTGCAGCATGAATGAACCGCCGCTACTTTTTTGGTGCCCATAACTTTTAGTAGAATAAACTTTCTGCAGCATGAATGGACCGCCGCTACTTTGTTGGTATCCTTAACTTATAGTAGGTACATTTGAGTAGAGTAACAGCTTGCCTACGATGTCTTGTATATTTAATTAAATTGCCGTTGGCCCTATAAAGCCAACGCACCCGTAATTCCTCCAGCTGTATGGTTGTCACGGGAGTGGAGTTCACTTACCGTTAAAACCGCCTTCTATTTCCTACCCTCTACTGAAATATATGATTCATTCGAGTGCAAAGTACAATCCGTATTTCTCTAGAATCTCTTTCATTTATCATTTGTCACACGCTCCTACGATTTAATAGAGAATATGCGTATAAGAATATTTCAAGGTTGTCTGCTCATATTGCAGGATGTAATTCGACTCTTGTGCATAATAATTGTTAAGAAATAAGACGTTATCTGTTTTAATTCGTAAGTTTCTCTATAGTTAACAATATAAACTTTACTAAGACAATGAATGTAGGAAGTATGACATCCATAAATCATAACTATCTTACTCGAAATATTAAGATCTGGAATTTACAGTAACTAAAATCAAGTGCCAAAAAACAAGTTCTTTAAAATGAACATTGTTGAAAATTTAATCCGTCTAGCATACAACATTGTACGAACATGAGTCATGAATTGTCACTTTTAAAAGCAAGTTTTTTTCGAGCGCGGTTAGATTGGCCAAAAAAACGCATATCTTGCGCACGTAACACTCCTTGTCCATGAAAGAAAAATCATGAAAGCGGTCTCATAAGCCTTAAAAATGGTAGATCTGTGGTGTGGACATATTTTTGTACAGCATAAGCGGGTTCGCTTAACCGGGGGTGGACCATTGCATAATAGAAAACGCATGTGAAACCGGAAATCTTTTCCGGAAGCCGAAACACCCCTTTTCTAGCCCCGTTTCCGACGTTTTGGGTCGACCACGCTTCCATATTTCTTTTTGCATTTGTGTGTTTAAAGGCTTAAAGTCATATCATGCACTTGCTTTCTGGCGACTTGTAGCTCTATATCTATAAAAAATAAGGTGCGGGTCTCGACGCATAATACATCAAATTGTTCTTAGAAGGAATCTATTACTAACGTAATACTCTGCGGAGTTATAGCCTCTCGCTCGAGGGCTATGAAAGTATTATCGTATTGTAGTGAATTCGCATACAACAAAGGTGTTGGTACACTGTAACCGTACACTTGTGTAGTGTGTACTTATAAGTTTACAGTTGACGTATTGCCACGTTGGTTGCCGATTTGTAATATTGCAGTGATAATGTCTTGAATAGTCAGTTACTGGTTTTGTCGATTATTGTTTACATTTCTCATTATCATTGCTAGTGTTATAAATAAAATAAATTGTTTTAACATAGTTTCTAGATTTTTATCGTGGAAATCAGTTGTTTGGATCGTGGCGTAGGTCTATCCGAATCAACAGGACGTTGGAATCATAAATGTCTGTAGCAAATTTTTAAATAATTTTATTTAAGTATGAATGCTACTTTCATATATAAGTATTTTACATTTAAATAACTATTTTTTTTACTGTGCGTATGCGCATTGGTTGGACGGAGAGCATTGACTTTAGTTAGGGCTGCTAGATTTCTAAGCATTCAACAAGACTTTTCTAACATCGTGCTTATTCTTATTTCTCGAAAAAAAATAAAGGACCCAGTCTCGAGATTCTGGATCCATTCATTCATCAACAATTATTTCGCCAACGGCTAAGTTTTTCTCCGCTGTTTTATTTATTTTACTAGGACTTAATAACTTTATTTCCTTACTGAAAAAAAAAAACAAATCCGGAATAGAAAAAATGGTCACACTACCTGTTTCGCGTCTGCGAGTATGTCTATAAAGCTAATTATGCAACACCGATGAGTAAGCGATTCTAATGTGTCTGAACTTAATGCAACGAGCTCAATTGAACGAAATTAGAAAATGTGGTGTTCGGTTATGCATTTGGCATTTGAACTATTTTGCGTCCATTGATCTTAGGTTTGATACAAGTAGCTTATATTTTAATCCAGGAACTGGCATGTGCGTCAAATCACATTTAAATCTTTTTTTTATATCCAAACTTCTTTACTAACTTTTACATTTGTAGTATGATGCAAATTAATACAATATGCATACACGTGTGTGAGTGTGTACTCACGCCTATTATCCCCGAAGGGGTAGGCAGAGGCGCAACTAGTGCACGCACTTTTCGCCGCGCGTACTCCGTCCCATGATGTGATAGGGGGCGAGCCCATCACCATATCGGGCACAAATTCCAAACTTCGAGCTGATACTGAATAGGAAAACCCAATATCACGGCCCGACCCGGGGATCGAACCCAAGACCTCAGCTTTGCAGTCGTACCGTAATACAACTACGCCACAGAGGCAGTCATAATACAATATGCATAATATTAATAAAAGTTAAGTGTCAAATTTTGTAATGTTTTATAAAATCTGTAATTCAACAATACCATCCGGCATCACCATTCCTCGAGTGTCATAAATGTATTCAATTCTCATATCGTTAGCTAACCCACCTGTGGCGGACTGCTATATTAAGCTACATTATATTAAGTATGTAAATTTAGCATCGTCCCAAGGAAATACGAGCCACAACTACCAAATATGTTTTATTACATCTCAATCTGTGAATTACTCATTGAACTTTTTTTTGATAGAGCTACCATTCGCAAAAATCAGCGATGTGTATCATTGCAATCTTCAAGAATAATCACGTTTCGACAGTCGTAAAATGAGATTTTTTGTCATATTCATTTAATGCATTATAGAAATATTTCACATTATATCGTGTTTCCGTTGTTATCGTTAAGTAAATGATGGAAATAGAAAGTCCGGCATCTCGCTTAAATAAGTAGGTGTAAAAAGATGAAGTTTCGGATCGCTTGGAGAGTCCAGTTTGTTAGTATCTAGACTTGAGAGAGTGCGCCCATCTTGAAATGCATTAGTTGTAACTTGTGGTAGCATATTTTATATGTTCGCCAGACGATTTGGCGAGCGTTTACGACGCTATGGATGTAATAAATGAATATAAATGAGCTCGCAATAATATAAGTGCTTTACGGTAAACGTGTATTGGCAATAGTTCTCAGATTCGCCAACCATTAAATCTGTAAACAGATTTTACGAATTTACCCATAATACAAATTATTTCAAATGCCGTTACTATCTGCCACTGTTCACTGTCATGTTTTAATCATTAGTTTGTGTAGGCGTGTTGTAATGTATACTCATAAATGTACTTATATTCTTTGTAAGGTTTTATACTATTTAAATGTGTTATTTTCATGCATTATCCATTGATCACCTCTCTGCAATAAGGGTGACTCAAGTAGGTACAGTTATACTGTTGAAATAATTGATTGAACCCCCAGTAAATAAAATAACGCATGATAATGTAAAAAAAAATCGGCGATACCCTAGTTGGGAGTTGAAAGGACTGCCGAGACGAATGTCCGCAGATTTAAAACTCAAGGACCAGACACCTCTGAATTTCTAAAAAAATGTGTGTATTAGAAAGAAGAAAGAAAGAAAGAAAGAAAAACTGTTTATTGTGACAAACTATAAACAAAAAAAAAATTAACAATATAAAAAAACTTAAAACTACAATTGTCACAAGACGGCTCCGGCTCGGCTATTAGTGAATTATTACTTGCTTTAATGGTGAAGGAAAATATCTTGAGGAAACCTGCATACCTGAGAAGTTGTTGTGAAGTCTGCCAACACGCACTAGGCCCACGTGGTGGACTAATAAGGCTTTAAAGTTGGTAAAGGCCATCTCAGTTGTAAAGGAGGCCCGAGCTCAACAGTGGGCAGTATATAATACAGGGCTGGTATGGCATGATATGGCATAATGTTCATGTACTCCACGATTATAATTTGAATTTTTTTCGTTCCACGAAATCAGCTTGTAAGTCAATAAACAAATACCAAAATGTAAAAAAATAATTCCAGCCAAAAAGCCGCTGCCCGAGGAGGTGACAAAACAGTCCTATCGGCTGCAAGTATGGCGCCACTTGGAGACGAACGGGCTGGCGATGTTCCCGCGTCCCGTTTACAATCGCATCCCAAACTTCAAGGGCGCGGCGGAGGCGGCGGCGAAGTTGGCCGAACTCGACGTGTTCAAGAACGCCACCACGGTTAAAGTGAATCCCGACAAACCGCAGGAGCCTGTGCGGTCAGTATTACCTTCCTTATTATTGTTAGATAAATGTAGAGATATTAAATTCTGATGAGTTTTTATAAGCGTGCCATGATTGATCATAGACGTAAAGAATGGATTTTGTCTTCTTGGATAGTATTCCAATGAATATGGATTGTAAAGTATGACAGATAAGCGATCAGTTGGTTTATAGACAAAAAATAAAAATGAGACAAATTTTACTTTACTTCATTGAAATTATTATATTGAGCAAATGAAACTAAGAAGTCATTGAACTTAAATTTTGCAATGCCCCGTGGCGAATGAATTATTTTTTCATTATTATGTTTCTGATACTACTTTTAAGATTAGGTATTTAGCGTGCTTATAATTATAATTTCACATTTTTATGAACGTTATCTTAGTTTTGTTTCTGTTGGTTATGTTTTTTTTAGTAACTACTAGCTTTTGCCCGCGGCTTCGCCCGCGTTAAAAAGTTTTTCCGGGATTAAAGTCTCGCTTTATGTTTTCCCGGGATAAAAAATAGCCTATGTGTTAATCCAGAACATGATCTACCCGTGTGCCAAATTTCATCGAAATCCGTTCAGTAGTTTTTGCGTGAAAGAGGAACAAACATCCATACATCCAAACATCCAAACATCCATACATCCAAACATCCATACATTCTTACAAACTTTCGCCTTTATAATATTAGTAGGATTAGTAGGATAGACATCTACAATATTGTTTGTATTTATTTATTTAATTGAGACGCAAAACAGAGTACAATGAAAAGTTTTTACAATTAAAATTCATATTATTCTCATCAATGTACAATTAATTAAAGCTGTGTATCTATACTAATATTATAAAGCTGAAGAGTTTGTTTGTTTGTACGCGCTAATCTCAGGAACTACTGAACCGATTTTGAAAATTCTTTCACTAATAGGAAGCTACATAACTCCTGAGTGCTATGGGCTACTTTTTATCCCGGGAAAATATTTTTGTCCCGGAAAAACTTTTTCACGCGGGTGGAGCTACGAGCACTACTAGTATACTATATACCTACCTACCTCATATATTGTTACCTATGGGAGAACCACTGCGTCACACGTGCGTCTGCCAACCGTTTTAACAAATTACAAATATCTAGTTTTAGTAAAACTGCAGTCATAATTCTGTTCAGTGTGGCTACTATATCGTAAATGAATCATACTTCCTACTAATATTATAAACGCGTATGTTTGTAAGAATGTATGTATGGATCAATGTTTGTTCCTCTTTCATGCAAAAACTACTGATCAGATTTCTATGAAATTTGGCACACGGGTAGATCATGTCCTGGATTAACACATAGGCTATTTATCCCGGGAAATTATAAAGCACGACTTTTATCTCGGATTTTTTTTCTTGCGTGTCGTTATGGCTAAACCACTGACCGATTTCGATGAAATTTGGTAGCGAGATAGTTTAAAACCCTGGGAAGGACCTAGGCTAAATATTTTCCCGGGAAAATACAAACTGGGACTTTAATCCCGAAAAATATTTTTCTGCGAGTGGAACCGCAAGAAAATAAGTATGGAGATAGTTTGAGATCCAAAGAAGGACGGCTACGTTTATCCCGGAAAAACATACACCGGGACGTTTATCCCAGAAAAAAAATTACGTGGGCGGAGCCGCGGGCAAAAGCTAGTGTAACAATAAGCGGCGCTTTCCCTGCTTGCTGATTAACGCTATTTGTCGCTTACATGTATAAGCCGACCAAATACAAGTTACATTCTAGTCGATGCTCCTAGACTAGAGTGTGACTTTTGTATTTGGTTAGTAAGCGGTGAACACGTAATGTCGCAGAACGCTGGAGTAAGCGTGTTCTGGAGTGGCGACTGCGTCTTGGTAAGCGTGGCGTGGGACGCCCTCTGGCCAGATGGCGGGACGAATTGCACAAGAGGGCCAACAGCAACTGAATGCATAAAGTAGCAGACCGGACTCTGGGGCGTATCTTGGGACAGGCCTATGTCCAGCAGTGGACTGCAACGGGTTGATGATGATGATGAACATGGCCCTAAATTTACAACACAACGCAAAAAGAAGATGCATAAGTAATGGCGACATGAAGTTTCATGTCATAGAAAAAGTCTGTGTTATTGTGGTTTAAAATTATGCTTTCTAAATGCCTCAGCATTGTTCTATACCACTTACTGACCAATTATGTGTCGGGAAAGCAGTGAATTAATTTCCACCCTGTATAAAAAGTTGTCTGAAGTATAGTTTTGTCGCACATAGCTACGATAACCGATGGGCCGCCCATCGGCGCGTACGTGACACTGTCCAGAGCGCCTAAACTATCAACTATTTTTGGACAATCTTGTGCGCCGCTCGACCCAGCTTTGATATTTTTTTAACTCTGGATTATAACCAGCATGTAATTCCGTTTTTAGGGTATAGGTCATTGACCAGTGACAATGTTTAACGAAGCATGAGAAATTATTTAAAATTGGAAATATTATAAAAACAAGTAAACATAATTGTCATTATTAACGTCATTTATAGAACAATTATATCTAATTATGAAAATATCAGTGGGTTTACATTAACTTTAGATCAGGTCAGATAGTAAAAATGCACAGTTTAGTTACTTTTTACGAGAACTATAACAATATAATTAAAATGAACAGGCATTGCGCGGACTAAATATGAATGTAATGTTTCTGTGTTGTATATATACACAAAAGATTACTTTGAAGAATTCTAAATCGTAAAGAAAACGGGGAAAAACGGTTTTTTCCCGTTTTTCTTTAGTACTTAAGTACTAAGCCAAGATACGCGGCTCACGTTTTTGTTTTATAATTAAAAATATTGTTACGATCCCATCAATAATTACATTGACATGACAGTCTGTCACGAAATATTTGTTGAATTCGTACTACTAAATTCGTGTTTATAACTAGCAACATTGTAGCGGACAGCCTGATGATCCGTATACAGCAAGTCAGTTACTTATTCATAATAGTTTTTCTTTACCAATCTAATAATTTTAAGTGTGAGACATAAAAATACACACACTCACGCCTTTACCCCCGAAGGGGTAAGCAGAGGCGCAACTAATGCACCCACTTTTCGCCGTGCGTATTCCGTCCCATAATGTGATAGGGGGCGAGCCTATCGCCATATCGGGCACTAACTCCAGACTCCGGGCTGATACTGAATAGAAAAATCCAATATCACTACCCGACCCAGGGATGGAACCCGAGAACCCTCAGCATTACAGTCATACCGTAATACAACAACGCCACCGAGGCAGTCCACACAATAAACGCTTTTAAAAAAGTAATCTATACATGAAGGGTCTAAAATATTTTTTTATTGGATCCAATATTTTTTCCCCTATAATATACATAAAATTTGACCCTTGTCTTATCTTTACAATGACCACTCCAATGCAGGTGAAGTGAAAAGTGCAGTTATTTCATATGATATCGTAGTGTTGTACTGAAATTGGCGGCGTGTTGCAACTCGCTATGATTACAGCGATGTTATGCAAGCCATGACCGATATCTCTCAACGCATTCCATATTGAGTTGTTTTATAACTTTACGCCGTTTCTACTATTATATAAATTAATGATAAAAGGTGCATATGATAATGTGGCGGAAGTGTCTCGTCACCCACGTTGGCTCTCTCGTTTTGACGGTATGTCTGTAATCCGTGTTTTATATTTGTTCATAATGTTTCATAATCTGGATGATTTGTATTCGAATTATGATATTTGTAAACGGCCGAAATTTAAACGGCCCGAATTGCTGTCTTCGGGTCAATCCGATAAGAACCAATTAAAATCAGTTACTTTATTCTAATTGGTAAATTTTCTTGGTCAATGTAGCAATTGGGATATTTTATTGACATCTACCTTAAATTTTTGAACCTATCAATCAAATGAAGGATATCATTACCATTAAAATGCGCATGCGCAACCTCATTTTACAGCATGTTTAACAACTTTATTCATTCTATATTTTAAGAATTCGTATCTTAACTTACTCCCCTGTCATAACCCGCGGTACTTTAACTCTGTAAGTAGATTATTACATATAAAGAAAGCACAATCTCGGAAAAATTATAAGTATGGACTTGATTACGATAAAATACATTATGAAGTACCGAAAATAACATCACTTGTTCATGTAAGTAATGTGAGCCCGAAGTACGGATCTTGTCTATATTAAGCGTCGACCTATTTGTTCACCTATTTACTGTTCGACCCTCGTAAATACCTGCATGCTTCAACGATTTTTTTACAATAACGCTCAATTACAAGGTTGTGTTTGAAGGGAAAACTTACACGCAATGTATTAATCGTATCTTTGAATATTCACGAATATTGTAATGTTCTAAGTTTGTTTTATAATGTTATCAGGATAATAGTGTAATTACTTAATACATTCTTTGGTTCGTTCAAACTTTTTGAAGCTCAGTATCCTTTAGGATATACATATACACTCACGCCTATTATCCCCGAAGGGGTAGGCAGAGGCGCAACTAGTGCACCCTCTTTTCGCCGTCATTCCGTCCTATGATGTGATAGGGGGCGAGCCTATCGCCATATCGGGCACAAATTACAGACACCGGGCTGATACTGAATAGAAAAACTCAATATCACTTTGCCCGACCCGGGGATCGAACCCAAGACCTCAGCTTTGCAGTCGTATTGTAATACAAATACGCCACCGAGGCAGTCACCTTTAGGATATGTGAAAAGAAATCTCATTTAAATTGCTGATTAGACTATGAACGATTCTACAATAAGAAATTGCAAATGTATACTCATATTAGATGCAATTGCAAATGTACATTATATTAGTAGAATAATGCTATGTCCGCTTAATCAAAACATGAAAATTAAGAAAATAAATTGCGTGTTCCCATGACATCAACAGGATGCGATTGGGCAACCGATATTTGATTATTTAAAAATGCGCACAAACATACCGCGGAGACGGTATCGAAGTATTGCACTTTGTAGGCCACTTGACCCTGCTTATTAATAAGTGATAACTCTTGGCTTTTCAACGTGTGTTATTGTAAATTAAAATAATTTTTGTATGTGATTTAACATGCCACGGGAAACAGAACTTTAGATGAACGTACATTTTGTGGTAAAATACGGAACTAATTTCTTGTACCATGGCGCCCTCAAAGCAGGTTTTTGTTTTCCTGTGTCAGGCTATACAAATCGGTACATGATCGCCGTTTTTGATCATAAACTATCGCCATCTCAGGATGATAACTGTGTTGCTGGCCCTTATAGAAAAGAAAGAGACCCTTTAACGATCATACTATGACAGGATGGTAAAGAAAATGGATTCTCTTAACGCCATTTTTAAAAAGGCATATACGGGACTAAATATAAAATCTAAATATAGGCATATAAGAACAGATATACTTATTATGTGTTTACCGGATCTTTCTTTGATACTAAAATCGTAGTCTTCGTAATAATTTCACTTAAACAAATATTTATTTGAGATAAATCCGTAAACGCATATGGTTCACAGTTTATGATAAACCTTTAATATTTAATTATGTTCCAACAGCGTAATATGCCTAGAGCAACAGAAAACCCTGTATGTACCGGTGCCACGTCTGCAGAACGGGTTCCTGAACCGTCTGGAGCTGCCCGAGGGAGAGACAGGCCCCGCCGCCATCAGGAAGGCGGTCTCGCGCAACGGAATGGAGACTTATGGCAAACCCATTGGTGAGTTTCACTATTAGATTGGAAAATAGGTGACTATTATTTGATTGGCGGTATGTTGATTGCATGAGAGTTATGCGTATATTTACATTAACAACGATGATTATGTTGGACAATGTGGGTAAGCAATGATTGGGTCACCAAATGTCAGCATCATGTGATTGATATCACTGTCACTATTGCTCAAAATAAACGAGGCTACAGATAGTGTCCAAAATGTGTATTTGTCTTGCAAGTTGCATGTCCCTAGTGGTAAAAAATCTGATGCCAATTTTTTTTTATGGCATTGAATGAAGAGACGAGCATGCC
This sequence comes from Lapara coniferarum, assembly GCA_949316025.1. Classification (NCBI taxonomy): domain Eukaryota; kingdom Metazoa; phylum Arthropoda; class Insecta; order Lepidoptera; family Sphingidae; genus Lapara; species Lapara coniferarum. The sequence goes on from OX438921.1 coordinate 6,958,651, forward strand.
GTGCGTTACAAAGTACTGTGTGGCATTACACTGCGCTCGTCATCCTGAGACATAAGATGTTAAGTCTCATTATGTCCTGTAGTTACACTGGCTACAATGCCCTTCAAACCGAAACAGTACAGTGCTTGCACACTGCTGCTTGGCGGTGGAAATAGACATTGCGGTCCCCCCCAGACGGACTCTTACATATGAGAGACCTACCACCAGTAATTTCCATCAAATGTTTGGTATAAGGTGTAGCTTCTCCTTTCCCAGTTTAGTGTAAATAATTATCATTGATTTGTTTTAGCTCGTGTTGTTTCATAAGTGGTCAAGTAAAGTGACGGTCTTATGACACTGGACAACCGCTTCAGTCTCACTGTCAATTCGCTTGTAATTCGCCAGTGTGATAGAGCCTTAACTTTACTGACCATGAACGAAACAACCCAGCCTTAGCTGCCTTGAAGCTATTACTAATAATTTATTTTCACTAATAATTTATGTCAAAAAACCAATAGCAACAATAATAATTGTGTAATATTTTTTTACTCTAGGCATAGAAGATTCCGTTTCACTGGATCTCGTCGTGATGGGCTCTGTGGCTGTCTCCAAGGAGGGATACCGCATCGGCAAAGGGCGAGGTATGTCTTCATTATATCATGAATCGTATAATAATAAATAATAATAATACCAGCCCTATATTATATACTGCCCACTGCTGAGCACGGGCCTCCTCTACTACTGAGAGAGTTTTAGGCCTTAGTCTACCACGCTGGCCTAGTGCGGATTGGCAGACTTCACATACCCTCGAAATTCTTATGAAGAATTCTCAGGCATGTAGATTTCCTCACAATGTTTTCCTTCACCATTAAAGCGAACGATAATTGATAAACAATACACACATAACTTCGAAAAGTCAGAGGTGTGTGCCTTGGGTTTGAACCTCCGGACATTGTCTCGGCAGACCGTTCCATTCCCAACTAGGCTATCGTCCACTCTATCATGAATCGTAAACTACGCCACCGAGCCTGTCGAGATTATGAATATGATGTATTGTTCAAGGCTACGGCGATCTGGAGTTTGGTCTGATGATGCATATGAAGGCGATCAAGCCGGACACGATAGTCGCGACCACCGTGCACGACTGCCAAGTGTTCGACACACTACCCGCCGAGCTGTTTGGACCTCATGACGTCCCCATAGATATTATCATCACACCGACGCAGGTATTCATTTGTATGTACTACCCTCGGGAAATACAATAGGGAAGATGCAAATATAATATTATGTAAGACCAATGTATATACCTACCCGATATCATAAATAAACAATTTGAATTTGAATCAATATTTTGTAACTAAAATGAAAAAAAAAAAAAAACATAAAAGAAGGGCCACTACAACGTTTTTATTTTAATCAACATCGATTTTTAACAGTAATTACGAATTGAAAGTAACGTGAAAAGGAACGTGTTTTAAAAAACAGATAATCGTCTTGTGACGTCACACGTGCAAATTCTCTCCCTTCGCAGCTTGGAACCACTTTTTTCTTAATTTCGGGTGAGAAGGTCCAGGTTTTTACTGTCAGTTTGAAATCACAATTTTTGGTAATAAGTTATAGTATTTTAATTTTTTAATATACTCGTGATCTATTCTACTTGAAATTAATTTAAATGAAAGCAAAATAAAAATATTGCTTCTGCCCTATTGCAAACTCATCTATTTGCATATAATTTTGATCACTTACAACCAGTTGAGAGATCTGTTCGAAGGCTTACCTATAAAAAATCAAGGCTTTTTGTTAAATTGGTTTCGTAAATCGTAATGTTGTTGTCAGGTGATCGAGACACAACGCATGAGCCAACGGCCTGTTGGTATCTTGTGGCACTTGTTGTCCAATCGACGAGTGCAGCTGATGCCCGTACTGGGACAGCTACGTGACATCGAAATGCTGTGAGTAAATACAACATATACACTCACGCCTTTTATCCCCGAAGGGGTAGGCAGAGGCGCAACTAGTGCACCGACTTTTCGCCGTTATTCCGTCCCATGATGTGATAGGGGGCGAGCCTATCGCCATGTCGGGCACAAATTTCAGACTCCGAGCTGATATTGAATAGAAAAACTCAATATTACTTTGCCCGACCCGGGAATCGAACCCGAGACCCCCAGCATTGCAGTTGTACCATAACACAACTACGCCACCGAGGCAGTAAATACAACATTTAAATAAAAAATATAGTATTGACAGTAATAATATAGTAGCTGACTGCCTCGGTGGCGTAGTTGTATTATGATACGACTGCAATGCCGAGGTCTCTGGTTCAATCCCCGGGTCGGGCAGTGATATTGAGTTTTTCTATTCAGTATCAGTTAGGAGTCTGGAATTTGTGCCCGATATGGCGATAGGCTCGCCCCCTATCACATTATGGGGCGGAATAACGGGGAAAAGTGGGTGCACTAGTTGCGCCTCTGCCTACCAGTGGTGAAGGGTCCATACAGCGACTATATAACCCCTAGACTCCTAATAACATACGATCGGCTTCGGGCAACACATCTGACAAATAGATCCAATGTAGCTTACCGTTCAAAATCTTCAAATCAGTTGCGACCACAACTGTGAGCTGTAAATACTTCCGTGTTTGCGAATAAATAACTATTGTAATGAACCCGTGCACAATAAAATGGTGTGGTATAAATAGCCATAATTAAAATTTTCAGAAAAATGGCATTACATTTCACAGGTAAGTCAATAACACATAATCACATTTTATTTAAAATTTTACGGAGTTCACCTTAGACTGGCCATGTTGGGTGTCACGCGCCATCTAGTTATATTTGCATCTCTTTCCGACGAAAGTACTTTTTACATTTTCTATTTCGTTTTGTTTTTTAACATTAAAAGTAAGTGATACACCAAAAGGATTTGTCGATAGTTCTATCGATAAAATTAAAAATAAGAGAAACTATCGCCCGAATACTCAACTAATCAATTTATCTGAGGCCTATTTAATTTTAACAGGCTTCTTATTTTAAATGGTTAGTTCATTAGTAATAGTTAATTCATTTTAAAAATAATTAGGATAAATTTTTGACTAGCGGTATCACAAATAAATGTTATTAGGATAATTTTTTATTTTGTTTGTTGATTATAACGATTGTTTTGAGTTATTCTTTGTGTTATTCCTACAAGTCAGCTCAAATATTCGTGTTAATGTCGATGAGACTTACTAAGCGCCATCTGTCATTCGATAACATAAAGAGTTTCGTTAAAATATTAATATGTTTAATAAATAATAATAATATTACTATAAAACTTTATTACATAAAATTAATATCGATAAAAAATCGTGTTTTCATTTAACTCGTCCCATCCCTATGCCTATGTTTCCAAGGTTATATAATGCGATAAGGTGTTGGAAGAACCAATCATAATGCAGTACCCCGCTTCCTCAAACCTCAGGTAGTTGACAGAATAAATTTGAAGAGAAATATTTAACATTAGGAGTCTAGGGGTTATATAGTCGCTGGGTCCATATAACCCGATTCCTACCGGCTTCCCTTTTGTAATTTATGCAAGCAAAACATTAAATTAAATTATATTATTAACAAACAAACAACCTCATTTATCAATCATTCATCGATCGACGTAAAATAGTTTAAATGAATGGTAATAGATGGCGTTGTAATTAATTGTGACCCGCCGCCACGGGAGTTGCGCGAGGGAACTCGCTGTCGTTTAGCTTCCCTCGCCGTCTCTTTTTTCCTCGCGCATGTTTGCGTATTTGCTATCTTTGTCTTATTTGTTCATTCATACCGATACATTTTTCGTTCACGGCAAGATGCGTAAGAGGTAAGCCGAGATCTTTTAGCTTCACTATTAACCGACCATGAATTATTGTTGCTCACCAACTACGACCAACTAAGATTTACGAGGTCTTTTTTAATTAGAAGCGTATATTTGTATTATTGACGTTTGAAAACTCAAGTAAACAATTTCGCCGGTTCGATAAGTTTGTTTTTAATCAGTAAATGTGGAATATAATAATGAATTTGTGTGTTATAAAGTGTTATCAACGTTTGTGTGTTAAATATTAATTACAGAATAGATTAATGAGATAGTTTTAAGATTGCATTATTTACTTATAACCTAGAAAAACTTTTTAATGTTTTAAGAAATTGTGAAGTGTTGCTTCGTATTATGCATCAATTATTATAAGGTGCAGAAGCTACTGCTTGACGGCTCATTTCTTGTGTAAACTGTGTTTTTAAAGTTTAGTTTAAAATGTGATAAAATACCTGCAATTTTTTGGATGCACTAACTTAGTTAAAAGCAAAATAGTACCCAGTGCCTATTTACTATAAGCGATATCAGATAAGTATGTATCTACCTATGTTAGATAATAGTTTTTTTCTACCGTTTTACGAAAAATATGCTAACGCGGAGTATGGTAGATACATAATCTATAATAGGGTAATAACTATGAAGTGACTTGCTTTATATCTTGTTTAAATGATAATCACCTATTCTAGTAGCTGTTACAATGATTTGAATACTTTTACAAAACCACCTTCGTAATGCATCTAGACTTCTATGATTTTTATAGCGTAATAGGCTATAATCTAATTATAGTTAGAACGATTTGCAGACCATATTTATTTATATTAGTAACCACAATATTTTGTGTCGGGTTCCCTTTCGGAAAATGTCACCCTTCGCCACTGCTGCCTACCCCTTCAGTGATAAAAGGCGGGAGTGAGTGTGTATGCATGACAGTCATATTATAAATCACGATCTTCTAAAATAACTTTAGTTGAAATTAGGCAGTAAATAAAACTGAAATAAAATGAAAAAGAGTCAGTGTGTAGTTCTATTGCTACCGTACACGCGCCCCCGCTAATAGTGGTGACGTCACGTCTTGACAACGTCTCATGCCTTTATCTATTGCTTGACACTGATTCTACCTCGACGTATTTTTTTATTACAAGTAAAAAATAGAATTGTATCTATAGTTTAGTAAATTATTATTATATGTATATTACTAGCTTTTGCTCGCGGCTTCGCTTGCGTGAAAGAGTTTTTCCAGGATAAAACTCCCGATATAAATTTTCCTGGGATGAAAGTAGAAAAACGTTCCCAGGGTTTTAAATTCTCCGTACCAAATTTCATCGGAATCCGTTCGGTAGGTTTAGAGTTTATCGCGTACAAAGGCGGGGTGCGGCGGGCGAGTTTATTTATAATAATCATATAGTATCTATAGTTTATAGACTTCTGCTCGGGTTTCGCCCGCGTGAAAAAGGTTTTTCCGGGATAAAAGTAGGATAGATTGGGTACGGTTGAAACTTTGGGTTTATCATCCATAGCATCGAGATTAGTTAAGCGAGCGATGACTTCAAATATATTACATAAAAGACCGTGCATCTCTCGGGTAATGGGCAATGTTATTTGTAATCAGTGTATTGTATTTTATGTGTAAAATCAAATTTAAAAAAAAGTTATTTGTTTCAACCGTCCCCATGCCAGGGTCGGTTGAAACAGTGCCTGGGGTCAATTGAAACACAATATTTATAATTTAAAATTATTTATAATCAGCCTTGATATGTATAACACTCACGCACTATAGGAACTGGCATACTGTGAGCCGTTACACAACGAACGTCGTGTCACTTGTCAGTAATAAACTAGTATCCAGAGCGAACGGTTGTTTTACTTCAGCGCAAACACATCATTGGCGACGATCGTTGGACTACCCACGCAACAAACAAAAAAAAAAAATGAACTCGTATTTAGGAAATTTGCCGGTTTTCGACCATAAAACTAGCGAATGGTTGATACACAAAGGTAAATTAACACAGTTCTTAAAGATCAACAGTGTGGACGATGAAAAGAAGAGTGGAATTCTGCTAACTCATCTGACAGAGGAAACATATCGATTAGTGCTTAATCTCGCATTTCCAAAGGAGTTGGAAGCGTTGAGCTACGAGGACCTAGTTGAATTACTCGATAGCCATTTCAAGCCAAAGAAGTGCTCATTCGTGGACAAGGCGAAATTTTTTGGTGCCAGCAGAAAGTCAGGTGAAACCCTAGGAGAATGGGCGGCGCGACTAAGAGGTCTGGCAGTTTACTGCGACTTCGGCAACGCTCTAGAAACGAACTTGCGGGATCGTTTCGTCCTTGGCCTGAGTGCAGGTCCAGAACGCGACAAGCTGTTCGAGCAGAGCCCGTCCACACTCACGTTGACGGGGGCTATTGAAGTGGCGGAGCAGGCGGCTTGTGCCAAGGAGGCAAAGGCCATGTTAGGCACCAGTACCAGTACTGAGGCCGTCTCTGTCAAGGAGGAACCAGTATACCGAGCAAGATTCCAGGGGCATTCTAGCCGAGGACGTGGTGCGGGTGGTGCTGATTCATCATCGCGCCGAGTTATCGATCGGTGCTCGGTTTGCGGAATGAAAAATCATAATAGTGATAAGTGTCGTTACAAGGGCTATAGGTGTCAAAAGTGCGGTAAAATGGGGCATTTAAAAAAAGTGTGTAATCATGATAAGAAGTCGTGCGTTTACCACGTAGATAATAGTCACGAAGGTCTGGAGGAACCGACCACGTCATTTTGTGATGAATGCCAAAATTTCAATATAAGGTATGTTAGTGACAAGCCTATTAAAATTGATCTTATTTTAGGTAATCAAAACCTAACTATGGAATTAGATACGGGTTCTGGTAATTGTGTAATTTCAGATAAATTGTATAAAGAAAAATTTTCCAACTATGTACTAGAAACCAGTCACACTAAAATGTGCTTATATAATGGACATAAAATCACTCCCTTGGGCTATTTTATTATTGACGCCATTTTCAATAAAAAACAAAAGTCCATTAAAATCTTTGTTATTGTTAATGGTGGACCACCTTTACTGGGGAGAGATTTCATGTCAGCGTTTAATTTATTCCTAACCACTAGCATTCACTCACTATCTTGTGATACAGATTTGCATAAATTATTAGAAAAGTTTTCGCATCTGTGGCGTGATGAATTGGGTGCTTTTAATAAATTCAAAGTGAGTCTGCGATTAAAGGATAACGCTACTCCAAAGTTTTTCAAACCACGCACGGTACCTTTTGCCCTAAGAGAAAGAGTTGAAAATGAGTTAAATAGATTGGTAGGCTTAGGCATTTTAGTTCCCGTAAACCATTCGCAGTATGCAACACCGATAGTGCCGGTACTTAAATCTAATGGTCAAGTCAAAATTGCAGGTGACTTTTCAGTTACACTCAATAAAGACCTTATCATAGAAAAGTATCCTCTGCCTCGAATTGAAGAGGTGTTCGCTAACATCGGGGGTGGTGAGCAGTATAGTAAAATAGACTTAAAAAACGCTTATAATCAATTTATCTTAGAGGAGTCGTGTCAGGAACTCACCACCATTAACACACATAAGGGTCTATATAAATATACTAGGTTAGTCTACGGATTGGCAAACGCGCCTGCAATTTTCCAAAAATCTATGGAAACTCTCCTTACGGGAATAGATGGAATCAGTATTTGGCTCGACGATGTATGTATTACCGGGCACGATAAGGTTACCCACTTGGAAAGACTCAGTGAAGTCTTAGGTAGGCTCCGCGATGCCGGATTGCGTCTCGAGAAAGATAAATGCGAATTTTTCCAAGATAGTGTTACATACTTAGGTTATGTTATTAGTAAAAAGGGTATAAAAACATGTCCGAATAAAACACAGGCTATAATTAATGCCCCAGAACCGACTAACGTAACTGAGGTTAAAAGATTCTTGGGGATGGTAAATTATTATAGAAATTTTATCCCTAACGCATCATCCATGCTAAGTCCGTTACATGAGTTATTACGTAGTGAAACGCCTTGGCAGTGGGGAGATCGGCAGCGCTGTAGTGTGGCGGCAGTTCGGCGCGAGTTAGCATCGGAGCGTGTGCTCGCTCATTTCGAACCTACGGCTCAATTAGTTGTGGCTGTAGATGCAGGGCCATGCAGACTCGGGGCAGTGTTATCACAGCGCGACGACGCGGGCGCCGAGCGACCGCTAGCATATGCATCTCGCTCGCTCAGCACTAGCGAACGAAATTATAGCCAAATACAGAAAGAAGCAACGGCTATAATTTTCGGAGTGAAGCGTTTTCATCAATATTTGTATGGACGTGCAGATCCATTTATTTTAAAAACGGATCATAGGCCTTTAGTGTCAATTTTTAATACTAAGGCAGGAATACCGGTAACGACCGCATTGAGACTACAGAGATATGCAATAATACTGTCTGCCTATAACTACGTAGTGCAGTATGTAACCAGCCAAAACAACCAAGTTGCCGATTATTTCTCACGCGCTCCGTTGGAACGCACTGCGGCCGATAGTGTAGATAATGATATAGATAGCTATTATGCACTTAAGTTTCTCGATGCCTCAACGCCGGCCGTAACTTTTAGTGAGGTTGTACAAATGACTGAACGTGATAGAACGTTAAAAACGGTCATTAAATACATGAAATATGGGTGGCCGCGTACTATTAAATGTACATCGATATTGCCATACTTTCAATGTAAATCGGACTTACAAATAGAAAACGGATGTTTATTTAGGGGGCATAGAATGGTTATACCGTCGTCACTGAGAGATAAGATGTTACAAGAATTGCACGAAACTCATTTAGGGATCGTTAAAACAAAAAGCAATGCTCGAAGTAGGATGTGGTGGCCAGCTATCGACAAAGACATAGAACGTTGGATAGGCTCGTGCGAGACATCCGTGAGCGTGCGGTCGGCGCCGCCACGAGACCCCCCGCGCCATGGCCCGTTGCCGTACGCGCCTGGCAGCGTTTGCACATCGACTATATGACAATAGGGCAGAAGGTATACTTGGTGGTTGTAGACGCATATTCTAAGTGGTTAGATTGTATACATATGCGTAACGGAACATCTACGAGTGCGCTGATTGATACTTTAAAGGCAATTTTTTCGACCTTCGGGTTGCCAGAGTTGCTGATATCCGATAATGACGTAAAAATAAATTCGGTCGAATTTAAGCAATTTTGCAGTTATAATGGCATCCAATACATGACGACCCCTGTTTATCATCCACCAAGTAATGGTCTTGCCGAAAATTCGGTAAGAAATTGTAAGAAAATGTTAAAGTGCATTATAAAAGAAAATGTACCCATGCAGCAGATACAGCAAAAGTTATTGGGATATTTATTTTGTTATAGAAATACCGTGCATTGTACTACCGGCCAAACGCCAGCTCAGTTAATGTTCGGTAGGAAGTTGCGCTCCCGTCTTGACTTGATTTTACCTGCCGATTCAAATAATATTAACAAAAAAATTATGACAGTCGTGCCCGGGAAAAGACATTTTGAAATAGGTGACATGGTATGGTCCCGCTGGTACAGTGCTCGAACTGAAACTTGGAAATTAGGTAGTGTTAAGGAGAAGATAGGAAATAAGATGTACAAAATCTTAATCTATGAGTTAAATGTGAACTGCATCAGGCACGTTGACCAGATAATGCGGTATAAAGGCAAAGATAGGCAACTTAAGGATATGCCTAACGTGTCTCATCAGGTTCCTTCATTACCACCTATTTTCAATTCAGATAAATCACCTGAACTGGCCCAGTCCTTACCATCAGTCAGCCAGTCGTCAGACACTGTTCCTGAAGCAGAATCTGATGACATGCAATTGCCTTCAAATACTGAATGTGATGTAGATGAAAATGCGGCCGGAGAGTGTGAGGGAAGGATTGTAGAGAATCAGATTGACCGACCACCTGTGTGTGATGTCAGCAACAATGTGTGCAGCGACGCCGCTGACACAAACGTACCGGTGCCATCGCTCACACTCACACGCCAGAAACGCAATAGGAAAATTATAGATTATAAAAAGTTTTTTTAATATGTGAATGAAATAATATTATTATTTAATAAGAACAATATGTTATGTTTCAATAAAAATTAAAGTTGATTGTAGAATTAAACTGCACGTATTTTTGTAAGTAGGTATGTACCTTTTTTTTTGTAAAATAGTTATATTTATATTTTTTTGATTGCCAGGTGTCCAAATTAAGCGTGGAGGAATGATATGTATAACACTCACGCACTATAGGAACTGGCATACTGTGAGCCGTTACACAACGAACGTCGTGTCACTTGTCAGTAATAAACTAGTATCCAGAGCGAACGGTTGTTTTACTTCAGCGCAAACACATCAAGCCTTCAACGGTGTATATAAAGTACAACTATGTAATAAACAGATGTTAGTGACGATTTTTTTTGTAATATTTGTGTTCTAGTTCCTATTATATCTCTTCAAAATCAACAGCATTAACTATTAACTAGATTATAGCACTCCGGTTAAAAAAAAAACTAGTCTTTTCTCCATCTTACCGTCCTAATATACCTCAACAGGCAACAGTGGTTCAGTAATTTTTTTCCCTGCCGTTATTCTTAACGAAGATCCTGCTTTCATATCTTCATAGGCTTCTTTGTACATTGATAAATCAGCTTGACCTCTCGTAGTCTTCTTTTGGCGTACCCTTGGCATCTAAAAAACAAGAAAATGAAATAAATATACTGTTTCAACCGTACCCAAAAATAATGTTTCAACTGTCCCCAACCCCATTCTAGGTATATAACGGTTCACAGTAAGAAAGATAATAAATTTGACTAAAAACTAATCATACTGTCATATTCTACAAACTTCAATTAAAATGACAAAAAACTCTCAATACTCTCACTTTAATCAAAACTATAATAATTGCAAAAATGTATGACCTAAAATACTTACTTTTCCGTCAAAAAACACAATAGGGCCTCCTATACACTAGTACAGCGACCGAGGAGCAACGCAACACTAAAATTTGTGTTTCGACTTGCCGCCCGCTTATTTCTCCCCTTGTGCCCCCCACCACATTACGCATGGTTCGCGAGATATTCGCTTTGTTTCAACCGTCCACCGTTTCAACCGTACCCAGTCTACCCTTGCCTGTAGCACTCACGACTAATGTAGCTTTCTATTAGTGAAAGAATTTTCAAAATCGGTCCAGTAGTTTTTGAGTTTATCTATTACAACCAAATATCTCTCCTCTTTATAATCTATATCTATTATATAAAAATGAATCCCTATTTTCCTTGGTCACGGCATCACACGTGAACGGCTGGACTGATTTCGTTATTTCTTTTTTTGATGTGTTTATTATTGTCAGGAGAAGGTTCTTATGAAAGAAAAAATTAAGAAAATTGCGCGGAAAAACGGCTGGACCGATTTTAATGAAATATTTTTGTGTGTCTCCAAGGGGATTCGAGAATGGTTTAGATTACAATTCTATCCGGTAGGTAGCACTGTACTTGGTTTCTAGGATTTTATTTCCCTTTTAGGGCAGGACAACGTCTGTCGGGGCCGCTAGTATTAGTATAGATATTATGTAAGCATTATAATGACGTGTTGTTTGTGGTAGCGCGGGGCGCGCGTGCACGCTGCAGGAGCTGGACACGGACGTGGAGGAGCGCGCCGCCACGCGCACGCGACGGCTGCGCAGGCGCACACGCTCGCACAAGAGCCACAGCGAGGGAGAGGTCAATATAAACTTTTTTTTTTAATTGAATGACGAGACGAGCATGCCGTTCGCCTGGTGGTAAGCGATACGACCACCCATTAACAGTAGCAACACCATACAGCACCTTGAGGTACAAAAAACTGTGAGGCATTCCATTGCGCTCGTCATCCTGAGATATAAGATGTTAAGTCTCATTATGTCCTGTAGTTACACTGGCTACAATGCCCTTCAAATCGAGGCACAACAGTGCATGCACGCTGCTGCTTGGCGGTAGAAATAGACATTGCGGTGGTATCCACCCAGACGGACTCTTACATATGAGAGTCCTACCACCAGTAAACACACTACTTGTTTTTTTTTGCACAGGTCTAAACGATCGATTAGGTCACCAAAAACCCACAATTTTCAGTCATATATTATGCATTGCTAGCCTGCGGCGTTCAGCCGCAGATAGGTAGTTAGAAGAAAGAAAGAAAGAATAACTCAGGGTTTAGGTTCGTGGTACGAGCTTTATTTCTGCATCTACGCGTTACACTCGATACGTTTGCTGATGGTATGCAAACGAGTCACTGGCCTGTGGGGTCTCCGACTCAGGCGAACGGCACGACGCTGATGCACGTGGCTGGCTCCGGCGACAGCTCGCCGGGCAGGTGGTATGGCCACGTGGTCGGCGCTGCGGTGGTGAGGTGGTCGGGGCTAGCGCACCCGACTGCGATGGTGGTGGTGAGCACGTGGCGGGGCAGCTCCCGCGACGATGCCGATGCGCACGTGGTCGGGGTCAGCACCCGCGACGATGGTGCGCGCGTGGCGGAGCAGCTTCCGCGACGCCGGTGGTGCGCACGGAGACAGCACTCCGTGCGGAGTAAGGCGGTGTCAACGCCGTACCGTAAAAGTGAACCTGGAATCAGACACCCAGCGGTTCGGAATGCAAGCTAGGCTTGCATTCCGCGCCAGCGACTCGTGACAGCTCACGAGCCCAGGTACACAGAATACACTGGTAGCTGTTAGTAGGGATTAATTGGCACACTAACCCCAGCGGGAACAACGGTATGCGTGGCAGCACGTAGTTAGATAAGTCGTGGTGCCACGGCGAAGACGATTGCAAAAAGAGGGCCGCGTGAGAGTGCACGCTTATTTATACGGTCGCCATTCCGACGTACGTCAAACGAATGACAACTAATTAAGTAGCCAATCAGCACCTGTAAGGGTTTCGATTGGTAGTTGAAACCATAGACAGTTTAACGTTCCATGCAACGCTACAAGCCCTTAAGATTAGTAAAGTAGTAAAGGTTAGTTAAGGTAATAAAAGGGCTATTTGAGCCACGGGAAATCTCAACCACTATACAAAACACTGCAGCATGCTGTCGCTTCACTTTTTTTTTAAAGGATATTATTTATACTTTGGACAAAATATGGTCTACGATGCAACATTACTACTGTAAAACACCTACGACATTAACCCGTAAAACCCCGCTTTATAATATACTAGCTTTTGCCCGCGGCTCCGCCTGCGATAAAAAGTTTTTCCGGGATAAAAGTCCCGCTTTTTATTTTCCTGTGATAAAATGTAGCCATGTGTTAATCCAGAACATGATCTACCCGTGTGCCAAATTTCATCGAAATCCGTTGAGTAGTTTTTGCGTGAAAGAGTAACAAACATCCATACATCCAAACATCCATACATTCTTACAAACTTTCGCCTTTATAATATTAAGTAGGATAGATATAGGAAAACCCTATATACTCGGACACCGGCGTCCGTAGCGGAGCTTGACGAGTCAAGGAATCATAATATAACTTGTATTTATTATTTTATATGTATTACCAGGGCAACACAACTGAAGGCGAGGAGGGCAAGACCCCGGGCAAGCCGCGGCGGTCGGCTCGCCGCCGTAACAGCAACAAGAGCGCGGGCAAGGAGGGCAAAGAGAGCAAGGAGGGCAAAGAGGGCAAGGAGGGAGACGCCAAGCCGCGCCGCCCTCGCCGGCAGCGACCCGTCATCGACTTCTCGGTTAAGGTGGGTTTTATTATATGCGGTCACCAATTGGATTCGGATTAGGTTTAAAATGTCGTATATTCTGTACAAGTGGAAGCTGGTATATTATTACATTTTATCTGTTATTTTCGTAATTTGAAATTATTAAAATCGCACTTACAATTAAATAAATTGGTGAGCTAGTTATCATTACGTCACTATAATCTTGCTTGTTATCCAGATATCTAACATCAGTCCGAACACAAGAGTACGCGACCTGAAGCAAGCGTTGTCCGAGCGCGGCGTCAAACCACAGATCATGGTGTGGAAGGTATGCGCATGCGCACATGATAGATAACTCGTATATAGAGTGAGATTTTGCTATAATACAATGCTAAATTTGCTAAATTTTATTTTCGTTTCAGGGATTCCGTGGTTTTTGTTATTTACATTTCTTCAAGTCCAGTCCGCAGAAGGTGAGCAATTACATACATTTAACATATTCAACTATATCTAATTATGTATCTACACATCGATAGTAATTTTGTGGCCCGATAAACATTCAACAAAGGACTTATACAAAAACGGGCGTAAAATTCCAACCAAGACAGTTTATATATGTTTCGATAGAACTCCTAAAAACTAGCCTTTTACAATAAATCGTTTAATGTTAAATACCTTCGATTTTGAGATTTATGTAATTTTATTTTTCTTAAAATCTACACTTATTATGAACGTTTTTAACTTATAAATCTTAAAATATTTTTCCAGTGTATCCGAGATCCATATTTTACCTCATTTAATATCCCTATAGTTTGAAACCCATACTAAAAGCTGACACCTTTGACTCCACTAACAATTGACACTTTTACCACAGGGTGAAGGCGACACGGGAGCCCCGGCCGCGGCCAGCATGGACAGCGTGCTGGCGGCGCTGGCGCAGATGTCGCTCGGGGGCTCGGGGGGCACGGGAGGCGCGGGGGGCACCGGCCCTGCCCCCGACGGCGCCGCCGACGCGCCCGACAAGCCGCGCCTGCTCTGTGTAGAGCCCGCGCCGCCCCGGCAGCCGCAGCCGGCCGCTGAGGTACAGTCGGCAGCATAAGTAACAACACCATAACTTGTTTACTGTTATATATAATTAACTGACTTGTCAAAGCAAATGTAAGCCCACTACGCATGTTATGTTCACATCTAGTAGGACTCAATCTTATCACTGCTACCTCGTCACTATTGTACTTAATACTTAAGCTATTTGTAAGATGAACCCAGTTTTGTGAACCAAATACAAAAAAAATAAAAAACAAAATTTCAAATCGCATACATACGCGTTAAGTTAAACTGTGGGGTTAGAATGTGAGAAAAAAAAACACGATGCGTCTCGGCTTCGTTTTATTGTGATTGGTTGAGAGACTGACGTATCGGTCTCTCGATCAATCACAAACATCAAAATACCGATACGTCAGTCTCTCAACCAATCACAATAAAACGAAGCGGAGACGCATCGTGTTTTTTTTCACATTCTAACCCCAATGAAAAATTATTTTCTTCGTTCGAAGTAAAGTAAATCTCTTTTATTTTTGTGAAGAAAAAAAGATTAGCAAGAACACAAATGTAGGCAATTTGAAATTTTGAATTTGTTCAGCTACTTATGGTGCTGACTATACACACACTACATATAATATTCACGGACGAGAGCGGTAATAGAATAATAATATTCCATAAGACGCGCCGAGCTTCACCTCTCGGTGTCATAAAGCGTGCCACTGCTGACCCTGGCTTACTTATTTGGAGATACGGTGACGGGTGGCTAACTTCAGACCAGTCTTGAAGTTCATGATGAAGTTTTATAACAATGATTTGTAGCGATTGAACTGCATATGAGTTGGTAGTTATTTATTATATTAAAATTATTATTCTACAGTAAGATTTTCAACTGCAGTTATTATGTTCTAATGAATAAGTATTTCATTTTCATTATCCATATTAATAATTATTTTATGCTATGATCTTAATACCGTTAACGTTAACTATCGCAATTCATGAATTTTAATAAACTAATGATGCCAAATCACACTCCTCTGTGGGCGCAATGTGTTTAAAAAGTGATACAATGTTTTTGCTTCGCGTATGTTACATAAGTTAGCATGAATATTAACTACGTATTATCTCACACACATACTCACGCCTTTTATCCCCGAAGGGGTAGGCAGAGGCGCAACTAGTGCACCCACTTTTCGCCGTCATTCCGTCCCATGATGTGATAGGAAGCGAGCCTAGCGCTATATCGGGCACAAATTCCAGACTCCGGGCTGATACTGAATAGAAAAACTCAATACCACTGCCCGACCCGGGGATCGAACCCGAGACCTCAGCATTACAGTCGTACCATAATATAACTACGCCACCGAGGCAGTCAGTACGTATTATCTCAAAATGTATGTGATGATCGTTTTGATTTCAGGTCCATTGACTCGAACACGCCGAGACGGTCGAAGCTAACCAACATTAAAAAAAATTCATAACGAATGCATTATTTTACGAATCACGCATAATGTTGCTCGCTTGGTTGCACACGGACGGACGGGTCTCCTGTCGCATTCCGACACTTATTATATAGCGTTAAGGTTGATTTTTCTTTGTGCCGGCCCGTGTTGGTTGTAGACGCGTTGCTTCAACCGCGCCTTTTATGCCTAAGGATTTTATGTTTCAAATTCCCTTGCTTTTAGTTATCTATATTAAATAAATAGTAAAAATTCCTATTTTAATAGCAATATTGACTGTACTGCCACTATTTTACTTATTTTAGAATTTACACGTTAAATTCCACAAGCTTTACACAAACAAGCATGTAGATAGCATTTCTGTGAGACTGTGTTAGATGCAATGCGCGGTCGACCTTGATTTTAGTTATGAAGCAGTTATTTTAGTTGGAACGCGAGCCGGCGCTACGGGAGTAAGCTATACACGGAAACAGGAATATATTTATGAATATTTAGTTGTTCTCTAGTCTAAAGGTAGCATGTAATAAAGTATCTGATGTAACTTACGATTCCTTGTTTAACGCGGATACATTTATTAAGCATTCTTCCATATTGTAACGAGAAAGAAGCTATATTTTTTAGTATAGAGTTATAGATTGAGATACTAATATTTTAAAACATATTTTTAAGGTGCTTGCAAGAACAAAGTCCCAAAATTTGTTTAGAAATTAGTTACATGGATTTGATTAGACGTTAAGCGTATTTATTTTATGATCGCGAATTTTGGGGCTTAGTTTTTCGTCTTGTTGTATATTTGTGCCAACTTTTGTGATTTCATGATTGGGATTATCCTCGATATAGTTTTTTTTTTATTTTGCTTGAGTGGTCGGTGTTCCATCGCCGACTTTACATATCGAATGATCGCAAGTTGGTATCAATGTTTTGGACTTCGTATGAATGTCAAAGGTTACTTTTTCAGTATTAGGTTATAAATAATTTAAGACTTGAAAAGTAATATGTAAATTGACATAATAAGAAATATTTAAATATGTCGTATTTAGGAGTGGTGTGTTCGCAGTCCGCATGGCACTCGTTTCTTTCCGCGTGGAATTAAAGATGTATTTTATATATAGAGAAATATTGTTATTGTTATATTTTTCTAAATTTTAGTTTAACAGTCTATAAGGCTTTTCAGATGTAATATATCGGTTGTCGGTCGAGTTACTTGCACACGATACTGCTGTGCCTGCAATATTGTTATTTCTCTTGCAATTTTATGCACAAAATAAATATTTATGTATACAACTTGTTAACACACGCTATTTGCTAGTTATTTTGTAATCTTTAACGTTGGGATAGCAAGCATGGATGAGCGTTTTTTTTGTTTTTTGTATTTTTTTTAATAAATTTATTAAACACTTATTTTCTTTTATTTTTGCACCGCTTATTTCTTCTATGGTCCTATTATAATATCCTAAGTACAGTACAACTGAATTAGTGGTTTTAAAATTTTCAAAAATGTGATTGTAACGTACTTTAACTTTTTGCCGTTTAGAGGCTGAGGTTGAAATTAAATTCTATTTTTCTAGTGAAGAATGGCTGTTTCATTCTAAAAATTAATATTCTTAATAAAATGCGTAGAATAAAGGTAAATATTGTTTTTATTTATATACCGTTTCAGAGAAAGTAGTTAGAAAATTTAGGCATTAAGCTAAATATTGTGTGTGCTCATCATATCAGTAGCGTTTAACTCTATGGTAAGCAGATAAAGTATATTACTTACTAGCTTTTGCCCGCGGCTCCGCTCGCATTAAAAAGTTTTTCCGGGATAAAAGTCCCGGTTTATATTTCCCCGGGATAAAAAGTAGCCTATGTGTTAATCCAGGACATGATCTACCCGTGTGCCAAATTTCATCGAAATCCGTTCAGTAGTTTTTGCGTGAAAGAGGAACAAACATCCATACATAATTACAAACTTTCGCCTTTATAATACACTCATTTGCAAAAAAAACGGGCGGTTTGGATTTTAATTCTTTTTTAAAAAAATACGGTACCAAAATGATTTCAATCATTTGTACATGTTACTGGCCGGTTTTAAAAATGCCGTGGTGTTTAAAACAGTACGTTCTAAATTAAAATTTTCGTTTGATGCTCGTTTTTACAGAAAACCACTTTTTATCCTACATTTTTGGTGCGAAGTTCCAAAAGATAATATCGGTTTTCATAACTTTTAGTCAATTTTTATGAATTTATTTCATATTCTTAATTGTCAAAGCTTCATTTATTGCTGTTTAGCTGTCTCAATAATGTTAGAGAAAGTGGTAAAAGCTACAAAAATTATTGCGCTGCTCGAAGAGGGCTGCAGCCAATGCTTCGTGGCTCAAAGGCTAAGTGTGAGTCGCTCGATGGTTCAAAGGACCTGGCAGCGGTATCAAGACACCGGTTCCGTCGAGAGAAGGCCTGGTTCTGGAAGAAAACCATGTACCCAACCACGGGATGATTGTTTTCTTGTGAGTCGCGCATTGAGAAATCGCAAGTCTTCGTATGTGGACCTTAAGAACAACCTCGAAGAAGTAAGAAATGTGCATATTAGTCTATGGACGGTCAGGAGGAGGCTGCTCGCGGCCAATATACGCAGTCATCGCCCGGCCCGCGGCCCTAAGTTACTCCGTGAGCACAGAGTTGCCAGGCTTAGGTTTGCTCGAAATTGTGAGTCATGGACTCAAGAAGACTGGAATAGGGTATTGTTCTCCGATGAAGCCAGGATATCTCTGTTCGGTGAAGATCGACGTCGGCGAGTGCTACGAAGACGAGGAGAACGCTTTGCAGAGGCTTGTTTTGAAGAAATCACACCTTAGTGGGGGCTCTGTTATGTTTTGAGCAGGAATAAATTCAATGGATCGTACAGAGTTAGTCTTCATTGAAAACGGCTCACTGACTGGACATCGATACATAACGGAAGTTCTTATTCCTCATGCACAACCCGCATTGGCCGCTTTAGGCGAAGACTAAATTTTTATGGACGACAACGCTCGCGCCCACCGGTCTGGCGATGTGGAAGCGTATGTGCAAGAGGTCGGCATTCGTCGTTTGGATTGGCCAGCTCGAAGTCCCGACCTCAATCCTATAGAGCATGTCTGGGACGTTCTGAAACGACGCGTGAGATCAGTACAACCGGCTCCGCAAACCATCAGAGAGCTGAAGAATGTGATTACCGCGGAGTGGGAACGTATTCCGCAAGCAAGTATCCGGGATATCCTCGCTAGCATACCCAGACGAATTCAAGCTGTGATTTCAGCTAGAGGGGGTCACACTCGATACTAAACATTTATTTGCTTTTACTTTATTAAAAGAAAAAACAAACAAAAATCTTTGTTAACTTTTACTTCACGAGCATATGCACTACTAGCGAGCATACACTACTAGTGAACTTTAGCATTAAAACCCATAAATTTTATCAAAATTTTATGATAATACTGACGAAAACGATTATTTGCTTATTAATTTACAAAATTGTGAAAGTAAAACTACCTATAATTATCAAACAAACCAATAGTAACATTTGAAATGGTTCATTGCTTAGGTGCCCGTTTTTTTTTGCAAATGAGTTTATTAGTAGGATTTTACTATAGGTATAGCTGTTGCCAAACAACTTAAGCCATCGCTTGTGGTTATCCACAAGGAAGCAAGCGCAGGGCCATGACCCGCGGCGTATCGACCCAACCATTGGTTGCAGGCAACTTCGCCTCCCGCACTCTCGGGCCCCGCCTAAAAGTTGACATCGAAGACGACATCTATGTACAGTCAGCCACATAAGTAGTTGTACAAATTTACAACTTCAAATCGCCTTTACATTTTTGCGAATTTTTTCTCTTCACAAAAATAAAATTAAAGGGATTTACACATCACACAAAGAAAAAAGTGTGTCAATTAAACTTAACGCGTAGAGGTGATTTGACTTATGTGGCTGACTGTACCTACTCAAGAATACGTTTACAGCTCGTAGCTGTTGCGACTTGGCGATTTTTTTTATAATTATGATGGTCCATACACAAGCATAGGGCTCACTTCACAAAGAAAACATTTCATAGAATTAAAACAATCGTAAAAACATACAATCAATTTTGTTTTACGACACAATTATTTGAATACCTACATATTTAGAAAATGTCACGTTGGTATCAGAGTTTGAAACATCTGTCATAACGTCGGTATCAGATGCTGCACCCAAGAAACAATTAGTCGGGGATTCGGCCCGAGGTTGTCATAGGTCGTTGACGTGTTTTTGTCGGTCTCGGTAAAGTTATTATCTTTTTTTATTTTCTTCCCTCCTTACTTTTTTTTCTTTTTGTTTAGTTCGATTCATGTGGTAAGTCATCTTTTTTATATTTCTTTAGTTATTTTCGTTTCAATCCTTTGTTACTTTTTTACTTCTTACAAGATTCGTTTGTATGTGCTGTGACTTTAATAGAATAACAATTCAGCAATTTGCGTTTCACGTAGTATTTCAACCTACCGTATTGACGGTTGAGATTGAAGATTGAAGTTGATATTATAAGAATTGTCTTATAATATCAACTTTATAGATTACTTATAATAATCGCTATATTTTAAAGCGAGTACCCAATTTACAACTACATCATGAATTCTGAAGATTTTCCACTAAAGAGCAACGCTACTGGACTTTATATGGCGACAATGAACGTCTACTGTAATCCTAGCAAAGATTGCACTGGGGATAGAATATTTTTGGCCTGTATATAAATAGGGTTGGCCGTAGAAATGGTGTAGATTCCATACAACTAAGTACGGAACTACGGGCAACTGAGAGTCATCAGGAATAATTTTAATGCTCATTGCTCAGTAATAAATTACTTGCCCCTAAACGCAGTTCGCAGAATGTCCCGATGACTTATTAATATTCCCTAACATAAGTGAATATAAGTCATTTGAATCTTCTTGATACGCCTAATTAATTATTTACTCACTAACTGAATTATTTAAGTACTATTACAAATCATCCTGTACCTAATGATTAATAAAAATCGTTTTAAAATCAATTTCGCTTTATTAGAACCTATTCGTCATCTGGTTCATTAACGTTTTCGTCTTTACTAGATTCATAAAATACTTCTTTACTCTCTACTCTTGGGCTTGGAGAATCTTGCCCCTTGGTTTTAGTTGTGCCACCGTCCGTTGCTTCTTTCTTCCCGCTGTGCTTCTTGCTTGATTTGGATTTCTTCTTATGTTTTGGTTTTTCTTCGGTTTTCTTTTCTTCTTTCGTTTCTGGTTTTGCTTTTGCTTTCTTTTTCGGTTTAACCTCTTCGCTATCACTGGAGCTATCTGAATTATCTTTGACTTCTTTCTTGAGCTTATCTTTTTCTTTCCTATAAAACAAGTTTTTATAAATACATCTGTACATTTAGAAAACGCAACATTTAAAAATATTATTGAGAATAATTACTTCTGTTCCCTCAAGACATCTTTTTCGTTGCTAAAGAAGAACAAATATGTTTGTTTTAGCTTACTTAAATCACACTTTAAAATATCAAAATAAAATAGGTACATTATATACTTTTAAACTTCAATTACTTGGAAGTACCTGTCATCAGAAGATTTATCCGCACTGAAATAGAGAAACAATATGAATTTTATATTTATTAACATAAATAATAAATAGGCACCTAGAGTTTTAAACCAAAAGCACTAACTTTAATTTGTGTAGCTATACATGGATAAAAAAATGTGTGTTTAAATAACAAAAAAATAAATACATAGTATATTGTTTTACCTGTTTGCTTTATCTCGTTCATTGCCATCCCTATTAGAAAAAAAAGTAAGTTATTTATTTAATGAAATTATAAGTTTTATTAACTAACTAAAAGTAATGAGCCGGCAAATGTCTAGACTCCAGTTACAGACAGCCTTCAAAGTACACAGCATTTTTTCATCTTTGTAGATCTCGACGACAGCGTCACCTATAGATAGGGTCGAAAACTATTCCATATTTTAATCGGAAACCAAACAAACATAATATTCATAATTGTTCAGTGAAATAGCCCGCCCGCACGAAAATTTTTTTCCTGAATAAAAGTCTCGGTATAGATTTTCCCGGGATAAAAAGTAGCTTAAACCTTCTCAGGGTCTCGAACTATCTCCAAACCAAATTTCATCGAAATCCGTTCGGCAGTTTTTGAGTTTACCGCGTATAAACTTTGCCACCCCTTTTTGAATTTCGCAAAATCCCGTCTATGCGAGCAGCTACTAGGATCTACGTCCTAAAAGGAACTCTCATGCAAAATTTGTGACTCCTAGCACTTGTAGTTTCTGAGATTTTGTTCAATATTCGCGGGCTACGTACAAATCGTGTCGAAGCGTATCATCATCTCAAACTACAGCGTCTGCCTCTATTGTTCTTAACAGAACCAAAATCAGTGGTAAAGGCAGAATAGAGTCTTATGCACTTGAAGAAAATTTCGAACGACACGCGTCTGTATTTATGTTCGAGAGGATTTAGATTACCAACGGCTTGACAGAGCAAAACATTGCTCTTTTTCCGACCTGTGGCTTCGAACAAACTTGGGTGACAAGCAACGGATCTATGAATGCGTTTACCGACTTCACAAGGGTGATGAGTATACTTCTAAACTTTTCAGTTACCAGACCGTACTACTCCAACAATACCGAAGTGCTGATCCGAATGAGGAAATAACAATCTTCGGGGACATCAATGCGCATCATATGGAATTGTTGGAATTATTGAAAACTGACCACGCCGGGGCTGAAGTTAACAAATTTGTCAACATAAATCATTTGAAGCAATTGGTTAAGCCGCATACCAGGCTTCCAGATCGGGCAACTGACACTGCCGCTCTACTAGACCTTATAATGGTGTCTGGCCTAACTAACCGTGAGGACTATGAGGTCTTATTGTGTGAACCGCTGGGCACATCTGATCACTGTTTGGTGAAATTGTTCGTTAAATGTGAGCTAACTAGCGACGAGGGTTCAGTTATGGTCACAAACAAATATATTAAGTGCAACCCTGAGTGCACTAACGCTGCTAGTAAAAAAATACAATCACATAACACTTTGATGGAGGCTTATTAAAGTAGTAAGTTAAGTAAGTAAAAACGATGTAAAAATATGCATGCATAATGATATAACAGTTCGCTGCACAAAAAGAAAAATACGTGCATGAATTAGAAAGTGAACTGGCGTGAAGTACGAGCTTTTCTATTGCGTTGCCATACCAGGTTGCGATACCAGGCAACCTGGTGGTAATTGATAACCGCCTCATTGGTCCATTGAACTGTTAGTAGGTGTACAGTCAGAGTATACTTGACCTGTGAACGTTAAAGTATTGGATTTTTTTCCAAGACCAGGCAACTGAAATTTGTGGGAATTTGCATTTCGAAAGACTAGTCTAAGTTGTCTTGGTTTGCAATGTATTCCCGATATGACGATGGACCTTATGCATTGCCAAAAGACTCAAAAGACCGATATATTATATCTAAGCTTGCCGAAGTTTGGGTATACTTAATACAATAGTAGCCTCTCTACTTAGGTACTAATTAACCTTAATTTTAAAGGTTTGAGGTTACGTGTCTTAAGTTAAATGCAAACCATAATCAGCCCATTTACCTTTTGAGCGGGTAAGCGGATAACAAGTAACGCGGATAGCTGCTAGTTTTACTATTGATAGTCATTCGTATGCGAGAGGCTTTCTGGGTTGGTACCCACAACCGCAATATCGATTTCCACCGCCAAGCAGCAATGTGCATGCACTACTGTGTTCCGGTTTGAAGGATATTGTGTAGGTATGTGTGTGTGTGTATTGTAGTGTGTGATGTGTATTTGTAATTATTGGGCATTATGAGACTTAATATCTTATGCCTTAGGGCGAGAAGTGCAGTGGAGTACGCAGTACTTTGTTATTCAAAGTTATGTATGCTACTGTTTATGGGCGGTCGCATCGCTTGCCGTTAAGGGTACAGCATGCACGTCTCGTCATTCAACTGCAAATAAAAGCTATTTATTAAATGTTACCTGTCATCGCTGAAATATTTGTAAGAAATATGTAATGAAGTAACCAGGTGAATAGAAATGAAAGTATACTGCATCAAAAATAGGGATTACTTACTCTACGTTATCCCAATTAACAGACCACTCTTCATGCGTGATACCGGTACGGAATACTCTTCTGCAGTTTTCTCTACAAACATTTTAAAAACAGAAACATTAGATTATTTGGAAATATAAACATTATTAAGAAATTTACTAGGCGTTCATGTTCGTGAAAGAGCTTTTCTGGGATAAAAGTCCCTATATATATTTTTCCGGGATAAAAATAGCCTAAAACCTTCCCAGGGTCAAACTTTTCCATACCAAATTTAATCGAAATCGGTTCGGTAGTTTTTGAGTTTATCGCGCGTCTAGAGGCGGCGAGCGACTTTGTTTTATACTACGCGACTAAGAATAAGGATGAATACAATATTATTATCGTAGCTTTTATCCTGTAGGCGTCAATGCGCATTTATTTATGTAGTAGTTAGGTACTGTTACATACCTATACCAATCGTGTATTTGTCACCACCACAATATGAGTAATATATGACAGAGGAGCAGGTCCAGAACTCTTTAAAAAGAGGTGACGTCAGCTCTGCCGACGTCACAGGGTTGAAAGGCTCACAAGAGACTGCCCATTTCAAATGCGAGGCGTCCTATTTATACCAACGATTTGACATCTCGACTGGTTTTTGCACGATTATTATTTCAAAATACCCGCCGCTCCGACATATATAAAGTATTAAAATGCATGCTAAGTATTTACTTCTATACGAAAACAATTTTAAAAAGATATGCACTCTTAAATTAGTAACCCGTATCGATACAATGTTAACAAGTATTTAGTTTTTTAGGCGAATTATTTGTTTTAAAAGTTTTTATACTAACATTAAATACTAGCTTTTGCCCGCGGCTTCGCCCGCATTAAAAAGTTTTTCCGGGATAAAAATCCCAGTCTATATTTCCCTGGGATAAAAATTAGCCTATGTGTTAATCCAGGACATGATCTACCCGTGTGCCAAATTTCATCGAAATCCGTTCAGTAGTTTTTGCGTGAAAGAGGAACAAACATCCATACATCCATACATTCTTACAAACTTTCGCCTTTATAATATTAGTAGGATTTGACTTACTCCACATCCTTATGAATTGCACACGATATGAACTGCCTGTTTATAAACACAGAAGTGTACAGGAAGGGTCCGTGACAGCTGTGGGATTTAGGATCGATCTTGCAAGCCGATATCACGCCGATCACTCGCTCTTTGCCTTGGTACTTCACAATAAGTGGGCCACCGTGATCATTCTACGAGGGGAAAAATCCTATTACTATTATAGAAGACCCTAAGCAGATGCCTTGTATCAATAATATGGATAGACATCTTTATATTAGTTTCTTTTTCTTTCAAGCTTCAAAATTTGACTCTACCATTTCGGTCTTCTAAATATAAATTAGAATTAAATATGCCCACCTCACAAAATCCTCCCTGCATGGAAGATCTTCTTGCTGTATAATCGTCTGGATCTTTTAGATGTCTGCCTAAGTCCACGTTGAATATCTTCGAAGATTCCGAGGCATCTGATAGATGTCGCCTTTTTTCCACGTCTGTGCAGTTTGCGTATCTTTTCTACGGTTTAAAAGTTTGAGTTATTTAAAAAAAGAAGGCGAATATGAACACATTTTTAGAGTTCCACGATATAACTTGATACCATAATCTAAGTAGTTGCCCTTAGTAGGTACCTATGTCTTATTAATAATTTGAAAATTGATTGACAATTTCTAGAGAAACTTACATCACAAATTTCACTGAGCCTCTTCATGACGTCTTTGGTGCAAATCATGTACTGCGTGATAATACTCCTGAACCGTTGAGCCCATTTCTTAGCACATTGTTCATTGTCCATAACGCATACTTTGGCTTCTTGCAAGCATTTTGCATTTTGCGGTATGTGTGGCTCTTTTTGGCGACGGTATACCCCCTGCAATAGCAATTAGAAATCTTTAAGAGTTCTCCCGAACCTAAGACATTAACATAAAATGGAAACAATCTTCTAGGATTCATTTATAAACGTACTATTAGTTATTACCGAATAGAAAACACTTTTATGAAATATTTTCTGTGCTTTGGCAAAGTCTTACCTCTCTAAACGTGTTACCGCTTCCCCATCCAGCAATCCATCCTTTGGTCCCAGGTTTCTCCAACTCTCGACTGACGTTGTTGTAGCAGACTAGGTCGGCAGCAAACTGGCATCCTTTCTCTTGCACTCCAAGCTTGAACGGTTTGTCTACTTTTACTATGGCTATGTCGTTAGATGACCATTTGATACTGTCTTGGAAGTCGAATTTGTAGTCTGTCGAATGTGTCAACATATTATTATTGTATTTTATGCATGTAGCGTTTGCATAAAATCTACATATGTTATAAAATGTTCCTATAGGTATTTTTACATAATTAAGGTTATATTATGTAGTAGGATCACGAAACTGTAATAAGTATCGACTTCGATGATAATAATTTATGCATTATTTCACTAATTAATAGGTGCCTATTTTCCCATATATCAACCGAAACCTTGCCCCAATTAATTATACCTTTTAATTAGAATATAAGTCTGCGGTGATAATTACCAGAAACAAAAATAGTAAAGTGGAGGACTGAAATCTCCTGAAAATTATAACTTTGGACCGATTGTCGCTAGGTGACGAAAGCTATTTTAATTATCCCAAATTCTGAACTCCTGTCTAGTGGGTGTATATTATAAATGCATTGTTCTTCTTTTAAAAGTGGCTCCACCGTTTCACCGTTGATTTTGCCAATGTCAAGTGGGTAGATGTTAAAGTAATAATATAACTTTTTTAGAATAACTTTCGACCCGAGGAGAACCAGGAAACGATAGCAGCAAAGAGCATAATCTATAATGCATAATGCTTACTCTTAGGAATACACTTCCAAACAACTCGACGGCGGTGCTTGCAAACGCATTCATCGTCTTTATAATCAAAGCTATCTACAAATTTAGTGGTTCCAGAAACGATGTAGAATTTATCGGCATCTTCGACGCACGCTGCTGATGTAAGGACGTAGTAGGGGTCAACGATCACGCCTCCGCACAGCCAGCCACGGTACTTGTGGGCTTTAGCTGATTCTTTTGTCAGTTGCAGGTATACCTGCAGCAGTAAAATGATGTTAAAGCCGTACATATTACAATAAAGTATCTCGCCGCATCTGTTTGTCTGAATGCGATAAACTCAAAAACTACCGAACAGATTTCGATGTTAGGTATAGAGATGGTTTGTGACCCTTCGAAGGACATAAGCTATTTTTTATTCAGGGAAATATATAGCGTGACTCTCATCCTAGTAAAACTCTTCAAAAGCAAGTAGTTATTTAAATAGCGAAAAATCTTAAACGTTTATTCCTCAAATACAATTTGAAGCAATTTCCATTTTTTTAAATTATTTTCTAACATTTCTGAGAGCTAACTGTTTTTAGTTTAATTATAACTCAAAACTTACCATCCCTTAGTAGGAATGAAATAGGAAAGGTACGCAATTGGGCTTCTTATAAAAGCCAATATCCCAGCTTCTTTTTTGAGTTCAGTTGTATTGTTATTGTTCTTATTTCAACCTCGATACAAAATATTCAACATGTTCTCTTACCATGTACGGTCGTTTTCCTATAGCAACACGTTTGCTGTATAAAATTCTTCTAGTATCTACTATGCTGGTGTTTTCGAATTCCCAACCTGCGTCTTCTATTTCGTCAAATTCGTGAGTTGTGTTGTGTTCGTGTGGTTGAGTATGATTGGGGTGGGAGTGTTTATGTTCTTTCGGTGTTTTGATATTTGATGGAATTGATGTTGCTGTACCTGTATTTATAAAAGTAGAGTGTGAAAAAAGGGTTTTAAATACATTTTGAGTTAAATAAAATCTGATCAATCTTTACTTTGGTTACCAAATATTAGTTAAGATAGATTCTCAATTATTCTTACCTAAAGTCAGGATAATGGCGAATAAAAAAATTCGAAATTTCGCCATTCTGGTTCGAGTTGAGTTCCTAGAAGGATCCTAGAAATCTCGTTTCGATATATTCAAAATAAATGATTGGTTTGACTTAATTTTACACTCAATTTATATGTTCACGCTTCAATGAATCTAATTATTGACTTCCGCATCGATAAAGAACAGTATTTACATTTTTATAAATTATAATTAATTTTAGAAATGTTATTTTATGATTATTTTGTATTATTTTTAGACTGAATAATTATACTGCCGTTAATATATACCGCTCCCTGTCTTTAACAGAAAATATTAAAATGTTCTATACCTACGATACGTTAATTTACATTATTTCTACTGGAGTTTTAACTTATTATTCTTGAAGAAAATATTATGTCCTCGGTGATAACTGAAAATGTATTAAGGGATTAAAATATTTTTAAAACCTATATTTTTATACTTATTTATGAAATTTCAATTTTCTGTCAGGCTTTTTGATCGTTAAGTTTCTTAAATTTAAGACGCTCATAGAAATTTGCACCTACTGCAATAGTTTTTAAAAACATTAGTGGCTATAAAAACGCTATAACATAGATAATTAGCGACTTCAAAAAACATACGTATCACGCCTCTATCCCATAAAAAATATATAGGTATTACATCATATTCTTCTTATAATTGGAAAAAAATTACAGAATAGGTACCATGAACAAGAGTATAACCCCATCATTAAACCAGCTCTATATTATATACTGCCTACTGTTGAGCACGGGCCTCCTCTAGGAGGGTTTCGGCCTTAGTCCACCAAGCTGGCCCAATACGGATACAAAAGTAATATGTGATAACATTAGAGTCTATAAAACTACTAAAGGTTTAACTGATTTTGAGCATAGCAACAATAGTTTCTTGCCCGTTCTTCTCTGGCGAGAACTATATTCCGAACTGGTAGTAGAGTTAATATTGACGGAGTCAGAATAATGTATATCATTTTATGGATTCGTATATTTCATTTCATAACTTTCAATGTGATCAGTCTTGGTAGGTCTACACAAAATATAAAAACCAATTGAAGTTAAATAAAATTTATTTCCATTTTAATCAATTCGTCTTATTTTGCTTGGTGGCTCTCAATATGAATCCACTTTCCGAAAATACTTTGTCTCCGGACACATCTACTGGGCTATCGTGGGCGCGTTGAACAATTTCTGGAGCAGCTTCTTCCTTCTTCTGAGGAGTGAGCTCATTTTTCGCTGGTCTGTCAGATTAAAAATATAATGAATTAATCTCGACTTCCAAGCTTATATCAAATACACAAATAAAATCAGAAACTGTATTTTTTTCACTATCCGACCTAGGGAACGAATCTATAACCTTATCAGTGAGGCAATTAATTTAGAATCTTACCAATATTAGTACTAAATTAGAACATAACACAAATTATTAAATACAATTATGATTATCTTTGCTTTAATTAAGTAGGTTAATAAGTACCTAACAATGTCTAGAAAACATCAACGATGAGGAATAAAAGCTTATTAATAAATACATGATTACCCATCTGGATGGCTCTTCCAGGAAAGTACTTTTTCTACATGAGTTACGCCAGATCTGAATTGGCGCCTACATTTCGGTCTGCAAACAAATTTGAACGATTAATTAGTTAAAGTATTATAGTATTAAGAAGTATAGTATTAAATATTCCAGAACATGAAAACAACACTAAAAATACATTGCTTATAGCTACATTAAAACATGAAAAAAAATTAGTATGTGTTAGATGTACATATATCAAATTCAACGGTTGAATTTAGATCATTGGAAGACCATTGCTCATAATAAAATTGCAAATACGTAGAGAAAGTTTGAATTCCCTTGTTAAAAGAATAATATTCAACTTACTCAACATCCTTATAAATGGCACAAGATATGAACTGTCTATTCTTATACACGCTAGTGTAGAGGAATGGTCCGTAGCATTTGTTGGTCCTTTCTTTTACGAGACATGCTGAAATCACTCCAATGACAATTGAATTTACTCCTGTACCGTATACCAGAGGCCCTCCGTGGTCATTCTGAAATAAAATACAATTTTCATAAGCAGGGATAATTAGAAGACAATAAATACTTATACCCGTATTCAAAAACAATAATATGAGGACTCAAAGTGCAATCAAATGCATAAGTGTCTGCAATTTCATAGTTTTCTTTGACTTTGTTCAGCTATATTTATTGAAAGCCAACTGAAGTAAAATTGTGTCTTAGCATTAACCAATCACAACGCCCCTGGACCTACGTACTGCGAAGGCTGTCATACCGTACGCACTGAGAATCATACTTCTTATGATTGTATTATATTATCATAGTATTGCTTTGTAGTAAGCTAAGTACCCTTTGTGAATATAGACCTGAGCGTTCTTGTAACTTATACCACCTTGATTCTAGATATAATTAAAATAGACTTTTTTTCAGTAATCTTGGTTAGTTAAGTTATTTTAAAGGAAATTACGGAAACACAACCCCTCACAGTAGTAGAGGAGGCCCGTGCTCAGCAGTGGGAAGTATTATAATACAGGGCTGATTACATTGCATTGCATTACGGAGACACGTGGTTTGCTCTCATCATAAGCTCATTTGCGACAAATAAAATAATTACCTCACAGAATCCACCGTCAGTTTGCGATACATAGCGCCGAAAGGGTTCTCGAATAGAGCTGTTGCCACCAGTCTCGTTGTGGTAGGCGGAATGCATAACCAGATTTGTGGGGATTTTCTCTGACCGCCTCATGTCTTCTTCGTCAGAATAGTTTATATCTTGGCAGTCTACATATTTTTCCTGAGCAAAAATAAATTCAATTAGTTGACTACCTTTGCTATATCTCTTGTTTGAATTAATAAAGTTTAATCATCTCTGTGTTGTTTTGTAGTCTAATATTAGAAATGATATTTAAGAACTTTTTATAAAGATGGTCTGAACACTTACCAGACATAAAGCCAACGGTCTAGTCACCATTTTTCAGACAGAAAATTATATTGACTAATAAATAACTACAAAGACACAAATAATTTCATACATTACAGATTTCCGACAGAGTTTGTCCAATATCCTTAGTGCAGATCATGTAGTTGTCAATGATGTTGTGGTACCGAGATCCCCAACGCCGTTTGCATCGAGTCTTTGGTATAATTTCTACTGACGCTTCTAGAAGATTCTGTTGATTCTCTTTCCTTCTGTTTACCCACTGAAAGTGTTGATTGACGTAGAGGATTGAAAGTTTCAAACGTATTTGTTACGAACAAAACATGTTAATAGTAGATGATTGTAAGTAGATTTTAGGTGGTTCAATGTTATGATATTCCACGATTCAATACTTATACTTACCTCATTATATCTTGAAGTGCTTCCCCAACCAGCAATCGTGCCGATTGTGCCAGGATTCTCCAGAGTTTGACTCTGATTGTTATAGCAGATAGGTTTTGGAATGAAGTCGCAACCTCTGATCCTTCTAGTGAAATCGAATCCTTCTTCGACCTTCACAACAGCAATGTCGTTGTTCATCCATCTGATGTTATCGTTTTCATGACCGTCGAACACGTAGTCTTAAATTTTGTAGAAGTATGAATTATTATATTGAAGAGTTGGGGTTTAATATTTTTAACGTTGAGGCCTTAGACCACCACGCAAGCCTAGTGCGCGTTAGCAAACTTCACATACTTTAAAAATTATTATAGAAACGCGTCAGGTATGCAAGTCTCCAGGTAGGCTATGGATTGCCATTTTGCTTGATTCTGGCATACTACCTTCATCAATCTTTTCATGCCCTCCCGCCGGTTCGGGCTACTTTTGACCTGGCCTTTACTCAGAATTTCAGATATCTGACATTCAAAGATTCGGTTCGTTCGACCCCTACGGGCTTTTCCATTCGCATCCGCGTTTTATATCCTATTTGTCAGTGTCCTATCATCCATCCTTTCAAAATGCCAAACCACCTGAACATTTTGGTCACTACATCCTCTGCCACTCCATACATGTCTATCACCATAGTATTCCGCACTCTATCACACAGTTATCACAGTCAGTTTACTGTAATGAAAGTTTTAATAATTATGTTTCAGCTAAAATATGTTGCCCTGTAAAAAAAGTAGTAGCTGACAAAGCTTAGGAGTTCCTGTTATCTCTTTCGCAAAATGATAGATACTCACTTTTAGGAACGCACTTCCAAATAGCTTTTTTCGCGCCATTTTTTATACAAGGATTATTATACCTGTCGTCGTCATCAGCATACCTAAAAAAATCATTACTTATTTAAAATATTCCTTCAAAATAAGAATTATTCATAAGGCATGACTTTTTTGAGAAATTTAGACTCGATGCATGAACCAATCAATGCCTAGAAACATTACTTACACTACTAAATTAACTATTGCTTTAGCAACTGTCAGTGTAATTTTAGTGTATTGTTTCGACAACAAGTTATAGGAAACAAGATCTACACGTCGCCGTATTGCTACAAATTACAAAATATTTTCTAGAAAGAAGAAAGAAAGAAAAGATTTATTGCTGGGACAATAACAGTGTAACATGTACAATAAAATGTAAGAAAAACAAAATATATAAAACAATATGACACAACTATATTCACTGTGACAACAACGGGAACCCTCATTCAGCTCCTTGCCGCAGTACCAGCCTGACTAATACTGCAGCTAGATAGATATTCTAGATAGTAGTAAAGTGTTATGAAACATTGGTAAGCAGTATGATGTACTTATAAGTTCCAGAAACGATGTAGAAATGTTCAGCGTCTTCAATACAAGCGGCTGACGTCAAGATGTACTCTTCGTGGATGATCACACCGCCACACAGCCACGTGCGGTAGTTCGGTTGTTTTTTGTTACTACGTGGCAATTTTAGATACACCTGAAATAAGGGGACACTTGGACTTAAATACTCTGAGTAATTTAGACTTAAAATCTAAGGACAAGCGATACACACACACTCACGCCTTTTATCCCCGAAGGGTTAGGTAAGGGGCAACTAGGGCATCCACTTTTCGCTGTACGTATTACGTCCCATGATGTGATAGGAGGCGAGCCTATTGCCATATCAGGTACAAATTCCAGACTCCGGTCTAATACTGATTACGAAAACCCAATATCATTATGTCCAACCCGGGGATCAAACCCGAGACCTCAGCATTGCAGTCGTACCGCAATACAAATATGCCACCAAGACATATAAGTGACATCAATACAATAAAATCATAACAATACAACGTGTGCACTACAAGGATTCTTTACTGACTCGGCAAAGTGACCCCATTGCAACTGAGAGTAAGCAGAGAGGGTCCAGATAAAATGTTGGCTGACGAGCGATGATCCCTCGTCAGTCGACACAGTTATGCCTGTTTGAAGCGAATATACATAGGCTGATCCCAGAACGCGGCACAATTACGTGAGCCACTTTGGCGGGCTTTAACGCCTTATGTACGGTGTTCGCAATCCGGGCAGGTAAAATAGACAGAAAACAAAGAAAAATAAGATATATTGTAGGGACAATTACAGTATAACATATACAATAAAAAGTGAAAAAAAAAACAAAATATAGCAATATAAGACAATTATACTCATTGTGCCAACAACGGAAACCCTCACTCAGCTCCTTGCCGCAGTACCAGCCTGACCGATACTGTAACGCTGATTTTCAATGAGGGACCGAGGTGACGTACGGACACTAAGTTGGTATAAAACACAAATTTGACAAAAAACAAATACAAATAATTACAAAATATAAAACAAATACAAACAAAATAAAAAATCTAGTACTTCTATCAATTAGCGATAAACCCTATTTAGCTATTTGACTGTAATAAGTTGTACCTACCATGTACGGCCTACCATCAGTAACTTCATCACCATTTATAATTCTTCGGGTATTGTTAAGAATTTTTACAACTTCGGCTGGCATTTGAGTCGCCACCTCTATGGCTTTTACATCTGTAAGCATACTATTGTTACTTAATCAGGCCTCCAATTCATCTCTTAATAATATAAAAGACAAATTCATACCATATAATGAAAAAATGAAAACAAAAATACAAAAACTAAACATCATTTTGGAAACTCAAATGTTAAGAAATCTTTTAATTTAAAAAGGCATTGAACATTAAATTAAATAATATCTTTGTGCAATTTCACGCGTCAGTGAAAATATTAATTTCACAGTTTTATTTCATATCCGCTGTTAAATGAAAATTACGTTATGACGACTTCATCAAAATATTAATTTATTGGTAGATGAAAAACAAGTCAAATCTAAACCAAATTTCGTTAGTAACAGGCACGTAACCTAACCTAAGCAAGGTCTTCTCGTCCAAAATACCTCAGTACCTGAAGACAAAAGTCTTCAATCAATGTGTGTTACCAGTGACATACGGCACTGAGACGTGGCCTCTGACTACGGGCCGCCTAAGACGGCTCATGGTCACTCAGCAAGCTATGGAGAGGGCTATGCTAGGTGTTTCTCTACGCGATCGAATCAGAAATGAGGAGATTCGTAGAAGAATGAAAGTCGGTGACATAACCTAGCGGATTAGCAAGCTGAAGTGGCAGTGGGCAGGGCACAAAGTTCGAAAAACTGACGGCAGATGGGAAACAAAGTTCTCGAGTGGAGACCACGTACTGGCAAGCGCAGCGTCGGCCGTCCACCTGCAAGGTGGACAGACGACTTGATAAAGGTCGCAGGAGCACGCTGGATGCACCCTGCTTTTGACAGGTCCGTTTGGAAATCGGTGGGGGAGGCCTATGTTCAGCAGTGGACGTCATGTGGCTGATGATGATGATGAGGATATTGTGAATTTATATATTTTAAACAAAAATAATGAATAACTTTCTTAATTTTCGTACCTTCTTAGGTAGGTATATTATACGTGGAACATTTATTTTCTAAATAGGTATATGAATACATCAACAGTGCATGTACTGTTGTGTTCCTGTTTGAAGGGCATTGTCACAGAATAGATACGTGATTGCGGCCATCGTAATTACTGGCCATTATGAGACTTAACATCTTATGTCTCAGGGTGACGAGCGCAATGGAGTACCACGCAGCCCTTTGTAATTCAAAGATATGTGCGGTGTTGCCACTGTATGCACTACGGGCGGTCGCATCGTTTACCATCAAGCGAACGGCATGCTCGTCTCGTCATTTGCATAAATGCAATAAAATAACTGCCGCGGTCACGTAGTTGTATTACGGTACGGCTGCAATGCTGAGGTTTCGGTCTCGATCCTGGGTCGGGCAAAGTGATATTGAGTTTTTCTAATCAGAATCAGCCCGGAGCATGGAATTTCTGCCCGATATGGCGATATTCTAACCCCTATCACATCATGGGGCGGAATACGTTCGCCGAAAAGTGGGTTCACTAGTTGCGCCTCTGCCTGCCACTTTGGGGATAAAAGGCGTGGTGTTAATGGCATTGATTTCATTATTTGTTTATGATAAAGTTTGAGCTTTACGCAGCGAAGTCAGTAAAATATTTTGTAAAAGCCCTTAATTGCATCTTAATTCTCAAAATAATTCCCTAAATTTCCTATTTTGTGTATATTTCCATGGGTACCTAACATACGGAAAAAAGCACAAGATTCTTCCAAATCGTTTATTTCTAATTAAGGGCCGTCGTAGATTTAATATCTTTTACTTTCGATGCTTTTGTTACATTAAATGCCCTCACAATTACTCCACCATGCTGTTCTGCTTTATCTTGAGCTAAAGTTGGTTCCTTACTAGGGTTAGCATCAATGTGAGTTTTGTTCATAACTGCAGCCTCTTGGTTCCTCCTCATTGCTTTTATTTCGTTTTTGGCAGGTCTAAAAATTATAAAAAAAATCATTAATATTTATTGTATTATAATGAAATCGCTTTCTTTGCCTGTGCGATAAGAAATAATAACAATGATTCTCTATTTTTTTTTACTATTTACCCGTCTGGGTGATCAATCCAGCTCATCGCAGTTTCTGTGTGCGTCTCACTGGCACGGAATAATTTGTCGCATCCCGTCCTGGAAACGAAAAATAATTTTATAAATACTTACTGAAGTATAATTAGTATAGCTACATCTATCTACATGGCAGATTCATATTATACTAGCTTTTGCCCGCGGCTCCGCCCGCATTAAAAAGTTTTTCCGGGATAAAAGTCCCGGCTTATATTTTCCCGGGATAAAAAGTAGCCTATGTGTTAATCCAGGACATGATCTACCCGTGTGCCAAATTTCATCAAAATCCGTTCAGTAGTTTTTGCGTGAAAGAGGAACAAACATCCTTACATCCATACATCCAAACATCCAAACATCCAAACATCCAAACATCCATACATTCTTACAAACTTTCGCCTTTATAATATTAGTAGGATTGGAATTACATCAAATTATTATTGAATTCCCATACAATTCATCTATAAAAAATTAAATTCACTTAAATTTCATTTAAAGTGTTATAGTGTGAAGTCATTTCTTTTTCTTCTCCATTCTTCGGAAGTCCACTGCTGAACATAGGCCTTTCCTAAAGATTTTCAGACCAACCTATAAAGTCATTTATTAGTATAAAATAGAAGGTTGGGAGTGGAGACTTACGCAGCTTCTTTATAGATGGCGCAGCTAATAAGGACTCTATTTCTATACACACTGGTATACAAGAATGGTCCATAGCATTTGTTCGTTCTCTCCTTAACAAGACAGGCTGAGATGACGCCGATGACGATGGAGTTCACGCCAGTACCGTAGACTAGAGGACCGCCGTGATCATTCTTTAAATATACATTATTGTCATGTGTGACATAAATTGGAATTGATTTTTTTTTAAAATACGTAAACAAAAGACATTGTAATAGCTAAGGCTATCGACTAAGTCAGAGCAAAGAAAATAAAATATAGCGTTATTGGTTGTAACTAAGAAAGCACCAAGCGTTATCATAGGTAAGTTACCTCACAAAACCCTCCACTGCCTGGACCAGCTTGTCTTCGTCCTGACTCGTTGTGATAAGACGAATGAAGAATCAATTCGCCAGGGTTAAGCGCTCTTCTTCCGTCTTCCTCTGACTCTCCTGAATACATTATATCTGTGCAATCTACGTATTTTTCCTGAAAAATGCATGATCATTTTCTTTACAAAATTATATACTTTTGTTTAAATCTGTGATCGAAACTTGCTTTACGTACATAGTATATAATATGCATTATATTATGTACAAAAAATATGTTTCGCAGATCTCTCGAGATTAAGCGTAACTAGGGAAAAAATTACTGCATTTATAATTACACTATTAGTTACCTGACATATCTCGCTAAGGTCTGGTACGACATCTTTAGAACAGATCATGTAGTTATCGATGATGTTGTGGTATCGTTTGCCCCATCGCTTCTTGCATCGGTTCTTAGAAATTATTCGTACCTCAGTCTCCAATAGATCTTGGGTTACTGTATCTTTCGTCAAATGCTGTAATAAGAAATAGTCAACGAATTAATAATTAGGTAATCGATTAGAGCTTCAAGGTTTATGATTCCCCAATTGCTAGCTTTGATCCTAGATAAGAAAAAACAAACTCGTGAGAGAAACTGATAGCAATATCGTACGTAAATCAGTCCCAAAACATTTACCTCATTATATTTCTCAGTACTTCCCCATCCAGCAATAGAGGCGATAGTCCCAGGGTCCTCGAGGCGACTGCTTTGGTTGTTGTAGCAGATCGGACGAGGAATGAAGTCACATCCTCTGATACGTCTGGTGAAGTCAAATTCGTCTTCCACTTTCACGATAGCGATGTCGTTGTTCATCCATCTAATGTTGTCGTTTTCATGGCCGTCAAATACGTAATCTGTTATTCATCAATATTAGTATATACATATTATTATTATATTTCTCGGATATTAGATACAACCAAATAATTGATGTATTTTTTATTATCATAATGAATGTTGTTAGCTTTATAATGACAGGATATTCTGTATTATTATAATAGTAGTGTGGCGCAATAGCGCATAAATTATAGTGAGATATTACATAATGCTTTAAGGTTTGTACATTTAAAATTCCTGTTGCCAGAATCTGTACCATACTTGGTATCATGTGGTCCGGGGGCATCTAAAGAATTTCGCCACGGCATCCCCTGCCTGTCGTAAGAGGTGACTAAATGGGGTAAGCGAGAGTCGCAGGGCGAGCAGTGGGGGTCTGCTCGCTCAACTACTCTACTGTAAGCGACTACGAGGTGGACGACAATGCGGGTGGTCGGTCTCCTGCAGTCGTAGACGCAAAGCGTGCTTTTGAGGTCGGAGGCTTCTCAGCCTCCTCATTTAGAGAGGGGCCGCAATGCGGCATCGCGCAGGGGCGGTTCCGTGCAGCTATCTCTGTGCAACAAGATACCCCGGGGCCGTCCCGTAGGCGCCGAAGAAGGCCACCGCGGGTTTTGGTTGGTATACCGGTGTAGGGTGTACATAGTGTTAGGGACTCGGTCCAATGCTCGCTCGGATGAAGCTATACTCCCGAGTGTCGACATTGGACCGTAAGACTGTGTGAAACCAACATAACCGTTCCACTCACCCCCCAGTGGTGGTAGCGATAAAGCGTTTTTCCCCGCTATAAAAAAAAAAAAAAAAATACTTGGTATCATACGCTTTTACTTTTTTAATGCGTAGAAACTTCAACCGAAACAAACATCACACAAGTATGCTTATTGTGCAAACGACATTCGTAAAAACTTACTTCGTGGTATACATTTCCAAATAGCCTTCTTGGCGCCATTTTTAAAGCAAAGATTGCTAATACGGTCGTCGCGTTCATCGTGTCTGTAATAGGATTTATTTTATATATCTCGCCGGCATCAAAACCAAACTAAAAGAATCCACAATAATAAGTTTTTAGATCAGGCGTTGCCAACATTACAAGTATTTGATTTTTTACAATGTTTTTTACATTATTAATGGTGCTAACTTATGCATTATTCTATCTTATATAGTTGACAATGACGCTTGAGCTGTTAAAGGTTGAAAGGCCAAATAATATAATTCTCAGTGATTATACTATATTATTATACTGTCCAGTATTACTTATTCAATAGCCTAATCTTTAGCTTAAGATAATTTTAAAATTTTTAGCGTTACCGACCCATAATATGTGCTTTTTATTTTAAAATGCAATGAAAAGTTCAATCACCTGTATGTGCCAGAGACGACATAAAAATGCTTAGCATCTTCAATGCACGCTGCTGACGTAAGAATGTACTCCTCGTGGACTATGACTCCGCCGCACAACCATCGACGATAGTCCTTGTACTTTGGATTGTTAGGAGGCAGTTTTAAATACACCTGAGAAGATTGCATTGTCATATTCAGATTTGCTGGGTGGTAGGTCAACAGTCATGTTTTGTAAAAGCCTGTTTGGGTAGATCTCGCGCTGCTTTGTCTTTCTCTGCCTCCAATGTATCTACTAAATAGCTTGAGCCTTTACAACTATTTTCTCAGGATGACTAGCACAATTCAGTACTATACTATGCCTGATATTTACCTGTGTAGTACAGTGGTGGATCTGACCCTCGGGAGAGAGGTTTGTATGTCTCTTTAGTTGTGTCAAAAGTCTGAGTTTTAAGAAAAATAGGCTCAGATCTTCGATCGTATCTAGAAACATTAAAATATGAAGCAAATATGTATTAATGTTATTTATATTTTACC
This sequence comes from Lapara coniferarum, assembly GCA_949316025.1. Classification (NCBI taxonomy): domain Eukaryota; kingdom Metazoa; phylum Arthropoda; class Insecta; order Lepidoptera; family Sphingidae; genus Lapara; species Lapara coniferarum. The sequence continues at coordinate 6,998,451 of OX438921.1, forward strand.
ATGTAGGGTCTACTGTCCCTTGCCTCAGAACCCATTATGATTCTTCGTGTATTATTGAGAATATTTTTGACTTCACTAGCATTTGCATTTTTCAATATATCTCGTATATTTGTAGGTACAGTTGTCCCCACATTTATGCCGTCAGTTTCCACGGTTGCTTCTGTAAATATAACACAGGTGCTAATCACGGAGGAAATTGTCTATATCCCTGTTCTGTGGTGCTAATAAGTATTTTTTTAAATTGCATTGAATGACGAAACTAGCATGCCGTTCACATGATGGTGAGGGATACCACCACCCATTAACAGTAGCAACACCATCCAGCACCTTGAGTTACAAAGTCCTGGTGGCATTTCACTGCGCTCGGCATCCTGAGACATAAGATGTTAAGTCTCATTATGTCCAGTAATTACACTGGTTACAATGTCCTTCAAATCGAAACACAACAGAGCATGCACACTACTGCTGCTTAGCGGTAGAAATAGACATTGTTATGGTACCCACCCCGACGGACTCTTACATATAAGAGACCTACCACCAGTAACTATATAGAATATTTGATAGTAGTGTATTTGATGCAAGGCTATAACATTATGAACCGTACTAGATAACGTGTGCGTATACAATAATGACTAGATTTCTCTATACGTATTGAATCACTCCGATGAGTCGCGTTCCAGATTATCCGGTGGACATCTAGTACGACAAGCTGGCATAATTTTAGGGACAAGCAAGCAGTCTCTCCTTGGTAGACATTGTATTTGGACTACACCTGTTAGACTATTAGTGTCCTTTTGATTTATTTTGTTTTATTTTATGTACAAATTTTAAAATACTATCATTAGGAATAATTTCTACTTGTAAGCTATCTTTAGTGTGAGTCATCGCAATAAACGCATTTCTTTCTTTCTTTCTTTACACTGTTCGTACCACTAGATAGAATGTAAACACTTTTCCGTATAAGACAAAAAAACTTCAATGAAAATATCACTCACCTATTATTATACATAATAATAATAAAATATAGGAACTAATACATATCATTATAGTAGAAGTAAAAAAAAGAATTCGAAAGTAAGGATAAATTGATAAGAAATTTAAAACCAATTTCACGGTGAACTGCGACAGTTATTGGTAACGGAAATTGTCAATGGAATGAAATTGGAAATGTGTACCTATCTACAATCTACACGTTCTTTGCGTATTAATAACATTGAACTTGAAATAAGACTAACCCTTTTTATGATATAGGGATTAACGGTGAAGGAAAACATCGCGAGGAAACCTGCATACCTGAGAAGTTCTCTGAATTTTGAAGGTATGTGAAGTCTGCCAACCGGCACTAGGCTAGCGTGGTGGACTAAGGCCTTAACTCTCTCAGTTGTAGAGGAAGCCCGTGCTCAGCAGTGGGTACTGGGTAGTATATAATATAGGGCTGGTATGGTATGATGTAGGGGGCAAACGAGCATACGGTTCACCTGATGGCAAGTGACCACCGCCGCCCATGAACATCTGCAATACCAGGGGGCTTAGAGATCCGTTGCCGGCCTTTTAGGTGCGAATACGCTCTTTTTTTAAGGTTGCCAGGTCGTATCTGTCTATAAATGCTACTGTCGGCAATTGGTTCCATAGTTTTGTAGTACATGGTACAAAATGTCGGCAGAAACGTACTGTGGTGGGTTGCCAACCTCCTAGGTGATGTGGATGGAATATGGAATTTTGCCGCGTTATACGGTGATGGAACTCAGCAGCAGGGATAAGTCCGAAGAATTTTTCAGAGCAGTTCCCGTGGTAAATACGATAGAGAATGCATAGGTACTTATCCCACTGTACGGTCTTTTTACCCGACTACTAATATGAATTAGACACAGGCATGAAAACTAAGTATACTTAAGCAGTATTCATCAAATTGTGAGGAAACCTTCACACCTATGAACTCTAATACCCGACCCTCACCCATCTTCATAGGCGAGTGCTAAGAGGACGTTGCGTCGCGGAGGCCTCTCGATCACTGTCAGCCGCCCGCGCCCGCATCGCCGCCCGCCTTGTGGAACGTAAAGCACGGCTCGAAGGGTGGAGTGGGGCTGGTTCGGTGGGTTCCGGAGATGTCGCAGCTGCTAGACCATGATCAGACACTACAGTTGCGTGTAGAACACTTGTGTGCACTGAACTAACTATGTCGACTCCTCGTAAAGGGCTCTTAAAGGACTTATGTATGGTTTGAAGAACCGGTTTCCAAACCGTCGGCAACGTCCAGCCTACGTCACGGTTGAAATTCGAGCTATTATTTATCTTAATGGCTTCACGTATTTTACGCGGGCCGGAAGACTTTTCACGGGCCAATACTTTAGCCTTATCAAAGTGGATTAACTGGTCGGCGATTCTGACCAAAGAATACGTGAGTAAAACCGTATTTGTAAACTTGTAATAGATTTGTGTCAGTTATGCTATACTTTATTTCTGTATTTTGGTTGCATGTTATATCTACCATCTGCTTCGTAAATCAATAACTTCATTAATTGTTAAAACCAAATATTTATTTGTTTTTTGGGAATCAAAAAATATAAAACACAGTTTATTGGCTTATGTTTTATTAACATTTTTCTCTGTTTACGGTAATGTAGGTAAGTAGGTATGGCCAAACCAGTAAAACAATAAACTGTTTTGGGTTCGTTACGTTACCTTTGTATTTTAAAAGTTAAAGTTTCCAGTACAATATAATATTTCGATACTTTAGCACATGACAAGGATTTTTATTTTGCAAGCCAGTCTGCACTTCAGTATGTTTTCATATTAAATTATATTAAAATTATTATTTACATATAAATATCCTATAAATATATGTAAGGCATATTAGGTAAGGGAAATAATAGTTAATTACTAATTTTATTTCTCTATAAGTTATATCATTTATTCAACGTTGTAGTCTGATCAATATATCCCTTATTCTTGGCTCTCCTGAAATAAACAAAAAAAGATTGTCAACAACACGAACCTTCATGCGAACAAATAAATTATATAAAATCATAAAAACATGTAATTTTTTACGTTACTAAGAGTAGACTTCTGTGCTCTGAAAAAAGGTCGTATTTTAGGCCCATCCGCTATGTTTTTATTGGTTGCTTGTTTCGAGGCACTGAAAAAAATCACATTAATCCTTATATTATTTTAACGATTTTTTTTTACGGAAAATGAATAAATCTCTTTATAGTGTAGGCATATATCTCATTATAGACATTTAAAGTTATGAATTAGTTATTTTTTTGTAACCGACTGTACTTACCTAAAAGGGATATAAGTTTACATATAAAAAACAAACAAACGCATCACGGCTTTATCCCCGAAGGGGTAGGCAGAGGTGCGACCAGGGGACCGACTTTTCGCTAAGTGAGTTCCGTCCCATGATGTAATAGGAGGCGAGCTTATCGACATACGGGCACGAATTGTAAACTCCAGATTAGGTACTAAGACAAAAACCTATATCACTTTTCCCGACCCGGGATTCGAACCCGAAGTCTGATGATTTGAAGTCCCTATAGCGGTGATGAATGCATTCAATAAACAATGCCACCGAGACAGTCAAAATACATCCTTATTGCGAAAATACTTGTCAATAAGTATGTTACAAACCTGCCAGAACTGGACCAATTGAATACGGTCTCAAACATTTGTGTTCTTGAAGACCTCAAAAACTTCCTGCAAGTTGCTCTGGAATATAGTGATATTATTATTTAACACTCTCATTCACTTTTATAAGAATGATGTAAATTTTTATAAAGATCAGTGTTTTTACACTACGGACCACTACGGATTTTAATTTCAGTACAAAAGCGATCATAGAGATATTTGTGAGTTGTGAAGTTTATTCTCATTGTTGTTATTATTAAATTTCTATTGATCTATGGATCATGCTATATGCTTTACAATTTACATTTTGAATTCCTAGATGCTTAACATACTCCTAAAGTTTTTTTTTCTTATACGGACACAGACAACTGACCCCATTGCCCCTAATGGTAAGCGGAGACTATCGACTGGCGAGAGGTGGTTATCCCTCCTTACTCAACACAATTATACCGGCATCACAATTATAATTATACACAGGCTGATATAGATAGCCTAGTTGGGAGTGGAACGGACTGCCGAGAATGTCCGCAGGTTCAAAACCCAAGGGCACACACCGCTAACTTTTTTTAGAAGTTATGTGTGTATTCTTTGTGAATTATCGCTCGATTTAAAGGTGAAGGATAACATCGTGAGGAAACCTGCATACCTGAGAAGTCCTCTGACTTTTGAAGGTATGTGAAGTCTGCCAACGCGCACTAGGCCAGCGTGGAGGATTATGGCCTTAACGCTTTCACTATTAGAGGAGGTCCGTACTCAGCAGTGAACAATATACAGGGTTATTTTGACATTGCGTTAATAAATGAAACCACATACATATCTCGTTGAAAATAACACTTTCCATTAAGTTAGTTTAACCATAGATGTAAAATAAAAAAGTGTAATTTTCGAATAAAATAAATATCAATAAAATGTAACTTTAAGTTTACACGCCTTAATGCCACTATGACTGCTCTAGGAGAATTCTTCGCAGCAGCAACATTACACTTTCAGTCAGAAATACACTCATGCACACGCCATATTCACACTAAACTTCAAAATGATAAAAAAGTTGGAATACTACAACTGGGATTTTTGGCGAAAGTATTCGTTATTCATTAATAATTTTTAGCACGATGATAGCAGAGGTATAGACGAATATGTGGTTTTATTTATTAACGCAATGTAAAAATGACCCTGTATATACAGGGCTGGCATGATAGTCGTATACACAGGCTGTTCCCGGAACGCGGCACACTTACGTGGGCCAATATGAAGGACATTATTTTATACGATGGTTGCTATCCGCTTCAAAACGTATTTTTAAGTATATACAAAATTACATACGCAAGATCCTTATTGATGGCGCAGTTAATGGTGTTGCGGTTTTTGTAGACACTGGTAAACAAAAATGGACCGTAACACTTGTTAGAAGGGTGCTTAGTCATACACGCAGATATAATACCGATCACTATAGCGCTTTTGCCTTGCCCACTAATCAATGGACCTCCGTGGTCGTTCTGAAAATAGGTTACAAAATCATGATAATTGTTCTGAATTCTGAATGAATTATTTCTCGTGACTCTGTCCGTGTTAAATTCCGTTTCGGGTTTAAAAATTTGACTTTACTTAAGAATAACGAAACTGAAGTGAAAGAATTATCTGTACTAGACTACTAGAAATTACAATCTACCTTGAAAGTTACGGAGAAACTTTGGTATTTGTAATACCAGGCTACATAGATCGAAGAATAGATTGAGGCGATGACGAGACGTCTACTAATTGATAACATCGATCTTATAATGAGACATTAAACAGAAACATAAAGAGTATTTTTCAAGAATGAATTTAGGTTTACAACTATTAATTAATTTATTTCGTAGTAGGCAACATATTTTACACCTATAAGCAATTGGAATTCAAACCTATTAGAACTTATAAATACAAAACCTCACAGAATCCTCCAGACGTGCCTTTGGATCTTCTAGCATTAGCCGAATGAAGTCCAGTATGTATTTGTAAGTCGTTGGGGTCGCCCACAAGTCTGCGTCTTGTATTATCTTCGTCTTCGTCAGAATAAACTAAGTCTTTGCAATTCACTTCATGCTCCTAGATCAGTGACAAATGCCCAGGAGATGTTAATTAGTGATATCTTTAAATAGACCACAACCGAATGAATAAAAATGATGTAAACTCCTCACCATAAATAGTAGATGCCAAAGTACAAAAACTATAATTATGAACAGCAATAAAAAGACTGCCTCGGTGGCGTAGCTGTATTTTGGTATGGGTCGGGCAAAGTGATATTGGATTTTTCTATTTAGAATCGGCCCGGAGTTTAAAATTTGTGCCCGATATGGCGATAGGCTCGCACCCTATCACATCATGGGACGGAATACGCACGGCGAAAAGTGGGTGCATTAGTTGCGTCACTGACTACCCCTTTGGGGATAAAAGACGTGGGTGTAATAGAAAGTACAAGAAAAATATTCAATGGTTACTCACAGAGCAAATTTTGCTAATACCATCGGTGTCCTGGCTGTCTTTAGTGCAGATCATGCTCGAGTCAATTATGTAGTGGTAGCGGGCGTCCCATCGTCTCTTGCAGTTCCTTTTGGACATCACTATCACATCGCTTTCCAGCAGAACGGGCGAGTTTACCGCTGCACGTAATACACTCTATAATTGTAAATTAGCCACGCTGTTGAAAATGCTATCTACGAAGGTTCTATCTAGGTATTGGTGGAGATTGGTCGATTTATCGCAGTCGCAGTGATCGTTATATCAGATGTTAGTAAACATTGCAATATACCTACAATTAGTCATTTTGAATTTTATAACAGGTAAAAGAAACGACATGAAATTTTAAAATTATACTCGAAGATTTCATTATTATTAAAAAAAACTATTAATAAGTTTAAAGTAAGACCTTACATCTCCAAAATTGTCTATCGAGCCCCACCCAGCAGTAGAAGCCGTGGTACCAGATTTTTCTAATTCTTCAGATTCGTTGTTATACGCAATCTTCTTGGGTATAAAGTCACAACCTCTGACGCGACGGTTGAAGTTGAAATCATCTTCTACCTTTACGACAGCGATGTCGTCCACCATCCAACGAATGTTGTCAAAGTCATTGCCGTCAAAGAAGTAGCCTATGACATCAAAGAAAATATAGTTTGTTGTTACTATTATCTTCTGGTTATTGGTGCTTTCATTTCTTTTTATTGCAATTGAATGACGAGACGAGCATGACGTTCGGCTGATGGTAAGCGATACGACCACCAATAAACAGTAGCAACACCATCCAGCACCATGAGTTATAAAGTCCTGTGTAGCATTCCACTGCGCTCGTCATCTTGAGACATAAGATGTCAAGTCTCATTATGTCCATTAGTTAGTTTTCATTACTTAGTTATGATTAATTGTTGTTGAAAATTCTAATTTTCTAATTGTAAAGTGATTATAAATGTTTTATCAAGCATGCAATATACATTTTCGAAAACAGTATTAAAAGAAACGAACATAAAAAAAAATTCACTTACTTTTGGGTACACATTTCCATACCGCCTTTTTGGCTCCATTGTTGATGCATTCATTATTTCTAACGTCCGAGGGTACCCACCTACAGAAGATTATTTTTGTAATCAATTTTTTTTGCTATTAATTATAATTAATGGATTCGTCAACTGATCTCTTTCTCAAAGTTGGACTTGCCTAGTCGGACTACTTGACCTAAATAGACGTACTCGTCTACAACTTCGAGAATTGAGCTCCCAATCGGTAATCGGGGTAGGCACATCATGAACATTCGACAGGACCATGCTAGATGCAGGCCGCTTTTGACAGGTCCGTCTGGAAATCTTAGGGAGAGGCCTATGTTCAGCAGTGGACGTCATGTGGCCGATGATGACGATGATGAATTATAATTACTTATCATCCTACTTCCTACTATAATCTATACATATAAATAAAATTGGAGTGTCTGTTTGTAATATTGAAATAACCGTTTTTTACTACATGTATATGAGTACATATACGGTACATGCACCAAAATAACATTTTTTACAATTTTTGTCTGTCTGTCTGTCTTTCTGTCTGTCTGTTTGTTCCGGCTAATCTTCGAAACGGCTGGAACGATTTTGACGGGACTTTTATTGGCAGGTAGCTGATGCAATAAGGAGTAACTTAGGCTACGTTTTATCCCGAGAAAATATAAAGCGGGACTTTTCTCCCAGAAAAACTTTTTAACGCGGGCGGAGCCGCGGGAAACAGCTAGTAATATTATAAAGGCGAAAGTTTGTAAGAATGTATGGATGTATGGATGTCTGGATGTTTGTTCCTCTTTCACGCAAAAACTACTGAACGGATTTCGATAAAATTTAGCACACGGGTAGATCATATCCTGCATTAACACATAGGCTACTTTTTATCCCGGGAAAATATAAACCGGGACTTTTATCCCGGAAAATCTTTTTAATGCGGGCGGAGCCGCGGGCAATAGCTATTTAAAATATAGCTTAGCTATAGATTCTTTTGAAGTGAGATGTCCTACTTCTTATAGTGATGAGCGCAGTGCAGTGCTATTCCTCGTTTTCTTTGTCTTGCCTCCGGTCCTCAGAAGAAACCTGCTCGTATTTTATCTTGTTTTTTAAATAAACATTTTTTAGCATCTTACTTGTGAGTTCCAGATACTACGTAGAACTGTTTGGCATCTTCTATGCAAGCAGCTGATGTCAAGATGTAGCGTTCATGAATGATGACTCCTCCACATAACCAGTTAGGGTCTAAATGTGGATCGGAGGATGATGCTGGTCTTAGATAAACCTGAAAGAAAGTTAATCATATCTTTTAGCAAAGAATGAGATAGAGTGAAAAACAAAATGATAGAAAAAATACAAAGATATTAGATAAACTATTAAATAAAAAAATTAAATGTAAGATGCTGTAACATAACAAATCTAAAACAATATGAAAGTAGGACAATTAATATAACAGTTTTTTTATGGAATGTCTTTGTAAAGTTAATAACTTTTTTATCTTATACATCTGTCATATCGCTTATATTTATCTTCCTTTTGACGTGGTAAAAGTCGTATGTTATGTCCCATCATCACAGACTTACCATGTAAGGTCTGGTGTCACCTACTTCATGACCAGCGAGTATCCTTCTTGTTTGTCCTATAATTGTTTCATTGAGCAACTTGGAGTTACCAATAGGTCCTGCCAAATTAGTTTTAATTAATTTCTTACTATGACCCTTTTCAAGATAGTAACAGTTTTACAGTCCTATTTCAAATCAATTATAATAATATTATGAATACTCTTAAGAGGAATATTATTATTTTTGATACTCCTAAAAAAATCTTACCAGCATTTACTATAATTAAATTATAAATAATAAAAATGGCTAAAGGTATAAACATTGTTAACATAAAACGAAAACAAGGTCACATTTAGGAAATTCGTTGGAATTGATAAAATCTCACGAACCAGCAAAAAAAAAATACTAAATCTAGTGAAACATTGTGTTGCACGTAATCTCACGCTTGGACGCTCAGCTATTTTACGTTTAATGTTTGGAATCAATTAATTTTGTGAGAGCAATATGCAGAACATATGCTATGAGCCAGCTGATTCTCCGTTTTTGATATTTTTAGGAATCATCAATCAATCAGACTGGGATGGTTGTCGCTCACTTGCGGAGGCCTACGTTCAGCAATTTACAGCGACAGACTGTTAGGAATTTGCCTACTTAAATTTATGTTACTTAATATAATACTTTATTAATTATTGTGACAATCTTAATTAATAAGTAAGAAACTGATCATTTATAACGTAAGTAATGCCTATTACAAACTAGATGTCACTATATACAATCTCATATCCGATGTCCTGAATTATATTACAGTTTTACTATTCGGCAATAGATGGCAGCAGCGGTATGTAACCGGTAGAGCGACGTTATAGAGTACTATTTTATATTATGTGGTACTATTCTGTATTCGATAGGCTTACCCATCTACACTCCACATTATGAATGGACCTTTCTGATTGGGATTTAAAAAAAAATTATAAGATGCGACTCCTATCTACGGTGTCTTCTATGGTGAGCAAGATTTAGAAGGACCAAAGCCCACACGCCTCCGTTCCTTTCCGAGTCTTTATTCTTCTTCTTTTAGGCTGATAACGCCCTCACAATGCTATTGGTATAATGCTACATGAGAAAGGCAACGATAGTCCTACTAATATTATAAAGGCGAAAGTTTGTAAGAATGTCTGGATGTCTGGATGTTTGGATGTTTGGATGTTCGGATGTTCGGATGTATGGATGTAAGGATGTTTGTTCCTCTTTCACGCAAAAACTGCTGAACGGATTTCGATGAAATTTGGCACACGGGTAGATCATGTCCTGGATTAACACATAGGCTACTTTTTATCCCGGAAAAATATAAACCGGGACTTTTATCCCGGAAAACCTTTTAATTGCGGGCGGAGCCGCGGGCAATAGCTAGTTGAGAATAAAACAGATCGCCACAGACCACAGGTCAAGACGTAGGTCGCCATTTCGACCCTATTATGATATGCAAAAAATATAATCCAAACAAAGGTACATTAAGTACATAACGCACAGACTAATAGTCCTACTTCCTACTAATATTATAAAGGCGAAAGTTTGTAAGAATGTATGGATGTTTGGATGTATGGATGTTTGTTCCTCTTTCACGCAAAAACTACTGAACGGATTTCGATGAAATTTGGCATACGGGGAGATCATGTCCTGGATTAACACATAGGCTACTTTTTATCCCGGGAAAATATAAACCGGGACTTTTATCCCGGAAAAACTTTTTAATGCGGGCGGAGCCGCGGGCAAAAGCTAGTATTTTATAAAATCAAAACAGTTGTACAGTCAGCCACATAGCAAACAAATTAAAAATTTCACATCTCCTATACGCGTTAAGTTTAATTGTTTTTTTCTTCGTGTGAAATGTATAGGTACCTAATATTTTATTATGGTGAATAGATTTTTTTGGTGGGAACGCAAATGTGTATAGGCGTTTTAAAGTTTTTTAATGTGTTCAGCTACGTATGTGTCTGACTCTACATTATTATTCCACATCACGAACTCTATCGCCAGCCTTCGTCGAGCAGGTGAGGCGGGGGCTACAAAACTGCGGCCTTGGCCTAATGCGTTTATCGCGCCGCCTCAAATGTTTGGATCATTCGCGAATAATTGTTTTAATTTCGATAGCGGGACCAAAATCCTCACATTATTCCTTGAAGCTCGGATATATTATTTAAAATGAAGAAAGAAAAATATTTTATTTTATAAATATTTGTAATAATGTGGACATGAATATAGGTAAGTGCACTTATTTACATTTAGGTAGGTAATTAATTTGTGTTCACTTTGTGATATAAATGTAGAGAAAACAACGATGATACGACACAAGTTGCGTAAAAACCTAAAATATACTTTAGACTGAACCAAAAATAAGATTTACTTTCTTCAAAGAATATTATTATTAGCGATAGACCTCATAAGAATATTATGTTGAAGAAAAAATTCGCACAATTTTATTCTGGGGTAAAATTTCAAGTCTGTCTTGAATCTATCTAAAAACTCAACTAGATATAGAAAATTTCATCCAGGATGATTTACGGCTTACGCTATAAATTTTTGAACGGGGATTTCGCGAGTTCAGAAAATTCAGGTTTCCTCCATGCCCTAAATCTGATTAACGATGATTAATGATTATTGATTAACGAGGATTTTTACAAAAGTTAATAATTAATATAAGACTGCCTCGGTGGTGTAGTTCTTTTACCGTACGACTGCAATGCTGAGGTCTCGGGTTCAATCCTCGGGTTTGGCAAAGTGATATTGGGTGTTTCTGCACAGTTACAATCCCGAGTCTGAAATTTGTGCCCGATATGGCGTCAGGCTTACTCCCTATCACATCATGGGACGGAATACGTACGGCGAAAAGTGGGTGCACTAGTTGCGCTTTTGCCTACCCCTTCGGGGTTAAAGGGCGTGAGTTTGTGCAATAATTAATGTTGTAAGGCTATGTTGATTTTAGTGCTACTATTACGACTGAAACTATCTCTATCAATGTATTGTCCACAAAACCGGCAATAGCTGGACTTCATCACAGCAATAGGGTAAAAAAAATGTACTGATTTAAAATCTATTTAATATACTAACATTATAAAGCTAAAGAATTTGCTTGTTTGATTCTTTGTTTGTTTGGTTGAACGCGCTAATCTTAGGACGCGTTGAAATTGAACCGATTTTGAAAATTCTTTCACTAATAGGAAGCTACTTTACTCATGAGTGCTATAGGCTACTTTTTATTCCGGGAATATATTTTTGTCCCGGAAAAACTTTTTCACGCGGGCGGAGCCGCGAGCACTACTAGTCTAAAATAAATTAGTACAAATTACGGGAATAGATCTATATGAAAATAAAAGAGTATAATGCTTCTTTTTATATTTTTTCAATCTATACTAATATTATAAAGCTGAAGAGTTTGTTTGTTTGTTTGAACGCGCTAATCTCAGGAACTACTGGTTCGAATTGAAAAATTCTTTTTGTGTTGAATAGACCATTTATCGAGGAAGGCTTTAGGTTATATAACATCACGATGCAACTATTAGGAGCGAAGAAATAATGGAAGCGGGCTTTTGCCCACGGGCGAAGCCGTGGGCAAAAGCTAGTATATCTATAAAACTTTATGCAAATAAATGAATTTTCCGCGTCAACAAATCGACGGTCCCACAGAACAAAGTCGTATATGCAAAATGGAGCTTTTCAGTAGAGCGCTTTGAAAGTCTAAGTTAATTGTGAAAATCACAAGTTATACATGAACGAAATATTATATTCTATAGGGTTCAGTAACAACTTTGAACCTAATGTGTGAAAATAGCACTAATTCGCACATGAATACAAACTTATGACTTTCAAAGCGCTCTACTGAAAAGCTAACATTTTGCATATACGACTTTGTTCTATGGGACCGTCGAAATATTCATTAGTAAGCAATATTTGTTGCAACAATTCTGAATTCTTATTAAACTTTATACGATGGAATCAAAAGGGCAAGTCACGACTTAAAAGCAAAATAAATATTACAACAAAAGTCCATTTACGTTTCTCATCGGATACCGCCTGATAAACCATAGGTCATGGGTTCGTCACTTCTATGCAACTACATAGGCTACCCACAGGAATATTTAGAAAATAAAAATGCTTAGAAGATGTAAACAATTAATTTTCCAGATTTTTTCGGAGAAGCGTAATGTAATATGCTTTACTATTGGGTTAATTTAAATGACATTAAACTAGAGCATAGCATTTATTTCTCAATCATTTCAATTTCAAACGAATACGATTCAATTACAAAACGACATCAATGTAAGTACTATGAAGATAAACCGCAAAACTGTAGAAACATTTTTTTAACTCGTCACCAAAATGACAAAAGCGTGCAACTCAAATATTAATTAATTACAAACCAATACGAACACAATAGCTCCCGACTATTACAATAAAAGCAGTCATTATCCATACATCTTTTATCGTGCAAGGCCATAATCTAACACCCTTTACCACTCCGAATGTCAGAATCAATACCATAAAGTAACTATCTTCAGCGATACATTATCCCTACTTATCTATGGCCATAACATGGAACCGGGGATCTATTTTATTATAAAGTGCATTGTCTACTCTGTTAGAGGCTGGTCGACCACCAAACGTAAATAATTTAACTGTCTTAAAAGATTCAAAAATAGTTTCCTAACATTGCCCCCCTTAATATGTACACCATTTGTCAGGCCATAACTGGATTTAAATGACGCGTTACAAGATACAGGGCCACGCCTTCTGACAGACATGTATCCGTCTCTTTCTAGCACGTCATAACTCCTCTTGTAAGCAGTTTGTCGGTCCTTGTTCAACAAAAGATGTTTACGTCGTTACAAGGTTGCTTGGAGCATGCTATGATTCTCAATGTGCTTTTCAAATTTCATGTCTATCTACTTTAGCTTAAAGTAAAAGTTGCTTTGATGATCGTTTCGCGGGGGTTCGACTGAAACGAGATGCCAAGAAAGGGATGGCATGTATCCTTCTGTTTAACTTAGTGAGTTCAAACGAGTTTTTATGTTTGGAAATCGTATTAAGCTTTTGTTGGAAACTGTTCCACTCAACGGGCATAGTTGAGGCGTTTGTGCGGTCAAACTATCGCGTTCGTCCGTAAAGTGGGGATACTGGTGATTGGCCCGTTTTGGCCCATATTGTGTGTAAAGATTCGGTAGCGCGCGGTCGAGCGTGGCACGCGAGCGGAACCATCAACTACGGACTCACGTTCGATATTAATTTCTTATTAGAAGTTAATTATTTCTAAGTGTGAGAAAATGTTAAGCGGTCATTTGCTTCGGTGAAGATATTCTCCAGTGTTAGTGTCTTAAAGATAGAAAAAATGTCATCAGTGCATTCTGATGATGATCAGGAGGAGATCAACGTGGACTCCGACAGCCGGCTATCGGGCCAATGTGACAGAAGCATCGCTTCTGAAGATCGGGACTCGGAACACAGCTACCACGACAGATACCACGACTCCCCCAATGCGCACCTGACTGACACCCAGCAGAGAGTCAATCTGCCCTTTAGTATATCTCGGCTATTAGGTAAACAGTTCGAGGATATAGACAAGCGTCGACATTCAGGCGAAAGTGACGATAGAAGTGACCTGGACACTGAATCAGAGAGTGCTAAAGATGATGCTAAAGACAGTTCTAGTTTACCATTAAATTTCTCTCACACTTCTGGTCTTTACCCTAATTCTGGATTATTGTTGAGGCCTGGTTTGGGCTTGGGGGCTGGGTATGGATTCACCAATAACCCCGGAGTGGTTAGAGTCCCGGCCCACAGAGCTTTAGGAGCGCTGGGCGCGTGGGGAGTAGCTCTTGACCCCATGAGACAAGCAGCGGCAGCCGCTTTTGCACATCAAGTTGTTAAGGACAGACTGAATGGTAAGATGTTTTCTCAATATTTTAGTGGAATGAAAGTCAATAATTATTAACGAATAATTTAATTGGTCCATAAATAAAAATTTGCAATGCAATGCAATCAGCCCTGTATTATATACTGCCCACTGCTGAGCACGGGCCTCCTCTACTACTGAGACGGTTTAGGCCTTAGTCCACCACGCTGGCCTAGTGCGGGTTGGCAGACTTCACATACCTTCGAAATTCTTGTAAAGAACTTCTTAGGTATGCAGGTTTCCTCACGATGTTTTCCTTCACCGTTAAAGCGAACGATAATTGATAAACAATACACACGTAACTTCGACAAGTCAGAGGTATGTGCCTTGGGTTTTGAACCTCCAGACATTGTCTCGGTAGACCGTTCCATTCCCAACTAGGCTATCGTCCACTTAATAAATAAATAAAATAAAAATTTACTGATGTGTGATTTTAAAATGTGATAATACGAAAGCATATAATAATGTCATATCAATTTAAAATACCTGCTAACAGCCCGTTTAATCAGGCATTTATTTAGCTTTAGCATATACATATATGCAGAAATACGATAAATATATTTATTAATTCTAATAAACTAATGTTACAACGATTTAGCTAGTTTGCAAAACTTGTCCGATAACATATGTTAACAACTGATGTTATCTAAGTCTTAAGTGTATTCGGCTAATTAAAAGTATAATTTTTTAGAATGCTTATTAGCTTTTTATTTATTTTCAAAACTTGTTCGAAACACCTATCTAGAATATAATACAAATTAATTTATTTAGTGTGCATATATCATTCTCTATTATTATTTTCTTAAAGTGGAATAATGGTTAAAAATCTGTGAATTTTGCAACGTTGTATTTGTACCATACTTTACGTTGGTTTGTTCCTTTGTATTTTCACCTTGCTCGCGGCTTCGCCCGCGTGAAATGGTTTTCCCGGGATAAAAGTCCCGTTGTATATTATCCCTAGAGGAATAGTCTAAAAAAGCTCAAATCCTTCCCAGGGTGTCAAACTATCTCCATACTTACCAAATTTTATCGAAATCCGGTAGTTTTTGAGTAAATCGGGTACAGAGGCGGCGGGCGATTTTGTGTTATATATACCTACTATGTAAAGCTGAGATTTAGTAGAACGCGGCAGACGGCAGACGGCAACGTCAAACGGCCACAGCATGTGCATTTACCGCGCATCATTTGCCGTCGTGTGCGGAATCGGTCTTATACAATTTAATACTGCATAGTAGTGCCGTCTGCCGTCGCGGCATATGCCGTCTGCCATTGCCGTCTGCCGTCTGCCGCTTCCTGCGGAATCACAGCTTAAGCATACCTACTTATCCGAGGAATGAACTTGTATTTACTATTAAGTACTTGTTACAACCTATAATTATTTTTTATCTGAATTATTATTATAAATCTTTGGTATCGTAATTTTACGTATTTAAAAGGTAAAAATTTTTGGCTGCCTCGGTGGCGTAGTTGTATTACGGCAAGACTGCAATGCTGAGGTCTCGGGTTCGATCCCCGGGTCGGGCAAAGTGATACTGGGTTTTATTACTCAAGTATCAGCCCGGAGTCTGGAGTTTGTGCCCGATATGGCGGTAGGCTCGCCCCCTATCACATTAACGCTTGCCGCACACGTTCGGTTTCCTTTTTAGGTTTCCTGATCAGGAATTCAGCTTCGGAACTCAGATTCGGAATTCCGAGTGACTAGCGCAAACGTCCGGTTTTTTGTACCAACACGTTCGTTTTCCTAATTAGGTTTCCTGATCAGGAATTCAGATTCAGGAACGTGTGCGCGTTGTTGAACATTTTGTATGTAAGCGGAGCATTCAGGTTTCCGAATGTGAATTCCTGATCAGGAAACCTAATCAGGAAACCGAACGTGTGCGGCAAGCGTAAGGGACAGAATACGCGCGGCGAAAAGTGGGTGCACTAGTTGCACCTCTGCCTACCCCTTCGGGGATAACGGGCGTGAGTGTGTGTGTGTGAGAGAGAGAGAGAAAGATAAAATTACAAACATCTTTACATACTACATAATATCGTCGAGGATAGTGCAATACCGCGTAAGTGATAAAAAAAGTTCAATTGAGATTGATCCTTACAACACTAAACACAAAACATTTTTTAATCACTTACGCGGTATTGCACTATCCCCGACGATATCATAAATTTTTTGAATTAAACCTTCATTGGGGTATCTCGTGCCAAACCCGCAAATTGAATTCAAAGTCTAATAACTTAAAAATATGCAATTATTTTTTGCAACATATTATAGAGTATATTTTATCAAAATCTCCCCACGTAATTTTTTTTTGGTTTAATTAGAAATGTAATAGACCATAGTACTACGCTATCGTATCGCGAGTCTATGTAACAGGAAGATATATTGTAAGAATATAACAGGTTGAGAATTGAGAGAGATCTAAGTGCAAGCAGACGAAGTTGTGGGCATTGCAAATGAGCTAATATTAAAGCAAAATATGTAAACTAGATAAACGTTTCATCACGTGGCTTGAGGAATGTGAATAGTTTGGACAACACAGCAAAGGTGGACCTTACTTGATCAATCAGAAGCAATACCTTAATATTCACGAGGGAGTTACTTAGGAAATTGGAAGAAAACTGGCTACATGTTGATAACTTTACAATGTTAACCAAGTAACCAGCATTTTCAACAAATCCTATATGAGAAATCAAATAACTCAAGCCTAAGATCATTAACATACCCTTGATCTCCATAAAAATCAATGTTTTGTTTGTAAAGTCAAATAAATAAGCATCGCATTTTTAACTGTTGCCAAAAATATAGTGAACGACTTTTGTCGATAGTTAAATAAGTAGGTATTTATCTGTTTTAGGGTTTTCGTTCTTGATTTAACCCCTTAATTACGTGTAAAACAAGAAAATAATAGTTTTCGATTAAAATTGTGATTCAAATTTAGTTTACGCAAAGTTATGCAAATATTTTTTGTCAATTACAGCACTGCTTGAAATGTTCTCGATCCCTGGCTTGAACGGTTTCCCATCCCTAACAATTAGGTGTTGCGTGCGATGACACACGAGAAACTATTTCGTTTTTTGACCTCACCCCACGAAGTGAGATTGCAGGCGCCTCGCCCGCTATAATTTGTCGCCGGCCGCTCAACAAGATCTTTTTTGTTTCTCGTTGTGACACAAAATTGGTTTTGTAAAAAAATACGGTTTGTTTGGATTAACTTTTTCCAGCGAGTTTCGATTGCCTTTGATTGCACGCTACTTTCGAACAAAATGCTTTTTGTGTAATTAGCTTGAAGAAAAGATTATGCAGTCTATTGACAATTATTAAACTTTGAACATAAGTAGTTTTTTTCATTTGAAAAATCTATCCATCTAATATTATATAGTCTATGTAGGTATATCTAATATTATATAATCTATAGGTGTGGTAGTTATTTATTTTCCTCCCGAATTTGCATTTATCACAATCTATACTAATATTATAAAGCTGAAGAGTTTGTTTGTGTGGTTGAACACGCTAATCTCAGGAACAACTCAACAGATTTTGAAAATTCTTTCACTACTATGAATCCATATTACTCCCAAGTGTATAGGATATACTTTTATCCCGGAAACACTTTTTCACGCGGGCAGGGCCGCGTGCAATACTAGGAAAGAATAAAATTGATAGAATAAATCTACTATTTCAAAATATTTGATTTAAGCCTAAGTACGACTGTAGTTATATAAGTGACTAATAATAATTAATTAAATGTGTCTCGACTTATCATAAGTGCAACTATGTTCGCCTACGTGATGAATAAAGTATTTTATTTTATTTTACAAAAGCATTAAACTTGTAAAAAAGTGATAATTTGTGTCTTCCGGAGCGGCGCGTGTAAACAGCAGGACATCTTAGTTTTTGCGACCACCGGTGTGGAATAGTGGATGTGCCTTTCTACTGTGTAATTGAGACAATAGCTGTCTATCGGTCGGAAGTCGGTACAAAAAATTATAGGCGCCACTAATTTGTATTCCTGACTATTAACGTCATAACAAAAAAAAAAAAACTGACTTTTAACTATTTGTACACCGTACTAACGCTACTGGCGTTGTGCAACTGGAATAATTATGTATTTGTTTTATATCCTCTGTAAAATGGGGTATCTATTATTGCAAAGCTTCCTATATTTTAGTAAACCAATAGGTATATTTAGGATCACATACTATTTATTGAAAAAAAATATGACACCCAAAAAAATTAAGATTCTTTTTTTTGGGATATCCGCAAATATTGTCTTGAGTCTTGACTATTTCCTTGTTTTTTCAAAAAAGGCGTATCTGACATGTTTTTTGCGAAATCTATAAAGGATCAACTAAGAACCCGAGACCCGCCGCGTGTGATCTCCGTCGCCGGGCAAGGAAGAGGCCCGCTCTGTAATTGACAAACCACAATATCCTACGGACGTGTGCCGGAAATATTTGAGGAATGACAATACAATACTCATCGAAGATTTGCAGTTTTTTAAATAGACAAAAAATATATTTTTCAGGGATAGGTTAATTGCCCTTCAATGGAATATTAAAATTGTAATACGTCGTATAGTAAGATGAGCTGGATATTTATTTCAGAACCCTTAAAAAGTACCCGCTTAGTTGTACATATTACATGGCAGATTATTGGTTAAAAAAATGATCACAAATAAAAATATAAAACTTCTGAGTTGGATGGGTATAGACTCTAGATACCTTGCCAGGTTTGCAGCAATTATGATTAAGCATACCTTAATTACTTAAGTTTTTTTTATTAATTATACAAGGTCATTTTGACATTGCGTTAATAAATGAAACCACATATTCGTCTATATCTCTGCTAACGTCGTGCTAAAAATCATCCATGAATAACGAATACTTTCGCCAAAAATCCCTGTTGTATGTAAAAATGACCCTGTATAACACCAACCAAACGCAAATTAGTCCAAAACCCGAGTTTATCTCAGGATTTGCACTTAAAACCAATTTTAACTAGAATTGCGCAGGTCATCAGCCGTTCACAAAATAAAATGGCTGTACAAAAGTATTAACAAGCGACAGTTACCAATCGATACGCGGTACAGACCGCAAGTGCTTCTAATGACCGTCGCAGTTTCCGCCTTCAGCTCATTATGAGACCGCAAATCTTAAAGCCGGTATTTTACCTCTATTACTATAAGTTTATTGGTCACTGATTTGGAAATTTTATTGTCTTAGTTGAAGTGTGAAGACTTTGAAAATAGTTTGGTTATTGTGAATAGTGTTTTTCTGAATAGAATGAAATGACAAATACGCGATATCTAGGTATATATGTATATTAATACTTGAAGCATTATCTTTATACCCTTTTTCGCACATTGCGCACACGGAGAAATATGAGATTTCGAATATTTAAAGTCGATATAAGGAAGGAGAACGGAAAAATAAAACTTATTACAAACATATAAAATTCGACGGTCGAATTTCAATCACTGGATGACCATTAGTAGGTATTAATCGCAAATCTTTTTTAATGATCAAATTAGGGGCATTACCAAATTTCTCCTTAAGACGAGTTATTTCCAATATTAAAATACCATTTTCTTTAGGCGGCTTATGAGCCGCTTTATTTTTTCAGGGTTTATTTGATGTCTTTTAAATTTAACTAAGTTACACTGTCCCAATTCTCAAATACTTCAATCTGCGACGTGTCGAAATATCATAAAAACTGTACTAAAAATCATTCCCAGTGAATCGTTCACAATCGGTTTAATAATGTAATTCAGTGTAATTACGATGGCTGCCATGTTCTATTGTCTCAGCGGGTTGAATACTCGATATTGATTCTTCCGCCTTTTGATTAATAGTGGTGTTTATCTAAAACGCAAGGTTCACTATCCGATTACACCTTCCGATTTGTCGGTTGTATAAACTAATACTAACCGGCTTCCGATATAATCTATGCATGCGACCTGCATGACGACCGATGTTTTCGATACCCAGTACACTATCCGATGTGAATACGACACTTGTGTCACTTGTCAAATCGGATAGTTGATAACAGGCATTACACGGTTTGTGTAGTGGGCTGATAATGGGATGTTTATTCATGTTTAGTTTAACATGTAGTTAGTGCCTAATATCTGTGTACAATTTAATAAATTGACGGATAATAACATATACCATACCGGCCCTGTATTATATACTGCCCACTGCTGAGCACGGGCCTCCTCTACAACTGAGAGGGTTTAGGTCTTAGTGCACCACGCTGGCCTAGTGCGGGTTGGCAGACTTCATATACCTTCGATATTCAGAGAACTTCTCAGGTATGCAGGTTTCCTGACTATGTTTTCCTTCACCGTTAAAGGGAGCGATAATTCACATATATGTTTTTTTGAACAGTCAGAGGTGTGTGCCCTTGGGTTTTGAACCTGCGGAAATTTGTCTCGGCTGTCCGTTTCGCTCCCAACTAAGCTATCGCCGCTTTTATAACATATACCAATCATATATCACTTCAATAAACCTCTTCTTTTGGCTGGTAACTCGAATAGCACAAATGTTATAACTTTTTCGATTACCATTTCTCGCTTTTACTGTTTTTTTAACCCAAATGTCTGCATATTATTTTCCTTTCAATAGACCTTAATCAACATAATATTCGTATTTTTTCTAATGACTTCTTATATTTATGCGAATGTTAGACATTGAAATAAAACTGTTTTGCGTATTTTATCGAGGTTTTTTTAATTTATATTTTCTCTCGGCGTTTCGAAGGCTTTGCAGAACTTCGTGGTGTCGGGGCGGACTGAGATGTTGGTGGTCCAAAAAGTTAATGTTACAATAATATCTACCTTCATTTTTTAATTATACAATTAACTTTTCGGAACACCTACACCTCAGTCCGCCCCGTGACCACGAAGTGCTGCAAAGCCTTCGAAACGTCGGGACAAAATATAAATTAAAAAAACCGCAATAAAATCCGCAAACTAGTTTTCTTTCTATTCGTATTTTTATTACAAAAAAATAAAAAGTCTAAATACAGAAAAATAACCGCATTCAACGTTAAATGATAACAGCTGGTTTGGGAGCATCGATTAGACTGTTGCTTTTGTATGTTGTTGACTTTTACATAAATGTATGTGACGAGTAGTATTGAGTTAAAAGTTCTGAAACAGGCCTTAAGACGAAGAAAAAATGTTATGTAGGTACCAACACATTGATAAAATTCACAACTATCATGCAAAGAATAATATACGGACTTATTTTATTTCATTATCTAACATTTAACAATGAAAATCAGACCCATCAAGGCAGTAGAGCCGGGCAAACCATGGAAGTTGTAATACTACATGTATTTCATTTTATTAAACAAACAATCTTCATTAGCATGATATCTTCATTACTCTTTCATCTCCGCCGGACTCTGATTAATAGCTGGTAATTGGTATTTTACAATGCTATTTATAACGTTATTTTTGTTAATAAACGCATGATGGCATTTTAAACGTTTCCACACTAGTTTTGGGAGCGTAAAAAGTGTTTTATTACTTTTTTTTCGTTGTAAAATGTTAATAACTATTAACTGCTAACTGGTTTTTTGGTAGCGGCTAACTTACACGATTCTCGCGCGTGTAACGGCCGGATAGTTATTGTATTTTATATTTTTTAAATGACTCTGTGTAAATTAGGTTGTTTTAATTATATATTTTGAATTCTATTTCGGCACGTATTGATCTTGTGACGTCTTGAATAAATATTTGAAATGGCGATATGCCGTTGTAAAATTCTGTTTATTATTAATTAATATTTGATCAACACTGATCCCTCAAAAACATAAATGTGAAACTTGGAAACCAAGTCCAATATTAAGAATATGTGTGCTTGGCGACTTCACCGACAAAAGAATTGAAATCTAAATGGTTGCCAAGCCCTGTAGACAATCCAGAAATTTATTTATAAGAACACACTCCATTCTTAAATAAATTTACACCAATATTTCTTTCTTTTACTGCTACGACAATGTATGGTTTTTAAAAATATAACTTCTTAAGTTTGAACAGTCGAATTATTTACACAAAGCAGATAACTTAGTATAAATTTAAGCTCAAGATTTGACTTGGCTAGTCTCCACTTACAATTTTATTATATTTGGCTAATAAACTTATCTTCTAATGTTACTGTTTTTATATTGTAATGTCAACATATCCTACTCTTCTAAAAATGTTTTCTGATAAAACTAGCCAATTATAAAGAACATAGTGCAGTTTTCAGTGTAATATTGATTATTCAATGACTATTAAAAGACTTATTTGTTTTATATTTCTAATTGTTTTTCTAATTACTTACTTTAACCTAATTATTTGAGTATACGATCAAGGCGCGTTATAAACATGATAAATAATGTAAATATTGATAACACGTATAATGTGAAAGTATTCCGTGTTACGATCCGATTATTCCTTTAAAATATTTTACATCTCAACTAAAATACCTTTTACAAGGCGATACGACATAAAATGATCGAAATTCATGTCAAGAGACATCATCAACTTTATTCCTTTCCCGCCGGCCTTAAATTTTCTCAGCTCCGATGCCGCGAAGTAGCACAAAATCATCGATACACTAAAACACACGTGTAATATCCTTCCCCCGAAGCCTCTTCGCCCCATTTCCCCGGGGGAGGTTGGGGTATCGTTATGAAAATTTGACGTCTACCGATATGCGTTGATATTAGACGGGGAGATGGGTACAGATAAAATACACAAAAATAGACTTTTGAAAATGTTTAGGGACTTTACAACATTAAAAAGGAGTAACTAGATTTCATCCTTAAAATATATCTAGTATAGTAGTATCCCGGAGTCTGGAATTTGTGCCCGATATGGCAATAGGCTCGCCCCCTATCACATCATGGGACGGAATATGCACGGCGAAAAGAGGATGCACTAGTTGCACCTCCGCCTACCCCTTTGGGGACAAAAGGCGTGTATGTGTGTGTGTGGTGTGTGTGTAATATATGTAGTTGCTAAACCAAACAAATCATCAGTAGGACTTAACATTATTGAAATAGGAGTAAATAGATTTCTTTCTTAAATATAACTATTTTTTATTGTATTGAATGACGAGACGAGCATGTCGTTTGCCTGATGGTAAGCGGTACGACCACCCATAAATAGTAGCAACACGATGAGAACAGCACCTTGAGATACAAAGTACTGTGTGGCATTCCACTGCGCTCGTCATCCTGAGACGTAACATGTACACTAATTTCGAAAACGAAACAACACAAAGCATCATCAGTTTCTCAAATCGATTTGTTGCCAACCATCATTTCGTTTGATCGCTTGTAATACAGAATTAATTGACATTGAACTATGCCCACTAATTTACAACATCAGCAATAAAACTTTGCAGTTTGAGCGCTATAAAATTCTATTTCCTTTTCTACTAGTACATTCATTACCTTTTTATATGTCCACAATGTAGTAGGTTCCTATTAGGTCCGTATTATTTTGGCGCTCCAAAACCTTATAATATTGTGAGTAAATAAAAATTAAACATAAAATGCTTTCCATTATTTTTCTTGCACTTAAAATTTATTATGTACTAGGTATGTCACAATAATTACTTCTAAGTTGACATTTGAAGCAAAACAATAACTTCCTTCTTATTCCGGTAGTAAATAAGTCCTAGCTCTCAAACTAATCATGATGGCAATTTGGACATTACTGTAGGTACTGTGCAAGAAGTTTATAATATAACTAAATTAAATTATAAATTTTTATATGGGTATAAAATTCTTGGTACTGTGCACAAAATTATATTCCATTATTTTCCTTTGCACTGGTAAAAGTTGTTAAGACAAAATATTTCATGTTTGTAAGTCCGTTTTTATTCTAAAAAGAATTTAAAACATATGAAAACTATGTGTAACATAGTGAGACACAAAAATTTGTATGTATTGTATATTTTGCCAAGTTATACAAAAAGGCATTGGGCTTTAGACTAAATATTTTATGCTTACCGCCGATAACAGCATAAGCTCATTTAGTAGAGTTCATCTGAGGTCTACCAAAACTGTGTCTATTTCCGCCAGCAAGCAGCAGTAGGTATTTATATTTATGTTTGAAGGATATTACGACCAATATAATTAAATGGCATTAAAGACACAAAAAGTTCCTATATTAAAAAATATTTTCTTCAACATCAGGCCGTATATTATAATCCAACCACGGTGTTTACAAGTAATAAATAAAAATAGTTGAATTAAATGATTACGTTAAATGAGTCGTATTATAATTGTGCCCGTTTATGGGGCTTGATTACGTCCAAATTAAAATTATTGCTTAATTATTTAATGTTGACGGTGTTCGTTGGAAGCTTTTACCTCTGTAATGCGTATTATGGATGTAAGGAACCGTTTAATGGTAATTTGTTTTAATTCAATTGCTTTATGTCACGTTTTGTTCTTAGAAAGCTTAGATTTACAAAATACTTATGATAAACAAGCTCTTTTTACTTTCCATTTATATATTTTTTTAAATTCTTAAAGCAATCTCTCGTGTCGGTGAAATGATAATTCATTGAGTCATAAATAAAGCAATGATAAAATATTGTTTTCTTATTCGGCCAACTAGTTTGGTGATGTCGTTAAAATATTCCCTCCAAGTCGTCCTACGGCGTCAAGATTTTTTTTGGTGTCGTTCCATAGGCAATAATCATTTGATATAAGGTGAAGCAATTATTTCTATTTCTGCCAAGATAAAACTCGATAGTGACAATCATAATGCTATTTAGCATATTAAATAAACATTGAGTAAAGAACAATTTGTTCGATGTCCTTTTGCTTTTCTGCGTATCATATTATATTTCAGTCAGGAGTGTCAATATTCTATGGATGTTGAATCTAATTTTATTTACTCTACTGCAGGACATTCAAGTGAGTTTTAAATAAAAATGCCTTATAAATAAGTCAGTGTTCCAACAATATCAAGAGTTTTTCGAAATACCAATAAAAAGTCATTCCCCGTCCGTATAGATTATTCTAAAACATCCATACATTTTTGCATAAAATACACCAATATTCATAACTTAAGCATATACAGTATATTTTATCGGCAATCCATAAAGTGAGAGGATATAAAAGCACCCATATTTCAAATGTGAAAATATACAGCGCGCTGCTCTCGTGATGGGGACATGTTGCTAAAATATTATATTGCCGTTTATATGTTTCTGTGAAAGATTACTTTTCGTGTTCACTGGTGTATTGAGGGTTAAGTTCGATTCTTTATGGTGTTATTAGGGTACTGTGTTCAAGGGGAATAGGTTCACTACATTCTGAGGATCTAGAAAATGCGATTAATATGGGAGGAAATTAAATTGCTTTATTCATCACATAGGTAATTAAATACATATGACAATGCAAAAAGAAAATAATTAAAAGGAAATCAACTAATATCATCGTCAAATACCTACTGGTATCTACTAGTAATCTTTTTAGTAAAATGTTTAGCGCAATCATTAAGTTACAAAGCAATCTTTAGATACGTGTACAACAAAGAATTCTAAGATTATATGAACAATGTTTGAGGGTTATAAAAACCGCGACCCGTGTCCGCAGGTTCAAAACCCAAGGGCACACACCTTTGACTTTTCTAAAAAATATGTGTGTATTCTTTGTGATTTATCGCTCGCTTTAACGGTGAAGGAAATCATAGTGAGGAAACCTGCATACCTGAGAAGTTCTCTAAATTTTGAAGGATTGTGAAGTCTGCCAACTTGTACTAGGCCAGCGTGGTGGACTAAGGCCTAAAGCCCTCTCAGCTGTAGAGGTGGCCCGTGCTTAGCAGTGGGCAGTATATAATACAGGGCTGGTATGGTATGGTATGTTATTAATGAATAACCTAATCAGTCTAAATGTAAATGTTATCCCTTACAAGGCTCTTCACCTACAGCTGTAGGTATAATATTATTACAAGAACACACCAACCAGCAAAAATAACCCTCGGATAGCTTAAACATTCAGAATTGAATCCCACAGTCCGACTTTAATTTAGCATAAAACAAGGGGCAAATATCGCGAGATTATCCACAATTAGGCCCGCGTTGGCCGCAGTGGGTTGCCGATGACAACGAACGGACAAAATTTTAATGAGTCAAATGAGCGAGCGTGCGGGTAATGAGCCACTGCATGTCATTTTGTATGGTCACACAAGAATTTTTACCTCTAAATGTGTGTTTAAATTGTTTTTTGTGTTTAACTGAAATATGGGCTAAGTCGTTTGAAATTTAGAAACAATTAAGAAGGTGGTTAATAAGTTGCTTTAATAATGGCAAGGTATAGTCATAAATTATGTATGGACAAATTTGTTTAAGCACAGGTGTAATTTATAAACATGCAAAAACGCGTAGAGTGATAGAATACTATAAAGCAGAGAATATAATGAATATACCTAACTGTCGCACTACGCATAATAAAGCCAGTTTCACCGTTTCCTGATAAAGTTCTAGATAACAATCTGACATATAACGCTATGTAATAAACAAATTTGACACATTACTAAGCATCTTTTTTGCTAGATATTTTCTTTGAAAACCTCTGTAACCAAAAGTTGTAGTTTATATGGCGGATAAGTTATGAATAGGCTACCAGAGACTTTATCAGCATGTGGTGAAATGGCCTTAAATCTCGAGATTTTAGGTAAATATTTGGAATTACCAAAAAAAATGGTTGTGTAACGTTAAGAACATTTAAAAATATCATATTATAAAAATATGCAAAATTATATCAACATAATGTACCTTAGATAAATAAACTTTTATATTCAGTGTATAAAATATTGTATCACATCGTTATGTAGCTACTTCTTTTATATTTCTATTATGCTATTTATATTTCATTCACATGGATCAGAAACCACGTTATTACGCTTTATACGCATTTTATTGTTTCTTTTTTATTCCATTACAAATTACTACTTATGTAACAATAAGTACCGCTCTACACAATAACCATGATAACAATTTGGTTGTTGTGAAATTTTAAGTTGTTGATCTTTTATAACAATAGAAGAATATTAAATGACTTACGAAAGCAATTTAGGTACATTTTGCGATTTGAATTATTTGTGGCGAAATGCCATTGAGGTTCGTGAGAAATCTAATCACATTTTAGTTGCTAAACAGCAGATTATGATAGCAAATAGTAAAAAAATCGTTCAAAATTTTTAATATTTTTTGGTTATACGCTCAAATCGGGCTGTGCCTAAATTACATCAAACTTCACTTTTATTTACTGCTTTTGCCCGTGACTCCACCCGCGTTAAAAACTTTTCCCGGGATAAAAAGCAGCCTAGGTCCTTCCCAGGGTCTTAAACTATCTCCTTACTAAATTTCATTTTTGAAATAGATTCATTGGTTTGGTCGTTACGGCTCAAACGGCGAGATAAAACTAGTCCAAGATACAATTCCCGGTGTATGTTTTTCCGGGACGAAAGTTGCCTATGTCCTTATCTGGATCTCAAACTATTTCCATACTTATTTTATTGCGGTTCCACTCGCAAAAGACGATTTTCCGGGATTCAAGTCCCGTTTTATATTTTCCCGGGATAGAGAGTAGCCAATGTGTTAATCCAGGATATCTACCTAGAATAGCTACCCGTGTGCCAAATTTCATCGAAATCCGTTTATTAGTTTATGCGTGAAAGAGTAACAAACATCCATTCTTACAAACTTTCGCCTTTATAATATTAGTATGATTTTATTGATATTAGGACACAAAAAAAAAACAATTTAAAGAAACCCAAGTAATTTCCCAACAGAACTGTTACAATTTAACTACAACACAAACAGCAAAAGCAAAGCTAACCGTGTACATGAGCTGCAACAAGCAAGCAATATAAAAGCCTTTGTTCCACGGAACGAGTGCAATGTTGTTTCAAAATGCATCCTAAACCCGTAGCCCGATTGCATTCCGCTTTCAGCCGTTGAATATTCCATGAGTTCCGATTCCACGCCGTTTGGTATCTGGTAACTAGTGGGAATTGGTATCCGTTTGTTGCATGCAATATATATGGGATTTTGTCCGTTTGTTTTTTCGTGCCGCTCCACTGTCCGGCGCGTAATTGAAAAATGTTTACCTACTGCATAGTATTGATTATCCAGTTTTGTTTTATGATTGATAGGTATCGATTTTTTTTATAGAAATTGCAGTGTGCGCAGTTTTATAAATATTATTTGTTATTATGGATACTGGATGCATATAGGAAATATAATATTAATATTAGTAAAACAAGCTACACAGTGACAGATGGTTTGGTCCTGAATTACCTAGAGTGATAGTTTTATTAGATTCGCAACTATTAAATTTCTATTTTTATTAATTATGACATAAACGTAATAACCTACAAATCTGTTCATTGTAAGTATATTACAATGATATCATATTTCTTGTAAGTTATATGCTACGCATATAACTTACAAGCTATACATAGTTTCAATAAAAACCCTATTCTTAAAAACAATTGAAATATAAGCGCGTTCCTAAATCATAGAGCGCACAGTGGGCTAAAACTCAACAGGCGTGAACAAATGCCTCTATCTGAGTGATGGAGCGCGCAGCCGTAATCCCAGGTGACGTCTCAGCCCAATTAGGCGTCAGGCATCCGTCTTCCCTTCCCTACTTTTTCACCTCCCTCTTCCTTGAATTGGGAATGAAAATATGAGTGTGAATTTGTTTCGTTTAGGCGCATAACTGAACAATGGCTTTATGTTTTTTTAAACGTTTGACGGTCGATAATACGCTTTTACTGTAGTCAAAACATGTTATATGTGGCAGCAAATGCCATATAAATAAAAATTATATTTGGTATGGTGTTTCCATTATTATATCTGTATTTGTTCACGGTGCTTTTAGTAGAGCAACGGAAAATCTATAGCCCCACTAGGTACTACTACCAATTGGACCTTCTAAACGGTAAATAGAAATATAAATATTGGCAGGTCTCATATGTATGAGTCCGTCTGGGTGGGTACCATCGCAATGTCTATTTCTACCGCCAAGCAGCAGTGTGCATGCACTGTTGTGTTTCGGTTTGAAGGACATTGTAAACAGTGTAACTACTGAACATATCCAGACTTAACATCTATGTCTCAGGAAGACGAGCGCAGTGGAATGCCACACAGTACTTTGTATGTCAAGGTGCTGGATGGTGTTACTACTGTTTATGGGTGGTCGTATCGCTTATCATCAGACGATCGGCATACTCGTTTCTTCATTCAATGCAATAAAAAAATAGAATTTTCTAAATGTTTCATTTATGGACACAGCAATATATCTACAGATTGAAAACTTGTTACATAATCAAAATTTTACTTTAACCGAACCACTCAAATACACCTTTGTAATAAAATGATATAAATAAAGATTCACTTTGAGCAGGCAAAACCCCAAACTCACGGCGATAAGGGTTGCCCAGAGGGATAATATCATAAAGGGTTACCCCCGAGACTTAACCCTTCAATGTTAATTTGTTTGTTCATTTTTCTTAGCGTTTATCTTTCGCGTAATTAGTTTCCTCGTTTTAAAATTAAGTATATGATTTTTATGTTAATTAATTTACTTAAACTGGATTTTGAGGGATTTGGAATTTTATGACGGGAAACATTAACGAATATAAAATAATTTAGATTTACTTCTACCCGACAGTCATAATATTCAGCATTTGCATATTGGTCATCTCATTATTCTGTTAATGATACGTTTTAATCATCAGATAAAAATTATTCATGAATTAAGTTATAACCTGCTGACTAGAAAACTCAAACAATGATGAATCAATTGTATATGCTTACTAATGCACTTTTTTTATTAGTGTTGCATTTTATCTTATTAATTGTAATTTTTATTTGACGATAAAAATCAGTACTAAGAATTAATATCAAACTGTTCATAAAAGGTTCTAAATTCAAACAAAAAACATCCCTATTCTGCAAAAACGTTACACAAACCACATCGCCTGCGTAGAGCGCACTACGCGCCGGGCACATGAATCATACGGCTCTAACCAGATTATGGTCCGTGGAATCTCGTTACCGCACCCTTTTCCACCCTGATGCCGTGTGACACGTGTGCGTGAAATATACCACGCTAATCGGTTTTATACGTGTAGCCGAGTTTTAGTATCGTAAAATATTTAATACCATGAGAGCGTTGTAATTTTTTTATTACTATGTCAACTTGGTTATGGTAATTTAAGTAAATATCAGAATTTTCAGGTTTAAGTGTTTTTCGATGTGTCGATTTTGTCCGAAATATATTTAAATACATATTTTGATATTTATATCCTTTAGTTGCAATGTTGTCACTAGCATTGTGAAGCATTCAGCTAAGCATGGGATATATATTTTTATTTAAAAGTAATGCAGATTTTCCGAACATTTAAAGCCGTGAGGTGAATGAAAAAGTAATTAGCCGCTATATACTTAATTGAAATCAGCAGATGTTACGCTAAGTAATAAAATTAGTAAAAAAATATATTACTTATAATATGTAGCATAAAATATGCGCATTAAGTCTGAAAATAAAACCAAATTTATGTTATGTAACACCTTTTAAAATTTATAGTGACTATTACAGCGAAAAAGAATAGGTGTTGACAATATTTGTGGGAACGATAAAGTAACTAACATTTTAAACCATAGTTAAGTTACGTGTACCCGGCGCAATTGCTACATAATTTGCGGTCACGTGAAGCAGCCATTACGATTGTCGGGCGACCAATGGGAGCGCGCCATTTAATACGTTCTGTATTTGAAGAAAGAAAAAATGAAAAAAGAGATGGTAATTTAAATTTGGAATAGGGTAACAGGAACGACGTTACACCATTTTCTTATGTATCCCAACTGTATTAAATAATATTTGTGTATCTACAAGAAGGGGATCAAGAATCAAAACTAGGTTCGGGCAGCTCATAGTTTTCAGCGTTTCAGGCAATGTGCTTCGGAATGTACAACTATGTAGAGGGATTGCAAAGCACAAAGTAATTTAGGCATGCGATTATCAATAAACATAGTAAATGATCATGAACAACTTCATCTGTGTTATTACGTTCATTATAAAATATCGATTTGACATTGAATACAATATAGTTAACTACATGATCTCATCTCATGGATCATTTAACGCAAATCGATCTATTACGGACAACATTGGTCATTACCGAACGTTCCGCCAATCGCAGTGCTCCGTATAAACGAATGTAATTTATTGAGTTTCGAATTTTAAAAACGTGATTACAACCGCCATTTTGGATGTAATTTTGAAAATGTTTAATGCCGGCTTCCTTTTCGAGATATCTTGCGGTCAGAATCAGGTGGTCAGTTTAACTTTCCATGCAATTTCACATTATGGAAAAGTGATT
Organism: Lapara coniferarum; assembly: GCA_949316025.1. Lineage (NCBI taxonomy): Eukaryota > Metazoa > Arthropoda > Insecta > Lepidoptera > Sphingidae > Lapara > Lapara coniferarum. The sequence continues at coordinate 7,030,504 of OX438921.1, forward strand.
ATAGCTATATGAAGAAAATTGTAGTGAAGTGAGTTATTTTTAATGAGATTTTTATTTATTCATGAGTTTTTGTAATTTTCTATTGCTATGTATTCAATCATGATTTCAATTACTGAGATAAGATGTAAATGTACGTTGCTGTCGGAATTGCTTGCTTGATAGTTTCAACGTGGATTATGAGGATATTGAAGCGGAGCTATTATGAAGATTGTATCAGCTATATTATTTCTTTAATTAGTTTTTTTTAAGCATTAATACAGCTTCTGGAAAATTATATGATTCATTAAATTAACATGACTCTACATATATGAACACAATTGTGAAGTTCACATGAAGCTATCAACTCACAATTATAGACAATGGGCACAAGCGTTCACTAATTACATAAATTGACTGCCTCGGTGGCGTAGTGGTATTGCGTACGCATTACGAGTACGATTTGCACGCTGAGGTCCTGGGTTCGAATCCCGGGTCGAGCCAAAAAAATTGTGACTGGGTTTTTCCATCTTAAAATTTACTCAGTCGCAGCTCGGAGTCAGGAAGTTGGCGGTGTGATACCCCCGTGCCTCGGAAAGCACGTAAAGCCGTTGGTCCTGCGCCTGATCTCTCTCCGGTCATGTCGGATTGCCGTCTCACCGGACTATGAGAGTGAAGGAATAGCGAGTGCACCTGTGTATTGCGCACACACTTGTGCACTATAATATCTCCTGAGTACCTGGCTGATCTCCGTTGAGATTGGCCGCCGTGGCCGAAACTGGCTAGGAGGATTTTCATTTTTTTTTATTTTTTTTACATATATACGAATATAAGTGATGCCTGGTAGTTAGTTGAATTTGATTTTACCGACTGGTATATACAGTATGGACATTGGCAAAAAAAATTTAAAGTCCCTAGTAATGTTATTAAATTATAAAGTGATGATGGACACATACACAAACGCCTTTTATCCCCGAAGGCGTAGGCAGAGGCGCAACTAATGGACCCACGTTTTGCCATGCATATTCCCCGTCCCATGTTGTGATAGGAGACGAGCCTATCGCCATATCAACAAATTTTCCGGGCTGATACTGAATAGACTGCCTCGGTGGCGTAGTTGTATTACAGTACGACTGCAAAGCTGAGGTCTCGAGTTCGATCCCCGGGTCGGGCAAAGTGATATTGAGTTTTTCTATTCAGTATCAGTCCGGAGTCTGGAATTTGTGCCCGATATGGCGATAGGCTCGCCCCCTATCACATCATGGGACGGAATGTCGGCGAAAAGTGGGTGCACTAGTTGCGCCTCTGCCTACCCCTTCGGGGATAATAGGCGTGAGTGTATATGATACTGAATAGAAAAATCCAATATCACTTTGTCCGACCCGGGGATCGAATCCAAGACGTCAGCATAGACAAAAATAATGAACTAAGGAGGTATTTTACTCAAATATAGGGAAAGTAGACAGTAGAGTCCAAATGAAAGATAGTCATTACTTAAACATATCTGTCTTTCAGCATCATTTCCCATCACGAGGCGGATCGGGCATCCGTACCAGAACAGAACCCCGCCGAAGCGCAAGAAGCCACGGACGTCGTTCACGAGGTTACAGATAGCTGAGTTGGAGAAGAGGTTTCATAAGCAGAAGTATTTGGCGTCCGCGGAACGGGCGTCGCTCGCCAAGACATTGAAGATGACTGACGCGCAGGTCAAGACTTGGTTCCAGAATAGAAGGACTAAGTGGAGGTATGGATATTTTACTTACATGCATAACACGACGCTTTTTCCCCTTTTCAAGGATAGGCAGATGTGTTACTACACACACATTTCGCCAGCTATGTTATTTCCACAAAATAGGGTCGAGATCTGAGGATATTTAATTCACTTTTTGTATTGTTGTCGCTCGTCTGATGGTGACTCGGCCATAATATCGTTAGGCCACTAAGTCTAGTCCTAAACTCATACTTGAAATTAAATAGTCTATTAGTTCTTAATATGCCTATCAACATAATATAATTTAATTCCCGTTTGTCACCTAACACTTTTATGGAATTTAATTCTGAAATAAATTATGATCTTATTTTTATAAACCACTGTGCCCTTAGCATTGCTAAAGTCCTTGGGCGGCAACCTCTTACCAGGTGGATCGCTGAAAAGAAAAATATATGAAATTAATAAAAAACAATCTCGGTATCATTATGTCTGCATGTGTACCACCGCAATTTCTATTTGTACCGTCAAACAGCAATGTGCATGCATTGTATTTCGGTTTGAAGAACATTGTAGTCAGTGCAACTACTGGACATAATGAGATCTTATGTCTCAGGATGTCGAGCGCAGTGGAATGCCACACAGTACTTTGTAACTCAAAGTGCTGGATGGTGTTGCAACTTGTGGGGACAAGTGGCGAACGTCGAACACGCTACTTTTATCCCCACACTACTGTTTATCGGTGGTCGTATCGCTTAACATCAGGAGAACGGCAGCTCGTCTCGTCATTCAATGTAATAAAAAAAAGAAAAAAAATGTTTATAGTGGCTACAATTAGAGCTCACAAATATTAATATATACCGCTACGTGTCATTATACTCCTAGATATTAATTATACCTTATCTATGTTCTCTATCTAATATCAATACCTCATTATTAAATATTCATCATGACGGCCGTTCTGTACCATATACCACTCCATCATATAAAATATGAAACCCAACTTATTCGCATAAATGGAAAAGCAATGACCATCCTCGATTTTATAGTGTATTTAGAGTTTATCTGCCCTTAAAACACTTGTAATTATTTAAACCAAGGCGTCAACGTTCCCCGTTAGCTTGTATGTCGTCATTAAGATAACCCACAGCATAACCGACCAGACTAACTTGAGCTCTGGTTTAATAGATTTACAATAAACTTGTCAGTGAATAAGTAATGGCTTTCGCCCGAAGGACGTCAGCTTATGTTGTGTTTAAGCCAATGGTTAAGGATATTAGCATAGTAATAGTAGATATTTGTAATGATCTGCTTTGTTGTATTGTCTTCTAAATTCTATTTTTATTCATTATTCAGTCTATGAAATAATATTGAGAAATTAAATTTATCGTACTTCAAATCCTTTTTACCCGACTACGGCGAAGCCAGGAAGGGTAATGATTACATAATATACTATTACGGTAACATTTAAAAGAATTCATGCAAGTTATTACGAACTCTTGAAAGTACCTAATTACGCTCACTTAGAATATCGAAGGCAATTTAAAAGTACTTACATACGTGCATTATCTCTTTTAAAAATTAAGTCCTAAATAAATAATTTAATTTATTTACATATATATTATTTTTAATTACAATAATTTATAATTGTGACATATATGGTTACGAGTAGAACAGTAACAATCGTTTAATGCAATCATCAGCTCCATACACCATTGTTCTGTTGGTATATAATTTGATGTCCGCCTGGATAGCGACAACTGTGAACAAGTGTAGTAACCAGCGACTATATAACCCCTAGACTCCTAATAACAGACGATCGGCTTCGGGCAACACATCTGACAAATAGATCCAATGTAGCTGACCGTTCAAAATCTTCAAGTCAGTTGCGACCACAACTGTGAGCTGTAAATACTTCCGTGTTTGCGAATAAATAACTATTGTAATGGCCCCGTGCACAATAAAATGGTGTGGTATAAATAGCCATAATAAAAATTTTCTGAAAAATGGCATTACATTTCACAGGTAAGTCAATAACGACACATAATTACATTTTATTTAAAATTTTACGGAGTTCATCTTAGACTGGCCATTTAGGTGTTTACGCGCCATCTTGTTATATTTGCATCTCTTTCCGACGAAAGTACTTTTTACATTTTCTATTTCGTTTTGTTTTTTAACATGAAAAGTAAGTGATACACCAAAAGGATCTGTCGATAGTTCTATCGATAAAATTAAAAATAAGAGAAACTATCGCCCGAATACTCAACTAATCAATTTATCTGAGGCCTATTTAATTTTAACAGGCTTCTTATTTTAAATGGTTAGTTTATTAGTAATAGTTAATTCATTTTAAAAATGATTAGGATATATTTTTGACTAGCGGTATCAGAAATAAATGTTATTAGGATAATTTTTTATTTTGTTTGTTGATTATAACGATCATTTTGAGTTATTCTTTGTGTTATTCCTACAAGTCAGCTCTAATATTCTTGTTAATGTCGATGAGACTTACTAAGCGCCATCTGTCATTTGATAACATAAATAGTTTCGTTAAAATATTAATATGTTTAATAAATAATAATAATAATATTACTATAAAACTTTATTACATAAAAGTAATATCGATAAAAAATCGTGTTTTCATTTAACTCGTCCCATCCCTATGCCTATGTTTCCAAGGTTATATAATGCGATAAGGTGTTGGAAGAACCAATCATAATGCAGTACCCCGCTTCCTCAAACCTCAGGTAGTTGACAGAATTAATTTGAAGAGAAATATCGAACATTAGGAGTCTAGGGGTTATATAGTCGCTGGTAGTAACCCATGAAAGTGGGACTGTTGAAATTGAAAAAAAAAATTAAACCATTTCGAGTGCAATCTACTAAATCCACAATCTTCCATAAAATAGTTAAATTTTTTTGTGACCAGCTATAGGCGAAACAAAGAATATCGAGAGGTCTTGAAAATTTTAAAATCTACAAGATTATTTTTAAAATGTAATTAAATGCTTACTTTGAAATAATAATTGCATTAACGCAAGACCATTATATTATAATAAAATATTTTAAAAACAAAATGCTTACATAAGGCACTAGTTAGGGGCCATGCAAATTGCACAATACAGTTTTAACAGTCTAGCACTTTTTAAAATTCACGATGCACCACGAATACGCAAATAAATATCATTAACATTAGATCACAATTAAATTGTCTGTAGAATGTGCCGCATACTTTACTTTTTGACCTAGTTCTACATGAATGTGAGTAAAATAGAATCTTATTGATTCCAATGAATACGCTTTCCAAAATGATGTGTTTTTTATTCCATAGACACAATCTATAGAATGAGTCATATAATGCGTTATTTATTAACCACAGATATATTTACCATAGATATTTATGTATTGATACGTGAAGAAAAAAAGGACATGTCCAAAAACGGGCCTCAAATTCTAACCAATACAGCTTATATGTACCTATTTGGATGGAACTCCTAAAAACTAGCCTTTTACAATCGTAATCCCCGATTTTGAGATTTATGTGATTTTATTTTGCTTAAAAATGACACTTAGTATGGACATTTTCAAAAAGTTAGTTAAAAATGGAGGAGCTAAAAATATTTTTTATTAATCCAAGATCCATATTTTGCCCCTTTAATATCGCTAAAGTTTGAGCCTGGTTAGATTTTCAGGCCCTGCACACATACAAAAAGAGGACATCTCCTTTGTAATACTTTTTAAGCGCATTGAGCGCATGGAGGAGTGTGCGATTTGGCATAAAAAATATTAAAAGCCACATAGAAATTGAAAAAAAAGTTTTATATGTACAACAACTTACAAATATTCCGAATTTAAAATGTCTGCTAACACGTGGAATAGATGACAAATTGATGTCGTCCTGTAACAGGAAATTCATGAAGGAAGGTACATAAATACATTTGTATGATTTTTCACAATCCCACAGAGTACCTACGAGATAAACCATCTACTAACTGCCAATACATACTACTTTCCCATGAAGTACCTACTGCTAGCCTAGTGCAGCCCACCCGATCATCTGTCGACAACACTATATATAGCGCCCCTATCTATCCTCGTCCATGGAGCATACCTGAAATCCCCAATATTACATTTTATATACAATATGTGTCCGAACGCACTGGCCGTCGCTGCCCGCTAATAGTGTAGGAATATAAAATTTAAGTAGTTGAGGCACTAAAGATACGGACGGTGAAGAATTTGTTTTAATTACATGTCGTAAAACTGTTTTGTAGAACTTAAACATACCTAAATACCTTAACAGGCGCTTAAACGGGTGATATTCTGTTAACATGCATTTTTGGTTGTATCGGAAACGGTACAATGTTGACTCATGTACCTATATATTATATAATGTTATAATAGTACCTTCTTAAATCATACTCATATTATAAACGCTAAAGTTTGTAAGAATGTGTGTATGGATGTATGTTTGTTACTCTTTCACGCAAAAACTACAGAACGGATTTCGATGAAATTTGGTGCACGGGTAGACCATGTCCTGGATTAACACATAGGCTACTTTTTATCTCAGGAAAATATAAAGTGGGACTTTTATCCTGGAAATTTTTTTTTAACACGGGCGGAGCCGCGGGTAAAAGCTAGTATTCTATATTGGTGCTGTTTATTTTTTTTTATCTCTGATTCATATCATCTGTCATATTCTGTCTGGCAACATAATTTTAAGCATGCTGCAAAAACTGTTAGGCTTTATTTTTAAGAACGACTTTGGCGTCAACCTCTTGCTTGATCCTCGGGCAAATCATGTACTAAAACCTACACAAAGTTTTCCCTGATCAGGGAGTCGAACCCAGGACCTGATCCACAGCCAATAAGTATATGCTAGGCCTTGGCTGCCCAATTGCCCTAGGGCAGTAATGCCAGCTTGTGTATAATATAAGCTTACCTATTTATAATGTATGTTAGCCGTAAACCAAAATCAAAACCCACATAATCGTTGTTAAATGCAAAATATAGTCTCAATGTTAGCTAGTACCTTGATACTTTAAAATATGAAATTGATTGTGATTGGAAGCATTTTTGCTTTGCCTCAACCCTCCGCGTTGACAGACAGGTGTCAACTGTCACGCTGACGTTTGCAGACATTTGTTTAGTGAGTTGACTGTCAAGCTTTATTTATAGCTAGAATTAAAAATACTGTATTATAAGTATTAAAAATACTTAGCTCGATCGGCCACGCCATCGATATTTGTTTTCAATTATTTGGGTTCACAAGACAGGGTCAGTTTCACCGGTTTCTGATAAAGTTCC